>JAJJWX010001701.1:0-695387 GCA_023529315.1 Papaver bracteatum | reverse complement strand
AAGGATATAGCAACATACAATAGATGTTGCTAAACCGGTCGCAACGGGACTTCATTGTTGCTAAACACGGTGTCGCAATTTTAGCAACGGCATAAGCTCATTGCGAATCTCGGTCACAACGGAGATTCGCAACGGCTCTTGCCGTTGCTAATTTTTTTTATTAGCAACAAGATGTGGTTGTTGCTAATCTGTTTCTAATTACAAGAATACCCTTACCCGGAACTAGATATTGTTGGTACTGATTCTAATTTATTGGTTCTAGTTCTAATTTAGCAACAGAGCACCGGCGTTGCTGATTGTTTGCAACCACACAAAAAAAAGGTCAAGTCAATGTTTATTGACCTAGTCAAAATTCATTCCCCCTGCAATTACCCAGTTCCCCATATTCAATATCCACAGATACACAAACTACAATGGCAATACAAAACTGATACAAATGTAGTTGAGAATCACCACCTAAAGAAAGGATTCTTCAATTGATAAAAATGTACACAAGTAAACTTATGTATGTTGTGACCGACATACAATATTCGATCTTTGTACACAAGTAAATAGATATAATACCTTAGTTTGGTTTCAAAAAAATATAATACCTTAGTTATTTTCCCCATTTTTCTTACACTTCAATATGGAACATTAGTAGCCTTCTGATTCTGAGTCAAAAATAATTCACCTGGCAACTGCAAATATCAAATGGTCCATCATCCCTCAAAACTTCATCCAAGCAAACCTGAGAACAATCACACATACAACATATAAATGATCAGCTGACAATTTCCACGAGTTGTACAATAATTTGTGGTAGGCTATGACTTCATTTCCATACTGAGCCAAAAAACAAAAATATCTACCTCGAAGCAATCACCACATAAGAGGCATGCTGGAATGTTAACCTATTGCGATGTTGATGATGGTCTGCATCCCGTTGTAACGTGTCATGTCCCACACTCCCACTTTATCAAATCACCAACATAATATCCAACCCTTACCTTGTCCTACTTTATCAAATCACCACCCTAGATGAACAGAAAAAAAAAAAACTGGTCCTATTAGAATAGAAATAGGTTAACTGCATCCTGCTTAAGAATAGCCATCGAGAGAGTGGAAAACATACCTTACCACAAGTAAGATATAGAACAACATCTCCACGGCGAGCATATAGCTGAATTAGAACACTCTTTATCTGCAAAGATGAAAAAAGGAAGGAGTGCATTACTATGGTGGAAATAAACAGAGATCTACACCACAATCGACAACAAAAATAGTTCGAAAGACATTTCTTCAATCATATTTGTATTCAACAGTCAAGACAATCGATTGAATCAAAATAAACAAACACACAACATAAAGCCGACAAAATGCCTTGTTAAAAATAAATAAAAGGAAGATGAGAGATGACAAGAGCAACAAGCTGCATCACCCATCATTAATGCCCCTAATTAGCAAAATTTCTTGTTCTGTTCAAGCTTGAAAGTGTTGAAGGGCATCTAAAAAGATGAATCAACTTACTAGTTTTTAGTAGCTTGTGCAATATTTGACATTTTGACCCATGAGGACCCCATGGTTCATTGCTTGTCGATCAAGAACCTGTAAAATATTACGCGGTAGATAGTTATTTATACTCCCAATCACTGACTAAACGAATGAACCCGTTGCAGCTAAAAAAATCCTCAGAGACTAAGTAATTCAGATAATATCCAAGTCGAGATATAAAGGAAATGACGAAACTATCAAGATATATTTATCCACATGTCAAAAAATTACAAAAGAAAAGAAGCAGAAGCAAGGACTGTAAATAAAACTATTTACCTTCTGTTCTACTATAGGAAGAGAAGGGTTTCATGCAGAGAAACACTCACTGATAAGCAATCAGCCGAGACCATGCTCAGTGAGATGGGTGGAACAAAAAAGAGAACACAGCGGAAACACCAGTTAATAACAATAAAATATACGACTCCGAACAATTTATCCTTTCAGAACGTGTAAGAGTTACAAGTTTGTAGTAACCCTCTACTACTCTTAACATACTCTTAACATATAAACCCTTTCCAATCCCATCAAGCCGTGCTGTCAGCATTCATAGGTTCAGCTTCCTACTTGGTTTTCCGCATCCAAAACAGAATATTCAACAAAAGAACAATCAGCAAAAATGTGATTCTAGGTGATTCTAGAAAATATATGAAACTCTGACCCTAATCCCATAGAGTACAGTTGCACAGAGATAGATAGCTGAAACTTTTGATTAACGAGAACTGCGGTGATTCGTATAAGGATATACAGATCTTGTTTGGTCACTCCACAAACTTTTGATTATATTTATCTATCTATAGTGTTTAAAATATGGCAATGTACATATGTTACATACCCTTTCCCAGAAACCCAGTTGAACCAGTGACCAGGATACTCTTGTTCTCAAGAAACGCAACAATGCTGCCATTCAACTCCATTATACAACTAAGGAATTTATGAATATTTATATGTTGTTAACTTCAATAGATATACACTCAGCTAACACAGTGTTTATAGACTCAAGAAACTCGTACTTGGACTTTTTCTTTTCTTTCCTTCGTGTTTGCTAACACGCTTTTATTAGATTAAGCGAATGCTGCCACCACAAGATCGGCAAATCTACTTATAGACTAAGAATCTATGATAGTTTTGTACTCCTTACCTTCTCTTTCAGTACTTTGTATTCCATCTTCACATCCCTACATTAACCCAAAGATCCCCCCCACAACAACACATCAATGATCAGTCAAGAGTCTTAGATAAATGGCAAACTTTGACCCTAATCCCATAGAGTACATTTGCACAGATAGATATATACCTGTTATTAGGGTCGATCTCAAGAGCCTTCTTAATATCAAGCTCAGCCATATCAAAATCTATTAAGGTTGATATAAGCTTGGGCCCGTCTGTAAAGTGCCTTCACATTCCAACTTTCAATCTCTAACACCTAGAAAAATAACAGATTACGCATATTCAGCAGAGCAAGAGAGCACATGATGCATCAAGGAACAAGTAGTTATATACATATGAAACTATATACATATGAAACTATATACATATGAAACTTTAGAAGCTTCAAAACAGAAGAATGGTAAAGTTCAGACCTTTCGCACAACTTTTCTTCCTCCTTGTAGCTTTTAAGTTTCAACTTGCAAGCTGCATTGTTAAGGTTGCAACTGACCTTAAGAGTCTTAGCCTCCCTTTTTCCTCCTCGCTGAAAAGAGAATCGTACTCGATGAATTTTGCAGCCTAACTCCAGAGACAAGAAAAAAAAATACTTGGCAAACCACTTCCTTGGGTCACTATGTACTAGAAAACTTGAATCTATGATATTAATGAGTTGGAAGTACCTTCTCGTATCTCTTAGAGGCTCTTGCGTATTTACCAGCCTTGAACAGTGCATTACCTTCTTCATTCTTTCTGCCAAGCAGCCACAATCTTCTCACCAAATAGTCAACTTACAAGTCCCTGAAAGTTTGATCAAATACCTTGTTCATGACCTATGAAGTCGCAAAACCAAGTCCACCTAAAGCACACTTAGTCCTAAACCTTCATTTGCAACAAATATCCATAGATAAGAACCTGATTACAACATAATTTGCACTAACCTACGAAAAAATAAAAGATGTAAAAAACATCAGACCAAATTCATATGAAAAAAAGTACAAAGTAAAGAGCAAGGATACACTTGGTACAGAAAAGCATCCATACAATTTCAAGAAGCTTTCCAATAACAACCCTTTTAAAAGAAAAAGAACTCCCATAAAGTTCAACCCTTTTAAAAGAAAAAGAACTCCCATAAGGTAATCCTACCATTGAGAATAAATAATTTCCTAAAACGTCAACTCTTCCACAATCAAAAGACAGAATTACATAAAAGATGTTTACTTTCAAATCATACAATCAAATATTATATCTAAAATATGTGGTAGCCTGAACAAGAGGTATCATCTAACACCTCCAACAACTGCTATTTGGACATCACATTTGAAATTAGAATTGAAAAAAAAACAAAACCCAAATCTCAATGCAGACAACGAAACCTAAAATTGAACCCAAAAACATAACAAACAAAAAGTATCATCTAACATGTTTGTGAGAAAGATGAATACTTGTAAAGTTGCCATGTATAAAATGCAGAGAATAAAAATCTCACATGTCCAAAGACAGATCCAGGTACTACAACGATACCATTAGCTTCTAGGAGGCGCTTTGCATAAAATGCATCTGGGGCGGCGTCTTTGCGGCTTCAAGAGTATTTGATTTATTTTTGAGGGAGTCGAATACGGGGAACAAATACATCGCTCCTTCAGCTTTGTTGCAAGTAACACCTTCTAACTTATTGAATGCGTCTTCTAGTGCCTATGAGTTCATTCATTCAACAATTAAATACATTTTTGTATGACTGACTTGTGATATTCAATCAATAACATATGATTCATCTGTTAACCAACCTTGGCACGCCTTTGCTAGAGAAGATAAAATTCCATTTTTCTCAAATTGAATAAGATTCAAAGGTTTCATCCCCAACCTGCAAAGAATTTGATTCGTGAATGAATGAATTAAGTTTCATGGAACATTTCAAAGTACATAAATCGAGTTCCTGAATAGTGGGACACAATTATTCTAGGACGCTAAGATGAATAAAGCAATAAGAAGAGAGGCTCATACCTTGGTGGGTTCATCACGAGAGTTGCAAGAATTTGTTCAGAGATGTTTGAACACAGATTTACTCGATGCTACCTTGTAAATCTGCTCTCTAACTTTAGGACTAAAACCAGAACCTCCATATAATCACCTCTCTTTCCACACTCACCGTGATAACCTGGCATGTAAACAACACTTTTCAGTTCTAGAAATCAGATTATTTCATTTTGTTTTCTGAATTATAACATGAGAGACCACATACCAAATAACTCAAGTTAGCAAGCCAGTACAAACTGCTATCTTTTAATGCCCAAATAGGATTGAAATTTATAAATGAATAAATAATCTAATTGATCGAAACTATGAGGTAGAGCTGAACTCATATTCTTAGGAAACTTAGACAAATCGTTTCATACAATATTCTAGGTCCTAGTTCAACTCCAGCGTTGAACATCTTCTAATGAGTTAATAAGTTCAAGAGATAGAATCCATTTTGAGCATAAAAAGGCACCAAACTCCTACTAAATAGCTACCTCATCTGAGAAGAACCAAATTTTCCTTCTTATAGAATTACACAATTGCCCTATGGTTTTCCTCTGCAAGAACCTACAAGAATGTAATGAAATCTTTAAGAAACTTGTAACAAACATCAGCAAATGACTAAAGGCAAGACAAACTCTTAAGAGGTTTTCTGCTCAGGGGATAATTTTACGGAAAGAAATTGATTGCTTCTGTTATACCTGACCAGTTGGATTGCCTGGATTTATCACTACCAAGGATCGAACTGTGATGCCTTTTGACTTGGCATCTTCCAACTATTTTTTAAGTTCAAAAACTTCTAATCCCCAACCTAGCTTCATCGAGATAGTAATTCACCTGTAGAAAACAAATTACTCTATCACTAATTTATCAAGAGACTATAACTAGACAAATCGACACTATGTTTTCAAATTAAAACACGCCTCGACTCTCTGAATACTTAAGTAGCACAATTGTGTTAACTGTTAACACTTCAACTTTTAAAGAAGATAATTCTATGATACGCGTGAAGAAACATACAAGAGAACCACCATGGAGAGCAATTGATGCATAATACAAAGGGTGCTTGAGGAATGGGGCAAAGAACACCATCTTTCTCTCGAGATGATCAATAATTGCATCACCAATTGTGTTAACTGTTAAAACATATCCTACTTGTAATCATTCAATAAACAAGAATCATATTTCTTGTCTCTCAGAAATTAACCAAGCAACAAATAGACATAATCAAAACAACTTCACATAAACAATATTAAAGTACAATCAAAACAACTTCACTACTAGTTCATAGAACCATATACCTTGGCGAGGATCACACTTGGCCATCATAGATGAAGGCTCAAAATCATCATAGTGATTTCAACAACCGAAAGTTGCTCATGGTAGGCCTTCTCAGGTGAGATGACTCAGGCATATGATGAAAGCATGAAGTGGATTCTAGGATATGGGACCAAATTGGTCGAACTCGGTCACATAAACATTCAAGGCACCATCAAACCTCAATGAGGCCGTGAGGGATGAAATCACCTGAAACTCCAAAACAATGAACATGTCGAACTTGAAACTCAACAGCAAATGATTTTTCAAGTATTAGAAGCATATGCATAAGGAAAAACATTTAGAATCTCAAAAGGAGGGTAAATGGCAGATGAATAAGCTCCATATCAATGTTAAATTCTTTATTCAACACCAAACAATGAACATGTGAGAACTTAACAACAACAAATGATTTTTCAAGTGTTAGCAGCATATACACAAGGGATATTTTCACGATAACTGAAAAATATTCACAATCTTAAAAGGAGTGTAAATGATAGATGAATAATCTCCATATCAATGTTAAGAAATTTACAACCAACTTAATATAAGTGTGATTGTATTCTTTACTCGTTTTTGAAAACATTATCAGTGATGTCAGGTTAGGAACAACAGTAGGTGAATGTCTATGAAACAATGTGGAAGTGTGATTAGGACTACGAGAAAAGGTACTACAACTATAATTTAAGAAAGAAAAAAACTAACTAATGTGTTGCATGGTGTTAGCAGTGATGTCAGGTTGGGAACATCAGTAGGTAAATGTCTATGAAACAATATTATGAATAATACTATGTGAATAGGTACTACGATTGCAATTAAAGAAGAATAAAAAACTGACTAATGTGTCGTATGGTGTTAGCCATGATATAAAACGATCGGGTGTTATACGAGATACAAGACGGTTAAGGTTGGTGTAGGTAGGGAGTTCAATGTCAAGCGAGCGCCTGCAGATATCATAGATAGCTTCATTGTCGAGGAGCACAACAACATCGGTGTGCTCGAGGAGAGAGTGGGTTGAGAGGACACTTTTTTATGGCTCAACAACAGAGGTGGAGACACGGGGTGATGGGTACACAAAGAAACCAAGCTTTGAATTCTTTCCATAATCAATCGAAAGACTTTCCAAAAGAAGTGACCCCAATCCAGAACCAGTACCTCCACCAACTGCATTGAAGACTAGGAAACCTTGAAGACCCTTGCGAGTTGTCGGCAAGCTTACGACTACGATCCAAGCGAGTAGATCAACAATATCTTTTCCAACTGAAATCAAAACCAAAAGCTATTAATACCACACTAATAAGACATAATAGGATACTTAAGAAATACAAATAAGAGGTTTCAATTACGAGAAACATATACCTTCTTAGTTCTTCCAAATTCAACTCGACCAGTTCTTCTATGTCCAAACTCGATGAGAAAACTGTAATCATATAACAACAACAAACCATTAAATCAGTTCATATTCTGAAACCCTAAAATATAAATTAAACCCAAAATTGAAAATTGAAAGAGAAAGAAGAAACCATTAAATCGTTTTAGATTCACAAATAAAACCCTTTAAATCGAAAGAGAAAGAAGAAATCAAAAAACTAAAATTGAAAACAACAGATTCATGGATGAAACCATAAAATCGAGAAACTAAAATTGAAAAACTATATATAATCAAAATATTTAAAATCGAAAAAAGATTTAGAGATGAACCTAAAATCAAAACTAAAATGAAAAAAAAAAAAAAAAAAAAAAGCAGATTCACAGATGAAACCTGAAATCAAATGCCCTAAAATCGTGAAACCTTAGAACCCATAAACTGAAATCGAAAAACTAATAATGATAAACACTTACCAGATCGAACACGAGAAACCAAAACTCTAAGATTAACACTTAAGATTGATCTGAATCAATCTTCAAGGAGAAAATATCATGCGGGAGCAAAAAGAAAAAAAAGAGCGAGGAAAAATGAAAATGGTGAATGGTCATGAAAATTCTAAGTATAGGTAGATAAAGTTGAAGGGGTGGAAAAATAAAGCGAAATCTTGACCAAACTTTGACTTGGGCGAAAAAAACGTCAAAGTGTTTCCGACCACACGCGTGCTTCGCATGCATGAACACCTCGTCGTTGCTATTCGCAACCGAAATTCTGCTGTTGCTAAATTAACAACAGACATATGCCGTTGCGAAAATATAGCAACAGAAATTAGCAACGGAAATTTCGCAACGGCACTAGCGTTGTTGCTACTGCGGGTTGCTATATCCTTAAAATGAAATTTTAATTATTTATTTTAAATTTTTTGCCACATCAATTTGTGAGGCAATAGCATGAAGCAATAGATATTTCTATTTATTTTTTTTCTTTATTTTAAATTTTTTGCCACATCAATTGGTGAGGCAATAACGTGAGGCAAAAACATTTATTATTATTTAATATAAAATTATTTTGAATTACATTTTATTCAAAAATTATTTTGAATTACATTTTATTCAAAAATTATTTTGCCACACCATTAAAACTATTTTGCCACCATTGTTTGACTGTGAGTGCGGCAACGAAAACCCTGATGCCACAGCTTTGTATGTAGCTAAAAATTATTTACTGATTTACTTTCCATTTTTATATTATGTTTTAAATTATGCAGTAACAAAAAACAGTAAAACATTAACAAAAAGTGAATCCAAATATAGAATTTAAGTTCCATTAAATAAAAGTAATTGTCACAAGGCATAGAGAACCCCACTTAACCATAAGGAAACAAAAAAAATTACACAATCAATACTAAAAGAAACTTCAAACTTGGCCTAGCCCATGTTAAATCAACTCTCAGACGGCCTAGATATCCAATCCCAGACGTCTGTTCCTGTTCCCTGCGTACCTGCTAAACAAACCAAAACAAAGACCACCGAGCAAAAAGAATATCAACAAATGTAGAGAATCATCATGTCTAATGGAACATCAAAATATATCTTTATTATCAAGGAAGAGAGACTTACAATCATTTTGAGGTCTGCTGAGTTGGTCCCTGGATATGTAAAGCGGCTCCGCAGGTCCAAAAAGTAGCTCCTCAGTTCTTCCAGGCTTCTCCCCAGGCCTTTGGCGCTGCTCCAATGGTATGAAAGTCGTCCCGTATCTGTTGGAATGCTCCCCAGGCCTGTAAAGCGTCTCTGCATGTCCAAAAAGTTGCTCCTCTTGTCTGCCAGGATGCTCCACAGGTCTTTGGCGCTGCTCCAAAGGTAAGAAAGGCGTCGGCCCGTGTCTGCTGAGCTGCTCCCCAGACTTGTAACGCGGCGAAGGTCCAAAAATTTGCTCCTCTTGTATGCTAGGCTGCTCCCCGGGTCTTCGGCGCTGCTCCAAAGGTATGAAAGCCGTCGACCCGTGTATAGATAGTTGCTCCCAAGGTCTGTGATGATGCTCCCCTGTTCTGAAGAGGTCTGGCCTACAAAATCTGACATACTCCATCATTTGGTTCTGACGCATGTTATACTGCTGATTTTTTGCTTCCATACGCCTCTCCCATTCTGCATCTCGTTCTTTCATTTGCCTCTTAAATTCTTCCTCTCGCTCTTCCTTTTCTCTCTCGAAATCCTCATTTCTCGAGTATTCCAGATGGCATCTTTGAGCTCTTATACGTTTATGTCTATTTGTAGGTACTACATTTGCATAGACTTCATTACTGATTGACTGTTGGTTACCATCTTCATCCAACCCATTCTCATCCAACCCGGATTGTTCCCACAGTTGGGCCAATGTATATCAGGAGAAAAAAAAAAGGCACAAGGATCTTCTATAAGGAGTAAATTCATGAACTTTGCTAGTGATACTTTGAAACCATTACAATAGACTTACAATGTATCCTTGTGAAAATGGGTCCAAAGCTTTTCCACTGATTTTATTTATATGGGTTTTAATGAACACGTCACCATCAGTTGGTGGGATCCCTCCGTTCTCTTAAGCCTAAACAAATTCAGCCACATAATGATTAATGGTATCCAATAGAATTATATGATTAGAATTCTGACAAAACTTAATAGAAGAAAAAACTGGGTTAGCACTATCCAATGTTCACTAGCAGTTAAGTCAGACAGATGACCAACAAGTGCTAACCATGCTAAAGGAAAGAAATACCATTTAAGTAATGTTGAAAATACATGCATCTACATACCATTTCAGCTTCGCATAGAGAGTAGTTTTTCTTTCCCATTGTGTGCTTCTTTTTCTGTTGGCTTCTACTAATGGCATTTTTCTTGGATAGTACCTTACAAATACACAAGTCAAAATTAATTAGAAATGATTGTTTTAACAGAACTTAAATGCCAACATTTTAGATGTGTAAACTTACTTGATGCGCTTCACTATCCCAAAGTTTTACAAGAGACTTCCACTGCCCTTCGGTTAACGAATCGGGTTTATCTTTCAGATTCATTGCATGTGTATTTGTGAGCTTATAGTGTTTCCTTTTCCATTTACTCTTCTTGTCTTTAAATATTCCACCAGCAATAGACAGGGCACCTTGTTTATGACATTCATCAACAACAAACAAATCCTGAAATGAATAAAACAAAAAAATTGCCATTCAGTTCATAAGTTACACAAACAATCCTTAAGTTCACTGCAGAGTATGTTCACCTTAAGTTCGGCCCACAACCAATCCTTAGCGTTGTCATCCTGCAAATTCCAAGGGTTTTCCCAGTTCCAACGGCGAGATTGTTTGAGAAACACACCATTGACACCGGAATATTTCGCTTGGTTGTTTCCACAAGGTTTATCTTTTTTCATATCCCAATCAACCATTTCCCTTTCTTTCAACTCTTTTTTCTTTCCAATGAAAGATGCAAAAGTGGTATCACCTCGCACCTTTTTCTCTCGATGGACAACAACTGCTTAGAGAGTAACATAAGCATTTTGTACACGGTTCACTAAAAATAATAGTATAAACATAACAGTACCCAGAAGAAAAAAAATCACCAGTAGTTTCGGAATTGAAATTCTCTCCTTGCTCCCCATTTTGTTGATATTCCATTCTGCATAAAACAACAAGGTTTCCTTTATAATCATACATTAGGGATGAACTTTCATTGAATTACGGTCATATAACTTCGGAACCAAAAATAAAACTCTAAAGCGTACTGCAATCTGATAAGAGATATAATGGTGCAGCTCAATAACTCATCAAAGCTAACACACTCACCCTGCTGCGAGCAAGTGTTTAATTATTAGTTTAGTTTGAGTGCTTATAGAATTATGTAATATACAATCTAAATATAAAGTGCTAAAAAAGGAATTGTTGATTACAGATACTTCCAGTTAACTAGTGACTTCCCGAACTAACTCATGGTACGAAACTTGTACTGATGAACATAAACCTAATGTCTATGGTAATCGATCACAGGGGTTCATGGGTCCATGTATAAACATATGTATACCCTTTACACCATTGAAAATGAAATCACAGTCAAACCTTTAGACGAAATAGCACCGCACAACTAAAGTTTTGAGCCCGGTAATGTCAATTTATCTATAAGAAACATCAAACAAACAGTAAGGCCTATCAAAGACAGTAAAAAAGCTCAAAAAAACAGTTAACTTGCGGCACTGCACCCTATCCTAATATTCTGATTTATGGATTGAATTAACTTGTGATACTCCACTCAATCGCCACAATTTGACCCGAATCAATACACACATCACATGCTCAGGAATACTAAAACCTTTCCTACTCACATAATTTAGTCTAGAAGACTTTCAAAATAGAACTGAGTACAAGATTTACACCTTAACCAACAGAATATAATACTTTAAACATCACACTACACACAATTGAAATTCTCAACCAAAATCAAATCCTAACAAGAACTGAAACAAAACAGATGAAAAAAAAAGGGATTGAAAACTTACTCTTCCTCAAATTCCATCTTCAGGTTTTGAATAACCCTAGAAAAAAAAAATATCAGAACATCGAAAACCCAAATTAAAGAAAACCCCTTTTCGAATTCAAATTCAGAGCGGATGTGAGAAAATGACCTGAATAAAAACCCAAATCAATCCGAAGAACTGTGTAGATCTGTAAATAAAAAAGAATAACTTATTATGATGGATTGGAAGTTATTTAACCATTGATATAAGCATAAAAATGATATACCTTGATGTTTTCGATCTCGGAACGGATAATCCCCCAAAAAAGGTGTATCTCTTAACATCCCTGGACTGATTTTAGGGTTCAATTTATAGATACTCCAAAACACCAAGCGCGAATAATCCCGCCCAAAAGGATTTTCTTTTGATTTCATCCCGCCCAGAATGAAAATACTAGGGTTCAAATCGAAAAAGAATTGACCGAGATTATTCCCGCTAGATGTTCTTCTTTCATTCCTTCTCAAAATACTCTTGTTTTCATCAGATTTTCATCCTACGGCGATGCAGAAATATTTCCAAAATTCAAGACTAAATCTTCCATGAATAACCCCTAATTCCACTTTTCCTCTAACAAACTTTCCCTAATTTGAAGCTGAAGCGAAAATATCCTCGTTATCTCTGGTTCTCTCTCTGCTGCTCTGCAACTTTGTTTTGGGAAGGTAAAAGAAAGAAAGAAAATTGAAGATTATGTCCTCTCGTGTGGTAGTTACGTCAAGCCAGGTGTAGCCGTGTAGGTGTAAACATTTTTAATCTCATTGTCAAGGAACAAAAAAAATTGTAAACATTTTTAATCTTACGTCAAGCCAGGTGTAGTTACGTCAAGGAACAAAAAAAAAAAAAGTGAACATTTTTAATCTTATTGTACCTTTGTTATTACGTGTGGCTTCCATTACTTTGTTAGTGGTTTTTTTTTGTTAGTACGTGGCTCATGTGTGCATTAAATCAAAAAAAAAAAAAAAACGTGGCTCATTTGTGCATATACAAAGACAAAACATATGTCATGTAATTCTTTTTCTTTTCTTTTTTATCAATTTTTAATTTATTTTTCTTATCATATTTATTTTTTTTAATTATTATTAAAATGTTGATGCATGGAGCCTAGCCAGGGGCGGAGCCAGCCCATTGCAAAGGGTTGCACTTGCATCCCCTGCCCAGCCGGCTCCAAAGCCTATTTTTGTATATACAAGCCCATTTTTACTTTTTTGCACCCCCTAATTTTTTTTGGCTTCCCATAATAAATTTTTGCACCCCCTTCCCACAATTCTTGGCTCCGCCCCTGAGCCTAGCGACAAGTTATGCTCCCAAAACTCGCTTAAAATTAAGAAAATCAATATTGTGAAACAGCTAGCTAGTTACTCTTTATCGAAAAACTGAAAGTACATATCCAATTGATATTGAGTGTGTCCTGAACCATAGTGAACAAACCTCGTCTGAACAATTCTCGAATGATATCTCGGAGAATTTGGGCTATTGATTCATTTGAATTTGGAAAATCGAAAGTAACCCCACTTGTGAATCTGAATGATGAAAGATAAATCGTCTTCATCCGAAACTGAAAGTTAATCGAAGAATTGAAAGCTAGCTAGTTAACTTTCATCACAAAAATAAAAATACATCCAATTGATATCGACTCCATAACCGTAGTGAACAAACCTCGTCTGAACAATTCTCGAATGATCTCTCGGAGAATTTTGGGCTATTGATTCATTTGAATTTGGAAAATCGAAAGTAACCCACTTGTGAATCCGAATGATGAAAGCTAAATCGTCTTCATCCGAAACTGAAAGTTAATCGAAGAATTGAAAGCTAGCTAGTTAACTTTCATCACAAAAATAAAAATACATCCAATTGATATTGACTCCATAACCGTAGTGAACAAACCTCGTTCGAACTATTTTCGAATGATCTCTCGGAGAATTTTGGGCTACTAATTCATTTGAATTTGGAAAATCGAAAGTAACTCCACTTGTGAATCCGAATGATGAAAGCTAAATCGTCTTCATCCGAAACTGAAAGTTAATCGAAGAATTGAATGCTAGCTAGTTAACTTTCATCACAAAAATAAAAATACATCCAATTGATATCGACTCCATAACCGTAGTGAACAAACCTCGTCTAAACAATTCTCGAATGATCTCTCGGAGAATTTTGGGCTATTGATTCATTTGAATTTGGAAAATCGAAAGTAACCCCACTTGTGAATCCGAATGATGAAAGCTAAATCGTCTTCATCCGAAACTGAAAGTTAATCGAAGAATTGAAAGCTAGCTAGTTAACTTTCATCACAAAAATAAAAATACATCCAATTGATATCGACTTCATAACCGTAGTGAACAAACCTCGTCTGAACAATTATCGAATGATCTCTCGGAGAATTTTGGGCTATTGATTCATTTGAATTTGGAAAATCGAAAGTAACCCCACTTGTGAATCCGAATGATGAAAGATAAATCGTCTTCATCCGAAACTGAAAGTTAATCGAAGAATTGAAAGCTAGCTAGTTAACTTTCATCACAAAAATAAAAATATATCCAATTGATATTGACTCCATAACCGTAGTGAACAAACCTCGTTCGAACTATTTTTGAATGATCTCTCGGAGAATTTTGGGATACTAATTCATTTAAATTTTGAAAATTGAAAGTTTTTACTCCATAACGTTGGGCTACTAATTCATTTAACTAGTTAACTTCCATCACAAAATTAAAAGTACATTCATGAAATTGAGTATGTTCCGAACCATTAATCACAAATTTTGTCTAATCAATTTTCAAATGATCCTCATCGAAAAAATGAAAGCAAATAAAATATAAGTGAGAATCGAAAGTAATCCAAGATAAAATAAAACACCATCTTTGGTACGCTCTTTATCATGCCATATCATATCTTCTGTGGTTTTAGGGTCCATATAATACCTTTGAAGCCGTGGTATTAACGGAAACCATCTCAAAACCTTGGCAGCTTTTCTCTTGATTTTCTCTTTTCCACTTGCTATTTCTTCTCCAGATTGACATGTACCTGATATCCATCTAGATTCACCACAGGCATCGCACCTTTCCTTATCACGATTATCCTTCCAATATAACATACAATCATTTCGGCATGCATCTATTTTAACACATTCCATACCAAGATCTCGAATTTGTTTTTTTGCTTCATAGTAATTCTTAGGGATACTGCTGTCTGGAAAAGCTTTCGTGGACCTTAGTAAAGTACAATACTCGTCAAAAGCTTTGTTACTCAACCCATTAGTACACTTATGGTGTAACATCAACATGAGAAAAGATAACTTCGAAGTTGTTGTACATCCAGGGAATAACGGTGTTTCTGCATCTTTCAGCAACTTATAAAATTTCTGGGCCTCCACATTCGGCACATCTGGAACACGATCCTGACTTGATCCATTTGTATTGGCTTGATCTGGAACTTCATCATCCCCAGCGAAAAACCTTGATTCAGGGAACGCAGCTTGCAACATCCCATGCATATCACCCCCACCAATAACATTTGTGACTTCTTCCTCAATATTATTAACTAGCTCTTCAAGTTCCCCATGTTTTGTCCAACGAGTGTAACTACGTGTTATTCCATTCTCTCGAATGTGCTCTCGCACCTTATCTCTACCCAAGCAGTTCACATTATTGCATCTCAAACAGGGGCAAAAAATATTCTCACCTAAATCCGGAGTACGGTGAGACCAAGCAAAATTTATGAATTCATCGCAGCCACGGAAAAAGTCAGAGTGGCATTTACCCTTCTGCATCCAACTTTTATCCATCTAAGCTCAACAAAGCTTAACAATGACAAAACAACTAGCTCCTGCAAAATTATAAAATCCCAAAATTAGTTTACCAATTTGATTAAGACCTTAAACTCATCAAAAAATCTTTAAAATTCAACTATCTTATCAGATTATGAAATTACTTTCACATAAGATACGACTTATTCAATCCTAAGATGGGTTCCTGCTGTATTTCAGTTTACATTGAGAGAAACTCAACATTGATGTCAAGAAGTTAGGAAACTAGAAAGCTTGTTGCTGCTGTTTAAATCGATGAATGGTTACGATTGAATGTGTGTTGTTTCAGAGTTATAACGAGATCAGAATGATGGGTTGCGTATTTCAGGGAAGGAGACCTGAGAAGCAAGAATCAAACTCAACAATGTTCTGCCTAAATCAACAGTTTGAGAGTCGGAAATAAGGGTCTCCAAACTCACAATAAGATCCTATTACGTGAGTGACAAAAGATAGCAAAATCGGAAATAATGAAGTATGCAAATCCAAACAGTCCAATTCAGAAAAATTCAAGTTAATAGACATCATCGGGCCAGATTGAATCAAACAAACTAGTAAAAAAAACTTAATGGGAACGAAATCAGGACAAAAAATCCTAAAATGCAAAACTAGAATATGAAAAATAATAGATTAGGATAGTGGTACTAACTGCTTAAGAAGCTACAATACCACAACTGCACAATCTGAGAGATTTCTCTGCACAATCTTTGTAACTTCCGGTTTACGAGTATGTCCTACAAAACAGCAAAAAAATAATATTACAAATACAAGAGCTAGTAAATATAAATAAGGTGATAGAAATGTAAAATTGAGTACTACTACACTGCCGGCCTGTGGTTGCAGTTTTCATCTTGTTGAACGTTTTCAAACAAGTCAAAGTGTTATCCAAAGTGGCTCGAATTTTAAGAAATGGAAGGGAACCAGTCTTGTTACTAACAAGCCAAAGTGTTATCCAAATTGAGAATCATAAGAAAAAACATCCATAAAGAACTTAAACGCCAGAATATCTAGGCTGGTTCCGTCACTGGCCATGTCGATGCAAGTTGATCTGGAGATGGATCCAGGTTTTGAAGAAAGGCGCATTAAGGTTTCAATGGGCTAAAATAGTTAAAAATTTGCTTGAGAGCCATCTGGGCTGGATAATTGCAGAACCATGCTCTGGCTCCACCTCCATCCCTATTTGACAGTCATATGCTGGCTGCTATTTCCCATTTCTTCCTTAATATGAGAAGCATTATTCGTCACTGAGGCAGTCATCAGTGCTCAACATCCAAAAACTGTAGGGCTAATGGAAGAAGAACTGGAAAAAATGGAAAAGGAGGATTCAACTTGCTCAACGCGAAATATAAGCTTCTTTTTTGAGATACAGAAAAACCATTCATTTTTAATCAATGGGGTAAAAAACTTGCACAAACACAGAGAAATAACACTAATGACCTGAAATCTTAGATATTACATTCGCTGGTCTATGACATGTATGTATACAATAGATATTCCTAGTATGAAATTCTATGACCAAATAGATACAGTAAGGAAATCCACAATGGCAGACACCATACTGTGGGCTACAAACCTGCATTAACTTTGTTAAAGTTTTAAAGAGAACAAAGTTTTCTTCATCCTAATTTGCTGTAAGGTCTACCATATACGACTTCATAGATATAACATCAAATACATAAAACTGAGTAAACACAATTGTGAACTTTTGGGACAGATTATGACAAAGTCCTAATTATGATTTGTTGGCAATTTCATCCAATTTTTATGGAGATGTATGATGTTTCACATTGATTTACCCAAAATTGTATCCAAGTCTCCATCTAATGCCAACCACTAGCAAACACTAAGCTATCCAAAACTGAGTCTGAATATGTACAATTCTAAAAATTGGAAAAAATGGCTTTGATGACTGATTATGATCACCTGATGGCTTGTTTTAATTGGAGTTTCTATCATACACCAAAGTAATTATTTGAAAGAGATTATCAAGTTCATAAATGCTTTACCTCAAAGTCCTCTGTTAGTGGTTATTACAGACCGGGGCCTTGCAGTCAGTGGTGGTTAATGAAAATCCATAATGGGCGCTCAACAGGTGATGCTGTTCCAAGCACACACAACAAACATTAAGTAAACTGTACAAGTACCTAGAATTAGTAAGTACAAAAGTCCAATTCTGAATGCAGGGCAAGTGAAGCACATCAAAATCAAATTCTTTTAAGCAAAAATTAAAATAAACATTTAACACCCAAGTTCAGAGAAAAAATTCTAGTAATCCAACTATTGTAGTCAAGAAAAGACGCAAAGAACATGAACCCAATTCTACAAATTTGGCTTCAGAAGATCAAGCTAAGCCTAAAACATCCAAGCCTATGACAATAAAGAAAATCCCAGAAGATTTATAATGAAAACTTCTATCTACAAACAGGAAACGCAAATATTAATTAACAAGCACCAACGACAACAACAAGAAAATCCCCAAATAAAGACTAAACCCTAACAATTGATCAAATTTTGGCCCAAAAATATTAACAAATAAATTTAATAACAAAGAAAACACTCCAATCTAACCTCAAAATGGTTACCTTCAGTCCTGATACATGATTACTTCTTACAATTGAAAAATCATTAAAAAAAAAATTGTCACAGATGATGCCAATAACTCGTAAAGCTAAAAAGTAAATTAGTAATTCGATTCTTAGGATAGATATAAAAACCCTATTTACATTTGTAGAAGTAAATTCAGAAATCAATTTCATTCAATCAAACTAATCAAAATCATTCCTTTCCATTTTCTACCTTAACAAATTTATCGAATAAAAATCTTTGGATGTGTAAATTGAGTCACGATAATCAACTTTTTAGGGACCAAAGCAAAACCCAGATACAAAAATGAGAAGGATTTAAAACTTATTTGATACCACCGTCTTCTTCTTCTTCTTCTTCTTCTAAGTTAGAGCTTCGGTAGTTAGGTATCCGGAGGGAAAAAAAACAGACGGCGGCAGGGTGAAGAGATGAAGAATTATTTTTTTTTATTTTCTAATAACAAGGGTGTTAATTTTTTTTTTTGCTAGTATGGGACTGATACGGCTCCATGGCCTTGGCAAGTAAGTCGGTGTATGTGCTAATCCATTGGTTAGCTATTTTTGTGGTGCGTAACAGAATATTATTGGGGGCGTATTAAAACTTTGATATTTGACAGGGTTTTCCCAAAGTAAAAAAAAAAAAAAACACGTGAATCACGTGATTTTTTTTTCTTCTAATTAACCGGATATTATTGTAATTATTTTAATAATTTAATCGATAAAATTATTGAAAAAAGAAAAAAATATTTAATAAATGTTTTAAGCCTACTATTTTACATTATTTAAACTTGTTGCCACGTCTATGTGGCTAGAAATTAGGCTATTGTGTCTTCAAAGAATAACATGAGGCAAAAATGTATCTTTTGCCTCATCTATTAACATGTGTAGCAAAAACTCTTACTTAATGCCACACATGTTATGGCGTGAGGCTAAACCCCCCCTATTGCTATATTATTTATAGATGTGTGGCAACATAATGAGGCAATAGACCCATAATGAGGCTAAACCCCCCTAATCTTATCGGAAATAAGTAAAGTAATTCTCATAGACGGTGAATGAACTCGTGATAGATGTTCTTAATGTGAAATGAACTCATAATGGTTGTTCATATTGTGAGTTGTTCTTATTGAGGTCTCTGCCAAAACGATAAATAGTTCACATTGTAGAATGAACTCGTGATAGATGTTCTTATTGAGGTCTCTGAAAAAACGAGAAATGCTATGCTTTTGTCTCCCATTGTGATTTGTACCAGAAGACACTTTCGTAGTTGCGAAGTTCAGATAGCCCGCTAAAGCAAGTGTATAAGACGAGCCAATAATGACCTAAGTTAGACCAGAGTTTCTCGTTTTCGGATGAACTGAGGAAGAAATATAGGGTTATTTGGTTTTTGGTACTTACATTTTGACCAACATTAGTGTTTGGTCTAACATTTGTCCAACTTAGGGTTCGGTACCTGGACTGGACGTTGACCTGCATTGACTGGTTATGACCAATCTTTACTTAATTTTCTAAAATGAAAATACTGTGAAATTCTGGGTTTACAAGTCTACCCCTGATTATCTTTCTCTTTTTCATATGTATTAGTGGGCGGTGGTTTATTCACACCACAAATTCTTCTCCACTCTTTTTCTTTATGTGCTACAGCCATCACATCGATAATCTCCGTTGTATAATTTTTTATTTTTTTCCGTTGAAACCCATCACGTAAATGTATGAGGATTTGATTTACTTGGATGCGAATGATGAAGAAAATACTGTTTCAGAGATTTAGAACCTTGGGTTTGATTTTGATGAAAGAAGAAGGCAAAGAGAGGTTATGTGGTTTACTATTGTTGTTGCAGAAATGATTAGGGTTCGGTTAGGGTTTTGATGTTTTGAAGAATTGAGGTTTCAAATTAAAAATGAAATTAGGGTTTTGATTCTTCTTTGGGTTTCAATTTGAGCTCATGCATAATCGATTTAGTAGGGGTTTCAGTTGATATTCAATAGGGGTTTCAGTTGAGATTGACAACGGAATCTATTATTCAATATGGGTTCAATTGAGTTTTAATATGGTTTCAGTTGAGATTTCAATATGGGTACTAAATTCGAATCAAGAAGAAGAAAAGAAATAGTTGAATTCGTGACTGATTTTGGCTAGGGTTTGACAGAGATGAGTGGGGAAATACGGCTGCGGCTTTTTATAGAGATTGAGAGAAGATTTGTTGTGGTGGAAGTCGAGATTCAGAAGGGGATTTGAAGAAATAGAAATGAAAGGGGTGAATGGAGCTTGCTGCTACTGAGTTTTGGTGACGAATTGAAGCAGAAATTGCAAAAGATGGTGTTGTGTTCTTTACCAATTGTTCTTATAAAGGAGAATTTGAAAGAATTAACAGTGGCTGAGATTGTTATTGCTGCGGTCGTATCAAAGAGAAAGTGAAATTTGAGGGTCTGATAGTGAAATCTGGTGAAGAACTTGAAAAAAAAGATGATACAGCAGTCGGTAATGGAGTTGAGAAGTTGAAATTAGGGATTCAAGTTTAGATACAGAAGAATTGGGGCAAGAATTGAAATGGGTTTTCTTAGATTTCGATCTTGAGGCGATTCTGCGACCATCAGTTTGATGTGGATCTGGATTCTAAGGTTTGGTCAATTTAGGTGAGGAATGATTAACTGCTACTGCTATCAAGTTAACTGCTACCAAGAATGAAGATTCAGATGGGTTTGGCTGGTCGGAGATTTAACTGAAGTGTTGGTGGTTGATGTTGATTTTTTTTTTTTGTAAATATTAATAAAACTGAAGGGTATTATAGTAATCTGTTTAATAATTAAATTTTTTATTAATTTTCTAATAATTACTGAACAGAAGTTAGGATTTAACCTAGTCAACACGGGTCAACGTCCAGTCCAGGTACCAAGCCCTAACATTGGACAAATGTTAGACCAAACACTAATGTTGGTCAAAATGTAAGTACCAAAAACCAAATAACCCAGAAATATATCAGAATTGAACATCACAGGATCAAATATTACCATAGTTAGACCTGAGTTTCTCGTTCGGATGAACTGCAGACAAAATATATCAGAACTGAACATCACAGGTTCAAAGATTACTAGAGTTAGACCTAAGTATCTCTTTCGGATGAACTGGAGACGAAATATATCAGAATTGAACATCACAGGTTCAAAGATTACTAGAGTTAGACCTGAGTTTCTCTTTCGGATGAACTGGAGACGAAATATATCATAATTGAACATCACAGGTTCAAATATTACTTGGGTTAGACATGAGTTTCTCGTTTTCGGATGAACTGAGGACGAAATATATCAGAATTGAACATCACGGTTCAAAGATTACCAGAGTTAGACCCGAGTCTCTCTTTCGGATGAACTGAAGACGAAATATATCAGAATTGAACATCACAGGTTCGAATAACTGGAATTAGACCTGAGTTTCGTTCAGATGAACTAAAGACGAATATATCAGAATTGAGACAGTGAAAATGACCATACTACCCTAACGGAAATAAGTAAAGTAAATGTTACAGACTGTGAAAATGACCATATTGCCCTTATTAGAAATAAGTGCCATAAATATTATGGAGACAGTGAAAATGACCATACTACCCTTATTAGAAATACGTCAAGTAAATGTTACTGATTGCGAAAATGACCATATTACCTTTATAGGAAAACAAATGCAATAAATATTAGGCAAATTGTGAAAATGACCATACTACACTTATCGGAAATAAGTAAAGTAAATGATACAGACTTTGAAAATGACCATATTGCCCTTATTGGAAATAAGTGCCATAAATATTATGGAGACAGTGAAAATGACCATACTACCCTTATCAGAAATAAGTAAAGTAAATGTTACAGACTGTGAAAATGACCATATTACTCTTGTTGTTAATAAGTGCAACAAATATTATGCAGAGTGTGAAAATGACCATACTACCCTTATCGGAAATACGAATAGTAAATGTTTCAGACTGTGAAAATGACCAAATTGCCCTTATTGGAAATAAGAGCCATAAATATTTTGGAGACAGTGAAAATGACCATACTACCCTTATCGGAAATAAGTAAAGTAAATGTTACAGACTGTGAAAATGACCATATTACCTATATTGGAAATAAGTGCAATACATATTATGGAGACCGTGAAAAAGGACCATACTACCCTTATCAGAAATAAGTAAAGTAAATGTTATCGAATGCGAAAATGACCATATTACCTTTATTGGAAGAAAAAAGTGCAATAAATATTACGCAGACTGTGAAAATGACCATACTACTCTTATCGGAAATAAGTAAAGTAATTCTTATAGACTGTGAATGAACTCGTGATAGATGTTATTAATGTGGAATGAACTCAAAATGGTTGTTCATATTGTGAGTTGTTCTTATTGAGGTCTCTGCTAAAAAGATAAATAGTTCACATTATAGAATGAACTCGTGATAGATGTTCTTATTGAGGTCTCTGATAAAACGAGAAATGCTATGCTTCTGTCTCCCATTGTGAGTTGTACCGGAAGACACTTTCGTAGTTGCGAAGTTCTGATAGCCTGCTAAAGCAAGTTCAGAAGATGAGCCAATAATGACCTGAGTTAGACCAGAGTTTCTAGTTTTCGGATGGAGGAAGAAATATATCAGAATTGAACATCACAGGTTCAAAGATTACCATAGTTAGACCTGAGTTTCTCGTTCGGATGAACTGCAGACGAAATATATCAGAACTGAACATCACAGATTCAAAGATTACTAGAGTTACACCTGAGTATCTCTTTCGGATGAGCTGGAGACGAAATATTTCAGAATTGAACATCACATGTTCAAAGATTACTAGAGTTAGACCTGATTTTCTCTTTCGGATGAACTGGAGATGAAATATATCGGAATTGAACATCACAGGTTCAAATATTAGTTGGGTTAGACATGAGTTTCTCATTTTCGGATGAACTGAGGACGAAATATATCAGAATTGAACAACACAGTTCAAAGATTACCAGAGTTAGACCTGAGTCTCTCTTTCGGATGAACTGAAGACGAAATATATCAGAATTGAACATCACAGGTTCGAATAACTAGAATTAGACCCGAGTTTCGTTCAGATGAACAAAAGACGAATATATCAGAATTGATACAGTGAAAATGACCATACTACCCTTATCAAAAATAAGTAAAGTAAATGTTACCGATTGCGAAAATGACCATATTACCTTTATAGGAAAAAAAAATGCAATAAATATTATGCAGACAGTGAAAATGACCATACTAGCCTTACGGAATTACGTAAAGTAAATGTTACAGACTGTGAAAATGACTATATTGCCCTTATTGGAAATAAATGCCATAAATATTATGGAGATAGTGAAAATGACCATACTACCCTTATCATAAATAAATCAAGTAAATGTTACCGATTGCGAAAATGACCATATTACCTTTATAGGAAAAACAATGCAATAAATATTAGGCAGATTGTGAAAATGACCATACTACACTTATCGGAAATAAGTAAAGTAAATGATACATACTTTGAAAATGACCATATTGCCCTTATTGGAAATAAGTGCCAAAAATATTATGGAGACAGTGAAAATGACCATACTACCCTTATCGGAAATAAGTAAAGTAAATGTTACAGACTGTGAAAATAACCATATTACTCGTGTTGTTAATAAGTTCAACAAATATTATGCAGATTGTAAAAATGACCATACTACCCTTATCAGAAATATGTAAAGTAAATGTTTCAGACTGTGAAAATGACCAAATTGCTGTTATTGGAAATAAGAGCCATAAATATTTTGGAGACAGTGAAAATGACCATACTACCCTTATCGGAAATAAGTAAAGTAAATGTTACAGACTGTGAAAATGACCATATTACCCTTATTGGAAATAAGTGCAATACATATTATGGAGACTGTGAAAAATAATCATACTACACTTATCAGAAATAAGTAAAGTAAATGTTACCGAATGCGAAAATGACTGTATTACCTTTATTGGAAGAAAAAAGTGCAATAAATATTATGCACACTGTGAAAATGACCATACTAATCTTATCGGAAATAAGTAAAGTAATTCTTACAGACTGTGAATGAAGTCGTGATAGATGTTCTTAATGTGGAATGAACTCATAATGGTTGTTCATATTGTGAGTTTTTCTTATTGAGGTATCTGCTAAACGATAAATAGTTCACATTGTAAAATGAACTCGTGATAGATGTTCTTATTGAGGTCTCTGCTAAAACGAGAAATGCTATGCTTCTGTCTCCCATTGTGAGTTGTACCGGAAGATACTTTCGTTGTTGCGAAGTTTAGATAGCCCGCTAAAGAAATTTCAGAAGCCGAGCCAATAATGACCTGAGTTAGACCAGAGTTTCTCGTTTTCGGATGAACTGAGTAAGAAATATATCAGAATTAAACATCACAGGTTCTTAGATTACCATAGTTAGACCTGAGTATCTCGTTCGGATGAACTGCAGACGAAATATATCAGAATTGGACATCACAGGTTCAAAGATTACTATACTTAGACCTGAGTATCCCTTTCGGATGAACTGCAGAAAAAATATATCAGAATTGAACATCACAGGTTCAAAGATTACTAGAATTAGACCTGAGTTTCTCTTTCGGATGAACTGGAGACGAAATATATCGGAATTGAACATCACAGGTTCAAATATTACTTGGGTTAGACATGAGTTTCTCGTTTTCGGATGAACTGAGGACGAAATATATCAGAATTGAACAACACAGTTCAAAGATTACCAGAGTTAGACCTGAGTCTCTTTTTCGAATGAACTGAAGACGAAATATATCAGAATTGAACATCACAGGTTCGAATAATTGGAATTAGACCCGAGTTTCGTTTACATGAACTAAAGACGAATATATCAGAATTGAGACAGTGAAAATGACCATACTACCCTTATCAAAAATAAGTAAAGTAAATGTTACCGATTGCGAAAATGACCATATTACCTTTATAGGAAAAAAAAAGGTGCAATAAATATTATGCAGACAGTGAAAATGACCATACTAGCCTTACGGAAATAAGTAAAGTAAATGTTACAGACTGTGAAAATGACTATATTGCCCTTATTGGAAATAAATGTCATAAATATTATGGAGATAGTGAAAATGACCATACTACCCTTATCATAAATAAATCAAGTAAATGTTACCGATTGCGAAAATGACCATATTACCTTTATAGGAAAAATAATGCAATAAATATTAGGCAGATTGTGAAAATGACCATACTACACTTATCGGAAATAAGTAAAGTAAATGTTACCGATTGCGAAAAAGACCATATTACCTTTATAGGAAAAATAATGCAATAAATATTAGGCAGATTGTGAAAATGACCATACTACACTTATCGGAAATAAGTAAAGTAAATGATACAGACTTTGAAAATGACCATATTGCCCTTATTGGAAATAAGTGCCATAAATATTATGGAGACAATGAAAATGACCATACTACCCTTATCGGAAATAAGTAAAGTAAATGTTACAGACTGTGAAAATAACCATATTACTCGTGTTGTTAATAAGTGCAACAAATATTATGCAGATTGTGAAAATGACCATACTACCCTTATCAGAAATACGTAAAGTAAATGTTCCAGACTGTGAAAATGACCAAATTATTGTTATTGGAAATAAGAGCCATAAATATTTTGGATATAGTGAAAATGACCATACTACCCTTATCGGAAATAAGTTAAGTAAATGTTACAGACTGTGAAAATGACCATATTACCCTTATTGGAAATAAGTGCAATACATATTATGGAGACCGTGAAAAATAACCATACTACCCTTATCAGAAATAAGTGAAGTAAATGTTACCGAATGCGAAAATGACCGTATTACCTTTATTGGAAGAAAAAAGTGCTATAAATATTATGCACACTGTGAAAATGACCATACTAATCTTATCGGAAATAAGTAAAGTAATTCTTACAGACTGTGAATGAAGTCGTGATAGATGTTCTTAATGTGGAATGAACTCATAATGGTTGTTCATATTGTGAGTTGTTTTTATTGAGGTCTCTGCTAAACGATAAATAGTTCACATTGTAAAATGAACTCGTGATAGATGTTCTTATTGAGGTCTCTACTAAAACGAGAAATGATATGCTTCTGTCTCCCATTGTGAGTTGTACCGTAAAATACTTTCGTTGTTGCGAAGTTTAGATAGCCCGCTAAAGAAATTTTAGAAGCCAAGCCAATAATGACCTGAGTTAGACCAGAGTTTCTCGTTTTCGGATGAACTGAGTAAGAAATATATATCAGAATTGAACATCACAGGTTCAAAGATTACCATAGTTAGACCTGAGTATCTCGTTCGGATGAACTGAAGACGAAATATATCAGAATTGAACATCATAGGTTCAAAGATTACTAGAGTTAGACCTGAGTATCTCTTTCGGATGAACTACAGACGAAATACATCAGAATTGAACATTACAGGTTCAAAGATTACCAGAGTTAGACATGAGTTTCTCTTTCGGATGAACTGGAGATGAAATATATCAGAATTGAACATCACATGTTCGAATAACTAGAATTAGACCTGAGTTTCGTTCAGATGAACTAAAGACGAATATATCAGAATTGATACAGTGAAAATGACCATACTACCCTTATCATAAATAAATAAAGTTAATGTTACCGATTGTGAAAATGACCATATTACCTTAATAGGAAAAAAAAAAGTGCAATAAATATTATGCAGATAGTGAAAATGACCATACTACCCTTACGGAAATAAGTAAAGTAAATGTTACAGACTGTGAAAATGACCATATTGCCATTATTGGAAATAAGTGCCATAAATATTATGGAGACAGTGAAAATGACCATACTACCCTTATTAGAAATAAGTCAAGTAAATGTTACCGATTGCGAAAAAATCCATATTACCTTTATAGGAAAAATAATGCAATAAATATTAGGCAGATTATGAAAATGACCATACTACACTTATCAGAAATAAGTAAAGTAAATGATACAGACTTTGAAAAGGACCATTTTGCCCTTATTGCAAATAAGTGCCATAAATATTATGGAGACAGTGAAAATGATCATACTACCCTTATCGGAAATAAGTAAAGTAAATATTATAGACTTCGAAAATGACCATACTACCCTTATCGGAAATAAGTAAAGTAAATATTACAGACTATAGAAATGATCATATTGCGCTTATTGGAAATAAGTACCACAAATATTATGGAGACATTGAAAATGACCATACTACCCTTATCAGAAATAAGTCAAGTAAATGTTACTGATTGCGAAAATGACCATATTGCCCTTATTGGAAATAAGTGCCATAAATATTATGGAGACAATGAAAATGACCATGCTACCCTTATCGGAAATACGTAAAGTAAATGTTTCAGACTGTGAAAATGACCATATTAAACTTATTGGAAATAAGTGCAATACATATTATGGAGACCGTGAAAATGACCATACTACCCTTATCGGAAATAAGTAAAGTAAATGTTACAGACTGTGAAAATGACCATATTACCCTTGTTGTTAATAAGTGCAACAAATATTATGCAGATTGTGAAAATGACCATTCTACCCTTATCGGAAATAAGTAAAGTAAATGTTACCGAATGCGAAAATGACCATATTACCTTTATTGGAAGAAAAAAAGTGCAATAAATATTATGCAGACTGTGAAAATGACCTTACTACTCTTATCAGAAATAAGTAAAGTAATCCTCACAGACGGTGAATGAACTCGTGATAGATGTTCTTCATGTGGAATGAACTCATAATGGTTGTTCATATTGTGAGTTGTTCTTATTGAGGTCTCTGCTAAAACGATATATAGTTCACATTATAGAATGAACTCGTGATAGATGTTCTTATTGAAGTCTCTGATAAAACGAGAAATGCTATGCTTCTGTCTCCCATTGTGAGTTGTACCGGAAGACACTTATGTAGTTGCGAAGTTCAGATAGCCCGCTAAAGCAAGTTCAGAAGACGAGCCAATAATGACCTGAGTTAGACCAGAGTTTCTCGTTTTCGGATGAACTGAGGAAAAAATATATCAGAATTGAACATCACAGGTTCAAAGATTACCATAGTTAGACCCGAGTTTCTCGTTCGGATGAACTACAGACGAAATATATCAGAATTGAACATCACAGGTTCAAAGATTACTAGAGTTAGACCAAAGTATCTCTTTCAGATGTAATGGTGACGAAATATATCAGAATTGAACATCACAGGTTCAAAGATTACTAGAGTTAGACATGAGTTTCTCTTTCGGATGAACTGGAGACGAAATATATCATAATTGAACATCATATGTTCAAATATTACTTGGGTTAGACATGAGTTTGTCATTTTCGGATGAACTGAGGACGAAATATATCAGAATTGAACATCACAGTTCAAAGATTACCTGAGTTAGATCTGAGTCTCTCTTTTGGATGAACTGTAGACGAAATATATCAGAATTGAACATCACAGGTTCGAATAACTATATATAATTAGACCCGAGTTTCGTTCAGATGAACTAAAAACAAATATATCAGAATTGAGACAGTGAATATGACTATACTACCCTTATCAAAAATAAGTAAAGTAAATGCTACCGATGGCGAAAATGACCATATTACCTTTCTAGGGAAAAAAAGTGCAATAAATATTATGCAGACAGTGAAAATGACCATACTACCCTTACAGAAATAAGTAAAGTAAATGTTCCAGACTGTGAAAATGACTATATTGCCCTTATTGGAAATAAATGTCATAAATATTATGGAGATAGTGAAAATGACCATACTACCCTTATCATAAATAAGTCAAGTAAATGTTACCGATTGCGAAAATGACCATATTACCTTTATAGGAAAAATAATGCAATAAATATTAGGCAGATTGTGAAAATGACCATACTACACTTATCGGAAATAAGTAAAGTAAATGTTACCGATTGCGAAAAAGACCATATTACCTTTATAGGAAAAATAATGCAATAAATATTAGGCAGATTGTGAAAATGACCATACTACACTTATCGGATATAAGTAAAGTAAATGACACAGACTTTGAAAATGACCATTTTCCCCTTATTGCAAATAAGTGCCATAAATATTATGGAGACAGTGAAAATGACCATACTACCCTTATTAGAAATAAGTCAAGTAAATGTTACCGATTGCGAAAAAGACCATATTACTTTTATAGGAAAGATAATGCAATAAATATTAGGCAGATTGTGAAAATGACCATACTACACTTATCGGATATAAGTAAAGTAAATGATACAGACTTTGAAAATGACCATTTTGCCCTTATTGCAAATAAGTGCCATAAATATTATTGAGACAGTGAAAATGATCATACTACCCTTATCGGAAATAAGTAAAGTAAATAATATAGACAGCGAAAATGACCATACTACCCTTATCGGAAATAAGTAAACTAAATATTACAGACTATAGAAATGACCATACTGCGCTTATTGGAAATAAGTGCCATAAATATTATGGAGACAGTGAAAATGACCATACTACCCTTATCAGAAATAAGTCAAGTAAATGTTACCGATTACGAAAATGACCATATTGCCATTATTGGAAATAAGTGCCATAAATATTATGGAGACAGTGAAAATGACCATGCTACCCTTATCGGAAATACGTAAAGTAAATGTTTTAGACTGTGAAAATGACCATATTACCCTTATTGGAAATAAGTTCAATACATATTATGGAGACCGTGAAAATGACCATATTACCCTTATCAGAAATAAGTAAAGTAAATGTTACCGAATGCGAAAATGACCATATTACCTTTATTGGAAGAAAAAAGTGCAATAAATATTATGCAGAGTGTGAAAATGACCATACTACCCTTATCAGAAATAAGTAAAGTAATTCTCACAGACGGTGAATGAACTCGTGATAGATGTTCTTAATGTGGAATGAACTCATAATGGTTGTTCATATTGTGAGTTGTTCTTATTGAGGTCTCTGCTAAAACGATAAATAGTTCACATTATATAATGAAATCGTGATAGATGTTCTTATTGAGGTCTATGATAAAACGAGAAATAAGAGCCATAAATATTTTGGAAACAGTGAAAATGACCATACTACCCTTATCAGAAATAAGTAAAGTAAATATTACAGACTGTGAAAATGACCATATTACCCTTATTGGAAATAAGTGCAATACATATTATGGAGACTGTGAAAAATAACCATACTACCCTTATCATAAATAAGTAAAGTAAATGTTACCGAATGCGAAAATGACCGTATTACCTTTATTGGAAGAAAAAAGTGCAATAAATATTATACACACTGTGAAAATGACCATACTAATCTTATCGGAAATAAGTTAAGTAATTCTTACAGACTGTGAATGAACTCGTGATAGATGTTCTTAATATGGAATGAACTCATAATGGTTGTTCATATTGTGAGTTGTTCTTATTGAGGTCTCTGCTAAACGATAAATAGTTCACATTGTAGAATGAACTCGTGATAGATGCTCTTATTGAGGTCTCTGCTAAAACGAGAAATGCTATGCTTCTGTCTCCCATTGTGAGTTGTACCGGAAGACACTTTCGTAGTTGCGAAGTTCAGATAGCCCGCTAAAGAAAGTTCAGAAGACGAGCCAATAATGACCTGAGTTAGACCAGAGTTTCTCGTTTTCGGATGAACTGAGGAAGAAATATATCAGAATTGAACATCACAGGTTCAAAGATTACCATAGTTAGACCTGAGTTTCTCGTTCGGATGAACTGCAGACGAAATATATCAGACTTGAACATCACAGGTTCAAAGATTACTAGAGTTAGACCTAAGTATCTCTTTCGGATGAACTGGAGACGAAATATATCATAATTGAACATCACAGGTTCAAAGATTACTAGAGTTAGCTCTGAGTTTCTCTTTCGGATGAACTGGAGACGAAATATATCATAATTGAACATCACATGTTCAAATATTACTTGGGTTAGATATGAGTTTCTTGTTTTCGAATGAACTGAGGACGAAATATATCAGAATTGAACAACACAGTTCAAAGATTACCAAAGTTAGACCTGAGTCTCTCTTTCGGATGAACTGAATACGAAATATATCAGAATTGAACATCACAGGTTCGAATAACTGGAATTAAACCCGAGTTTCGTTAAGATGAACTAAAGACGAATATATCAGTAGTGAGACAGTGAAAATGACCATACTACCCTTATCAAAAATAAGTAAAGTAAATGTTACCGATTGCGAAAATGACCATATTACCTTTATAGGAAAAAATAAATAAATGCAATAAATATTATGCAGACAGTGAAAATGACCATACTAGCCTTACGGAATTAAGTAAAGTAAATATTATAGACTGTGAAAATGACTATATTGCCCTAATTGGAAATAAATGTCATAAATATTATGGAGATAGTGAAAATGACCATACTACCCTTATCATAAATAAATCAAGTAAATGTTACCGATTGCGAAAATGACCATATTACCTTTATAGGAAAAATAATGCAATAAATATTAGGCAGATTGTGAAAATGACCATACTACACTTATCGGAAATAAGTAAAGTAAATGATACAGACTTTGAAAATGACCATATTGCCCTTATTGGAAATAAGTGCCATAAATATTATGGAGACAGTGAAAATGACCATACTACCCTTATCGGAAATAAGTAAAGTAAATGTTACAGACTGTGAAAATAACCATATTACTCGTGTTGTTAATAAGTTCAACATATATTATGCAGATTATGAAAATGACCATACTACCCTTATCAGAAATACGTAAAGTAAATGTTTCAGACTGTGAAAATGACCAAATTGCTGTTATTGGAAATAAGAGCCATAAATATTTTGGAAATAGTGAAAATGACCATACTACCCTTATCAGAAATAAGTAAAGTAAATATTACAGACTGTGAAAATGACCATATTACCCTTATTGGAAATAAGTGCAATACATATTATGGAGACTGTGAAAAATAACCATACTACCCTTATCATAAATAAGTAAAGTAAATGTTACGGAATGCGAAAATGACCGTATTACCTTTATTGGAAGATAAAAGTGCAATAAATATTATACACACTGTGAAAATGACCATACTAATCTTATCAGAAATAAGTTAAGTAATTCTTACAGACTGTGAATGAACTCGTGATAGATGTTCTTAATATGGAATGAACTCATAATGGTTGTTCATATTGTGAGTTGTTCTTATTGAGGTCACTGCTAAATGATATATAGTTCACATTGTAGAATGAACTCGTGATAGATGTTTTTTATTGAGGTCTCTGCTAAAACGAGAAATGCTATGCTTCTGTCTCCCATTGTGAGTTGTACCGGAAGATACTTTCGTTGTTGCGAAGTTTAGATAGCCCGCTTAAGAAATTTCAGAAGCCGAGCCAATAATGACCAGAGTTAGACCAGAGTTTTTCGTTTTTGGATGAACTGAGTAAGAAATATATCAGAATTAAACATCACAGTTCAAAGATTACCAGAGTTAGACCTGAGTCACTCTTTCGGATGAACTGAAGACGAAATATATCAGAATTGAACATCACAGGTTCGAATAACTGGAATTAGACCCGAGTTTCGTTTACATGAACTAAAGACGAATATATCAGAATTGAGACAGTAAAAATGACCATACTACCCTTATCAAAAATAAGCAAAGTAAATGTTACCGATTGCGAAAATGACCGTATTACCTTTATTGGAAGAAAAAAGTGCAATAAATATTATGCACACTGTGAAAATGACCATACTAATCTTATCGGAAATAAGTAAAGTAATTCTTACGGACTGTGAATGAAGTCGTGATAGATGTTCTTAATGTGGAATGAACTCATAATGGTTGTTCATATTGTGAGTTGTTCTTATTGAGGTCTCTGCTAAACGATAAATAGTCCACATTGTAAAATGAACTCGTGATAGATGTTCTTATTGAGGTCTCTACTAAAACGAGAAATGCTATGCTTCTGTCTCCCATTGTGAGTTGTACCGGAAGATACTTTCGTTGTTGCGAAGTTTAGACAACCCGCTAAAGAAATTTCAGAAGCCGAGCCAATAATGACTTGAGTTAGACCAGAGTTTCTCGTTTTAGAATGAACTGAGGACAAAATATATCAGAATTGAACATCACAGGTTCAAAGATTACCATAGTTAGACCTGAGTATCTCGTTCGGATGAACTGAAGACGAAATATATCAGAATTGAACATCACAGGTTCAAAGATTACTAGAGTTAGACCTGAGTATCCCTTTCGGATGAACTGCAGACGAAATATATCAGAATTGAACATCACAGGTTCAAAGATTACAACAGTTTGACATGAGTTTCTCTTTCGGATGAACTGGAGACGAAATATATCAGAATTGAACATCACAGGTTCGAATAACTGGAATTAGACCTGAGTTTCGTTCAGATGAACTAAAGACGAATATATCAGAATTGAGACAGTGAAAATGACCATACTACCCTTATCATAAATAAATAAAATAAATATTACCGATTGCAAAAATGACCATATTACCTTAATAGGAAAAAAAAGTGCAATAAATATTATGCAGACAGTGAAAATGACCATACTACCCTTACGGAAATAAGTAAAGTAAATGTTACAGACTGTGAAAATGACCATATTGCCATTATTGGAAATAAGTGCCATAAATATTATGGAGACAGTGAAAATGACCATACTACCCTTATTAGAAAAAAATCAAGTAAATGTTACCGATTGCGAAAATATCCATATTACCTTTATAGGAATATAATGCAATAAATATTAGGCAGATTGTGAAAATGACCATACTACACTTATCAGAAATAAGTAAAGTAAATGATACAGACTTTGAAAATGACCATTTTGCCCTTATTGCAAATAAGTGCTATAAACATTATGGAGACAGTGAAAATGATCATACTACCCTTATCGGAAATAAGTAAAGTAAATATTATAGACTGTGAAAATGACCATACTACCCTTATCGGAAATAAGTAAAGTAAATATTACAGACTATAGAAATGACCATACTGCGCTTATTGGAAATAAGTGCCATAAATATTATGGAGACATTGAAAATGATCATACTACCCTTATCGGAAATAAGTAAAGTAAATATTATAGACTTCGAAAATGACCATACTACCCTTATCGGAAATAAGTAAAGTAAATATTACAGACTATAGAAATGACCATACTGCGCTTATTGGAAATAAGTGCCACAAATATTATGGAGACAGTGAAAATGACCATACTACCCTTATCAGAAATAAGTCAAGTAAATGTTACCGATTGCGAAAATCACCATATTGCCCTTATTGGAAATAAGTGCCATAAATATTATGGAGACAGTTAAAATGACCATGCTACCCTTATCGGAAATACGTAAAGTAAATGTTTCAGACTATGAAAATGACCATATTACCCTTATTGGAAATAAGTGCAATAAATATTATGGAGACCGTGAAAATGACCATACTACCCTTATCGTAAATAAGTAAAGTAAATGTTACAGACTGTGAAAATGACCATATTACCCTAGTTGTTAATAAGTGCAACAAATATTATGCAGATTGTGAAAATAACCATACTACCTTTATCGGAAATAAGTAAAGTAAATGTTACCGAATGCGAAAATGACCATATTACCTTTATAGGAAGAAAAAACTGCAATAAATATTATGCAGACAGTGAAAATGACCATACTACCCTTATCATAAATAAGTCAAGTAAATGTTACCGATTGCGAAAATGACCATATTACCTTTATAGGAAAAATAATGCAATAAATATTAGGCAGATTGTGAAAATGACCATACTACACTTATCGGATATAAGTAAAGTAAATGACACAGGCTTTGAAAATGACCATTTTCCCCTTATTGCAAATAAGTGCCATAAATATTATGGAGACAGTGAAAATGACCATACTACCCTTATCAGAAATAAGTCAAGTAAATGTTACCGATTGCGAAAAAGACCATGTTACTTTTATAGGAAAGATAATGCAATAAATATTAGGCAGATTGTGAAAATGACCATACTACACTTATCGGATATAAGTAAAGTAAATGATACAGACTTTGAAAAAAACCATTTTGCCCTTATTGCAAATAAGTGCCATAAATATTATGGAGACAGTGAAAATGATCATACTACCCTTATCGGAAATAAGTAAAGTAAATATTATAGACTGCGAAAATGACCATACTACCCTTATCGGAAATAAGTAAAGTAAATATTACAGACTATAGAAATGACCATACTACGCTTATTGGAAATAAGTGCCATAAATATTATGGAGACAGTGAAAATTACCATACTACCCTTATCGGAAATAAGTCAAGTAAATGTTACCGACTTTTAAAATGACCATATTGCCCTTATTGGAAATAAGTGCCATAAATATTATGGAGACAGTTAAAATGACCATGCTACCTTTATCGGAAATACGTAAAGTAAATGTTTCAGACTATGAAAATGACCATATTACCCTTATTGGAAATAAGTGCAATACATATTATGGAGAACGTGAAAATGACCATACTACCCTTATCAGAAATAAGTAAAGTAAATGTTACAGACTGTGAAAATGACCATATTACCCTAATTGTTAATAAGTGCAACAAATATTATGCAGATTGTGAAAATGACCATACTACCCTTATCGAAAATAAGTAAAGTAAATGTTACAGAATGCGAAAATGACCATATTACCTTTATTGGATGAAAAAACGCATTAAATATTATGCGAGGCAGTGAAAATGACCATACTACCCTTATCAGAAATAAGTCAAGTAAATGTTACCGATTGCGAAAATGACCATATTACCTTTATAGGAAAAATAATGCAATAAATATTAGGCAGATTGTGAAAATGACCATACTACACTTATCGGATATAATTAAAGTAAATGACACAGACTTTGAAAATGACCATTTTCCCCTTATTGCAAATAAGTGCCATAAATATTATGGAGACAGTGAAAATGACCATACTACCCTTATCAGAAATAAGTCAAGTAAATGTTACCGATTGCGAAAAAGACCATATTACTTTTATAGGAAAGATAATGCAATAAATATTAGGCGGTTGTGAAAATGACCATACTACACTTATCAGATATAAGTAAAGCAAATGATACAGACTTTGAAAATGACCATTTTGCCCTTATTGCAAATAAGTGCCATAAATATTATGGAGACAGTGAAAATGATCATACTACCCTTATCGGAAATAAGTAAAGTAAATATTACAGACTATAGAAATGACCATACTACGCTTATCTAAATAAGTAAAGTAAATATTACAGACTATAGAAATGACCATACTGCGCTTATTGGAAATAAGTGCCATAAATATTATGGAGACATTGAAAATGATCATACTACCCTTATCGGAAATAAGTAAAGTAAATATTATAGACTGCGAAAATGACCATACTACCCTTATCGGAAATAAGTAAAGTAAATATTACAGACTATAGAAATGACCATACTGCGCTTATTGGAAATAAGTGCCACAAATATTATGGAGACAGTGAAAATGACCATACTACCCTTATCAGAAATAAGTCAAGTAAATGTTACCGATTACGAAAATGACCATATTGCCCTTATTGGAAATAAGTGCCATAAATATTATGGAGACAGTTAAAATGACCATGCTACCCTTATCGGAAATACGTAAAGTAAATGTTTCAGACTATGAAAATGACCATATTACCCTTATTGGAAATAAGTGCAATAAATATTATGGAGACCGTGAAAATGACCATACTACCCTTATCAGAAATAAGTAAAGTAAATGTTACAGACTGTGAAAATGACCATATTACCCTAGTTGTTAATAAGTGCAACAAATATTATGCAGATTGTGAAAATAACCATACTACCCTTATCGGAAATAAGTAAAGTAAATGTTACCGAATGCGAAAATGACCATATTACCTTTATTGGAAGAAAAAACTGCAGTAAATATTATGCAGACAGTGAAAATGACCATACTACCCTTATCATAAATAAGTCAAGTAAATGTTACCGATTGCGAAAATGACCATATTACCTTTATAGGAAAAATAATGCAATAAATATTAGGCAGATTGTGAAAATGACCATACTACACTTATCTGATATAAGTAAAGTAAATGACACAAAGCTTTGAAAATGACCATTTTCCCTTATTGCAAATAAGTGCCATAAATATTATGGAGACAGTGAAAATGACCATACTACCCTTATCAGAAATAAGTCAAGTAAATGTTACCGATTGTGAAAAAGACCATGTTACTTTTATAGGAAAGATAATGCAATAAATATTAGGCAGATTGTGAAAATGACCATACTACACTTATCGGATATAAGTAAAGTAAATGATACAGACTTTGAAAAAAACCATTTTGCCCTTATTGCAAATAAGTGCCATAAATATTATGGAGACAGTGAAAATGATCATACTACCCTTATCGGAAATAAGTAAAGTAAATATTATAGACTATGAAAATGACCATACTACCCTTATCGGAAATAAGTAAAGTAAATATTACAGACTATAGAAATGACCATACTACGCTTATTGGAAATAAGTGCCATAAATATTATGGAGACAGTGAAAATTACCATACTACCCTTATCAGAAATAAGTCAAGTAAATGTTACCGATTGCGAAAATGACCATATTGCCCTTATTGGAAATAAGTGCCATAAATATTATGGAGACAGTTAAAATGACCATGCTACCCTTATCGGAAATACGTAAAGTAAATGTTTCAGACTATGAAAATGACCATATTACCCTTATTGGAAATAAGTGCAATACATATTATGGAGAACGTGAAAATGACCATACTACCCTTATCGAAAATAAGTAAAGTAAATGTTACAGACTGTGAAAATGACCATATTACCCTAATTGTTAATAAGTGCAACAAATATTATGCAGATTGTGAAAATGACCATACTACCCTTATCGAAAATAAGTAAAGTAAATGTTACCGAATGCGAAAATGACCCTATTACCTTTATTGGATGAAAAAACTGCATTAAATATTATGCAGACAGTGAAAATGACCATACTACCCTTATCGGAAATAAGTCAAGTAAATGTTACCGATTGCGAAAATGACCATATTACCTTTATAGGAAAAATAATGCAATAAATATTAGGCAGATTGTGAAAATGACCATACTACACTTATCGGATATAATTAAAGTAAATGACACAGACTTTGAAAATGACCATTTTCCCTTATTGCAAATAAGTGCCATAAATATTATGGAGACAGTGAAAATGACCATACTACCCTTATCAGAAATAAGTCAAGTAAATGTTACCGATTGCGAAAAAGACCATATTACTTTTATAGGAAAGATAATGCAATAAATATTAGGCAGATTGTGAAAATGACCATACTACACTTATCAGATATAAGTAAAGCAAATGATACAGACTTTGAAAATGACCATTTTGCCCTTATTGCAAATAAGTGCCATAAATATTATGGAGACAGTGAAAATGATCATACTACCCTTATCGGAAATAAGTAAAGTAAATATTACAGATTATGAAAATGACCATACTACCCTTATCGGAAATAAGTAAAGTAAATATTACAGAATATAGAAATGACCATACTGCGCTTATTGGAAATAAGTGCCATAAATATTATGGAGACAGTGAAAATGATCATACTACCCTTATCGGAAATAAGTAAAGTAAATATTATAGACTTCGAAAATGACCATACTACCCTTATCGGAAATAAGTAAAGTAAATATTACAGACTATAGAAATGATCATATTGCGCTTATTGGAAATAAGTGCCACAAATATTATGGAGACAGTGAAAATGACCATACTACCCTTACCGATTGCGAAAATGACCATATTGCCCTTATTGGAAATAAGTGCCATAAATATTATGGAGACAGTTAAAATGACCATGCTACCCTTATCGGAAATACGTAAAGTAAATGTTTCAGACTGTGAAAATGACCATATTACCCTTATTGGAAATAAGTGCAATACATATTATGGAGACCGGGAAAATGATCATACTACGCTTATCAGAAATAAGTAAAGTAAATGTTACAGACTGTGAAAATGACCATATTACCCTTGTTGTTAATAAGTGCAACAAATATTATGCAGATTGTGAAAATGACCATTCTACCCTTATCGGAAATAAGTAAAGTAAATGTTACCGAATGCGAAAATGACCATATTACCTTTATTGGAAGAAAAAAGTGCAATAAATATTATGCAGATTGTGAAAATGACCATACTACTCTTATCAGAAATAAGTAAAGTAATCCTCACAGACGGTGAATGAACTCGTGATAGATGTTCTTCATGTGGAATGAACTCATAATGGTTGTTCATATTGTGAGTTGTTCTTATTGAGGTCTCTGCTAAACGATAAATAGTTCATATTGTAGAATGAACTCGTGATAGATGTTCTTATTGAAGTCTCTGATAAAACGAGAAATGCTATGCTTCTGTCTCCCATTGTGAGTTGTACCGAAAGACACTTACGTAGTTGCGAAGTTCAGATAGCCCGCTAGAGCAAGTTCAGAAGACGAGCCAATAATGACCTGAGTTAGACCAGAGTTTCTCGTTTTCGGATGAACGAGGAAGAAATATATCGAATTGAACATCACAGGTTCAAAGATTACCATAGTTAGACACGAGTTTCTCGTTCGGATGAACTACGGGATTTAAATATATCGAATTGAACATCACAGTTCAAAGATTACTAGAGTTAGACCTAAGTATCTCTTTCAGATGTAATGGTGACGAAATATATCATAATTGAACATCACAGGTTCAAAGATTACTAGAGTTAGACCTGAGTTTCTCTTTCGGATGAACTGGAGACGAAATATATCATAATTGAACATCATATGTTCAAATATTACTTGGGTTAGACATGAGTTTGTCGTTTTCGGATGAACTGAGGACGAAATATATCAGAATTGAACAACACAGTTCAAAGATTACCAGAGTTAGACCTGAGTCTCTCTTTCGGATGAACTGAATACGAAATATATCAGAATTGAACATCACAGGTTCGAATAACTGGAATTAGACCCGAGTTTCGTTAAGATGAACTAAAGACGAATATATCAGAAGTGAGATAGTGAAAATGACCATACTACCCTTATCAAAAATAAGTAAAGTAAATGTTACCGATTGCGAAAATGACCATATTACCTTTATAGGAAAAATAATGCAATAAATATTAGGCAGATTGTGAAAATGACCATACTACACTTATCTGATATAAGTAAAGTAAATGACACAGGCTTTGAAAATGACCATTTTCCCCTTATTGCAAATAAGTGCCATAAATATTATGGAGACAGTGAAAATGACCATACTACCCTTATCAGAAATAAGTCAAGTAAATGTTACCGATTGCGAAAAAGACCATGTTACTTTTATAGGAAAGATAATGCAATAAATATTAGGCAGATTGTGAAAATGACCATACTACACTTATCGGATATAAGTAAAGTAAATGATACAGACTTTGAAAAAAACCATTTTGCCCTTATTGCAAATAAGTGCCATAAATATTATGGAGACAGTGAAAATGATCATACTACCCTTATCGGAAATAAGTAAAGTAAATATTATAGACCTCATGAAAATGACCATACTACCCTTATCGGAAATAAGTAAAGTAAATATTACAGACTATAGAAATGACCATACTACGCTTATTGGAAATAAGTGCCATAAATATTATGGAGACAGTGAAAATTACCATACTACCCTTATCAGAAATAAGTCAAGTAAATGTTACCGATTGCGAAAATGACCATATTGCCCTTATTGGAAATAAGTGCCATAAATATTATGGAGACAGTTAAAATGACCATGCTACCCTTATCGGAAATACGTAAAGTAAATGTTTCAGACTATGAAAATGACCATATTACCCTTATTGGAAATAAGTGCAATACATATTATGGAGAACGTGAAAATGACCATACTACCCTTATCAGAAATAAGTAAAGTAAATGTTACAGACTGTGAAAATGACCATATTACCCTAATTGTTAATAAGTGCAACAAATATTATGCAGATTGTGAAAATGACCATACTACCCTTATCGAAAATAAGTAAAGTAAATGTTACCGAATGCGAAAATGACCATATTACCTTTATTGGATGAAAAAACTGCATTAAATATTATGCAGACAGTGAAAATGACCATACTACCCTTATCAGAAATAAGTCAAGTAAATGTTACCGATTGCGAAAATGACCATATTACCTTTATAGGAAAAATAATGCAATAAATATTAGGCAGATTGTGAAAATGACCATACTACACTTATCGGATATAATTAAAGTAAATGACACAGACTTTGAAAATGACCATTTTCCCCTTATTGCAAATAAGTGCCATAAATATTATGGAGACAGTGAAAATGACCATACTACCCTTATCAGAAATAAGTCAAGTAAATGTTACCGATTGCGAAAAAGACCATATTACTTTTATAGGAAAGATAATGCAATAAATATTAGGCAGATTGTGAAAATGACCATACTACACTTATCAGATATAAGTAAAGCAAATGATACAGACTTTGAAAATGACCATTTTGCCCTTATTGCAAATAAGTGCCATAAATATTATGGAGACAGTGAAAATGATCATACTACCCTTATCGGAAATAAGTAAAGTAAATATTATAGACTGCGAAAATGACCATACTACCCTTATCGGAAATAAGTAAAGTAAATATTACAGACTATAGAAATGACCATACTGCGCTTATTGGAAATAAGTGCCATAAATATTATGGAGACATTGAAAATGATCATACTACCCTTATCGGAAATAAGTAAAGTAAATATTATAGACTGCGAAAATGACCATACTACCCTTATCGGAAATAAGTAAAGTAAATATTACAGACTATAGAAATGACCATACTGCGCTTATTGGAAATAAGTGCCACAAATATTATGGAGACAGTGAAAATGACCATACTACCCTTATCAGAAATAAGTCAAGTAAATGTTACCGATTGCGAAAATGACCATATTGCCCTTATTGGAAATAAGTGCCATAAATATTATGGAGACAGTTAAAATGACCATGCTACCCTTATCGGAAATACGTAAAGTAAATGTTTCAGACTATGAAAATGACCATATTACCCTTATTGGAAATAAGTGCAATAAATATTATGGAGACCGTGAAAATGACCATACTACCCTTATCGAAAATAAGTAAAGTAAATGTTACAGACTGTGAAAATGACCATATTACCCTAGTTGTTAATAAGTGCAACAAATATTATGCAGATTGTGAAAATAACCATACTACCCTTATCGGAAATAAGTAAAGTAAATGTTACCGAATGCGAAAATGACCATATTACCTTTATTGGAAGAAAAAACTGCAGTAAATATTATGCAGACAGTGAAAATGACCATACTACCCTTATCATAAATAAGTCAAGTAAATGTTACCGATTGCGAAAATGACCATATTACCTTTATAGGAAAAATAATGCAATAAATATTAGGCAGATTGTGAAAATGACCATACTACACTTATCTCGATATAAGTAAAGTAAATGACACAGGCTTTGAAAATGACCATTTTCCCCTTATTGCAAATAAGTGCCATAAATATTATGGAGACAGTGAAAATGACCATACTACCCTTATCAGAAATAAGTCAAGTAAATGTTACCGATTGTGAAAAAGACCATGTTACTTTTATAGGAAAGATAATGCAATAAATATTAGGCAGATTGTGAAAATGACCATACTACACTTATCGGATATAAGTAAAGTAAATGATCTGAGACTTTGAAAAAAACCATTTTGCCCTTATTGGAAATAAGTGCCATAAATATTATGGAGACAATGAAAATGATCATACTACCCTTATCGGAAATAAGTAAAGTAAATATTATAGACTGCGAAAATGACCATACTACCCTTATCGGAAATAAGTAAAGTAAATATTACAGACTATAGAAATGACCATACTACGCTTATTGGAAATAAGTGCCATAAATATTATGGAGACAGTGAAAATTACCATACTACCCTTATCAGAAATAAGTCAAGTAAATGTTACCGATTGCGAAAATGACCATATTGCCCTTATTGGAAATAAGTGCCATAAATATTATGGAGACAGTTAAAATGACCATGCTACCCTTATCGGAAATACGTAAAGTAAATGTTTCAGACTATGAAAATGACCATATTACCCTTATTGGAAATAAGTGCAATACATATTATGGAGAACGTGAAAATGACCATACTACCCTTATCGTAAATAAGTAAAGTAAATGTTACAGACTGTGAAAATGACCATATTACCCTAATTGTTAATAAGTGCAACAAATATTATGCAGATTGTGAAAATGACCATACTACCCTTATCGAAAATAAGTAAAGTAAATGTTACCGAATGCGAAAATGACCATATTACCTTTATTGGATGAAAAAACTGCATTAAATATTATGCAGACAGTGAAAATGACCATACTACCCTTATCAGAAATAAGTCAAGTAAATGTTACCGATTGCGAAAATGACCATATTACCTTTATATGAAAAAAAAATGCAATAAATATTAGGCAGATTGTGAAAATGACCATACTACACTTATCGGATATAATTAAAGTAAATGACACAGACTTTGAAAATGACCATTTTCCCCTTATTGCAAATAAGTGCCATAAATATTATGGAGACAGGAAAATGACCATACTACCCTTATCAGAAATAAGTCAAGTAAATGTTACCGATTGCGAAAAAGACCATATTACTTTTATAGGAAAGATAATGCAATAAATATTAGGCAGATTGTGAAAATGACCATACTACACTTATCAGATATAAGTAAAGCAAATGATACAGACTTTGAAAATGACCATTTTGCCCTTATTGCAAATAAGTGCCATAAATATTATGGAGACAGTGAAAATGATCATACTACCCTTATCGGAAATAAGTAAAGTAAATATTATAGACTGCGAAAATGACCATACTACCCTTATCGGAAATAAGTAAAGTAAATATTACAGACTATAGAAATGACCATACTGCGCTTATTGGAAATAAGTGCCATAAATATTATGGAGACATTGAAAATGATCATACTACCCTTATCGGAAATAAGTAAAGTAAATATTATAGACTTCGAAAATGACCATACTACCCTTATCGGAAATAAGTAAAGTAAATATTACAGACTATAGAAATGATCATATTGCGCTTATTGGAAATAAGTGCCACAAATATTATGGAGACAGTGAAAATGACCATACTACCCTTACCGATTGCGAAAATGACCATATTGCCCTTATTGGAAATAAGTGCCATAAATATTATGGAGACAGTTAAAATGACCATGCTACCCTTATCGGAAATACGTAAAGTAAATGTTTCAGACTGTGAAAATGACCATATTACCCTTATTGGAAATAAGTGCAATACATATTATGGAGACCGGGAAAATGATCATACTACGCTTATCAGAAATAAGTAAAGTAAATGTTACAGACTGTGAAAATGACCATATTACCCTTGTTGTTAATAAGTGCAACAAATATTATGCAGATTGTGAAAACGACCATTCTACCCTTATCGGAAATAAGTAAAGTAAATGTTACCGAATGCGAAAATGACCATATTACCTTTATTGGAAGAAAAAAGTGCAATAAATATTATGCAGACTGTGAAAATGACCATACTACTCTTATCAGAAATAAGTAAAGTAATCCTCACAGACGGTGAATGAACTCGTGATAGATGTTCTTCATGTGGAATGAACTCATAATGGTTGTTCATATTGTGAGTTGTTCTTATTGAGGTCTCTGCTAAAACGATAAATAGTTCATATTGTAGAATGAACTCGTGATAGATGTTCTTATTGAAGTCTCTGATAAAACGAAAATGCTATGCTTCGTCTCCCATTGTGAGTTGTACCGAAAGACACTTACGTAGTTGCGAAGTTCGATAGCCCGCTAGAGCAAGTTCGAAGACGAGCCAATAATGACTGAGTTAGACCGAGTTTCTCGTTTTCGGATGAACGAGGAAGAAATATATCGAATTGAACATCACGGGTTCAAAGATTACCATAGTTAGACACGAGTTTCTCGTTCGGATGAACTACGAACGAAATATATCGAAATTGAACATCACGAGGTTCAAAGATTACTAGAGTTAGACCTAAGTATCTCTTTCAGATGTAATGGTGACGAAATATATCATAATTGAACATCACATGTTCAAAGATTACTAGAGTTAGCTGTGAGTTTCTCTTTCGGATGAACTGGAGACGAAATATATCATAATTGAACATCATATGTTCAAATATTACTTGGGTTAGACATGAGTTTGTCGTTTTCGGATGAACTGAGGACGAAATATATCAGAATTGAACAACACAGTTCAAAGATTACCAGAGTTAGACCTGAGTCTCTCTTTCGGATGAACTGAATACGAAATATATCAGAATTGAACATCACAGGTTCGAATAACTGGAATTAGACCCGAGTTTCGTTAAGATGAACTAAAGACGAATATATCAGAAGTGAGATAGTGAAAATGACCATACTACCCTTATCAAAAATAAGTAAAGTAAATGTTACCGATTGCTAAAATGACCATATTACCTTTATAGGAAAAATAATGCAATAAATATTAGGCAGATTGTGAAAATGACCATACTACACTTATCGATATAAGTAAAGTAAATGACACAGCTTTGAAAATGACCATTTTCCCCTTATTGCAAATAAGTGCCATAAATATTATGGAGACAGTGAAAATGACCATACTACCCTTATCAGAAATAAGTCAAGTAAATGTTACCGATTGCGAAAAAGACCATGTTACTTTTATAGGAAAGATAATGCAATAAATATTAGGCAGATTGTGAAAATGACCATACTACACTTATCGGATATAAGTAAAGTAAATGATACAGACTTTGAAAAAAACCATTTTGCCCTTATTGCAAATAAGTGCCATAAATATTATGGAGACAGTGAAAATGATCATACTACCCTTATCGGAAATAAGTAAAGTAAATATTATAGACTGCGAAAATGACCATACTACCCTTATCGGAAATAAGTAAAGTAAATATTACAGACTATAGAAATGACCATACTACGCTTATTGGAAATAAGTGCCATAAATATTATGGAGACAAGAAAATTACCATACTACCCTTATCGTAAATAAGTCAAGTAAATGTTACCGATTGCGAAAATGACCATATTGCCCTTATTGGAAATAAGTGCCATAAATATTATGGAGACAGCGAAAATGACCATGCTACCCTTATCGGAAATACGTAAAGTAAATGTTTCAGACTATGAAAATGACCATATTACCCTTATTGGAAATAAGTGCAATACATATTATGGAGAACGTGAAAATGACCATACTACCCTTATCAGAAATAAGTAAAGTAAATGTTACAGATCATGAAAATGACCATATTACCTAATTGTTAATAAGTGCAACAAATATTATGCGGTGTGAAAATGACCATACTACCCTTATCGAAAATAAGTAAAGTAAATGTTACCGAATGCGAAAATGACCATATTACCTTTATTGGATGAAAAAACTGCATTAAATATTATGCAGACAGTGAAAATGACCATACTACCCTTATCAGAAATAAGTCAAGTAAATGTTACCGATTGCGAAAATGACCATATTACCTTTATAGGAAAAATAATGCAATAAATATTAGGCGAGATTGTGAAAATGACCATACTACACTTATCGGATATAATTAAAGTAAATGACACAGAGACTTTGAAAATGACCATTTTCCCTTATTGCAAATAAGTGCCATAAATATTATGGAGACAAAGTGAAAATGACCATACTACCCTTATCGAAATAAGTCAAGTAAATGTTACCGATTGCGAAAAAGACCATATTACTTTTATAGGAAAGATAATGCAATAAATATTAGGCGGATTGTGAAAATGACCATACTACACTTATCGATATAAGTAAAGCAAATGATACAGACTTTGAAAATGACCATTTTGCCCTTATTGCAAATAAGTGCCATAAATATTATGGAGACAGTGAAAATGATCATACTACCCTTATCGGAAATAAGTAAAGTAAATATTATAGACTGCGAAAATGACCATACTACCCTTATCGGAAATAAGTAAAGTAAATATTACAGACTATAGAAATGACCATACTGCGCTTATTGGAAATAAGTGCCATAAATATTATGGAGACATTGAAAATGATCATACTACCCTTATCGGAAATAAGTAAAGTAAATATTATAGACTTCGAAAATGACCATACTACCCTTATCGGAAATAAGTAAAGTAAATATTACGACTATAGAAATGACCATACTGCGCTTATTGGAAATAAGTGCCACAAATATTATGGAGACAGTGAAAATGACCATACTACCCTTATCAGAAATAAGTCAAGTAAATGTTACCGATTGCGAAAATGACCATATTGCCCTTATTGGAAATAAGTGCCATAAATATTATGGAGACAGTTAAAATGACCATGCTACCCTTATCGGAAATACGTAAAGTAAATGTTTCAGACTATGAAAATGACCATATTACCCTTATTGGAAATAAGTGCAATAAATATTATGGAGACCGTGAAAATGACCATACTACCCTTATCAGAAATAAGTAAAGTAAATGTTACAGACTGTGAAAATGACCATATTACCTTAGTTGTTAATAAGTGCAACAAATATTATGCAGATTGTGAAAATAACCATACTACCCTTATCGGAAATAAGTAAAGTAAATGTTACCGAATGCGAAAATGACCATATTACCTTTATTGGAAGAAAAAACTGCAGAAATATTATGCATGCAAAGTGAAAATGACCATACTACCCTTATCATAAATAAGTCAAGTAAATGTTACCGATTGCGAAAATGACCATATTACCTTTATAGGAAAAATAATGCAATAAATATTAGGCAGATTGTGAAAATGACCATACTACACTTATCTGATATAAGTAAAGTAAATGACACAGGCTTTGAAAATGACCATTTTCCCTTATTGCAAATAAGTGCCATAAATATTATGGAGACAAAGGAAAATGACCATACTACCCTTATCAGAAATAAGTCAAGTAAATGTTACCGATTGTGAAAAAGACCATGTTACTTTTATAGGAAAGATAATGCAATAAATATTAGGCAGATTGTGAAAATGACCATACTACACTTATCGGATATAAGTAAAGTAAATGATACAGACTTTGAAAAAAACCATTTTGCCCTTATTGCAAATAAGTGCCATAAATATTATGGAGGCAGTGAAAATGATCATACTACCCTTATCGGAAATAAGTAAAGTAAATATTATAGACTGCGAAAATGACCATACTACCCTTATCGGAAATAAGTAAAGTAAATATTACAGATTATAGAAATGACCATACTGCGCTTATTGGAAATAAGTGCCATAAATATTATGGAGACAGTGAAAATTACCATACTACCCTTATCAGAAATAAGTCAAGTAAATGTTACCGATTGCGAAAATGACCATATTGCCCTTATTGGAAATAAGTGCCATAAATATTATGGAGACAGTTAAAATGACCATGCTACCCTTATCGGAAATACGTAAAGTAAATGTTTCAGACTATGAAAATGACCATATTACCCTTATTGGAAATAAGTGCAATACATATTATGGAGAACGTGAAAATGACCATACTACCCTTATCAGAAATAAGTAAAGTAAATGTTACAGACTGTGAAAATGACCATATTACCCTAATTGTTAATAAGTGCAACAAATATTATGCAGATTGTGAAAATGACCATACTACCCTTATCGAAAATAAGTAAAGTAAATGTTACCGAATGCGAAAATGACCATATTACCTTTATTGGATGAAAAAACTGCATTAAATATTATGCAGACAGTGAAAATGACCATACTACCCTTATCAGAAATAAGTCAAGTAAATGTTACCGATTGCGAAAATGACCATGTTACCTTTATAGGAAAAATAATGCAATAAATATTAGGCAGATTGTGAAAATGACCATACTACACTTATCGGATATAATTAAAGTAAATGACACAGACTTTGAAAATGACCATTTTCCCCTTATTGCAAATAAGTGCCATAAATATTATGGAGACAGTGAAAATGACCATACTACCCTTATCAGAAATAAGTCAAGTAAATGTTACCGATTGCGAAAAAGACCATATTACTTTTATAGGAAAGATAATGCAATAAATATTAGGCAGATTGTGAAAATGACCATACTACACTTATCAGATATAAGTAAAGCAAATGATACAGACTTTGAAAATGACCATTTTGCCCTTATTGCAAATAAGTGCCATAAATATTATGGAGACAGTGAAAATGATCATACTACCCTTATCGGAAATAAGTAAAGTAAATATTATAGACTGCGAAAATGACCATACTACCCTTATCGGAAATAAGTAAAGTAAATATTACAGAATATAGAAATGACCATACTGCGCTTATTGGAAATAAGTGCCATAAATATTATGGAGACAGTGAAAATGATCATACTACCCTTATCGGAAATAAGTAAAGTAAATATTATAGACTTCGAAAATGACCATACTACCCTTATCGGAAATAAGTAAAGTAAATATTACAGACTATAGAAATGATCATATTGCGCTTATTGGAAATAAGTGCCACAAATATTATGGAGACAGTGAAAATGACCATACTACCCTTACCGATTGCGAAAATGACCATATTGCCCTTATTGGAAATAAGTGCCATAAATATTATGGAGACAGTTAAAATGACCATGCTACCCTTATCGGAAATACGTAAAGTAAATGTTTCAGACTGTGAAAATGACCATATTACCCTTATTGGAAATAAGTGCAATACATATTATGAGACCGGAAAATGATCATACTACGCTTATCGAAATAAGTAAAGTAAATGTTACTGGATCGTGAAAATGACCATATTACCCTTGTTGTTAATAAGTGCAACAAATATTATGCAGATTGTGAAAACGACCATTCTACCCTTATCGGAAATAAGTAAAGTAAATGTTACCGAATGCGAAAATGACCATATTACCTTTATTGGAAGAAAAAAGTGCAATAAATATTATGCAGACTGTGAAAATGACCATACTACTCTTATCAGAAATAAGTAAAGTAATCCTCACAGACGGTGAATGAACTCGTGATAGATGTTCTTCATGTGGAATGAACTCATAATGGTTGTTCATATTGTGAGTTGTTCTTATTGAGGTCTCTGCTAAAACGATAAATAGTTCATATTGTAGAATGAACTCGTGATAGATGTTCTTATTGAAGTCTCTGATAAAACGAGAAATGCTATGCTTCTGTCTCCCATTGTGAGTTGTACCGAAAGACACTTACGTAGTTGCGAAGTTCAGATAGCCCGCTAGAGCAAGTTCAGAAGACGAGCCAATAATGACCTGAGTTAGACCAGAGTTTCTCGTTTTCGGATGAACTGAGGAAGAAATATATCAGAATTGAACATCACAGGTTCAAAGATTACCATAGTTAGACCTGAGTTTCTCGTTCGGATGAACTACAGACGAAATATATCAGAATTGAACATCACAGGTTCAAAGATTACTAGAGTTAGACCTAAGTATCTCTTTCAGATGTAATGGTGACGAAATATATCATAATTGAACATCACAGGTTCAAAGATTACTAGAGTTAGCTGTGAGTTTCTCTTTCGGATGAACTGGAGACGAAATATATCATAATTGAACATCATATGTTCAAATATTACTTGGGTTAGACATGAGTTTGTCGTTTTCGGATGAACTGAGGACGAAATATATCAGAATTGAACAACACAGTTCAAAGATTACCAGAGTTAGACCTGAGTCTCTCTTTCGGATGAACTGAATACGAAATATATCAGAATTGAACATCACAGGTTCGAATAACTGGAATTAGACCCGAGTTTCGTTAAGATGAACTAAAGACGAATATATCAGAAGTGAGATAGTGAAAATGACCATACTACCCTTATCAAAAATAAGTAAAGTAAATGTTACCGATTGCGAAAATGACCATATTACCTTTATAGGAAAAAATAAATAAATGCAATAAATATTATGCGATAAAGAAAATGACCATACTAGCCTTACTAATTAAGTAAAGTAAATATTATAGACTGTGAAAATGACTATATTGCCCTAATTGGAAATAAATGTCATAAATATTATGGAGATAGTGAAAATGACCATACTACCCTTATCATAAATAAATCAAGTAAATGTTACCGATTGCGAAAATGACCATATTACCTTTATAGGAAAAATAATGCAATAAATATTAGGCAGATTGTGAAAATGACCATACTACACTTATCAGAAATAAGTAAAGTAAATGATACAGACTGTGAAAATGACCAAATTGCTGTTATTGGAAATAAGAGCCATAAATATTTTGGAAACAGTGAAAATGACCATACTACCCTTATCAGAAATAAGTAAAGTAAATATTACAAACTGTGAAAATGACCATATTACCCTTATTGGAAATAAGTGCAATACATATTATGGAGACTGTGAAAAATAACCATACTACCCTTATCATAAATAAGTAAAGTAAATGTTACCGAATGCGAAAATGACCGTATTACCTTTATTGGAAGAAAAAAGTGCAATAAATATTATACACACTGTGAAAATGACCATACTAATCTTATCGGAAATAAGTTAAGTAATTCTTACAGACTGTGAATGAACTCGTGATAGATGTTCTTAATATGGAATGAACTCATAATGGTTGTTCATATTGTGAGTTGTTCTTATTGAGGTCTCTGCTAAACGATAAATAGTTCACATTGTAGAATGAACTCGTGATATATGTTTTTTATTGAGGTCTCTGCTAAAACGAGAAATGCTATGCTTCTGTCTCCCATTGTGAGTTGTACCGGAAGATACTTTCGTTGTTGCGAAGTTTAGATAGCCCGCTAAAGAAATTTCAGAAGCCGAGCCAATAATGACCTGAGTTAGACCAGAGTTTCTCGTTTTTGGATGAACTGAGTAAGAAATATATCAGAATTAAACATCACAGGTTCTTAGATTACCATAGTTAGACCTGAGTATCTCGTTCGGATGAACTGCAGACGAAATATATCAGAATTGAACATCACATGTTCAAAGGTTACTAGAGTTAGACCTGAGTATCCCTTTCGGATGAACTGCAGACGAAATATATCAGAATTGAACATCACAGGTTCATTGATTACTAGAGTTAGACATGAGTTTCTCTTTCGGATGAACTGGAGACGAAATATATCAGAATTGAACATCACAGGTTCAAATATTACTTGGGTTAGACATGAGTTTCTCATTTTCGGATGAACTGAGGACGAAATATATCAGAATCGAACAACATAGTTCAAAGATTACCAGAGTTAGACCTGAGTCACTCTTTCGGATGAACTGAAGACGAAATATATCAAAATTGAACATCACAGGTTCGAATAACTGGAATTAGACCCGAGTTTCGTTTACATGAACTAAAGACGAATATATCAGAATTGAGACAGTAAAAATGACCATACTACCCTTATCAAAAATAAGCAAAGTAAATGTTACCGATTGCGAAAATGACCGTATTACCTTTATTGGAAGAAAAAAGTGCAATAAATATTATGCACACTGTGAAAATGACCATACTAATCTTATCGGAAATAAGTAAAGTAATTCTTACAGACTGTGAATGAAGTTGTGATAGATGTTCTTAATGTGGAATGAACTCATAATGGTTGTTCATATTGAGGTCTCTGCTAAACGATAAATAGTCCACATTGTAAAATGAACTCGTGATAGATGTTCTTATTGAGGTCTCTACTAAAACGAGAAATGCTATGCTTCTGTCTCCCATTGTGAGTTGTACCGGAAGATACTGTCGTTGTTGCGAAGTTTAGATAGCCCCCTAAAGAAATTTCAGAAGCCGAGCCAATAATGACCTGAGTTAGACCAGAGTTTCTCGTTTTAGAATGAACAGAGGACGAAATATATCAGAATTGAACATCACAGGTTCAAAGATTACCATAGTTAGACCTGAGTATCTCGTTCGGATGAACTGAAGACGAAATATATCAGAATTAAACATCACAGGTTCAAAGATTACTAGAGTTAGACCTGAGTATCCCTTTCGGATGAACTGCAGACGAAATATATCAGAATTGAACATCACATGTTCAAAGATTACCAGAGTTAGACCTGAGTTTCTCTTTCGGATGAACTGGAGACGAAATATATCAGAATTGAACATCACAGGTTCGAATAACTGGAATTAGACCTGAGTTTCGTTCAGATGAACTAAAGACGAATATATCAGAATTGAGATAGTGAAAATGACAATACTACCCTTATCATAAATAAATAAAATAAATATTACCGATTGCAAAAATGACCATATTACCTTAATAGGAAAAAAAAAGTGCAATAAATATTATGCAGACAGTGAAAATGACCATACTACCCCTACGGAAATAAGTAAAGTAAATGTTACAGACTGTGAAAATGACCATATTGCCATTATTGGAAATAAGTGCCATAAATATTATGGAGACAGTGAAAATGACCATACTACCCTTATTAGAAAAAAGTCAAGTAAATGTTACCGATTGCGAAAATATCCATATTACCTTTATAGGAAAATAATGCAATAAATATTAGGCAGATTGTGAAAATGACCATACTACACTTATCAGAAATAAGTAAAGTAAATGATACAGATTTTGAAAATGACCATTTTGCCCTTATTGCAAATAAGTGCCATAAATATTATGGAGGCAGTGAAAATGATCATACTACCCTTATCGGAAATAAGTAAAGTAAATATTATTGACAGCGAAAATGACCATACTACCCTTATCGGAAATAAGTAAAGTAAATATTACAGACTATAGAAATGACCATACTGCGCTTATTGGAAATAAGTGCCATAAATATTATGGAGACAGTGAAAATGACCATACTACCCTTATCAGAAATAAGTCAAGTAAATGTTACCGATTGCGAAAATGACCATATTGCCCTTATTGGAAATAAGTGCCATAAATATTATGGAGACAGTTAAAATGACCATACTACCCTTATCGGAAATAAGTAAAGTAAATGTTTCAGACTGTGAAAATGACCATATTACCCTTATTGGAAATAAGTGCAATAAATATTATGGAGACCGTGAAAATGACCATACTACCCTTATCGAAATAAGTAAAGTAAATGTTACGGATCAGAAAATGACCATATTACCTTAGTTGTTAATAAGTGCAACAAATATTATGCAGTTGTGAAAATAATCATACTACCCTTATCGGAAATAAGTAAAGTAAATGTTACCAATGCGAAAATGACCATATTACCTTTATTGGAAGAAAAAACTCGCAAGAAATATTATGCGAGCGGTGAAAATGACCATACTACCCTTATCATAAATAAGTCAAGTAAATGTTACCGATTATGAAAATGACCATATTACCTTTATAGGAAAAATAATGCAATAAATATTAGGCGGATTGAAAATGACCATACTACACTTATCGGATATAAGTAAAGTAAATGACACGACTTTGAAAATGACCATATTCCCTTTATTGCAAATAAGTGCCATAAATATTATGGAGACAAAGTGAAAATGACCATACTACCCTTATCGTAAATAAGTCAAGTAAATGTTACCGATTGCGAAAAAGACCATATTACTTTTATAGGAAAGATAATGCAATAAATATTAGGCAGATTGTGAAAATGACCATACTACACTTATCAGATATAAGTAAAGTAAATGATACAGACTTTGAAAAAAAACCATTTTGCCCTTATTGCAAATAAGTGCCATAAATATTATGGAGACAAAGAAAATGATCATACTACCCTTATCGGAAATAAGTAAAGTAAATATTATAGACAATGCTATGAAAATGACCATACTACCCTTATCGGAAATAAGTAAAGTAAATATTACCATTTTTTATGACTAAGTAGAAATGACCATACTACGCTTATTGGAAATAAGTGCCATAAAAATTATGGAGAAATATTGAAAATGACCATACTACCCATAAATATCGAAATAAGTCAAGTAAATGTTACCGATTGCGAAAATGACCATATTGCCCTTATTGGAAATAAGTGCCATAAATATTATGGAGACAGTTAAAATGACCATGCTACCCTTATCGGAAATACGTAAAGTAAATGTTTCAGACTATGAAAATGACCATATTACCCTTATTGGAAATAAGTGCAATAAATATTATGGAGACCGTGAAAATGACCATACTACCCTTATCGTAAATAAGTAAAGTAAATGTTACAGATCAGAAAATGACCATATTACCCTAGTTGTTAATAAGTGCAACAAATATTATGCAGATTGTGAAAATAACCATACTACCCTTATCGGAAATAAGTAAAGTAAATGTTACCGAATGCGAAAATGACCATATTACCTTTATTGGAAGAAAAAACTGCAGTAAATATTATGCAGACAGTGAAAATGACCATACTACCCTTATCATAAATAAGTCAAGTAAATGTTACCGATTGCGAAAATAACCATATTACCTTTATAGGAAAAATAATGCAATAAATATTAGGCAGATTGTGAAAATGACCATACTACACTTATCGGATATAAGTAAAGTAAATGACACAGACTTTGAAAATGACCATTTTCCCCTTATTGCAAATAAATGCCATAAATATTATGGAGACTGTGAAAATGACCATACTACCCTTATCAGAAATAAGTCAAGTAAATGTTACCGATTGCAAAAAAGACCATATTACTTTTATAGGAAAGATAATGCAATAAATATTAGGCAGATTGTGAAAATGACCATACTACACTTATCAGATATAAGTAAAGTAAATGATACATACTTTGAAAAAAACCATTTTGCCCTTATTGCAAATAAGTGCCATAAATATTATGGAGACAGTGAAAATGATCATACTACCCTTATCGGAAATAAGTAAAGTAAATATTATAGACTGCGAAAATGACCATACTACCCTTATCGGAAATAAGTAAAGTAAATGATACAGATTTTGAAAATGACCATTTTGCCCTTATTGCAAATAAGTGCCATAAATATTATGGAGACAGTGAAAATGATCATACTACCCTTATCGGAAATAAGTAAAGTAAATATTATAGACTGTGAAAATGACCATACTACCCTTATCGGAAATAAGTAAAGTAAATATTACAGACTATAGAAATGACCATACTGCGCTTATTGGAAATAAGTGCCATAAATATTATGGAGACAGTGAAAATGACCATACTACCCTTATCGGAAAAAAGTAAAGTAAATGTTACCGATTGCGAAAATGACCATATTGCCCTTATTGGAAATAAGTGCCATAAATATTATGGAGACAGTTAAAATGACCATGCTACCCTTATCGGAAATACGTAAAGTAAATGTTTCAGACTATGAAAATGACCATATTACCCTTATTGGAAATAAATGCAATAAATATTATGGAGACCGTGAAAATGACCATACTACCCTTATCGGAAATAAGTAAAGTAAATGTTACAGACTGTGAAAATGACCATATTACCCTAGTTGTTAATAAGTGCAACAAATATTATGCAGATTGTGAAAATAACCATACTACCCTTATCGGAAATAAGTAAAGTAAATGTTACCGAATGCGAAAATGACCATATTACCTTTATTGGAAGAAAAAAACTATAGAAATATTATGCGAGACATGTGAAAATGACCATACTACCCTTATCATAAATAAGTCAAGTAAATGTTACCGATTGCGAAAATGACCATATTACCTTTATAGGAAAAATAATGCAATAAATATTAGGCAGATTGTGAAAATGACCATACTACACTTATCGGATATAAGTAAAGTAAATGACACAGACTTTGAAAATGACCATTTTCCCCTTATTGCAAATAAGTGCCATAAATATTATGGAGACTGTGAAAATGACCATACTACCCTTATCAGAAATAAGTCAAGTAAATGTTACCGATTGCGAAAAAGACCATATTACTTTTATAGGAAAGATAATGCAATAAATATTAGGCAGATTGTGAAAATGACCATACTACACTTATCGGATATAAGTAAAGTAAATGATACAGACTTTGAAAAAAACCATTTTGCCCTTATTGCAAATAAGTGCCATAAATATTATGGAGACAGTGAAAATGATCATACTACCCTTATCGGAAATAAGTAAAGTAAATATTATAGACTGCGAAAATGACCATACTACCCTTATCGGAAATAAGTAAAGTAAATATTACAGACTATAGAAATGACCATACTACCCTTATCGGAAATAAGTAAAGTAAATATTATAGACGCTTATTGGAAATAAGTGCCATAAATATTATGGAGACAGTGAAAATGACCATACTACCCTTATCAGAAATAAGTCAAGTAAATGTTACCGATTGCGAAAATGACCATATTGCCCTTATTGGAAATAAGTGCCATAAATATTATGGAGACAGTTAAAATGACCATGCTACCCTTATCGGAAATACGTAAAGTAAATGTTTCAGACTATGAAAATGACCATATTACCCTTATTGGAAATAAGTGCAATAAATATTATGGAGACCGTGAAAATGACCATACTACCCTTATCAGAAATAAGTAAAGTAAATGTTACAGACTGTGAAAATGACCATATTACTCTAGTTGTTAATAAGTGCAACAAATATTATGCATATTGTGAAAATAACCATACTACCCTTATCGGAAATAAGTAAAGTAAATGTTACCGAATGCGAAAATGACCATATTACCTTTATTAGTAGAAAAATTGCAGTAAATATTATGCAGACAGTGAAAATGACCATACTACCCTTATCATAAATAAGTCAAGTAAATGTTACCGATTGCGAAAATGACCATATTACCTTTATAGGAAAAATAATGCAATAAATATTAGGCAGATTGTGAAAATGACCATACTACACTTATCGGATATAAGTAAAGTAAATGACACAGACTTTGAAAATGACCATTTTCCCCTTATTGCAAATAAGTGCCATAAATATTATGGAGACAGTGAAAATGACCATACTAACCTTATCAGAAATAAGTCAAGTAAATGTTACCGATTGCGAAAAAGATCATATTACTTTTATAGGAAAGATAATGCAATAAATATTAGGCAGATTGTTAAAATGACCATACTACACTTATCGGATATAAGTAAAGTAAATGATACAGACTTTGAAAAAAACCATTTTGCCCTTATTGCAAATAAGTGCCATAAATATTATGGAGACAGTGAAAATGATCATACTACCCTTATCGGAAATAAGTAAAGTAAATATTATAGACTGTGAAAATGACCATACTACCCTTATTGGAAATAAGTAAAGTAAATATTACAGACTATAGAAATGACCATACTGCGCTTATTGGAAATAAGTGCCATAAATATTATGGAGACAGTGAAAATGACCATACTACCCTTATCAGAAATAAGTCAAGTAAATGTTACCGATTGCGAAAATGACCATATTGCCCTTATTGGAAATAAGTGCCATAAATATTATGGAGACAGTTAAAATGACCATGCTACCCTTAATACGTAAAGTAAATGTTACAGACAATGAAAATGACCATATTACCCTTATTGGAAATAAGTGCAATACATATTATGGAGACCGTGAAAATGACCATACTACCCTTATCGAAAATAAGTAAAGTAAATGTTACAGACTGTGAAAATGACCATATTACCCTAATTGTTAATAAGTGCAACAAATATTATGCAGATTGTGAAAATGACCATACTACCCTTATCGAAAATAAGTAAAGTAAATGTTACCGAATGCGAAAATGACCATATTACCTTTATTGGATGAAAACACTGCAATAAATATGACGCAGACAGTGAAAATGACCATACTACCCTTACCAGAAATAAGTAAAGTAAATGTTACTGATTGCGAAAATGACCATATTACCTTTATAGGAAAAATAATGCAATAAATATTAGGCAGATTGTGAAAATGACCATACTACACTTATCGGATATAATTAAAGTAAATGACACAGACTTTGAAAATGACCATTTTTCCCTTATTGCAAATAAGTGCCATAAATATTATGGAGACAGTGAAAATGACCATACTACCCTTATCAGAAATAAGTCAAGTAAATGTTACCGATTGCGAAAAAGACCATATTACTTTTATAGGAAAGATAATGCAATAAATATTAGGCAGATTGTGAAAATGACCATACTACACTTATCAGATATAAGTAAAGCAAATGATACAGACTTTGAAAATGACCATTTTGCCCTTATGGCAAATAAGTGCCATAAATATTATGGAGACAGTGAAAATGATCATACTACCCTTATCGGAAATAAGTAAAGTAAATATTATAGACTGCGAAAATCACCATACTACCCTTATCGGAAATAAGTAAAGTAAATATTACAGACTATAGAAATGACCATACTGCGCTTATTGGAAATAAGTGCCATAAATATTATGGAGACAGTGAAAATGATCACACTACCCTTATCAGAAATAAGTCAAGTAAATGTTACCGATTGATTAAAAATGATATTGCCCTTATTGGAAATAAGTGCCATAAATATTATGGAGACAGTGAAAATGACCATGCTACCCTTATCGGAAATAAGTAAAGTAAATGTTACAGACAGTGAAAATGACCATATTACCCTTATTGGAAATAAGTGCAATACATATTATGGAGACAGTGAAAATGACCATACTACCCTTATCAGAAATAAGTAAAGTAAATGTTACAGACCGTGAAAATGACCATATTACCCTTGTTGTTAATAAGTGCAACAAATATTATGCAGATTGTGAAAATGACCATTCTACCCTTATCGGAAATAAGTAAAGTAAATGTTACCGAATGCAAAAATGACCATATTACCTTTATTGGAAGAAAAAAGTGCAATAAATATTATGCGATCAGAAAATGACCATACTACTCCTATCAGAAATAAGTAAAGTAATCCTCACAGACGGTGAATGAACTCGTGATAGATGTTCTTCATGTGGAATGAACTCATAATGGTTGTTCATATTGTGAGTTGTTCTTATTGAGGTCTCTGCTAAAACGATAAATAGTTCACATTATAGAATGAACTCGTGATAGATGTTCTTATTGAAGTCTCTGATAAAACGAAATGCTATGTAAATCTCCCATTGTGAGTTGTACCGGAAGACACTTACGTAGTTGCGAAGTTCAGATAGCCCGCTAAAGCAAGTTCAGAAGACGAGCCAATAATGACCTGAGTTAGACCAGAGTTTCTCGTTTTCGGATGAACTGAGGAAAAAATATATCAGAATTGAACATCACAGGTTCAAAGATTACCATAGTTAGACCTAGTTTCTCGTTCGGATGAACTACGACTAAATATATCGTAATTGAACATCACGGTTCAAAGATTACTAGAGTTAGACCTAAGTATCTCTTTCGGATGTAATGGTGATGAAATATATCGTTAATTGAACATCACAGTTCAAAGATTACTAGAGTTAGACATGAGTTTCTCTTTCGGATGAACTGGAGACGAAATATATCATAATTGAACATCATATGTTCAAATATTACTTGGGTTAGACATGAGTTTGTCGTTTTCGGATGAACTGAGGACGAAATATATCAGAATTGAACATCACAGTTCAAAGATTACCTGAGTTAGATCTGAGTCTCTCTTTCGGATGAACTGTAGACGAAATATATCAGAATTGAACATCACAGGTTCGAATAACTATAATTAGACCCGAGTTTCGTTCAGATGAACTAAAAACAAATATATCAGAATTGAGACAGTGAATATGACTATACTACCCTTATCAAAAATAAGTAAAGTAAATGTTACCGATTGCGAAAATGACCATATTACCTTTCTAGGGAAAAAAAGTGCAATAAATATTATGCAGACAGTGAAAATGACCATACTACCCTTACAGAAATAAGTAAAGTAAATGTTCCAGATTGCGAAAATGACTATATTGCCCTTATTGGAAATAAATGTCATAAATATTATGGAGATAGTGAAAATGACCATACTACCCTTATCATAAATAAGTCAAGTAAATCTTACCGATTGCGAAAATGACCATATTACCTTTATAGGAAAAATAATGCAATAAATATTAGGCAGATTGTGAAAATGACCATACTACACTTATCGGAAATAAGTAAAGTAAATGATACAGACTATGAAAATGACCATATTACCTTTATAGGAAAAATAATGCAATAAATATTAGGCAGATTGTGAAAATGACCATACTACACTTATCGGATATAAGTAAAGTAAATGACACAGACTTTGAAAATGACCATTTTTCCCTTATTGCAAATAAGTGCCATAAATATTATGGAGACAGTGAAAATGACCATACTACCCTTATCAGAAATAAGTCAAGTAAATGTTACCGATTGCGAAAAAGACCATATTACTTTTATAGGAAAGATAATGCAATAAATATTAGGCAGATTGTGAAAATGACCATACTACACTTATCGGATATAAGTAAAGTAAATGATACAGACTTTGAAAATGACCATTTTGCCCTTGTTGCAAATAAGTGCCATAAATATTATTGAGACAGTGAAAATGATCATACTACCCTTATCGGAAATAAGTAAAGTAAATGTTACCGATTGCGAAAAAGACCATATTACTTTTATAGGAAAGATAATGCAATAAATATTAGGCAGATTGTGAAAATGACCATACTACACTTATCAGATATAAGTAAAGCAAATGATACGGACTTTGAAAATGACCATTTTGCCCTTATTGCAAATAAGTGCCATAAATATTATGGAGACAATGAAAATGATCATACTACCCTTATCGGAAATAAGTAAAGTAAATATTATAGACTGCGAAAATGACCATACTACCCTTATCGGAAATAAGTAAAGTAAATATTACAGACTATAGAAATGATCATATTGCGCTTATTGGAAATAAGTGCCACAAATATTATGGAGACAGTGAAAATGACCATACTACCCTTATCAGAAATAAGTCAAGTAAATGTTACCGATTGCGAAAATGACCATATTGCCCTTATTGGAAATAAGTGCCATAAATATTATGGAGACAATTAAAATGACCATGCTACCCTTATCAGAAATAAGTAAAGTAAATGTTACAGACCGTGAAAATGACCATATTACCCTTATTGGAAATAAGTGCAATACATATTATGGAGACAGTGAAAATGACCATACTACCCTTATCAGAAATAAGTAAAGTAAATGTTACAGGCTGTGAAAATGGCCATATTACCCTTGTTGTTAATAAGTGCAACAAATATTATGCAGATTGTGAAAATGACCATTCTACCCTTATCGGAAATAAGTAAAGTAAATATTGCCGAATGCGAAAATGACCATATTACCTTTATTGGAAGAAAAAAGTGCAATAAATATTATGCAGACTGTGAAAATGACCATACTACTCTTATCAGAAATAAGTAAAGTAATCTTCACAGACGGTGAATGAACTCGTGATAGATGTTCTTCATGTGGAATGAACTCATAATGGTTGTTCATATTGTGAGTTGTTCTTATTGAGGTCTCTGCTAAAACGATAAATAGTTCACATTATAGAATGAACTCGTGATAGATGTTCTTATTGAAGTCTCTGATAAAACGAGAAATGCTATGCTTCTGTCTCCCATTGTGAGTTGTACCTAAGACACTTACGTAGTTGCGAAGTTCAGATAGCCCGCTAAAGCAAGTTCAGAAGACGAGCCAATAATGACCTGAGTTAGACCAGAGTTTCTCGTTTTCGGATGAACTGAGGAAAAAATATATCAGAATTGAACATCACAGGTTAAAAGATTACCATAGTTAGACCCGAGTTTCTCGTTCGGATGAACTACAGACGAAATATATCAGAATTGAACATCACAGGTTCAAAGATTACTAGAGTTAGACCTAAGTATCTCTTTCAGATGTAATGGTGACGAAATATATCAGAATTGAACATCACAGGTTCAAAGATTACTAGAGTTAGACATGAGTTTCTCTTTCGGATGAACTGGAGACGAAATATATCATAATTGAACATCATATGTTCAAATATTACTTGGGTTAGACATGAGTTTATCATTTTCGGATGAACTGAGGACGAAATATATCAGAATTGAACATCACAGTTCAAAGATTACCTGAGTTAGATCTGAGTCTCTCTTTCGGATGAACTGTAGACGAAATATATCAGAATTGAACATCATAGGTTCGAATAACTATAATTAGACCCGAGTTTCGTTCAGATGAACTAAAAACAAATATATCAGAATTGAGACAGTGAATATGACTATACTACCCTTATCAAAAATAAGTAAAGTAAATGTTACCGATTGCGAAAATGACCATATTACCTTTCTAGGGAAAAAAAGTGCAATAAATATTATGCAGACACTGAAAATGACCATACTACCCTTATCATAAATAAGTCAAGTAAATGTTACCGATTGCAAAAATGACCATATTACCTTTATAGGAAAAATAATGCAATAAATATTAGGCAGATTGTGAAAATGACCATACTACACTTATCGGAAATAAGTAAAGTAAATGTTACCGATTGCGAAAAAGACCATATTACCTTTATAGGAAAAATAATGCAATAAATATTAGGCGATTGTGAAAATGACCATACTACACTTATCGGATATAAGTAAAGTAAATGACACCATTTTCCCTTGACTTTGAAAATGACCATTTTCCCTTATTGCAAATAAGTGCCATAAATAATATGGAGACAATGAAAATGACCATACTACCCTTATCGGAAAATAAGTCAAGTAAATGTTACCGATTGCTACCCTTGGCGAAAAGACCATATTACTTTTATAGGAAAGATAATGCAATAAATATTAGGCGAGATTGTGAAAATGACCATGACTACCATTTTGCCCTTATCGGATAAGTAAGTAAAGTAAATGATCATACAGACTTTGAAAATGACCATTTTGCCCTTATTGCAAATAAGTGCCATAAATATTATTGAGACAGTGAAAATGATCATACTACCCTTATCGAGAAATAAGTCAAGTAAATGTTACCGATTAAAATGACCATATTTAAAATGACCACTATTGGAAATAAGTGCCATAAATATTATGGAGACAGTGAAAATGACCATGCTACCCTTATCGGAAATAAGTAAAGTAAATGTTACAGACCGTGAAAATGACCATATTACCCTTATTGGAAATAAGTGCAACAAATATTATGCAGATTGTGAAAATGACCATATTACCCTTATCAGAAATAAGTAAAGTAAATGTTACTGAATGCGAAAATGACCATATTACCTTTATTGGAAGAAAAAAGTGCAATAAATATTATGCAGACTGTGAAAATGACCATACTACCCTTATCGAGGAAATAAGTAAAGTAATTCTTCAGACGGTGAATGAACTCGTGATATATGTTCTTAATGTGGAGTGAACTCATAATGGTTGTTCATATTGTGAGTTGTTCTTATTGAGGTCTCTGCTAAAACGATAAATAGTTCACATTATAGAATGAACTCGTGATAGATGTTCTTATTGAAGTCTCTGATAAAACGAGAAATGCTATGCTTCTGTCTCCCATTGTGAGTTGTACCGGAAGACACTTACGTAGTTGCGAAGTTCAGATAGCCCGCTAAAGCAAGTTCAGAAGACGAGCCAATAATGACCTGAGTTAGACCAGAGTTTCGTTTCGGATGAACGAGGAAAAAATATATCGAAATTGAACATCACAGGTTCAAAGATTACCATAGTTAGACCCGAGTTTCTCGTTCGGATGAACTACAGACGAAATATATCAGAATTGAACATCACAGGTTCAAAGATTACTAGAGTTAGACCTAAGTATCTCTTTCAGATGTAATGGTGATGAAATATATCAGAATTGAACATCACAGGTTCAAAGATTACTAGAGTTAGACATGAGTTTCTCTTTCGGATGAACTGGAGACGAAATATATCATAATTGAACATCATATGTTCAAATATTACTTGGGTTAGACATGAGTTTATCATTTTCGGATGAACTGAGGACGAAATATATCAGAATTGAACATCACAGTTCAAAGATTACCTGAGTTAGATCTGAGTCTCTCTTTCGGATGAACTGTAGACGAAATATATCAGAATTGAACATCATAGGTTCGAATAACTATAATTAGACCCGAGTTTCGTTCAGATGAACTAAAAACAAATATATCAGAATTGAGACAGTGAATATGACTATACTACCCTTATCAAAAATAAGTAAAGTAAATGTTACCGATTAAGAAAATGACCATATTACCTTTCTAGGGAAAAAAGTGCAATAAATATTATGGAGACAATGAAAATGACCATACTACCCTTATCAGAAATAAGTAAAGTAAATGTTATCGATTGCGAAAATGACCATATTACCTTTATAGGAAAAACAAATGTAACAAATATGATGCAAACAGTGAAAATGAACATCCTATCCTTATCGGAAATAAGTAAACTAATGTTATCGATTGCGAAAAATGACCATATTACCTTTATAGGAAAAAAAAAAGTGCAATAAATATTAGGCGATTGTGAAAATGACCATACTACACTTATCGGATATAAGTAAAGTAAATGATACAGACTTTGAAAATGACCATTTTGCCCTTATTGCAAATAAGTGCCATAAATAATATGGAGACAATGAAAATGACCATACTACCCTTATCAGAAATAAGTCAAGTAAATGTTACCGATTGCGAAAAAGACCATATTACTTTTATAGGAAAGATAATGCAATAAATATTAGGCAGATTGTGAAAATGACCATACTACACTTATCGGATATAAGTAAAGTAAATGATACAGACTTTGAAAATGACCATTTTGCCCTTATTGCAAATAAGTGCCATAAATATTATTGAGACAGTGAAAATGATCATACTACCCTTATCAGAAATAAGTCAAGTAAATGTTACCGATTACGAAAATGACCATATTGCCACTATTGGAAATAAGTGCCATAAATATTATGGAGACAGTGAAAATGACCATGCTACCCTTATCGGAAATACGTAAAGTAAATGTTTTAGACTGTGAAAATGACCATATTACCCTTATTGGAAATAAGTTCAATACATATTATGGAGACCGTGAAAATGACCATATTACCCTTATCAGAAATAAGTAAAGTAAATGTTACTGAATGCGAAAATGACCATATTACCTTTATTGGAAGAAAAAAGTGCAATAAATATTATGCAGAGTGTGAAAATAACCATACTACCCTTATCAGAAATAAGTAAAGTAATTCTCACAGACGGTGAATGAACTCGTGATATATGTTCTTAATGTGGAGTGAACTCATAATGGTTGTTCATATTGTGAGTTGTTCTTATTGAGGTCTCTGCTAAAACGATAAATAGTTCATATTGTAGAATGAACTCGTGATAGATGTTCTTATTGAGGTCTTTGATAAAACGAGAAATGCTATGCTTCTGTCTCCCATTGTGAGTTATACCGGAAGACACTTTCGTAGTTGCGAGGTTCAGATAGCCCGCTAAAGAAAGTTCAGAAGACGAGCCAATAATGACTGAAGTTAGACCCGAGTTTCTCGTTTCGGATGAACGAGGAGAAATATATCAGAATTGAACATCACGGGTTCAAAGATTACCATAGTTAGACCTGAGTTTCTCGTTCGGATGAACTGCAGACGAAATATATCAGAATTGAACATCACAGGTTCAAAGATTACTAGAGTTAGACCTAAGTATCTCTTTCGGATGAACTGGAGACGAAATATATCATAATTGAACATCACAGGTTCAAAGATTACTAGAGTTAGCTCTGAGTTTCTCTTTCGGATGAACTGGAGACGAAATATATCATAATTGAACATCACATGTTCAAATATTACTTGGGTTAGATATGAGTTTCTTGTTTTCGAATGAACTGAGGACGAAATATATCAGAATTGAACAACATAGTTCAAAGATTACCAGAGTTAGACTTGAGTCTCTCTTTTGGATGAACTGAATACGAAATATATCAGAATTGAACATCACAGGTTCGAATAACTGGAATTAGACCCGAGTTTCCTTAAGATGAACTAAAGACGAATATATCAGAAGTGAGACAGTGAAAATGACCATACTACCCTTATCAAAAATATGTAAAGTAAATGTTACCGATTGCGAAAATGACCATATTACCTTTATAGCAAAAAATAAATAAATGCAATAAATATTATGCAGACAGTGAAAATGACCATACTAGCCTTACGGAATTAAGTAAAGTAAATATTATAGACTGTGAAAATGACTATATTGCCCTAATTGGAAATAAATGTCATAAATATTATGGAGATAGTGAAAATGACCATACTACCCTTATCATAAATAAATCAAGTAAATGTTACCGATTGCGAAAATGACCATATTACCTTTATAGGAAAAATAATGCATTAAATATTAGGCAGATTGTGAAAATGACCATACTACACTTATCGGAAATAAGTAAAGTAAATGATACAGACTTTGAAAATGACCATATTGCCCTTATTGGAAATAAGTGCCATAAATATTATGGAGACAGTGAAAATGACCATACTACCCTTATCAGAAATAAGTAAAGTAAATGTTACAGACTGTGAAAATAACCATATTACTCGTGTTGTTAATAAGTTCAACATATATTATGCAGATTATGAAAATGACCATACTACCCTTATCAGAAATACGTAAAGTAAATGTTTCAGACTGTGAAAATGACCAAATTGCTGTTATTGGAAATAAGAGCCATAAATATTTTGGAAACAGTGAAAATGACCATACTACCCTTATCAGAAATAAGTAAAGTAAATATTACAGACTGTGAAAATGACCATATTACCCTTATTGGAAATAAGTTCAATACATATTATGGAGACTGTGAAAAATAACCATACTACCCTTATCATAAATAAGTAAAGTAAATGTTACCGAATGCGAAAATGACCGTATTACCTTAATTGGAAGAAAAAAGTGCAATAAATATTATACACACTGTGAAAATGACCATACTAATCTTATCGGAAATAAGTTAAGTAATTCTTACAGACTGTGAATGAAGTCGTGATAGATGTTCTTAATATGGAATGAACTCATAATGGTTGTTCATATTATGAGTTGTTCTTATTGAGGTCTCTGCTAAACGATAAATAGTTCACATTGTAGAATGAACTCGTGATAGATGTTTTTTATTGAGGTCTCTGCTAAAACAAGAAATGCTATGCTTCTGTCTCCCATTGTGAGTTGTACCGGAAGATACTTTTGTTGTTGCGAAGTTTAGATAGCCCGCTAAAGAAATTTCAGAAGCCGAGCCAATAATGACCTGAGTTAGACCAGAGTTTCTCGTTTTCGGATGAACTGAGTAAGAAATATATCAGAATTAAACATCACAGGTTCTTAGATTACCATAGTTAGACCTGAGTATCTCGTTCGGATGAACTGCAGACGAAATATATCAGAATTGAACATCACAGGTTCAAAGGTTACTAGAGTTAGACCTGAGTATCCCTTTCGGATGAACCGCAGACGAAATATATCAGAATTGAACATCACAGGTTCAAAGATTACTAGAGTTAGACATGAGTTTCTCTTTCGGATGAACTGGAGACGAAATATATCGGAATTGAACATCACAGGTTCAAATATTACTTGGGTTAGACATGAGTTTCTTATTTTCGGATGAACTGAGGACGAAATATATCAGAATCGAACAACACAGTTCAAAGATTACCAGAGTTAGACCTGAGTCACTCTTTCGGATGAACTGAAGACGAAATATATCAGAATTGAACATCACAGGTTCGAATAACTGGAATTAGACCCGAGTTTGGTTTACATGAACTAAAGACGAATATATCAGAATTGAGACAGTAAAAATGACCATACTACCCTTATCAAAAATAAGCAAAGTAAATGTTACCGATTGCGAAAATGACCGTATTACCTTTATTGGAAGAAAAAAGTGCAATAAATATTATGCACACTGTGAAAATGACCATACTAATCTTATCGGAAATAAGTAAAGTAATTCTTACAGACTGTGAATGAAGTTGTGATAGATGTTCTTAATGTGGAATGAACTCATAATGGTTGTTCATACTGTGAGTTGTTCTTATTGAGGTCTCTGCTAAACGATAAATAGTCCACATTGTAAAATGAACTCGTGATAGATGTTCTTATTGAGGTCTCTTCTAAAACGAGAAATGCTATGCTTCTGTCTCCCATTGTGAGTTGTACCGGAAGATACTTTCGTTGTTGCGAAGTTTAGATAGCCCGCTAAAGAAATTTCAGAAGCCGAGCCAATAATGACCTGAGTTAGACCAGAGTTTCTCATTTTAGAATGAACTGAGGACGAAATATATCAGAATTGAACATCACAGGTTCAAAGATTACCATAGTTAGACCTGAGTATCTCGTTCGGATGAACTGAAGACGAAATATATCAGAATTGAACATCACAGGTTCAAAGATTACTAGAGTTAGACCTGAGTATCCCTTTCGGATGAACTGCAGACGAAATATATCAGAATTGAACATCACAGGTTCAAAGATTACCAGAGTTAGACCTGAGTTTCTCTTTCGGATGAACTGAGACGAAATATATCGGAATTGAACATCACAGGTTCGAATAACTGGAATTAGACCTGAGTTTCGTTCAGATGAACTAAAGACGAATATATCAGAATTGAGACAGTGAAAATGACCATACTACCCTTATCATAAATAAATAAAATAAATATTACCGATTGCAAAAATGACCATATTACCTTAATAGGAAAAAAAAAGTGCAATAAATATTATGCAGACAGTGAAAATGACCATACTACCCTTACGGAAATAAGTAAAGTAAATGTTATAGACTGTGAAAATGACCATATTGCCATTATTGGAAATAAGTGCTATAAATATTACGGAGACAGTGAAAATGACCATACTACCCTTATTAGAAAAAAGTCAAGTAAATGTTACCGATTGCGAAAATATCCATATTACCTTTATAGGAAAATAATGCAATAAATATTAGGGAGATTGTGAAAATGACCATACTACACTTATCAGAAATAAGTAAAGTAAATGATACAGACTTTGAAAATGACCATTTTGCCCTTATTGCAAATAAGTACCATAAATATTATGGAGACAGTGAAAATGATCATACTACCCTTATCGGAAATAAGTAAAGTAAATATTATAGACTGCGAAAATGACCATACTACCCTTATCAGAAATAAGTAAAGTAAATATTACAGATTATAGAAATGACCATACTGCGCTTATTGGAAATAAGTGCCATAAATATTATGGAGACAGTGAAAATGACCATACTACCCTTATCAGAAATAAGTCAAGTAAATGTTACCGATTGAGAAAATGACCATATTGCCCTTATTGGAAATAAGTGCCATAAATATTATGGAGACAGTTAAAATGACCATGCTACCCTTATCGGAAATACGTAGAGTAAATGTTTCAGACTATGAAAATGACCATATAACCCTTATTGGAAATAAGTGCAATAAATATAATGGAGACCGTGAAAATGACCATACTACCCTTATTAGAAATAAGTCAAGTAAATGTTACAGACTGTGAAAATGACCATATTACCCTAGTTGTTAATAAGTGCAACAAATATTATGCAGATTGTGAAAATAACCATACTACTCTTATCGGAAATAAGTAAAGTAAATGTTACCGAATGCGAAAATGACCATATTACCTTTATTGGAAGAAAAAACTACAGTAAATATTATGCAGACAGTGAAAATGACCATACTACCCTTATCATAAATAAGTCAAGTAAATGTTACCGATTGCGAAAATGACCATATTACCATTATAGGAAAAATAATGCAATAAATATTAGGCAGATTGTGAAAATGGCCATACTACACTTATCGGATATAAGTAAAGTAAATGACACAGACTTTGAAAGTGACCATTTTCCCCTTATTGCAAATAAGTGCCATAAATATTATGGAGACTGTGAAAATGACCATACTACCCTTATCAGAAATAAGTCAAGTAAATGTTACCGATTGCGAAAAAGACCATATTACTTTTATCGGAAAGATAATGCAATAAATATTAGGCAGATTGTGAAAATGACCATACTACACTTATCGGATATAAGTAAAGTAAATGATACAGACTTTGAAAAAAACCATTTTGCCCTTATTGCAAATAAGTGCCATAAATATTATGGAGACAGTGAAAATGATCATACTACCCTTATCGGAAATAAGTAAAGTAAATATTATAGACTGCGAAAATGACCATACTACCCTTATCAGAAATAAGTAAAGTAAATGTTATCGAGACTGTGAAAATGACCATAATCGCGCTTATTGGAAATAAGTGCCATAAATATTATGGAGACAAAGTGAAAATGACCATACTACCCTTATCAGAAATAAGTCAAGTAAATGTTACCGATTGCGAAAATGACCATATTGCCCTTATTGAAATAAGTGCCATAAATATTATGGAGACAGTTAAAATGACCATGCTACCCTTATCGGAAATACGTAAAGTAAATGTTTCAGACTATGAAAATGACCATATTACCCTTATTGGAAATAAGTGCAATACATATTATGGAGACCGTGAAAATGACCATACTACCCTTATCAGAAATAAGTAAAGTAAATGTTACAGACTGTGAAAATGACCATATTACCCTAATTGTTAATAAGTGCAACAAATATTATTGGAAATAAGTGCCATAAATATTATGGAGACAGTTAAAATGACCATGCTACCCTTATCGGAAATACGTAAAGTAAATGTTTCAGACTATGAAAATGACCATATTACCCTTATTGGAAATAAGTGCAATACATATTATGGAGACCGTGAAAATGACCATACTACCCTTATCAAAAATAAGTAAAGTAAATGTTATCGGTTGCAAAAATGACCATATTACCCTAATTGTTAATAAGTGCAACAAATATTATGCAGATTGTGAAAATGACCATACTACCCTTATCGAAAATAAGTAAAGTAAATGTTACCGAATCCAAAAATGACCATATTACCATTATTGGATGAAAACACTGCAATAAATATTATGCAGACAGTGAAAATGACCATATTACCCTTATCAGAAATAAGTCAAGTAAATGTTACCGATTGCGAAAATGACCATATTACCTTTATAGGAAAAATAATGCAATAAATATTAGGCAGATTGTGAAAATGACCATACTACACTTATCGGATATAATTAAAGTAAATGACACGAGACTTTGAAAATGACCATTTTCCCCTTATTGCAAATAAGTGCCATAAATATTATGGAGACAGTGAAAATGACCATACTACCCTTATCAGAAATAAGTCAAGTAAATGTTACCGATTGCGAAAAAAGACCATATTACTTTTATAGGAAAGATAATGCAATAAATATTAGGCAGATTGTGAAAATGACCATACTACACTTATCAGATATAAGTAAAGCAAATGATACAGACTTTGAAAATGACCATTTTGCCCTTATTGCAAATAAGTTCCATAAATATTATGGAGACAGTGAAAATGATCATACTACCCTTATCGGAAATAAGTAAAGTAAATATTATAGAGACAAAAAATGACCATACTACCCTTATCGGAAATAAGTAAAGTAAATATTACAGTTATAGAAATGACCATACTGCGCTTATTGGAATAAGTGCCATAAATATTATGGAGACAGTGAAAATGACCATACTACCCTTATCAGAAATAAGTCAAGTAAATGTTACCGATTACGAAAATGACCATATTGCCTTTATTGGAAATAAGTGCCATAAATATTATGGAGACCGTGAAAATGACCATACTACCCTTATCAGAAATAAGTAAAGTAAATGTTACAGACTGTGAAAATGACCATATTACCATAGTTGTTAATAAGTGCAACAAATATTATGCAGATTGTGAAAATAACCATACTACCCTTATCGGAAATAAGTAAAGTAAATGTTACCGAATGCGAAAATGACCATATTACCTTTATTGGAAGAAAAAACTGCAGTAAATATTATGCAGACAGTGAAAATGACCATACTACCCTTATCATAAATAAGTCAAGTAAATGTTACCGATTGCGAAAATGACCATATTACCTTTATTGGAAAAATAATGCAATAAATATTAGGCAGATTGTGAAAATGACCATACTGCACTTATCGGATATAAGTAAAGTAAATGACACAGACTTTGAAAATGACCATTTTCCCCTTATTGCAAATAAGTGCCATAAATATTATGGAGACAGTGAAAATGACCATACTACCTTTATCAGAAATAAGTCAAGTAAATGTTACCGATTGCGAAAAAGACCATATTACTTTTATAGGAAAGATAATGCAATAAATATTAGGCAGATTGTGAAAATGACCATACTACACTTATCGGATATAAGTAAAGCAAATAATCAGACTTTGAAAAAAACCATTTTGCCCTTATTGCAAATAAGTGCCATAAATATTATGGAGACAGTGAAAATGATCATATTGCCATTATTGGAAATAAGTGCCATAAATATTATGGAGACAGTGAAAATGACCATACTACCCTTATTAGAAAAAAGTCAAGTAAATGTTACCGATTGCGAAAAAATCCATATTACCTTTATAGGAAAATAATGCAATAAATATTAGGCAGATTGTGAAAATGACCATACTACACTTATCCGAAATAAGTAAAGTAAATGATACAGACTTTGAAAATGACCATTTTTCCCTTATTGCAAATAAGTGCCATAAATATTATGGAGACAGTGAAAATGACCGTACTACCCTTATCAAAAATAAGTCAAGTAAATGTTACCGATTGCGAAAAAGACCATATTACTTTTATAGGAAAGATAATGCAATAAATATTAGGCAGATTGTGAAAATGACCATACTACACTTATCAGATATTAGTAAAGCAAATGATACAGACTTTGAAAATGACCATTTTGCCCTTATTGCAAATAAGTGCCATAAATATTATGGAGACAGTGAAAATGATCATACTACCCTTATCGGAAATAAGTAAAGTAAATATTATAGACTGCGAAAATGACCATACTACCCTTATCGGAAATAAGTGCCATAAATATTATGGAGACAGTGAAAATGACCATACTACCCTTATCAGAAATAAGTCAAGTAAATGTTACCGATTACGAAAATGACCATATTGCCTTTATTGGAAATAAGTGCCATAAATATTATGGAGACAATGAAAATGACAATGCTACCCTTATCGGAAATACGTAAAGTAAATGTTTTAGACTGTGAAAATGACCATATTACCCTTGTTGTTAATAAGTGCAATACCTATTATGGAGACTGTGAAAATAACCATACTACCCTTATAAGAAATAAGTAAAGTAAATGTTACCGGATGCGAAAATGACCGTATTACCTTTATTGGAAGAAAAAAGTGTAATAAATATTATACACACTGTGAAAATGACCATACTAATCTTATCGAAAATAAGTAAAGTAATTCTTACAGACTGTGAATGAACTCGTGATAGATGTTCTTAATGTGGAATGAACTCATAATGGTTGTTCATATTGTGAGTTGTTCTTATTGAGGTCTCTGCTAAACGATAAATAGTTCACATTGTAGAATGAACTCGTGATAGATGTTTTTTATTGAGGTCTCTGCTAAAACGAGAAATGCTATGCTTCTGTCTCCCATTGTGAGTTGTACCGGAAGATACTTTCGTTGTTGCGAAGTTTAGATAGCCCGCTAAAGAAATTTCTGAAGCCGAGCCAATAATGACCTGAGTTAGACCAGAGTTTCTCGTTTTCGGATGAACTGAGTAAGAAATATATCAGAATTAAACATCACAGGTTCTTAGATTACCATAGTTAGACCTGAGTATCTCGTTCGGATGAACTGCAGACGAAATATATCAGAATTGAACATCACAGGTTCAAAGGTTACTAGAGTTAGACCTGAGTATCCCTTTCGAATGAACTGCAGACGAAATATATCAGAATTGAACATCACAGGTTCAAAGATTACTAGAGTTAGACATGAGTTTCTCTTTCGGATGAACTGGAGACGAAATATATCGGAATTGAACATCACAGGTTCAAATATTACTTGGGTTAGACACGAGTTTCTCGTTTTCGGATGAACTGAGGACGAAATATATCAGAATCGAACAACACAGTTCAAAGATTACCAGAGTTAGACCTGAGTCACTCTTTCGGATGAACTGAAGACGAAATATATCAGAATTGAACATCACAGGTTCGAATAACTGGAATTAGACCCGAGTTTCGTTTACATGAACTAAAGACGAATATATCAGAATTGAGACAGTGAAAATGACCATACTACCCTTATCAAAAATAAGCAAAGTAAATGTTACCGATTGCGAAAATGACCGTATTACCTTTATTGGAAGAAAAAAGTGCAATAAATATTATGCACACTGTGAAAATGACCATACTAATCTTATCGGAAATAAGTAATGTAATTCTTACAGACTGTGAATGAAGTTGTGATAGATGTTCTTAATGTGGAATGAACTCATAATGGTTGTTCATATTGTGAGTTGTTCTTATTGAGGTCTCTCCTAAACGATAAATAGTCCACATTGTAAAATGAACTCGTGATAGATGTTCTTATTGAGGTCTCTACTAAAACGAGAAATGCTATGCTTCTGTCTCCGATTGTGAGTTGTACCGGAAGATACTTTCGTTGTTGCGAAGTTTAGATAGCCCGCTAAAGAAATTTCAGAAGCCGAGCCAATAATGACCTGAGTTAGACCAGAGTTTCTCGTTTTCGAATGAACTGAGGACGAAATATATCAGAATTGAACATCACAGGTTCAAAGATTACCATAGTTAGACCTGAGTATCTCGTTCGGATGAACTGAAGACGAAATATATCAGAATTGAACATCACAGGTTCAAAGATTACTAGAGTTAGACCTGAGTATCCCTTTCGGATGAACTGCAGACGAAATATATCAGAATTGAACATCACAGGTTCAAAGATTACTAGAGTTAGACCTAAGTTTCTCTTTCGGATGAACTGGAGACGAAATATATCAGAATTGAACATCACAGGTTCGAATAACTGGAAATAGACCTGAGTTTCGTTCAGATGAACTAAAGACGAATATATCAGAATTGAGACAGTGAAAATGACCATACTATCCTTATCATAAATAAATAAAATAAATATTACCGATTGCAAAAAAGACCATATTACCTTAATAGGAAAAAAAAAGTGCAATAAATATTATGCAGACAATGAAAATGACCATACTACCCTTACGGAAATAAGTAAAGTAAATGTTACAGACTGTGAAAATGACCATATTGCCATTATTGGAAATAAGTGCCATAAATATTATGGAGACAGTGAAAATGACCATTCTACCCTTATTATAAAAAAGTCAAGTAAATGTTACCGATTGCGAAAAAATCCATATTACCTTTATAGGAAAAATAATGCAATAAATATTAGGCAGATTGTGAAAATGACCATACTACACTTATCAGAAATAAGTAAAGTAAATGATACAGACTTTGAAAATGACCATTTTGCCCGTATTGCAAATAAGTGCCATAAATATTATGGAGACAGTGAAAATGATCATACTACCCTTATCGGAAATATGTAAAGTAAATATTATAGACTGCGAAAATGACCATACTACCCTTATCGGAAATAAGTAAAGTAAATATTACGTGATTATAGAAATGACCATAACGCGCTTATTGGAAATAAGTGCCATAAATATTATGGAGACAAAGGAAAATGACCATACTACCCTTATCGGAAAAAAGTCAAGTAAATGTTACCGATTGCGAAAATGACCATATTGCCCTTATTGGAAATAAGTGCCATAAATATTATGGAGACAGTTAAAATGACCATGCTACCCTTATCGGAAATACGTAAAGTAAATGTTTCAGACTATGAAAATGACCATATTACCCTTATTGGAAATAAGTGCAATACATATTATGGAGACCGTGAAAATGACCATACTACCCTTATCAGAAATAAGTAAAGTAAATGTTACAGACTGTGAAAATGACCATATTACCCTAGTTGTTAATAAGTGCAACAAATATTATGCAGATTGTGAAAATGACCATACTACCCTTATCGGAAATAAGTAAAGTAAATGTTACCGAATGCGAAAATGACCATATTACCTTTATTGGAAGAAAAAAACTGCAGTAAATATTATGCAGACAGTGAAAATGGCCATACTACCCTTATCATAAATAAGTCAAGTAAATGTTACCGATTGCGAAAATGACCATATTACCTTTATAGGAAAAATAATGCAATAAATATTAGGCAGATTGTGAAAATGACCATACTACACTTATTGGATATAAGTAAAGTAAATGACACAGACTTTGAAAATGACCATTTTCCCCTAATTGCAAATAAGTGCCATAAATATTATGGAGATAGTGAAAATGACCATACTACCCTTATCAGAAATAAGTCAAGTAAATGTTACCGATTGCGAAAAAGACCATATTACTTTTATAGGAAAGATAATGCAATAAATATTAGGCAGATTGTGAAAATGACCATACTACACTTGTAGAAATTGAGGAATGTAGCACGGGTCGAGTGCCGGTCTATTCTTTGTCCATAATTGTTATGGGGAGAGGTCCATGTGCTCATCCGTTCATGGATGTTTATCACACAGGGTCTGGCAGAGATAATTTCTTACTAGTTTATTAGCAAGAGGGTCAATTCTGCAAAGAGGAAAAGAGAGGTAGATTGGAGTCGCCACCTGACTAAGGGGAGTCAGGACCCTTTTAACTAGTTTGAATTCTTATGGGAAAACAAAACCAGTTATGACTTTCATGTTTTTGGTCTGCTATCAGAGAGTTCGGGTAAGGAGATTCTAGTACGGGATGGGAAGGTGTTAGGCACCCATCAACCGCCCAATCGTAAGATTGGCCTCTACTTCATGATTAAAAAGGGGAAAATGTTTATAATTTATTGAGAATAGATTTTCATGCATGGGCTATTTAAAAAAAGAGACATAGTTAGAAGTTGGGCGGAACTTCGACTATGGAGATGTAGTTTCTTTCTTTTATGGTGGTTTTTCTTTTGTGGTGGTTTGGGTGAAAACCTTGTTTTGTGGTGGTTTTGGGTGGAAAACCTTGTTTGGTGGTTTGGGTGGAAACCTTGGTTTTATTGAGAAGAAATTTGAATGAAATTTCAAAATTAAACAATTAACTCATGATTAGCTCAATAAAAATAGAATTAATGCAAACCTTATTTTTTTGACAATGGGTCTAATGTGGGAGGGAATTCCGCTTTACACCCACACTTTGATTTATCCCACTTGGAAAATTAATAACAAAACACAATTTTTTATGTAATGCAAAGAGTAGTCGCGGTGTTACTACGAAATGGAAAACCATTCCGTTCCCGTATGACTACATAATTTACCGAAAAGATAGGTAATTAATATACTTGAAATATGATATTTAAATTTGAAAGGATTCTTACGACGATTGCTTGCTTCCGTTAAGTATGCTGAAAGTAGTTAAAGTACTAGCAATTTAATGCTAATCTTTTAAAAACTTAAAGACAGTACTTGATTTAATCTTCTTGTTTTTTGAGTTTTCTCAAAATGAACTATAAATGCACAAGACAATGATAACTATTGTGTAGGCAGAAAATTTGATTTCTCTTTGATTAAATGACACAATACATGGAGATTCGAAATATGTGAGAAGAAATATTTTCTATTTGAGAAACAATAATTCTTCTTGGTTTGGGTGGAAACCTAGATTTTTGGATTGTGGTTTGGGTAGAAACCTTGAGTTGTGGTGTGGTTTGGGTGGAAACCTTTGCTGTTGTGTGGTTTGGGTGGAAACCTTGTTAAAGTAAAGGAAGAAGTAAAGGAACAAGTATTGTTGTCTCTCCCTCCACTTTTTTGTCAGAAAATTGGTGTGTTGAGAGGATTGTTTTCGACCTCTATTTATAGGAATGAAACCCGACAGCCTTCCGTTAATCTCTCCGCATTCAAATGTCCTTCGCAAAGAAAAAAAAATTTCTTTTCAAACCATGTGGGTCCCACGTCCTTTTCCCTTATTTTCCTAATAAAACAAATGTGGGCCCTACTTGACCCCCTTTGTTTTCTTCTCCTTTCTCTTTTCCTAATAAAACAAGTGTGGGTCCCACTTGCATTTAAGAAAGAAAAAAAAATCCTTTTTTTTCTTCTTTTCTTCCTCTTCCATCCGTATTCTCTTCAAAACAAATATATGTAAGTTCCACTTGAAGAAAACAATTACTAATTAAAGTCTTGGTGCGGATAAAGGGAGGGTGAAAAGTGGGCGCCCCTTATCGTCTTCTGAGTTCTCGTTTTGCTCGTAACTTTTGCATACGAACTCGAAACGACTCCATTCTTTCACCAGTGACTTTGTATTTTCCTCCTCTTCAGTGTGATAGCAAGAGATCCCGGGCTCAAATGGATAATGAAACGGGTACGAGTGGGTAATGCTTGTGGGCTTGATTGGGTAAAGCTTGTGGGCTTGATTGGGTAGAGATTGTGGGCTTGATTGGGTAGAGATTGTGGGCTTGATGGAAAAGATATGAAAACCCAAATGGTTTCCACACAGAATTTCTCTTGTATTTGGCTTCGAAGCATAAGATAAATATTTACTGTGGAAGGTGCGAAATTGGGGTGTCAACAGTTGCCCCTCTTTGAGAGTAATCGCTCGCGGTTTACGAACAAAGCCATGAAAACCCAATCGCACCTGATTTTCAAAAGTTGGTTTTTGATGAGTTGATGAAGAAAGTCCTGATGTTGGCTGGGTTTGTTCCAGTTAAGCTTGTCAGTTCCCTGTTCTTGATGTTTTTGAACCTTTATGGTTGATTCATTTGGATAGCCCTTTGTTCGAGCCGATTGAATAGTTGAAAAGTTGATGAAGCAATTTCTGACGTTGGCCAGGTTTTTCCTAGTTGATCTTGTCAGTTTTGGAAGTGCATTCTCAATGGCTTCCGTTCCACACTTTGTCTTGACATGACTTACTTTTCTTTCACGAGACGATTCTGATAAAGTATTTTTTTTCAAAAACTTCTTGAGGAAGTAAGTACCCTTTTTTTTTATAAGATAGGGGAGAAAGACCTTTCTTTAGGTAAGAAACTCCTTTTCTTTTCTTCAATATGTCGTCTAGGCGGATGGCTATCATTATTCCTGATCCTCCCACTTTGCCTACGCTGCGTAGAAGACGAAGAGTTGGGGTTTTAAACGATGTGGATGATCACGTTTCTGCAAGAATCCGGGAAGACCCTGTAAGTTTCCTTGTTGATCGAAATTTTCTTCTCTGTTTTCCAAGTTTCCTTTCATTATTTCTCAACCACTGCTTTCTTTCATAGAATTACGCTTGGGCGCGTATTCGCGGAGGGACCACTGGCATAGTAGAATGGTGGCTGATGTTGAGACGATGCAAAGGTGTACGTGAGCTTCTACAACAGATCGGTTGGTACGACTTTGTTGAAGCTTTGGAACCGTTCCATGATGGTGAGAATGCTTTAATCGTGGCAGAAAGATGGTGGGGTGATACTAATTCATTTCACCTGCCACATTGTGAGTTAACCATCACTCCTATGGATTTCTATATGATTACTGGCATCCGTGTAGGGGTAGGAGCTCCCGTCACGGTGGGTGAAAACGTGACAGAGGAGAATGTCCGAAACCTGTTGGGACCACATTGTGGGGATATCTTCCCTAAAAATTGGTATGTCAGCTTAGCAGGCTTGAAGACGAATTTCTTGGTCCCCGGATCTCATCTCATCGCGACGCTTCAAAATATGATGCTAAAGTTATTATCATTACCGCAGAGCCTTCTTGATCTTTGTTGCGGGTCATACCTTCCTTGACTCTTCTGGTGGCTATATCAAATCTGGTTACTTGGCAGCATTTTCTGACCTTGAATTGGTGAATTTTTACGATTGGGGAAGTTGTGCGATGGCGCGACTTTACACCTATCTGTCTCGAGCAACACGCCTTCAAACAAAAGCCTTATGTGGATTCTGGCCCATCTTGAATGTGAGTACATTTTCCTTGCTTTAGATTGAACGATCTTGGACCCCCTTTTTTAACACCCATACTCTTTCTTTGTAACAGTATTGGTGTTCCGAATATTTTCCTCTTAGTCGCCCTCCTTTTGATACAAGCTTCTCCAATAGCCAAACATTTCCTCGAATGGCTAGATGGAAAGGTGCACTTCGAAGGCACTCGACTGCATATACACGCCTTTGTTTGGAGGGGGCGACAGTTGAATCTGTAAGAAACCCTATATTTTTTTTATTTTTTTTTTATTATTATTAATATATATATATACCTCCATTTTGATCGCAGATTTGTTGGGACCCTTGGAAGGATTATCTGATTCGGCGTGATCAAAGAGCCATTCATGCCATGTCGTCTAGCATGCTTCGGTACTTGTTACGTGGCCTGGATTACTGTGCTTGGTATCTTGGTGACAGATTTGGGAGACAAATTAGTCAACCAGACGCCACACCCCGTTTTCCTCCTCCCAACGTTACATGCTTTCCTTATGCATCGTTTAGTGATATGGACGAGATTTCACGTCAACCGCAACGTTCCTACGAAGATTCCGTTGATCGGGGAATGAATTTTGAATCATATTGGAGATCAGTTTCTTTAGGTCCACCTCTTGCTATCCAATCTTGCCGAGAGAATCTTGTAGTGGGTGATCCGGGTTTTGCCCCTCCTCCATTATTGATGGGATCTTCCAGCAATGCTTCTTCTCAACAAGTTCCACTAACGGGCTTCGGTCATCTTCTTCCAACATGGGATTTTCAAATACCTATCTTGGGGACTTCAAATGTGGTTCCAATTGCAGGTGGCCCTGTTGACCGTGAAGATATTATTGGTTTACCTCTCCCGGATGATATTCCCGAGGTACCGCTGTTACTCTCTCTTCTTTGACTTAATGACTTAATACTTTTTATTGACTCCTTTCTCGCTTCAAAGCTTCCACCTCTTCAAGAATACTTGCTCCGTTTGGTGGATAGTCGTGGGCGCCGATTGACATCGGTGGTGAATGAGATGTACGGTATCATGTTGAGATATGATGAAGTCAGTAGAGAATCCCTGGGGAGGCAGGCATGTATTGATACTCTTTCTGAAGAATTATCTACGCTTCGACTTCTTTACGAGGTAGACTGCATTTTTTCTTTTGTTTCTTTTTTTTTTTTTTTTTTTGAACAGGGAAAGGGGCTAGCGGATCGGATGAATGACCCTAATGGGTTGAAGAAGCCCAACGGGTTACGGGTTTCATTTCGGTTTGCCCGAATAGCAGTTTGATGGAGCCCTAATCCTTTGCTTTAAATTCCTCGCCTTCTTCTTCCTCGACCATCAGTTTCTCTTTCTTCCTCTTCATTTTTCTTTTCTGCAAATCTGCCTCTTTCCTCCATCTTTTCATCAGACCCTTCTTGTATGTGCCGGATCTGGACTGTGATCTTTCTTTTTTTGATCACGTCTTCATGTTCTTCTACTTTCTGCTTGTTTGGTTTATCGCCATAGTAATCATTTACTGGTGGAGTATGCGAGATGCAGTTTGAGCGGCTGAAAGTAATGATAACTGAAGTGAGATTTTGGTGGAATCTCGAAGATAGATCTGTATGAATCTTCTCTTTTCGTGCTTGATGGTAGTGTATCTTGAGATCCAGTTAATGTTCGGCTCGAAGATGAAGATCTGATGATTTAGGGAAGATGCAAGATCGTTCCATATGCGACTTCAAAATACATACAAAGATAAATCCAGATTTCAAAGTTGAAATCGGATTTAGATTTAGATGTATTCTGACAAGTATGGATGATCTGCCTGTGATGAAGATGTCTAGATCTAGTGTGTCACATGGACACTTTTACCACTATTACACATTGGTTTCGATCAATGGGAAATGGTGAAGAAGTTGGATCTTGGTCTAGACTCAGATAAAATCACCAGCTTTCCTTATTTGTTTTTCATTTCTTCTTCTTTGGTTTGCCGTCAGATCATTTTTTTATTTCTTGTTGTTGTTCTTCTTTTTCTCTTTTCTTTTGCTTGTTTCTTATTGTTGTTGTTGCTTTTTTTTTTTTTCTCGATCTGATCATGTATCCTTCAGATAAGGAAGAGTTCATGCTTTTCATTGTTGTAGACGAAGATTCTGTAATTCCTTCATTTGTGAATGAAATATTTTCTTTCTGGTGGTGCTTTTGTTCTTTGGTTTGACTTGCACTGACTGTGCAGATCGTTGACTCCGGTGGAGAAGCCTTAATTCAGATAACTCGTCGTTCACAAAAAGCTTAAAGCATGGTTAGAACATGATTAGGCTTAAAATAACTCAATAAACGTTTGCCTCAGTTGCCTATTTGGTACGTGTGCAAGGCACAGTATCATCCTAGGGCTTTCATCATCAACATTTATTTTATTTTTATTTTTATTTTTTGAAAACAAAATAAAAAACTTAAAAATTTACAAAACTGAAATTTTGATTTGGAGAGTTTGTCTCAGCTGCCTATCTGGTTGCTCATAACACCATACCCAAATCCTAAGCTTTACATCATTGATAAACTTTCCGATTTTTTTTTTTTTTTAAAACAAATTTTAGCAATCTGTTTTTTTTTTTTAAAACAAATTTTAGCAATCTTTTTTTTTTTATTTTTTTTTTAAAACAAATTTTAGCAATCTGTTTTTTTTTTTTTTTTGGAAAACAAGTTTTAGCAATCTGTTTTTTTTTTTCTTTTTTGAAAAACAAGTTGATATAGTAGAGAACAATGATAAGTGCTTGACAAACCAGTTTTTCTTTTGAGGAGGTGCAGGGATTGGTTATGCTGGGATGTTTCCTTCGAGTAGGCATAATACCTCTTAAGTTGATCTGCATTCGTGGGCCTTGCATGTTCTTCTCCATCTAGGTCCATTAATTGTATTGCCATCCCCTGAAAATCTTTTTGACAATGAATGGGCCTTCCTACTTTGGATTGAACTTGCCCCTTAGGTCGGTGTGCTTTACTGGACGGATCTCTTTGAGCACGAGATCTCCTTTGTCGAAGTTGCGTGGTTGCTCGTGTTTGTTGAAACTGCGCGCAACTTTTCCCTGGTATGATTGGGGATGGTCGGATGCTGCTTTTCTGAGAAATATTCTATGAACAAGTTGATGGTCATCGGCCATGTTGCAGATTGAACATGGTCGTTGGTTGCATACCATATTGTTGCTCTGCCAGTTAGGCTATAGCCGAAGTATTTCTTTAGATATCTCTCTTCGTTCATCTCCCATTTCTCCATGCATGAAAGATATGAGTTAAGGTGAAGAATTGGTGATTCCACGCCATCGTAGATCGGGAAATCATCCGCCTCAGAAGGTTGTTGCTCAACACTCGTAGAGTCCATGCATACTTGTGTAGTGCCTTCTTGTAATTGATCTGGCGTCATTATGACTTCTTGCAACCTGAAGATTTCTATTTCTTGCATTTCTTCTCCTTTGCTATGGTTGTCGGAAAAATCCTCTTCATTGTCAGAGAGACTTAAAAAATCATTGAGTTGAGCTTCTAGATTGGATAGAGCTTTCTCAGATTTTTTCAACTTATCCTTATAAGATGTTACTTTCTTTATGGCGGAGTTGATGCGATACTTGAAACTTCTTTTCCGGTTGAGGAATTCATTTGTAACATCTTTTAAGTTGATAACATGCTTTTCATGTTCAGGAAAGCTTGTGTCACCATGAAATGTTTTAGGAGCGTCATCATTGTTAAAAGACCTCTCTGTTCTTGAGGACTTGATTCCTTCGCAGAAGTACACTTTAACAGCCGCAGCAGCATCTTTTCTGGTAACACTTCTAGTTGTAGGAGCCATAAGCTTCAATGGTTCACAACCCATGATGGTACCTGAAATATGAACCTTTCTCAAATAAATATTAGTAAAAAAAACATTTTCCTTTTAATCATTTTTCAAGTCGAATCTCTTATTTATTCCCCAGTGAAGTCGCCACTGTAGAAATCGGGGGTCGCCTAGCACGGGTCGAGTGCCGGTCTATTCTATGTCCCCAGTGAAGTCGCCACTGTAGAAATCGGGGGTCGCCTAGCACGGGTCGAGTGCCGGTCTATTCTATGTCCCTAGTGAAGTCGCCACTGTAGAAATCGGGGGTCGCCTAGCACGGGTCGAGTGCCGGTCTATTCTATGTCCCCAGTGAAGTCACCACTGTAGAAATCGGGGATCGCCTAGCACGGGTCAAGTGCCGGTCTATTCTATGTCCCCAGTGAAGTCGCCACTGTAGAAATTGAGGAATGTAGCACGGGTCGAGTGCCGGTTTATTCTTTGTCCATAATTGTTATGGGGCGAGGTACATGTGCTCATCCGTTCGTGGATGTTTATCACACAGGGTCTGGCAGAGATAATTTCTTACTAGTTTATTAGCAAGAGGGTCAATTCTGCAAAGAGGAAAAGAGAGGTAGATTGGAGTCGCCACCTGACTAAGGGGAGTCAGGACCCTTTTAACTAGTTTGAATTCTTATGGGAAAACAAAACCAGTTATGACTTTCATGTTTTTGGTCTGCTATCAGAGAGTTCGGGTAAGGAGATTCTAGTACGGGATGGGTAGGTGTTAGGCACCCATTAACCGCCCAATCGTAAGATTGGCCTCTACTTCATGATTAAAAAGGGGGAAATGTTTATAATTTATTGAGAATAGATTTTCATGCATGGGCTATTTAAAAAAAGAGACATAGTTAGAAGTTGGGCGGAACTTCGACTATGGAGATGTAGTTTCTTTCTTTTATGGTGGTTTTTCTTTTGTGGTGGTTTGGGTGAAAACCTTGTTTTGTGGTGGTTTTGGGTGGAAAACCTTGTTTGGTGGTTTGGGTGGAAACCTTGGTTTTATTGAGAAGAAATTTGAATGAAATTTCAAAATTAAACAATTAACCTGCAGATTAGCTCAATAAAAATAGAATTAATGCAAACCTTATTTTTTTGACAATGGGTCTAATGTGGGAGGGAATTCCGCTTTACACCCACACTTTGATTTATCCCACTTGGAAAATTAATAACAAAACACAATTTTTTATGTAATGCAAAGAGTAGTCGCGGTGTTACTACGAAATGGAAAACCATTCCGTTCCCGTATGACTACATAATTTACCGAAAAGATAGGTAATTAATATACTTGAAATATGATATTTAAATTTGAAAGGATTCTTACGACGATTGCTTGCTTCCGTTAAGTATCTTTGAAAGTAGTTAAAGTACTAGCAATTTAATGCTAATCTTTTAAAAACTTAAAGACAGTACTTGATTTAATCTTCTTGTTTTTTGAGTTTTCTCAAAATGAACTATAAATGCACAAGACAATGATAACTATTGTGTAGGCAGAAAATTTGATTTCTCTTTGATTAAATGACACAATACATGGAGATTCGAAATATGTGAGAAGAAATATTTTCTATTTGAGAAACAATAATTCTTCTTGGTTTGGGTGGAAACCTAGATTTTTGGATTGTGGTTTGGGTAGAAACCTTGAGTTGTGGTGTGGTTTGGGTGGAAACCTTTGCTGTTGTGCGGTTTGGGTGGAAACCTTGTTAAAGTAAAGGAAGAAGTAAAGGAAGAAGTATTGTTGTCTCTCTCTTGTTAAAGTAAAGGAAGAAGTAAAGGAACAAGTATTGTTGTCTCTCCCTCCACTTTTTTGTCAGAAAATTGGTGTGTTGAGAGGATTGTTTTCGACCTCTATTTATAGGAATGAAACCCGACAGCCTTCCGTTAATCTCTCCGCATTCAAATGTCCTTCGCAAAGAAAAAAAAAATCTTTTCAAACCATGTGGGTCCCACGTCCTTTTCCCTTATTTTCCTAATAAAACAAATGTGGGCCCTACTTGACCCCCTTTGTTTTCTTCTCCTTTCTCTTTTCCTAATAAAACAAGTGTGGGTCCCACTTGCATTTAAGAAAGAAAAAAAAATCCTTTTTTTTCTTCTTTTCTTCCTCTTCCATCCGTATTCTCTTCAAAACAAATATATGTAAGTTCCACTTGAAGAAAACAATTACTAATTAAAGTCTTGGTGCGGATAAGGGGAGGGTGAAAAGTGGGCACCCCTTATCGTCTTCTGAGTTCTCGTTTTGCTCGTAACTTTTGCATACGAACTCGAAACGACTCCATTCTTTCACCAGTGACTTTGTATTTTCCTCCTCTTCAGTGTGATAGCAAGAGATCCCGGGCTCAAATGGATAATGAAACGGGTACGAGTGGGTAATGCTTGTGGGCTTGATTGGGTAAAGCTTGTGGGCTTGATTGGGTAAAGCTTGTGGGCTTGATTGGGTAGAGATTGTGGGCTTGATTGGGTAGAGATTGTGGGCTTGATGGAAAAGATATGAAAACCCAAATGGTTTCCACACAGAATTTCTCTTGTATTTGGCTTCGAAGCATAAGATAGATATTTACTGTGGAAGGTGCGAAATTGGGGTGTCAACAACACTTATCGGATATATGTAAAGCAAATGATACAGACTTTGAAAAAAACCATTTTGCCCTTATTGCAAATAAGTGCCATAAATATTATGGAGACAGTGAAAATGATCATACTACCCTTACGGAAATAAGTTAAGTAAATATTATAGACTGCGAAAATGACCATACTACCCTTATCGGAAATAAGTAAAGTAAATATTACAGACTATAGAAATGACCATACTGCGCTTATTGGAAATAAGTGCCATAAATATTATGGAGACAGTGAAAATGACCATACTACCCTTATCAGAAATAAGTCAAGTAAATGTTACCGATTGCGAAAATGACCATATTACCCTTATTGGAAATAAGTGCCATAAAAATTATGGAGACATTTAAAATGACCATGCTACCCTTATCAGATATACGTAAAGTAAATGTTTCAGACTATGAAAATGACCATATTACCCTTATTGGAAATAAGTGCAATACATATTATGGAGACCGTGAAAATGATCATACTACCCTTATCAGAAATAAGTAAAGTAAATGTTACAGACTGTGAAAATTGCCATATTACCCTTGTTGTTAATAAGTGCAACAAATATTATGCAGATTGTGAAAATGACCATTCTACCCTTATCGGAAATAAGTAAAGTAAATGTTGCCGAATGCGAAAATGACCATATTACCTTTATTGGAAGAAAAAAGTGCAATAAATATTATGCAGACTGTGAAAATGACCATACTACTCTTATCAGAAATAAGTAAAGTAATCTTCACAGACGGTGAATGAACTCGTGATAGATGTTCTTCATGTGGAATGAACTCATAATGGTTGTTCATATTGTGAGTTGTTCTTATTGAGGTCTCTGCTAAAACGATAAATAGTTCACATTATAGAATGAACTCGTGATAGATGTTCTTATTGAAGTCTCTGATAAAACGAGAAATGCTATGCTTCTGTCTCCCATTGTGAGTTGTACCGGAAGACACTTACGTAGTTGCGAAGTTCAGATAGCCCGCTAAAGCAAGTTCAGAAGACGAGCCAATAATGACCTGAGTTAGACCAGAGTTTCTCATTTTCGGATGAACTGAGGAAAAAATATATCAGAATTGAACATCACAGGTTCAAAGATTACCATAGTTAGACCCGAGTTTCTCGTTCGGATGAACTACAGACGAAATATATCAGAATTGAACATCACATGTTCAAAGATTACTAGAGTTAGACCTAAGTATCTCTTTCAGATGTAATGGTGACGAAATATATCAGAATTGAACATCACAGGTTCAAAGATTACTAGAGTTAGACATGAGTTTCTCTTTCGGATGAACTGGAGACGAAATATATCATAATTGAACATCATATGTTCAAATATTACTTGGGTTAGACATGAGTTTGTTGTTTTCGGATGAACTGAGGACGAAATATATCAGAATTGAACATCACAGTTCAAAGATTACCTGAGTTAGATCTGAGTCTCTCTTTCGGATGAACTGTAGACGAAATATATCAGAATTGAACATCACAGGTTCGAATAACTATAATTAGACCCGAGTTTCGTTCAGATGAACTAAAAACAAATATATCAGAATTGAGACAGTGAATATGACTATACTACCCTTATCAAAAATAAGTAAAGTAAATGTTACCGATTGCGAAAATGACCATATTACCTTTCTATGGGAAAAAAGTGCAATAAATATTATGCAGACAGTGAAAATGACCATACTACCCCTACAGAAATAAGTAAAGTAAATGTTCCAGACTGTGAAAATGACTATATTGCCCTTATTGGAAATAAATGTCATAAATATTATGGAGATAGTGAAAATGATCATACTACCCTTATCATAAATAAGTCAAGTAAATGTTACCGATTGCGAAAATGACCATATTACCTTTATAGGAAAAATAATGCAATAAATATTAGGCAGATTGTGAAAATGACCATACTACACTTATCGGAAATAAGTAAAGTAAATGTTACCGATTGCGAAAAAGACCATATTACCTTTATAGGAAAAATAATGCAATAAATATTAGGCAGATTGTGAAAATGACCATACTACACTTATCGGATATAAGTAAAGTAAATGACACAGACTTTGAAAATGACCATTTTCCCCTTATTGCAAATAAGTGCCATAAATATTATGGAGACAGTGAAAATGACCATACTACCCTTATCAGAAATAAGTCAAGTAAATGTTACCGATTGCGAAAAAGACCATATTACTTTTATAGGAAAGATAATGCAATAAATATTAGGCAGATTTTGAAAATGACCATACTACACTTATCGGATATAAGTAAAGTAAATGATACAGACTTTGAAAATGACCATTTTGCCCTTATTGCAAATAAGTGCCATAAATATTATTGAGACAGTGAAAATGATCATACTACCCTTATCGGAAATAAGTAAAGTAAATATTATAGACAGCGAAAATGACCATACTACCCTTATCGGAAATAAGTAAAGTAAATATTACAGACTATAGAAATGACCATACTGCGCTTATTGGAAATAAGTGCCATAAATATTATGGAGACAGTGAAAATAACCATACTACCCTTATCAGAAATAAGTAAAGTAAATATTACCGAATGCGAAAATGACCATATTACCTTTATTGGAAGAAAAAAGTGCAATAAATATTATGCAGACCGTGAATATGACCATACTACTCTTATCGGAAATAAGTAAAGTAATTCTCACAGACGGTGAATGAACTCGTGATAGATGTTCTTAATGTGGAATGAACTCATAATGGTTGTTCATATTGTGAGTTGTTCTTATTGAGGTCTCTGCTAAAACGATAAATAGTTCACATGGTAGAATAAACTCGTGATAGATGTTTTTATTGAGGTCTCTGCTAAAACGAGAAATGCTATGCTTCTGTCTCCCATTGTGAGTTGTACCGGAAGGTACTTTCGTTGTTGCGAAGTTTAGATAGCCCGCTAAAGAAATTTCAGAAGCCGAGCCAATAATAACTTGAGTTAGACCAGAGTTTCTCGTTTTCGGATGAACCGAGTAAGAAATATATCAGAATTAAACATCACAGGTTCTTAGATTACCATAGTTAAACCTGAGTATCTCGTTCGGATGAACTGCAGAAGAAATATATCAGAATTGAACATCACAGGTTCAAAGGTTACTAGAGTTAGACCAGAGTATCCCTTTCTGATGAACTGCAGACGAAATATATCAGAGTTGAACAACACAGTTCAAAGATTACCAGAGTTAGACCTGAGTCACTCTTTCGGATGAACTGAAGATGAAATATATCAGAATTGAACATCACAGGTTCGAATAACTGGAATTAGACCCGAGTTTCGTTTACATGAACTAAAGACAAATATATATCAGAATTGAGACAGTGAAAATGACCATACTACCCTTATCAAATATAAGTAAAGTAAATGTTACCAATTGCGAAAATGACCGTATTACCTTTATTGGAAGAAAAAAGTTCAATAAATATTATGCACACTGTGAAAATGACCATACTAATCTTATCGGAAATAAGTAAAGTAATTCTTACAGACTGTGAATGAAGTTGTGATAGATGTTCTTAATGTGGAATGAACTCATAATGGTTGTTCATATTGTGAGTTTTTCTTATTGAGGTCTTTGCTAAACGATAAATAGTTCACATTGTAGAATGAACTCGTGATAGATGTTCTTATTGAGGTCTCTACTAAAACGAGAAATGCTACGCTTCTGTCTCCCATTGTGAGTTGTACCGGAAGATACTTTCGTTGTTGCGAAGTTTAGATAGCCCGCTAAAGAAATTTCAGAAGCCGAGCCAATAATGACCTGAGTTAGACCAGAGTTTCTCGTTTTCGGATGAACTGAGTAAGAAATATATCAGAATTGAACATCACAGGTTCAAAGATTACCATAGTTAGACCTGAGTATCTCGTTCGGATGAACTGAACCCGAAATATATCAGAATTGAACATCACATGTTCAAAGATTACCAGAGTTAGACCTGAGTTTCTCTTTCGGATGAGCTGGAGACGAAATATATCAGAATTGAACATCACAGGTTCGAATAACTGGAATTAGACCTGAGTTTCGTTCAGATGAACTAAAGACGAATATATCAGAATTGAGACAGTGAAAATGACCATACTACCCTTATCATAAAAAAATAAAGTAAATGTTACCGATTGCGAAAATGACCATATTACCTTAATAGGAAAAAAAAGTGCAATAAATATTATGCAGACAATGAAAATGACCATACTACCCTTATGGAAATAAGTAAAGTAAATGTTACAGACTGTGAAAATGACCATATTGCCATTATTGGAAATAAGTGCCATAAATATTATGGAGACAATGAAAATGACCATACTACCCTTATTAGAAATAAGTCAAGTAAATGTTACCGATTGCGAAAAAATCCATATTACCTTTATAGGAAAAATAATGCAATAAATATTAGGCAGATTGTGAAAATGACCATACTACGCTTATCAGAAATAAGTAAAGTAAATGATACAGACTTTGAAAATGACTATTTTGCCCTTATTGCAAATAAGTGCCATAAATATTATGGAGACAGTGAAAATGATCATACTACCCTTATCGGAAATAAGTAAAGTAAATATTATAGACTGCGAAAATCACCATACTACCCTTATTGGAAATAAGTAAAGTAAATATTACAAACTATAGAAATGACCATACTGCGCTTATTGGAAATAAGTGCCATAAATATTATGGAGACAGTGAAAATGAGCATACTACCTTTATCAGAAATAAGTCAAGTAAATGTTACCGATTGCGAAAATGACCATATTGCCCTTATTGGAAATAAGTGCCATAAATATTATGGAGACAGTTAAAATGACCATGCTACCCTTATCGGAAATACGTAAAGTAAATGTTTCAGACTGTGAAAATGACCATATTACCCTTATTGGAAATAAGTGCAATACATATTATGGAGACCGTGAAAATGACCATACTACCCTTATCTGAAATAAGTAAAGTAAATGTTACAGACTGTGAAAATAACCATATTACCCTTGTGTTAATAAGTGCAACAAATATTATGCAGATTGTGAAAATGACCATACTACCCTTATCGGAAATAAGTAAAGTAAATGTTACCGAATGCGAAAATGACCATATTACCTTTATTGGAAGAAAAAACTGCAATAAATATTATGCAAATAGTGAAAATGACCATACTACCCTTATCATAAATAAGTCAAGTCAATGTTACCGATTGCGAAAATAACCATATTACCTTTATAGGAAAAATAATGTAATAAATATTAGGCAGATTGTGAAAATGACCATACTACACTTATCAGATATAAGTAAAGCAAATGATACAGACTTTGAAAATGACCATTTTTCCCTTATTGCAAATAAGTGCCATAAATATTATGGTGACAGTGAAAATGATCATACTACCCTTATCGGAAATAAGTAAAGTAAATATTATAGACTGCGAAAATGACCATACTACCCTTATCGGAAATAAGTAAAGTAAATATTACGGACTATAGAAATGACCATCTGCGCTTATTGGAAATAAGTGCCATAAATATTATGGAGACAAAGAAAATGACCATACTACCCTTATCAGAAATAAGTCAAGTAAATGTTACCGATTACGAAAATGACCATATTGCCCTTATTGGAAATAAGTGCCATAAATATTATGGAGACAGTGAAAATGACCATGCTACCCTTATCGGAAATACGTAAAGTAAATGTTTTAGATTGTGAAAATGACCATATTACCCTTATTGGAAACAAGTTCAATACATATTATTTAGACCGTGAAAATGACCATACTACCCTTATCAGAAATAAGTAAAGTAAATGTTACCGAATGCGAAAATGACCATATTACCTTTATTGGAAGAAAGAAGTGCAATAAATATTATGCAGATTGTGAAAATGACCATACCAGAAATAAGTAAAGTTAATGTTACAGAATGTGAAAATGACCATATTACCCTTGTTGTTAATAAGTGCAACAAATATTATGGAGACTGTGAAAATGACCATACTACCCTTATCAGAAATAAGTAAAGTAAATATTACCGAATGCAAAAATGACCATATTACCTTTATTGGAAGAAAAAAGTGCAATAAATATTATGCAGACTGTGAAAATGACCATACTACTCTTATCGGAAATAAGTAAAGTAATTCTCACAGACGATGAATGAACTCGTGATAGATGTTCTTAATGTTGAATGAACTCATAATGGTTGTTCATATTGTGAGTTGTTCTTATCGAGGTCTCTGCTAAAACGATAAATAGTTCACATTATAGAATGAACTCGTGATAGATGTTCTTATTGAGGTCTTTGATAAAACGAGAAATGCTATGCTTCTGTCTCCCATTGTGAGTTGTACCGGAAGACACTTTCGTAGTTGCGAAGTTCAGATAGCCCGCTAAAGAAAGTTCAGAAGACGAGCCAATAATGACCTGAGTTAGACCAGAGTTTCTCGTTTTTCGGATGAACTGAGGAAGAAATATATCAAAATTGAACATCACAGGTTCAAAGATTACCATAGTTAGACCTGAGTTTCTCGTTCGGATGATATGTAGACGAAATATATCAGAATTAAACATCACAAGTTCAAAGATTACTAGAGTTAGACCTGAGTTTCTCTCTCGGATGAACTGGAGACGAAATATATCATAATTGAACATCACATGTTCAAATATTACTTGGGTTAGACATGAGTTTCTTGTTTTCGAATGAACTGAGGACGAAATATATCAGAATTGAACATCACAGTTCAAAGATTACCAGAGTTAGACCTGAGTTTCTCGTTCGGATGAACTGCAGACGAAATATGTCAAAACTGAACATCACATGTTCAAAGATTACTAGAGTTAGACCTAAGTATCTCTTTCGGATGAACTGGAGACGAAATATATCATAATTGAACATCACAGGTTCAAAGATTACTAGAGTTAGACCTGAGTTTCTCTTTTGGATGAACTGGAGACGAAATATATCATAATTGAACATCACATGTTCAAATATTACTTGGGCTAGACATGAGTTTCTTGTTTTCGAATGAACTGAGGACGAAATATATCAGAATTGAGCAACACAGTTCAAAGATTACCAGAGTTAGACCTGAGTCTCTCTTTCGGATGAACTGAAGACGAAATATATCAGAATTGAACATCACAGGTTCAAATAACTGGAATTAGACCTGAGTTTCGTTCAGATGAACTAAAGACGAATATATCAGAATTGAGTCAGTAAAAATGACCATACTACCCTTATCAAAAATAAGTAAAGTAAATGTTACCGATTGCGAAAATGACCATATTACCTGTAAAGGAAAAATAAATAAATGCAATAAATATTATGCAGACAGTGAAAATGACCATACTAGCCTTATCGGAAATAAGTAAAGTAAATGTTATAGACCGTGAAAATGACCATACTACCCTTATCATAAATAAATCAAGTAAATGTTACCGATTGCGAAAATGACCTTATTACCTTTATAGGAAAAATAATGCAATAAATATTAGGCAGATTGTGAAAATGACCATACTACACTTATCAGATATAAGTAAAGTAAATTATACAGACTTTGAAAATGACCATATTGCCCTTATTGGAAATAAGTGCCATAAATATTATGGCGACAGTAAAAATGACCATACTACCCTTATCAAAAATAAGTAAAGTAAATGTTACCGATTGCGAAAATGACCATATTACCTGTAAAGGAAAAATAAATAAATGCAATAAATATTATGCAGACAGTGAAAATGACCATACTAGCCTTATCGGAAATAAGTAAAGTAAATGTTATAGACTGTGAAAATGACCATACTACCCTTATCATAAATAAATCAAGTAAATGTTACCGATTGCGAAAATGACCTTATTACCTTTATAGGAAAAATAATGCAATAAATATTAGGCAGATTGTGAAAATGACCATACTACACTTATGAGATATAAGTAAAGTAAATGATACAGACTTTGAAAATGACCATATTGCCCTTATTGGAAATAAGTGCCATAAATATTATGGCGACAGTGAAAATGACCATACTACCCTTATCGGAAATAAGTAAAGTAAATGTTACAGACTGTGAAAATAACCATATTACTCGTGTTGTTAATAAGTTCAACAAATATTATGCAAATTGTGAAAATGACCATACTACCCTTATCAGAAATACGTAAATTAAATGTTTCAGACTGTGAAAATGACCAAATTGTTGTTATTGGAAATAAGAGCCATAAATATTTTGGAGACAGTGAAAATGACCATACTACCCTTATTAGAAATAAGTAAAGTAAATGTTACATACTGTGAAAATGACCATATTACCCTTATTGGAAATAAGTGCAATACATATTATGGAGACTGTGAAAAATAACCATACTACCCTTATCAGAAATAAGTAAAGTAAATGTTACCGAATGCGAAAATGACCGTATTACCTTTATTGGAAGAAAAAAGTGCAATAAATATTATGCACACTGTGAAAATGACCATACTAATCTTATCGGAAACAAGTAAAGTAATCCTTACAGACTGTGAATGAAGTCGTGATAGATGTTCTTAATGTGGAATGAACTCATAATGGTTGTTCATATTGTGAGTTGTTCTTATTGAGGTCTCTGCTAAACAATAAATAGTTCCCATTGTAGAATAAACTCGTGATAGATGTTGTTATTGAGGTCTCTGCTAAAACGAGAAATTTTATGCTTCTGTCTCCCATTGTGAGTTGTACCGGAAGATACTTTCGTTGTTGCGAAGTTTAGGTAGCCCGCTAAAGAAATTTCAGAAGCCGAGCCAATAATGACCTGAGTTGGACCAGAGTTTCTCGTTTTCGGATGAACTGAGTAAGAAATATATCAGAATTAAACATCACAGGTTCTTAGATTACCATAGTTAGACCTGAGTATCTCGTTCGGATGAACTGCAGACAAAATATATCAGAATTGAACATCACAGGTTCAAAGATTACTAGAGTTAGACCTGAGTATCCCTTTCGGATGAACTGCAAACGAAATATATCAGAATTGAACATCACAGGTTCAAAGATTACCAGAGTTAGACCTGAGTTTCTCTTTCGGATGAACTGGAGACGAAATATATCGGAATTGAACATCACATGTTCAAATATTACTTGGGTTAGACATGAGTTTCTCGTTTTCGGATGAACTGAGGACGAAATATATCAGAATTGAACAACACAGTTCAAAGATTACAAGAGTTAGACCTGAGTCTCTCTTTCGGATGAACTGAAGACGAAATATATCAGAATTGAACATCACAGGTTCGAATAACTGGAATTAGACCCGAGTTTCGTTTACATGAACTAAAGACGAATATATCAGAATTCAGACAGTGAAAATGACCATACTACCGTTATAAAAAAATAAGTAAAGTAAATGTTACCGATTGCGAAAATGACCATATTACCTTTATAGGAAAAAAAAGTGCAATAAATATTATGCAGACGGTGAAAATGACCATACTAGCCTTACGAAAATAAGTAAAGTAAATATTACAGACTGTGAAAATGACTATATTGCCCTTATTGGAAATAAATGTCATAAATATTATGGAGATAGTGAAAATGACCATACTACCCTTATCATAAATAAATCAAGTAAATGTTACCAATTGCGAAAATGACCATATTACCTTTATAGGAAAAATAATGCAATAAATATTAGGCAGATTGTGAAAATGACCATACTACACTTATCGGAAATAAGTAAAGTAAATGTTACCGATTGCGAAAAAGACCATATTACCTTTATAGGAAAAATAATGCAATAAATATTAGGCAGATTGTGAAAATGACCATACTACACTTATCGGAAATAAGTAAAGTAAATGATACAGACTTTGAAAATGACCATATTACCCTTATTGGAAATAAGTGCCATAAATATTATGGAGACAGTGTAAATGACCATACTACCCTTATCGGAAATAAGTAATGTAGGATCAGAATATTGTCACAACAATATTCTTGCGAATTAATGACAGTTCTGCGCTCTGACGCCGGAGGTTTATTAACGACAGTTTGCGAAATATCCAAAGATGACTTAAGCAATGATGTAATGGGTAAAAACGACGAAAACATGAAGAAAGTGTGACGTTTCTGCGATATATCAATAAAACCCGCGAAAGATTAAGGCGGTGCTAACTGCAATTTATCGCAAGAACTCAGATCCGAAGTTAAAGGGGATCTTAGCTGTAAATGAGCTGTCATGAGCTGTAATCCATTATGTAAATGCCTATATAAAGGAAGTGAATAGTTCCAGAGAGAGAGAGAGAGATGGTTTTTTGAGTGCTAAGAAAGTTTTTAGGAGAGAGAAAATCTTATTAAGTGCATTGTATTCTTGATTCTCGTAACTTCTGTAATTCTTTAAAGATCATATTAATAAAAAGGTCCTTAATCTTCAAATTGTGTCATAGATATTAATAAATTCTTGAATAGGGTGTAGTGTCATAGATATTAATAAATTGTGTCATGGATATTAATAATTTCTTGAATAGATATTGAGAATTAATGACAGTTCTGCGATCTGACGCCGGAGGTTTATTAACGACAGTTTGCGAAATATCCAAAGATGACTTAAGCAATGACGTAATGGGTAAAAACGACGGAAACATGAAGAAAGTGTGACGTTTCTGCGATATATCAATAAAACCCGCGAAAGATTAAGGCGGTGCTAACTGCGATTTATCGCAAGAACTCAGATCTGAAGTTGAAGGGGATCTTAGCTGTAAATGAGCTGTCATGAGCTGTAATCCATTATGTAAATGCCTATATAAAGGAAGTGAATAGTTCCAGAGAGAGAGAGATGATTTTTTGAGTGCTAAGAAAGTTTTTAGAAGAGAGAAAATATTATTAAGTGCATTGTATTCTTGATTCTCTTAACCTCTGTAATTCTTTAAAGATCAGATTAATAAAAAGGGTCCTTAATCTTCAAATTGTGTCATAGATATTAATAAATTCTTGAATAGGGTGTAGTGTGGGAATTCCTGCAACTACATTTTGGCGCCCAGAAACAGGGATGAATAGTTGAAATTCATAGCAAAAGTTAGGTAAAAGAAAGAAATAATTCAAGAATTAGAAGAATATCAAGAAAATTGGTAGAAGAAAAGATGGTTGAAATCAAAGATAATCAAAAGAAGTTGGAATGTGGTGTAATAACAAAGATGATGTTAGATAAGTTCCATGAAGATATTAGAGGAAGGATACACAAGCGAGATTTTGAAGGAAAGAAAATCATAACGGAAGATGAGACATTACCGCTAAAAGATTGGGAAAAACAGAAGATCACATTTATGGCGGCAGAAATTCCAAAAGAGAATTTAAGTCATACATCTCCATTGGTGATCACAGTGTCTGTGGTACCAATAAGAAAAGAGAAATCAGTAAGATTTATAGAAGAGTGGGCTGTGAATAGGACTCTGGTGGACGCAGGAAGTTCTGTGGATATAATATTTTACCACACATTCAAGAAAATAGGATACAAAGATGAAGAAATGCTTAGTCCAACATATCATATCCATGGATTTGGAAAATATCTAACAAAACCTAAAGGTGAAATTGTAGTGTGAATTCCGCTTGGAGAAATAGAGGCGCATATAACTTTGTGCGTGGTGGATATGAAATCACCATATAATATGCTGTTAGGAAGACCATGGATACATGCAATCAAGGCTGTATCATCAACTCTACATCAGTGCGTAAAATTTCCTATGCCTAGCAGAATTGGCGAGATTAAAGGAGATGTAGATTATGCAGCGTTATGTTTCCAGAATGAAGTGAGGAATTGTGAAAATCAAATTCAATTGCGAAAACAGCGCAAAAAAATGAGGAGAGAAGAAAGAAAAGAAGAAGAATTCAAGATTTACATGATAAGATCAGAAGAAGGAATATTTGGCGATGTATCACAAGAAAGTGATGAGCCAGCGGAAGTAATAAAAACGCCAACACCAATGGGAGAACATGAAGCCAGTTATACCGCAGCAGAACCAACAAAAGAAGTAAATGTTGGAAGTGAAGAAGATCCGAAAATGCTGAAAATTGGAACTAAGATGGGTATGGAGGAAGAAGAACAAACTGTAAACCTTTTGTGAGAATACAACGACATTTTTGCGTGGAATATGGATGAAATGCCTGGAATAGATTCATCTGTTGCGTGCCATAGATTGGAGATTAACAAAAATGTGAGACCATTCAAACAAAGAATAATAAAGATTGCGACCACTTATCATGCCAAGATAGAAGAAGAATTGCAGAAGATGCTTGACGCAAGAATTATAAGGCAAGCAAAATATCCAGGATGGATCGCCAATATGGTAATAGTTCCCAAGAAAAATAAGGGGATAAGAATTTGCATCGATTTTACTGATCTAAATAAAGCATGTCCCAAAGATAGTTTTCCCTTGCCAGATATCCCGTAGCTGGTGGAATCTGCCGCATGAAATGATCGAATATATTCGTTAGATGGATACAAGGGCTATAATCAAATCCCACTTGCGGAAGAAGATCAAGAACATACTGCATTCTTTGCTCCCAGAGGATTATATTTCTACACAAAGATGCCTTTTGGGTTACGTAATGCAGGAGAAACTTACCAAAGAATGGTGGAAAAGGTGTTCGCGAAATGGATACATAAAACTTTAGAGGTATATGTGGATGATATGTTGGTAAAAAGCAAAGAAGCTAAAAATCATGTGCAGGACTTAAGGGAAATTTTTGATCAGATGCGGCTTTTTAATATCAAAGTAAATCCTGAGAAATGTACTTTCGGAGTATCATCTGGGAAATTCTTGGGATATATTGTATCAAAAGAAGGAATACAAGTTGATCCCGATAAGGTGCAAGCAATTTGAGATATGCCAACTCCAGCGACAATAAAAGATGTGCAAAAACTAAATGGACTTTTAGCCTCACTAGGAAAATTTATTTCGCGGTCTTCAGATAAATGCAAGCATTTCATCAACATACTAAGGAAGGGAACAAAATTTAAATGGACAGATGAATGTGAGAAAGCTTTTCAAGGAATTAAGGAATATTTGATGAATATATCCATTTTATAAAAGGCTGAACCATGAGAAGAATTGCTGATGTACCTTGTGACAACTCCACATGCTTTAAGCGCAGTACTTTTGCGAAATGACGCAGGAGTTGAAAAACCAATTTACTACATCAGCAAAACATTTAATGATGCGGAGAAAAATTATTCAAAGATTGAAAAGTTAATTCTGGCGTTAGTTTATGCAGTGTCTAAGCTTCGCATATATCTTCAAGCGCATAAAATCAAAGTACTAATAAAAGTACCAATTGAATCAGTAATGAAAAATTCAAAAAGATCAGGCAGAGTTGAAAGATGGAACGCACAAGTGGGGCATTTTGAGATCCAATACGCAATTTTATCCTCGCCAAAATCTCAAATTGTCGCAGAATTTCCTTTGGAGGATGATGAAGCTGTAGAAGACATGATGGATATAGAGGAAGAATATGGGGATCCTAGAGATCTTTTAACAGAACCAAATAGGTGGGAAATATTAGTAGATGGATCATCCAACGGAGAAGGAAATGGAGTGGGAGTTGTTTTTATTTCACCAGAAGGTGCAAAAATGGCATTTGCATTCCGACTAGAATTTGAATCTACTAATAATGAAACAGAATATGAGGCTGTAATACATGCTCTAAGATTTGCAATAGAGATGAAGGTGGAGAATGTAAGAATTACCAATGATTCACAATTGATTATTCGCCAAATTGAAGGGGAATATGCAACTAATGATATATCTTTAAAAAAATATAATAAACTTGTTGAAGAATTATCTGCGAAAATTCCAAAACTCAAATGGAGGCATATTTCAAGAAGAGATAATAGGCTTGCAGATGCTTTTGCGTTTATATCGAGTATGATGGTAGACCCGACTGCGATAAATATAAAAATACAAACACTCATAGCACCTTTAATTAATAAAGAAGAGGAGGAGGAAGCTGAGGCAATGGTGGTAGAAAATAATGGCGAAGAATCAGGAAGAATTATCGCAGATTGGTGTGCGGAAATTCATGCATATCTAGCAAGAGGAGAGGTACCAAGAAACAGATTAGAAGCACATAAATTAAAAAGTAGAGCAACAAATTATGAATTAAGAGATGGGATATTGTATCGAAAATCTTTAAATGGGCCTTCCCTCAGATGTTTGACACAAGAAAAAGGAAAACAAATATTAAAAATGTTACATAGTGGTGATGCTGGTAATCACAATGGCGGAAGATCTTTAGCATACAGAACTAAAATGCAAGGTTATTATTGGCCATATATGCATGAAGATGCAAGGAATTTATCAAGACGTTGCGAGGAATGTCAGCGATTTGCAAAAAGAATACATGCACCCAGTGAAACATTAACATCCTCAACAAATGTTTGGCCATTTGGAAAGTGGGGTTTAGATATTGTGGGACCATTTGTATCAGGAACAGGGCAAAAGAGATATTTAATTGTCGCAATAGATTACTTCACAAAATGGGCAGAAGTTAAAGCAGTACAGCATATTCATGATAAGGACATTTTTACATTTATATCTGAAAACATCATTTGCAGATTCGGAATTCCTGCGCAATTGGTGTCAGATAATGGAAAACAATTTGAAGGGCAAAATATAGAGATGTTGCTTAATGCATTCAAGATAAAGTGCGGAAAATCGACTCCATTATATCCAAAAGCTAATGGTCAAGCTGAGGCAACTAACAAAACAATCGCGGATATCCTCAAGAAGAAGTTAGAAGGGCATCATAGAACATGGTATGAACAAGTCCATAATGCAGTTTGGGCTTATAATACAACACAAAGAGAAGCAACTGGGGTATCACCTTTTTGTTTAACATATGGAATTGAGGCATTATTACCAACAGAAGTTGTTATTCCAACAACAAAAAGAGAAGCTTGGGAAAAGAACCTTAGTGCCAGTATGATTCTAGACAAACTAGATGAAGCAGAAGAGAAGAGAGAAAAAGCATTACAACATATGAAGAACTACCATCGCAGATTAGCTCTTGAATATAATAAGCGAGTAAAGAAGCGTGAATTCCAAGTTGGAGATCTAGTTTTGCGGGAAACACCAGAATATCAGCGAGAAAATGGAGGAAAATTAGCGAGAAAATGGGACGGGCCATATGTCATCAAAGAAATTATTGGAACTGGTCCATACAAATTAATGGATCCAGAAGGAAGAGACATGGGTCAAAGACTGGGTAGACCATGGAATAGACAATATCTAAGAAAATATTATCAATAAAGGTTTGAAAGAGTAGGATGACTTGATTAAATGCAAGCATTTGCGAGAGAAGAAAAGAAATGTTTCGCAAGAACAAAGTTGGTAAAATACAAAGCGAATTTTCGCAAAAATTTGCGAGATAATTAAGAATTTTAATGCAAATGCATAAGACGGGCGCAAATCGCCTAAAAACATATAAGAATGGGACGAACCTTTATGGCGTACACCTTAGTTCGCGGATTCTATTCCGAAAGAGGCAATGTCCTTAAAGTGCGTCATAAGGGGGGTATCTCTTTGCATGACTATGGGAAAGGCTATACTGCTGCTGGAACCTAGTTATGGAGAATTTGGGATTATAGAAAATCCATCCGGGAGAGATAACTTGGATTCCCAACTATATAAGGTTATACCCTGGTTGGGCGCCCGAGAGTTTCTCCTAAGGAATGCAAAGTATGATCAAGGCGCCGAGGTACACAGTTGAGATGTGGGTGCCCGGGATGGATGAACCTACCCTGGCCATCTATGGAAAGTCTTGGCTTACGATATGTTCGGCCCGAAGAAAACCCCACTAGGGTGCAATCTTGTAACTATAAGCCATATAGGCATAAAGAACAAGGCTGCAAAAACAACTGGTTGTTGGAAGAACCGGATGGGAAAGTGCTAGTCTTGTATGGCCGATGCATAATCCTTAAAGGGGCAACCGGGGGTAAGATAAGGGCGATACCCTCCATTAGGGAGCTGTGTATCAAAAAAGACGGCAATGTCATGGGGCTTTATATTCCCAAGAATATTTAGGCCCGTCATATTATTGCATGACACAGACAGGAATGTCATGGGACTTTATATTCGCAAGAATATTTAGGCCCGTCATATTGCCGCATGACAGGCCAAAAAGCCTAAAGAGAAATGTTAAGATGAGATCAATGGGTTTTTGCGATAAGACCAACAGATGAGATAAATGAAATCAATGATAAGAGGATATAAATCGCAAAGACGTCCTGCGATTTCATCGCAAAGACGGCAATGTCATAAGTCTTAAAAAGCAAAGAGAGATTGATCTCAAAAGATGGCTTAGACTTATCATATTGTCGCAGAGATCAAAATAAATGATAAGACAAGATCAACGGATTATTACATGTAAAAGTAAGAATGTCCTGCGATCTTGTCGCATAAAAGTGGCATAATAAGACCTTTAACTAGGAAGGCGAAATAAGACCACAAGAGAGGTTATATCTGCGAAGCATATAGCAGATTTTTCGCAGAATTATTTGCGATATTTCATTTAACATATTGCATATTAACAACAAGAGGCAAGTATAGGATTTCTTATAATGATAATATATTAGTACTTCACAAGGAAGATCATGAGAGGCAACTATGGGGGTTATAAAGCAATATTTCATTATCTTCCTTGAGAAGAATCAAAGATAATAAAAAGAAGATAATCAAGTTATAAGAATTTGCGATATTTCGCAAAAGTTACAAGAGTTTGCGATGTTTCGCAAAAGAAGTAGAAGAAAGAAAGGTTCTGAAATTACAATCATTCGCAAAAATACATGATAAAAGGAGATTTAAAATTTCAAAGAGATTTTATGTGCTGTTATTATCTTTACCAGCAACATCTTTTTCAGTTTGAGTATCTCCATCACCTGCGGTTGTCCTTTGAGGAGGGTTTTCTTCTTCTTCTATTACTCCATCATTAGTGACTGCCCTTTGAGGAGGATTTTGTTCTTCTGATTCCTTGAGAGGGTTTTCTTCTTCTATTTCTTCAAGTGGGTTTTGTTCATTCTCAGAAAAATCTTCTTCACTTGAATAATTTAGATCTTCATCAATGAGACGAGGAACTTCATTATTTTCTATTTCCAAGGGTTTGACCTTTATATGAGGTAAAGAATGAGAGAGTAGAACGTTGTTTACGAGAACCTCAGCGCCTAAATGAGCCCTGCAGAGGCAATTCTTTTCATGATTTCTGATCTCTATATCCTTGAAGTATTCAAGATAGTCAAATCTTCTCAATGCTCTATTACGAGAATTAGAAAGCGTGGTATTCTTTTTGCGAAGTTTGGTCAACTTCATAGATAGATCAGAGATAAAAGATTGAAGATACTTCTCGGATTCTGCGGAAGAAAAAATAGATATTAGATAAAATTCTCACGAGAAAAAAGATGGGAAAATACAATGAAGTAATTAATAAATGAGGCAGTCAAAATGACTACCTTCCTTTTGTGAAGATAAGGTTTGAATTATGTTAAAGAAGCAACTCTTCCATCGATTCATGGCATCATCAAAATTATCCCCAACCTTACCTTTCAAACGAGATTCTATACTTTATTCACAATTGCGAAGATAAGCATTTTCTTCTTTCAGTTGAGTACAATCATCTTTGAGATTGTTGACTTTTACACTTAGAGCTAATCTACTTTTTATAAGTTTCTCTTGTTCAGCGGCAGATGATTCAGTTATCTTTTTAAGTTCATCCTTCAATACACGAAGAGATTGCTCTTGGCTATCACACAACTTTTGAAGATTGCCCAATTGCTGCGAATAAACCATTGTTTTATTTGCAAAGCTACGTTTCTCTTGAGATAAAGTTTTATTTTCATCTGATAAAGATTCCACCTTCAAGTTAGTCTGATTTAGCGAATATAAAAGTCAAGAAGCTTCATTACTTAGACAATCTCGTTCGCAAATTAGTTGGTTATTCTCAATATTAAGATTATTTATCTTGTCAGTTGCATATGTGTGAAGAATATTCAACTTATCAAACTGATTCTTCCAAGACTCTTTCCCAATGCGGGCCTCATCAGCGACTGTTTCCATTTCAAGAATCTTCATTAATTGATTATGTTTTGAAGCTAAATATGCGTCAACAAATAAAGAAAGAAAAATTGAGTACATAAAAAACAAAAATTTACTGAGGCACAAGTAGAGGAAAGAAAGTTATACCTTTCAGATCATCATTTCTGCTGCGAAGAATTTCGCAGTCCAATTCAGAATTGCGAAGCTTATTATCAAAAAGTTCGCACTCTAAAGTTTTTGCTTGAAGATTTTTCTTCAAAGATTCAACCTCACTTTCTAAAGCAGATAGCGAAGATGAAGAACCGCAAGATCCAAGATGCTTGCTTAGAATCATGTAAACATCCTGTCTCGCAGGATCTGTAGAAGATTTCATAGCATCGTTCAAAACCTCAGATAATATTTGAAAAGCAGCTTCAACCCCTGTTGTTATTTCTTGGGAAGAAGGAAGAAAAGTAGAGGAAGAGGTTTTGGCGACAGTAAATTGAAGATTAGAATCATTTATGGTAGAAGGAGTGGAAGAAGGAACTTGATTGATCGCAGTTACAGTCTCATTCACCACGATTTCATTTATCGCAGCTCCATTCACCGCAGCTTCATTTATCATAGTTTCATTCACTACAGCTTCATCCATCGCAGGTTTATTTGCTGTTGATTCATTCACTAGAGTTTCAACCATCATAGATTCATCTGTCACAGTCTTTAAAATATTGGGATTATTAGAGATGGAAATATCAGCATCAATAATTTCACTTGGAATTGATGAAGAAGTGGCTTGGGTGTTGATATTGGAATTCACACAAGGAGAAGGAGAAGATTTATCTTGCGACGGAATAGGGTCTGCAGGCAAAAAATCAAGAATATCCACTTCATCTAAAAGAGCTTTAACTTGACGAGAACGCTTAAGAGGTTTACAAACATTCTCTTCACTCTGCGAATAATAACGTAGATAAGAAACAGAGGCAACAATATTGTTATTTCAAAGAAATAAATGTTTCTTACTACCTTATCATTCTCAGATCTCTTCGTCTTCCCAACGCGCTTTTTCTGGGGACCCTTAGGGTTAGGGTTTTTGATAGTAATCTTAGTCTGAGAAGTAATGTTACTGAAAAAGATAATATGAAGTATGGGGGTTATAAAGAAATCAGGAGATAGAGATGATGTAACATGAACAAAGTAATATTCAAGATAAAAACATACCTTTGAGTCTCCATTAGAGCAGCAACAGGAAGGATAATAGGTAAGAAAAATTTGCAGACAAAAAAGGAAGAAGTTGAAGAAAAGAGAGAAAGTGAAAGAAGACATTTCTTCGAGTGGAGCATCTATTTATAGATGAAGAATAGATAACCGGGCTAATCGGTAAAAAAGTAAGGATTGACACGTGTCAACAGTAAAAACATAAAATAAGGAATTTTGTCGGGTAAAAGATAAGGAATTGCGGTAAATTCTCATGATCTTTATCTTCTTTGCAGAAAAGATATGAGAAGAGGCAAGATGTAGGATCAGAATATTGTCACAACAATATTCTTGCGAATTAATGACAGTTCTGCGATCTGGCGCCGGAGGTTTATTAACGACAGTTTGCAAAATATCCAAAGATGACTTAAGCAATGACGTAGTGGGTAAAAAAGACGGAAACATGAAGAAATTGTGACATTTCTGCGATATATCAATAAAACCTGCGAAAGATTAAAGCGGTGCTAACTGCGATTTATCGCAAGAACTCAGATCCGAAGCTAAAGGGGATCTTAGCTGTAAATGAGATGTCATGAGCTGTAATCCATTATGTAAATGCCTATATAAAGGAAGTGAATAGTTCCAGAGAGAGAGAGATGATTTTTTGAGTGCTAAGAAAGTTTTTAGGAGAGAGAAAATCTTATTAATTGCATTGTATTTTTAATTCTCTTAACTTCTGTAATTCTTTAAAGATCAGATTAATAAAAAGGTCCTTAATCTTCAAATTGTGTCATAGATATTAATAAATTCTTGAATAGGGTGTAGTGTGGGAATTCCTGCAACTACAAGTAAAGTAAATGTTACAGACTGTGAAAATAACCATATTACTCGTGTTGTTAATAAGTGCAACAAATATTATGCAGATTGTGAAAATGACCATACTACCCTTATCAGAAATACGTAAAGTAAATGTTTCAGACTGTGAAAATGACCAAATTGCTGTTATTGGAAATAAGAGCCATAAATATTTTGGATACAGAGAAATTGACCGTACTACCCTTATCGGAAATAAGTAAAATAAATGTTACAGACTGTGAAAATGACCATATTACCCTTATTGGAAATAAGTGCAATACATATTATGGAGACCGTGAAAAATAACCATATTACCCTTATCAGAAATAAGTAAAGTAAATGTTACCGAATGCGAAAATGACCGTATTACCTTTATTGGAAGAAAAAAGTGCAATAAATATTATGCTCACTGTGAAAATGACCATACTAATCTTATCGGAAATAAGTAAAGTAATTCTTACAGATTGTGAATGAAGTTGTGATAGATGTTCTTAATGTGGAATGAACTCATAATGGTTGTTCATATTGTGAGTTGTTCTTATTGAGGTCTCTGCTAAACGATAAATAGTTCACATTGTAAAATTAACTCGTGATAGATGTTCTTATTAAGGTCTCTACTAAAACGAGAAACGCTATGCTTCTGTCTCCCATTGTGAGTTGTACCGGAAGATACTTTCGTTGTTGCGAAGTTTAGATAGCCCGCTAAAGAAAATTCAGAAGCCGAGCCAATAATGACCTGAGTTAAACCAGAGTTTCTCGTTTTCGGATGAACTGAGTAAGAAATATATCAGAATTGAACATCACAGGTTCAAAGATTACCATAGTTAGACCTGAGTATCTCGTTCGGATGAACCGCAGACGAAATATATCAGAATTGAACATCACATGTTCAAAGATTACTAGAGTTAGACCTGAGTATCTCTTTCGGATGAACTGCAGACGAAATATATCAGAATTGAACATCATAGGTTCAAAGATTACCAGAGTTAGACATGAGTTTATCTTTCGGATGAACTGGAGACGAAATATATCAGAATTGAACATCACAGGTTCGAATAACTGGAATTAGACCTGAGTATCGTTCAGATGAACTAAAGACGAATATATCAGAATTGAGACAGTGAAAATGACCATACTACCCTTATCATAAATAAATAAAGTAAATGTTACCGATTGCGAAAATGACCATATTACCTTATGTAGTAGCAGGATTTCCCACACTACACCCCTATTAAGATCCTATAGAAATCTAAGTGAAACTAGTTGAAGATTGAAGAATTAAACGACACTTTTATTATTTAGATCTCAGAAATGTTTACAGAAAATATTCAAACTCAGAATTACAACTTTCTTTTTCGGAGTTTCTCTCTCCTCAAGATTTTCTCAACTCTAAGAAATACATCCTCCTTTCTGGACTTACTTGAACCCTTTATATTGGAAATTACATAGTGGGTGACAGCTAAGTTTTCCCCTTCTTTCGGATCTATTTAGCGATCTCATCGTGGTATTTGCAATGTTAATGTTCGCCAACTTTTTTAATCCTCGTGAAACAACACTCTCATAACATGTCTCTTCGATCGTCAGCTATTGTGAAGCTTCCCTGTGACGCTCGCCAAATGTTGCTGAAGAATCCTTACGACACTCTCGTGAACAATGTCATTTATACTTATAGGAATATTTGACCTTCTCGTGAAAGCGTTGTTCTTACCACGAGAATATCGTTGTGGCGATATTCTGGTACTACATCTTGCCTCTTCTCATGTCTTTTCTGCGAAGAAGAGAAGATCGTGAGAATAAATTGCCGTAATCTCCTATCTTTTCACCTCTATCTTTATTCTGACACGTCTCTAAACCTTTCACCAGCTGTCTTCATATAATTTTATCATCCATATATTTTTCGACACGTCGTCTTAAACCGCTGTAATTTGACCATTCACGTCCTTTCATTGTATTAACTATATTTATTTTCTCGAGAAACTTCTTCTGCTATAAATACCTTCTCTCATTCTTCTCTTTTTCTTTCTTCTCATTCTCTTTCCTTCTTCTTCTCTGCAAATTTCATTCCTTCCCCGCAAATCGCGCATCTACTATCTTTCGCCATTTTTTCAATCTCCTTTCATTCCCATTCTCTCAAAATGGTTGCTGCTGGTGCTAAAAATCTTATTGCTTTCAACTTGATGCAAGAAAAACTTAAAAATCAAGGATTTGACTTATCTTTAATCCCAGATCAAAGTCCCAAATCTGTTCTTTCTCTTGAATTATTTTCTAACTTCCAGTGTTCTCGTGAAAAAATTATAGTTTCGTTAGGCCAACTTGAAGCTGGTCTTCCACTTCCTCTCTACAAGCCTGAACTTCCACTCTTTTACCAAATAATTTCTGATAAGAGATTTTCACGAGTGGTGTATCAACTTGGCGGAGATTGTATTAGATTATTACTGGAATATGCCTCTCGTGGTGCTGGCAAAGGATCCCAATATTCCTAAGAACATAAAAGTCTTAAATATAAACATATTCCGATTATCCCTGCGAAGTATACTGTAGATAAATTCTTTCGAAATTACCAGTTACTCCCCATGATAAGGGATAGCACCTGTTGGGGTGTCCGTTTGCATAAAAAGAAGGTCGCTGCTGAAAATGCTCTTATGCAAGACATTGATTTTCATACCAATGCAAATGATGGCCCTCGTCATTCTAATGACGATAAGTGGTTTATTTTTCCCTTATGCCTTAAAGGTCCTTATATATCCGGTTCTCTCCAACTTCCTGCGAATCTCTCTCACTACGAACCATGGACTTTCAACTGGCCTGATAGGTCTTCCGATGTATATTCTCTCATCTTCTTATGCTAATATTATTTATTCCTTCACACTCTCGCTAACTTTTCCGTTATCTTGCAGGTTGCCAAAATGAAACTTAATTACCAGAAATATAGGAAACCCAACACTCTTCTAGCTCTTAGATCTTTCACAGATGAAGTAAGAAATATTCCTTTATTAATTAACAATATATTGTTGCCCCTATTTCTTATCTTTATCTCTGTTTGTAGGTAATTGAAGAATTACCACCTTTAGAGCCAAAACCTAAGGAGAAATCTTCAACTAATCTTAGAGGGAAATCTACTGTTTCAAGTAAAGGAAGATGCTCTGCCCCTCGTGATAAAGAACCCAGCGAGCCTCCTTTGAAGAAGAATAAAACTCAGCATTCTTCTTCTCAACATACCCAACTGGATTCAATCGTTAGTAATAAATCTAATGATGAATTTATCGAAGAATTTGACGATATTAGAGAAGTTCCTTCTGTGAAAAATTCTTCTTCCTCTGATTCTTCCATGGCCCAACTGTCCATGCTTTTTGGCGATTCTTCTCGTGGAACTGCGAATGAGTATGGTGATGAGACTCTTAATGGGTTAGCTCAAGCGCTCGTCAAAGTGTGCGATGCTCCAATCTTATCTGATAATAATTCTCTTCGTGGAATTTCTGGAACTCTAACTCCAAGCTTCTTAAATGCACTTGGTATTCTGGTATGTTTTCTTAATTGTTTCTTAACTCGCCAGATTTCTCTCGTCAATTTTTTTTTTTGTACTTATAAAACTCTGTTGCAGGTTGGGAGAGCTTCTTTTGCTGCTGCTTCTGATTTAGATTACAAATGTGCTTCATTTAAGAAAAAGGCTATTAACCTTCGCCAAGATAAAGAGAAACTAGAATCTGAAATTGCTGAGCTTCGCGAGAAAAATAAACTGTTGGAAACTGAAGCTTCAGTTGATAAGCAGAAGATTTTGGATCTTAACAATACCAACAAACAACTTTATGGTATGATTTACTTTTTCTTTCTTTTAGATTTTTTCTTTTTCTTTTATATAGCTTATCCAAGTAATCATTTTTGCAGATGTTTATGGTCTAACTGACGAAGCTACGTTCCTTCAAACCTTTCCCGAACGTGTAGATGATAATACTCTTCTTGCTCGCCTTAATAACTCCTTAAGTAATTTTGCTGACGAACAAATTAAATCCCTCTTTATAGAGGAACTTAAATTTAAGTTTAATCTCCTGACCATTGAACAGAGACACAATTTAGGATTATCTAATAAATTTAAGCGTCTTTATCATGAATCAAAAGAAGTGATCAATGGATTAAGAAGTAGAAATAGTGATCTTGTTGACGAGAAAGGTCAAGCAATTAGAAATGGCAGTGAAACTCTAGCAGATTTCCATAAAATTCTTCTCGAAGTTCAAATGGAAAGAGATAAACTCTTCTGCGAAAATAAAGATCTTCTTGCAAGAGAAACTCAAGTTCGTTCTCGCCTTCTTATTACTAGTGATGATGAATTTTCTTGGGCAGCACAGGTTCTTGATAATGCTAGGAATAATTTAGGTATAGATGCTAGTCTTCATGCTGATCAATCGGCCTTAATTAGGGACTTGATTTCTGAAAAAGAAGGTTGTTAACCACTCTATTTTATTAATAATTTTTTTGTTTTATTATTCTTTCTTATAACTTCCATCTTAACGGTGCCTTATTCTCGCGGATTCTGAAGATAGATGCCATGTAAGGATGAGAGAACTAGAAGATATTAATTACCAACTCGCGAATGATCTTACTGCTCGCAACAATAAATATTCGCGATTGAAAGCTCAATTTGAGATTACTTCTGCAAATTTTAATAGAACCCTCCTCATCACTCGTAATGATACCACTAAGCAGGTTTGTGACGACCATGGAATTCCTCATTCTTTGTATCCTGATCTTGCAAAGGAAATACCATCAATAATTCCAGATCTTGGTGTCTCTGATTCTGATGAAGATCTTGACAAAAGTGAAGAAGAGAATAATGACGAAGAAACAAATTCTGGCGATGATGAAGAACCCATCAAAGATAATGAAGAAGAGAAATCTGGTGAAAAAGAAGAATCTGATAAAGATAACAATGTTGATAAGTGAAACAATGTATCTGTCTGACTTCTTTCTTTTATGTAATCAATTGCGAGTTTCTTCAATTTGCTGCAACTTTCTATAATTTAATGTGTAAATTTCTTTGCCCCTTTATCTGTATGAATGAAAGAACAACCTCTTTTTTGCAAATATAACTTGGTAAATATAGTTTGCATCTACTAATTATCTGCACTTTAATATCCATATAAGTTTCTCATATGGTGATGAATAATAATCTTTACCATTCTATTCATTCCCAAACTTGCCTCTATTATTCATCTGCAATATGAGAAAGTTAATAACGAATATTTTGGCGAATTTCTGATCGTTTCTGCGAGATTCTGAAGTAATGCTGTGAATAGTGGCGATGAATAGTGGCGAGCGTGTGAATAATGCTACGAGATTGTAGACATTCCTCTTGAGAGGCTCTAATTAATACTTCTGAGAAACTCTGTATAGTATTTCTGAGAGATTCTAAATAGTACTTTCTATCTCTCTTGCGATGAACAAATCTTTCCTGCATTCTTAAAATAAAATAATTAATGTTTGAGATTATTCTATTGGTCTTATTTTGCCTTCCTAGTTAAAGGTCTTATTTCGCCAATTTTTCTTTCTGCGACAAAATCGCAGGACGTCTTTACATTTGCATGTATTGACCCATTGATCTTGCCTTATCTTTTCTCTTGAGGCTTTTTGGCCTGTTATGCGACAATATGACAAGTCTAAGTTCTCTCGCGAGATCAAAGTCTCATGACATTGTCGTCTTGCGATGAAATCGCAGGACGTCTTTACACTTTCATGTAAAAACCCATTGATCTCATCTTAACTTTTTCTCTTTTGGCTTTTTGCCTCTGTATAATTTACGCGACAATATGACAGGCCTAAATGATCTTGCGATCTTAGAGCCCCATGACATTGCCGTCTTAAGACACTTATCAGCTCCCTAACGGAGGGTGCCGCCCTTATCTTCCCCCTGGTTGTCCCTTCAAGGAGGGCACATCGGCCATACAAGACTAGCTCCTCCCATCCAGATTTACCAACAACCAGCTGTTTTCGCAGCCTCTTGTCCTTTATGCCTATATGGCTTATAGTTACAAGACTGCACCCTAAGTGGGGTTTTCTTCAGGCCAAGTCCATTGTAGCCAAGACTTACCAAAGATGGCCAGGGTAGGTTCGTCCGTCCCGGGCGCCCTTGGCTAAACCGTGTACCTCGGCGCCTTGGTCATACTCTGCACTTCTTGGAAGAGACTCTCAATCATCCAACCAGGGTATAACCTTATAAAGTTAGAAATCCAAGATCTCTCTCCCGGATAGGTTTTATTTAACCCCTACATCTGTATGACTCAGGTTCCAGTAGCGGTATAACCTTATCCCTGAATCATATAAAGAGATACCCCCTTTACGACGTGCTTGTAGGTCTTACATTTGCCTCTTACGAAATTGTATTCGCGAACTTAGGTGCACGCCATAAAGGTTTGTCCCGTTCTCTTAATCTCTGCGAAATTATATTCGTGTTTCTTAAAATTTCTTGCGAGCTTCAAATCTCAATAATTTCTTTTCTTTTTCTTTTTTCAACTTTTCAATTTCATTTTCTTCACTCAAACAGAAAAAAAAAACAACTTTACCTTTCCACTTCAAGCGATCTGCTCGTCATATTTCATCTTTCTATCACTTCATTCTTCTCATCTTCCTTATCATCTGTTCTTTTACTTAGTGTTTTCCCGCAGGTTGCTTGTCATTTCCTCCTTTTATACTTTTTATACCTGTACCTTTGCTGCGTTTTATTATTTGCTTGATATCTGCGAGGGACTCGTTAGTTACTTCTTCATGCTTTTCTATTGAATCAACCATTAATTTGTCACTTCTCTGTTGTTGCTTAATTCTATATTTCCAATTGTTGTTCTTCCCTGCTCTTTCCTCACAAGACTTGATATCTATCTCATAACATTTCTTACTTTCTCCCCAATCTCCTTTAATTACTCCAACACCATTTGGATGAGGGAATTTAATGCACTGATGAAAGGTAGATGCAACACCCAATATCCTGTGTAACCAAGGTCGACCAATCAAGGCGTTATATGGTGATTCAATATCGACAACACAGAATAAAATCTTCGAAGTCATTCCTCTTAACGGAATTCTCATTGTGATCTCCCCTTTTGGCTTGTTGGCAGTTCCATTAAAACCATAGATTTTGTATGTCGATGGTATCAAATCTTCATCTTTCCCACCCATGGTTCTGTAGGTGTGGTAGAACAGGATATCTACGGAACTACCAGTATCAATTAGGATTCTATCAATGGCCCAAGACTCTTCCCTTTCGCTATTATTTTCTTTACTTTCTTCTTCTTCTTCTGCTTGTTCTGGTTTTATTTCCAACCTTACCACCAATGGGTTATCATGCAGCTCGCCAGGCTCTGGTACTTCTTGTGCTGTAAAAGAAAGGACTTGTTTCTGCCACTCTTCTAATGGCGAGATTCTCGCTATATTCATTATTTCTTTTCCATCCATATCTCTGGCGAAGACTCTACTTAAGACATTATCGTGGAAATCTTCGATGGTTCTGAAAGAATGCACAATAGAATTACAAAATAAATTCTTTGCTTTAGTTCCAACCTCTATAACAAAAGTTTCTGCTCCTTTTACATTAGTCATTCTGCGATCGACTGGTGGTGGTGGCAAATGTTGCGATTGTTAATGCCCTTTTAGAAAATGATTTAGCTTCCCTTGATCGATCATTCTTAAGATTATTCTTTTTACATTTCTGCAATTATTTATCGAATGCCCATGAAAATGATGATAAGGACAGAATTCTTGATTACGAGTGTTAGGATGTGGTTCCTTCCCCATGTTCCATGGAGAGGGTATATTTTCCATTAAAATGATAGCTTCCCAGATTTTTTCTACACTAGCATTCAAGGGTGGCATCTTAATCTCTTCCCATATGGTTCTCATGCTCCCCTGATTTCTGAAATTATTTTGCTTTTGTCCACCATAAGTTTCTTGGGGTTGGTCAATCCTTTGGATTTGACTATTTCCTCCACGATTGTAATAATTCTTCTCTCTTTCAAATTCTTCTTGATCACGACTTCCCATAGCCACTATCTTTTGTTTGTCATTATTTGCCACTTTCTCTGCTTGAACTTGCGAGGTGCTCGCCACATTATTTATCATTTTGGTAAGCAAACTTCCATTAGACACTACAGAACTGGTGTTTGCAATTGGGTATGACTCCATTTCGTTTTGTTTTTCTTCCAAAGCAATGTAATCTTGTTGTAGTTCTCTTAGTTCAGTCATTGTGATGGTGTTTTTGATTCTGAAAATTTGTATGTAGAGCAAATTGGTCGCAAACATTGCATTAATGAAGGATAAAATAAGATATCTCTCACCTACTCTTCCCGCCATCTCACTACACATTGTCTTCCATCTTATGGTTAGATGTTTTAGACTCTCGCCAATTCTCTGTTTTAATCCAAACACATCTTCGATACCTGGTCGTGAAGAGTTGTTGCTTATGTATGCACCCAAAAATGTAGCTTGTAAGTGATCAAAAGAAGTAATAGTATTTTCGGCAATCCCTTAAACCATTTTAGCGCCTCGCCAGTCAAACTGGACGCAAAGTACTTGCATAAAACAACATCATGATTCTCCAACTGCAGCATACACCTAACATAAGCTTTAACATGTTGAATAGCACAAGTAGTCCCGTCGAAAATACTGTTTAGTGCTGGAAAATTGCATTTTGGAGGAATTCCTCTTAGTTGTACTTCCTGTGTAAAGGGAGTTCTAGCTGCTTCTTCGATTTCTTCATCAAGTTGCCTTCTTCCACCTTCTCTTCTATTATTTATCATTCCTCTCATTTCTGCTAATTCCCTCAAAATTTGCTCATTTGCAATTGGGCTTTGTTCTATTGGCCTTTTTAACACACTTTCTCTTCTCCTACGATTTTCCTCTTCATTTCTATCTAAAATTCGCAGATGATTTTGTCTCCTAATTTCTTCTCCACCTACTTCTTCATTTCTCACCAATTCTCTTTGTTGTCTTTCTATCCTTCTCTGTATTCTGTCACACTCTTCCCGAATATTGCGATTTTCACGATTTTGTGTACGTCTTCTTTCTCGATTATCATGATTGTTTTGCCTTATTGCCTCTTGAAACTCTTGTTCTTCCATTTCTGCCCTCAGCCTTTCTCTCTCGCAAGCTAGGCGTGCCTATTCAGCATAATGTCTCTCTATTTCATTCTCAATAATTCTTTGACTTCTGACGTGCTCGCGTCCATGTAATATTCTTCTACCTTCTTCGTGATTTTATTCACCATCTTGATTACCTTCATTTCTTGGATTTTCAATATTTCGTCTTCCATTTAAAGTTTCCCCATGTGGATCGTTATAATCATTATTTACTCTCTCTTCTCCATGGCATTGCCCTCTATTTGGATTTTGCGTTTCTTCTTGTACATTTTCTCCATCATTTCTTATGAGGGAATTTCGCCTAGGTATTTCTCTAAGTGATCTTGAACTTGATCTAGTTGTACTTCTTGATCTTCTTCTTTGTAACCTTAAGTTCTCCATTCTCAACTCATGATTTTGTCTTGTTAAATTTGCACGTTCCACCACCTCTAACCTTCTTTCTTCCTGTATTCTTTGCCCTAATTCCTTTGTTGTTTCATCTTCATCTTGATGAATCGACCCTTCTTCTACCTCCTGATTTCTTCCTACTCCATTTTCTTCTCTTAATTGTCGATTTGTTTCTTCTCCCATTGAATCTGATCTCCATGTATGCACGCTTACTCTATCATAATCCACTCTTCCATTTTGTACCGATGTTGATTGGTTTGGTTGTTGAATTGAATTTTCCCTTTCATTCCTTGTTCTATTCCTCCTAGTTCTCATCCTTGAAGATTCTCCTAATACACTTGTTTCTTCACCTGCAAGTCTTTTACTTCTTCTCACTATTGTTGGTGGTTCTGATGTATTTCTTCTCCTTCTTCCAGCCATTTCTTCAATTTCTCCAAATCTTCAAATTGTAATTTAGAGATTTTGGATCTTGAGATCCCCTTAGTCGGCGCCAAAATGTAGTAGCAGGATTTCCCACACTACACCCCTATTAAGATCCTATAGAAATCTAAGTGAAACTAGTTGAAGATTGAAAAATTAAACGACACTTTTATTATTTAGATCTCAGAAATGTTTACAGAAAATATTCAAACTCAGAATTACAACTTTCTTTTCTGGAGTTTCTCTCTCCTCAAGATTTTCTCAACTCTAAGAAATACATCCTCCTTTCTGGACTTACTTGAACCTTTTATATAGGAAATTACATAGTGGGTGACAACTAAGTTTTCCCCTTCTTTCGGATCTATTTAGCGATCTCATCGTGGTATTTGCAATGTTAATGTTCGCCAACTTTTTTAATCCTCGTGAAACAACACTCTCATAACATGTCTCTTCGATCGTCAGCTATTGTGAAGCTTCCCTGTGACGCTCGCCAAATGTTGCTGAAGAATCCTTACGACACTCTCGTGAACAATGTCATTTATACTTATAGGAATATTTGACCTTCTCGTGAAAGCGTTGTTCTTACCACGAGAATATCGTTGTGGCGATATTCTGGTACTACACCTTAATAGGAAAAAAAAAGTACAATAAATATTATGCAGACAGTGAAAATGACCATAGTACCCTTACAGAAATAAGTAAAGTAAATGTTACAGACTGTGAAAATGACCATATTGCCATTATTGGAAATAAGTGCCATAAATATTATGGATACAGTGAAAATGACCATACTACCCTTATTAGAAATAAGTCAAGTAAATGTTACCGATTGCGAAAAAAATCCATATTACCTTTATAGGAAAAATAATGCAATAAATATTAGGCAGATTGTGAAAATGACCATACTACACTTATCGGAAATAAGTAAAGTAAATGATACAGACTTTAAAAATGACCATTTTGCCCTTATTGCAAATAAGTGCCATAAATATTATGGAGACAGTGAAAATGATCATACTACCCTTATCGGAAATAAGTAAAGTAAATATTATTGACAGCGAAAATGACCATACTACCCTTATCAGAAATAAGTAAAGTAAATATTACAGACTATAGAAATGACCATACTGCGCTTATTGGAAATAAGTGCCATAAATATTATGGAGACAGTGAAAATGACCATACTACCCTTGTCAGAAATAAGTCAAGTAAATGTTACCGATTGCGAAAATGACCATATTGCCCTTATTGGAAATAAGTGCCATAAATATTATGGAGACAGTTAAAATGACCATGCTACCCTTATCAGAAATACGTAAAGTAAATGTTTCAGACTGTGAAAATGACCATATTACCCTTATTGGAAATAAGTGCAATACATATTATGGAGACCGTGAAAATGACCATACTACCCTTATCAGATATAAGTAAAGTACATGCTACAGACTGTGAAAATGACCATATTACCCTTGTTGTTAATAAGTGCAACAAATATTATGCAGATTGTGAAAATGACCATACTACCCTTATCAGAAATAAGTAAAGTAAATGTTACCGAAAGCGAAAATGACCATATTACCTTTACTGGAAGAAAAAAGTGCAATAAATATTATGCAGACTGTGAAAATGACCATACTACTCTTATCAGAAATAAGTAAAGTAATTCTCACAGACGGTGAATGTAGGATCAGAATATCGCCACAATTATATTCACGAGAGATTAATGACACTTCTGCGAGCGTTACTAAAAAATCTTCAACAACGTTTCACGAGCGTCACAAAATAATTCAAAGAATGACGAAGTTGACGATTGAAGAGGCATATTAGAAGAATATTGTTTCACGAGGATTACAAAAGTTGGCGAATATTAACATTGTAATTACCTCGATGAGATCGCAAAATAGATCCGAAAGAAGGGAAAAACTTAGCTGTCACCCACTATGTAATTTCCTATATAAAGGGTTCAAGTAAGTCCAGAAAGGGAAGATGTATTTTTTAGAGTTGAGAGAGTCTTGAGGAGAGAGAAAGTGTTAGGAGATAGAGATATTTTTCAGAAAGACTTTTAGAGAGAGAAAATGTATTTTTCTTTATCATCTTCTTCCCCAAAACTAGATTTAGAATTCCATTAATGGAGATTATCAAATGTAAAATCAAATGTAAACTTTAACAATCATAGTAGAGAATCATGGATGTAGATCAAATTGATCGAACCATGTAAAAATCCGTGTGTCTATTTACAATTTTTAGAATTTTAAATATCAAATTAGTTTAGATCAAGAGATAATTATCAAGATATTATAAGGGGTGTGTTGTGGGAATTCCTGCAACTACATTTTGGCGCCGACTAAGGGGAGGAAGATAAAGAGAAATTAGCAATTATTGATGATGAATTCGATTGAATCTATGAGATACAGGGAAAAATATGGAAATTCTGGGAAAAGAACGATGAAGAACAGCCAACACAATTTAAGAGAAATGTTTATAGAGAAAGAGAAGCAGAAAAAATTGGGAAGCAGGAGCAGATTCGAAGAAATCTTTATAAGAATCAAATAAAATGAATCGGCATCAATTAATTGTTTAAACATGACAATTTCTTTCTTATCTCTTTAATCATATTTAATAATCTGGATCCGGGAGATTTTGAATTTTTAAACGATCACACTTTGTTTTTCACAAAAATTGATGTTTAGTTGATATTTTGAGTTCAAAAGAGTTTTGATCATAAATTTACGTCCATAAACTTTGAATTTAATCATAATTTTGACAACTAATATGAACATGATTTTTGTGATTGAAGTCAAAAATGAAAGAATAGATCATTACAAATACATCGATTTTAATCACGATTTTGATTGTTTCATGAAAATATAATTTTGATCGTTTCTGCGAAGTATAGATTTACAAATTTTGTTTTCAGAATCCATTTCATGAAAATTAAAATCCTTGCGAGAATATAATCATTACACTTCCGCTGATATATTTAATTTATTGACTTGATTATTGTTACAGTGAAGAACAAGACACACAAATTATTGGCAGGACAATTCGCAGGAGTCCTAGGGGCATATTCAAGCAAAAATGAGTCGGTGGCAAAGGAAAATTAATGAGAACGAAGAAAGGTGGAAATATAAGAAACCTGCGGCATTTATAAAATGAAACTAAACCATATAAAGGAGTTAGCAGCGAAATAAAGAATAAGATTCAAGGGAGATTCCTGCGAGGTGCTCAGTAATATTGTCTTTGCGGGTAGACTTTTCATTATTGTCTGCGATGATATTGTGGCAGAACTTAGCAACAGTAAACTTACAAGAGGAAAATTACTGCGAGGTGCTCGTTATTATTTTAGAAGAAATAGTGATGTCTTTAGAAGAAATCAACATAGTATGGCGAGAGGATCAATTTTGAAGAAACTATAAATGATTTCTGTGGAGGACCCATGGGAATATGAAGAGAAGGAATGCTAAGCCAATGATGGAGGAAACAGTTAACCAATGGTAAAAAAATTTAAAAGAGAAGGCTGCAGCAATAGGGGGCCCAGTACATTTTTTTTATTGTACTGCATGATAACAGAGAAATGTAAATAGAAGACAATCAATCAATGAAGCAGCTCGCCAGGATGACCATCATAAGGAATTTATGAGTAATAAATTGCAGACCATCAACATCCCATCAGGAATAATTCTCATCCCTAAATAATTATCATAGAACTGTCCTTACTAAGTAGACAAATCCACTAGTGACACTAAAAAACTAAGTGGAACGTGCCTATGCCATGATCATAACACCGTAACTTAGTTAATTGTTCTTATTAGTATGAATTTGGTAAGTTTAGTTTTGAAACATTTTCAAATAATTTCATGCTAGTATTGAAATTGATGCTAGGTAGGGTAGGAATATGCCCCAACAAGCCTTACTAGATAGGATCCACTTTATTATTTCTTTCATGTATACGTAATTAAGGAGTATATGTTAATTCTTTTTGCGATAACCCTTTCATAAAATTATTATAAAAAGTAAAATTTTTAATTGAGTATAGACTTTTGGCGATAGCCCATGTCATACGTAATTATATGTCAACTGACACTTTCCCATGAAATTTTTAATTGAGTTTTACTGTTGGTTTTTGGAGAACATCGCCAGTGCAACTTGGAGACCATCACTTCAGATGAATCAACCAAAGTAAAATTATTATTATCAAGGACGTCATGCAACTTCAAATCCGCGAGTAGCAACGCTAAAGAGTGAAGAAGGACAAAGAAGGCAACCAGTAGGACCAGCAGCGGAAAAAGAGACAAAGAAGTTTGCATGCAAAAGTGTCGCAGATGAAGGGGACCGTATTTTTATAGTGTGAAGAGATCAATTTCAATCAACAACATGACAAAAAAAAATTTGCGAATCTTACCGTATTAACACAAATCGATGCCAGCACAGATGGTTCATGGAGCAATGTGAATATCCACCACGAGCAAGCAATAAAGTTATCCAATTAAGGTGTAAAGAAGAAATGAATAGCAGGTCTTCTCGCAAAGAAAAGAGTTGACGATTATCCCGCCAAGAATGTTCACCCTGCAAAATGAGTGGCGAAAAATTCAGAAAAAAAAAGGAGAGTAATTTTCATTTTCTAACATTGCCTATGGGATGAGAACATAGTAAAGAAGAGAGGAGTTCGAAATTATCATTTCCAGCAGCTAAGTGATGATAGAAAGAGGAAAGCAATCTTGAATTATTAATGGAGAGAGAAGTGGAAGTACTGGCGAAATCAATTCACGAATGTTATCGCAAGTGACCATCGCAAGCAAGTAGTAGAGTTTCATACGATCAGAAGAAATATAAGAAGACGAACAAGCAAGTAGTGGCTATTTTAGTCCCATATCATAGTATTCTTTTCTCTAAGTTCCATACATTTTGTACTATTATATTCACATGTCTTCACATGTTCACATCGCCATCAATTAAGAATTGGGAGGAGAGAAGATTCTTTATCACAAATCTATTAGTGATGGCGATTACGTAAAGAGTTTGGCGATGTTCTCGTCGGCATTGGAATTATATGAGAAGACCAAGCAAATCAGGAGGTGCTTTATATATTTTGACGAGAGGGTGATGGTATATTATTAATACTTAGGGTGTCACTTTAATATTGACAGGGTGATGGTATATTGTTAATACTTAGGAGGTGCTTTATATATTTTGCCGTCCTTTAATTTTTGCGAAGTTAGTGAAGATCGCCAGCCCTAATTAGCAAGAGAAAAAAGTCAGATTCACACAAAAATTTCTCAAACAGGAGAAGAGAGTTGGTGTTTATTTCACAAAGTCTCCTCGTAAAGAAAAAAGTTGACAAGAATAACGCAAGTTAATTTCGCTGGAGAGGATTAGAACAGTTGGTATGATGTGACAGTATACAAGAAGCAGGACAAGAGTTCATTTCTCATTTCTTCTTATTTCACGAGCAAATCAAATACTTCGCGAGAAACGGCAGCAATAGAAAATCGCCAAAAAGCTAAGTACCACTTCCTTGAATATTTTATTTACAAAAAATAAATTTTTTTGATTTATATTATCGCCAGATTTCAAAGAACATTTCTAAGATTTCTAAAAATGTAGTTGAAAATTATTAAAGATTTATAATATTTCAAAAGATTTCAAAAATGTTTGATTCAATTTACCAAAAGTGGTATAATCGCAAGATTTCAAAAAAAAAAAAAAATCAAAAAATCAAAAAATTATAAAAAATGAGATCATCGCAAAAATTTTAAAGATCACAAATTTTTTCAAAGATTTCAAAGATTACAATAAATGAAAATATCGCAAAGATTTCTAAGATTTCAAAAAATTTGATTTCATTTCCAGAACAGCGATACCCTTGTAAGATTACAAAGATTTCAAAAGATTATAGAAAATGAAATTATCGCAAAAAATTTCGAAGATTTCTAAAGTTACAGAAAACGAAATTTCAAAGATTTCAAATTTCAAAAATACGCGATACAATCGCAAGATTTCTCTAGAATATTTCTTTTACAGAAAGAAATTTTTGGTTTAACAAATGCGATAAAATTGCAAGATTTCAAAGAATATTTCTAAGATTTCAAAAGATTTTAAAAGAATATTTCAACTCACAGAAATGAGCAAAAGAAATTTTTATCAAAGTCTGAGTGTAATCGCGAGATTATTCAAGATTATGTAAAGAATTGACAGAAATGAAAGAATAAAGAAACGCGAAAATATCGCGAGAAACGCGAATAAAATTTCGCAGAGACTTAAAGAATGGGACAAACCTTTATGGCGTGCAACCTAGTTCGCGAATACAATTTCGTAAGTGGCAAATGTAAGACCTACAAGAACGTTATAAGGGGGGTATCTCTTTACATGATTCAAATGATAAGGTTATACCGCATCGGAACTGAGTCATGCAGATGTTGGGGTTAAAGAAAACCTATCCGGGAGAGAGATCTTGGATTTCCAGCTTTATAAGGTTATACCCTGGTTGGACGACCGAGGATCTCTTCCAAGAAGTGCAAAGTATGACCAAGGCGCCGAGGTACACGGTTTATCCAAGGGTTCCCGGGACCGACGAACCTACCCTGGCCATCTTTGGTAAGTCTTGGCTACAATGCACTTGGCCTGAAGAAAACCCCATCTAGGGTGTAGTCTTGTAACTATAAGCCATATAGGCATAAAGGACAAGAGGCTACGAAAACAACTGGTTGTTGGTAAATCTGGATGGGAGGAGCTAGTCTTGTATGGCCGATGTTCCCTCCTTGAAGGGGCAACCAGGGGGAAGATAAGGGCGGCACCCTCCATTAGGGAGCTGATAAGTGTCTTAAGACGGCAATGTCATGGGGCTCTAAGATCTCAAGATCATTTAGGCCTGTCATATTATCGCGTAAATTATACAGAGGCAAAAAGCCAAATGAGAAAAAGTTAAGATGAGATCAATGGGTTTTTACATGAAAGTGTAAAGACGTCCTGCGATTTCATCGCAAGACGACAATGTCATGAGACTTTGATCTCGCGAGAGAACTTAGACTTGTAATATTGTCGCATAACAGGCCAAAAAGTCTCAAGAGAAATGATAAGGCAAGATCAATGGGTCAATACATGCAAATGTAAAGACGTCCTGCGATTTTGTCGCAAAGAGAAAAATTGGCAAAATAAGACCTTTAACTAGGAAGGCAAAATAAAACCAATAGAATAATCTCAAACATTAATTATTTCCTTGTAAGAATGCATGAAAGATTTGTTCGTCGCAAAAAAGAAAGCAAGTACTATTCAAAATCTCTCAGAAATACTATTCAGAGTTCTCAGAAGTATTATTCAGAGTCTCTCAAGAGGAATGTCTACAATCTCGCCACTATTCATCGCCACTATTCATCATCACTATTCATCGCAGCACTATTCAAAGCATTATTTCAGAATCTCGCGAAAACATTTAGAGCCTCGCAGAAACATTCATAAATTCGCAGAAACATTCATAAATTTTCAGACTAGTTCAGCATATTGCAGACCATTCCAGAATTTTGCAGGAGAAGTGATTATTTCGCAGAATATGATCATTTTGTCAAATGAGGCAGAGGCAATTCGTTCATTTAACATTTTCTCAGAGATCCTTCCTTCGTAGATAAAGAACAGAGGCAACTGTGGATTACCAAGAAAACATTTTATGTTCTTTATCTTCTCGCATGAATCATTTCCAAAATGGACTAGGATTTTCACCAAAAATGAAGTAATAATTTCACGAGAACAGAGGCAATACTATGACTTTCATTAAAGAACGGATACTTCTTATTTTTTGATGATTGAGTACTTCTTATATTTCTTCAGGGATACTTCATACTTCACGAGCACTTCAAGAGTTAATACTTCTTATTTACTTAACAAAGGTATGGAAATTCGCAAAAGAATAGAAGCAAGTATATACTTTTCAAGTCCAATATTCTTTCGCTCATTCCTTCATCAACAAAAATCAAAGACTGCTACAACAACAGATTTTTTCTTAAAAATTACTTTTCAAGCAATATTCAAGAAAAAAGAGGCAAGATGTAGGATCAGAATATCGCCACAATTATATTCACGAGAGATTAATGACACTTCTGCGAGCGTTACTAAAAAATCTTCAACAACATTTCACGAGCGTCACAAAATAATTCAAAGAATGACGAAGTTGACGATTGAAGAGGCATATTAGAAGAATATTGTTTCACGAGGATTACAAAAGTTGGCGAATATTAACATTGTAATTACCGCGATGAGATCGCAAAATAGATCCGAAAGAAGGGGAAAACTTAGCTGTCACCCACTATGTAATTTCCTATATAAAGGGTTCAAGTAAGTCCAGAAAGGGATGATGTATTTTTTAGAGTTGAGAAAGTCTTGAGGAGAGAGAAAGTTTTAGGAGAGAGAGATATTTTTCAGAAAGACTTTTAGAGAGAGAAAATGTATTTTTCTTTATCATCTTCTTCCCCAAAACTAGATTTAGAATTCCATTAATGGAGATTATCAAATGTAAAATCAAATGTAAACTTTAACAATCGTAGTAGAGAATCTCGGATGTAGATCAAATTGATCGAACCATGTAAAAATCCGTGTGTCTATTTACAATTTTTAGAATTTTAAATATCAAATTAGTTTAGATCAAGAGATAATTATCAAGATATTATAAGGGGTGTGTTGTGGGAATTCCTGCAACTACAGTGAATGAACTCGTGATAGATGTTCTTAATGTGGAATGAACTCATAATGGTTGTTCATATTGTGAGTTGTTCTTATTGAGGTCTCTGCTAAAATGATAAATAGTTCACATTGTAGAATGAACTCGTGATAGATGTTCTTATTGAAGTCGCTGATAAAACGAGAAATGATATGCTTTTGTCTCCCATTGTGAGTTGTACCGGAAGACACTTTCGTAGTTGCGAAGTTCAGATAGCCCGCTAAAGCAAGTTCAGAAGACGAGCCAATAATGACCTGAGTTAGACCAGAGTTTCTCGTTTTCGGATGAACTGAGGAAAAAATATATCAGAATTGAACATCACAGGTTCAAAGATTACCATAGTTAGACACGAGTTTCTTTTTCGGATGAACTACAGACGAAATATATCAGAATTGAACATCACAGGTTCAAAGATTACTAGAGTTAGACCTAAGTATCTCTTTCAGATGAACTAGAGACGAAATATATCAGAATTGAACATCACAGGTTCAAAGATTAATAGTGTTAGACATGAGTTTCTCTTTCGGATGAACTGGAGACGAAATATATCATAATTGAACATCGTATGTTCAAATATTACTTGGGTTAGACATGAGTTTGTCGTTTTCGGATGAACTGAGGACGAAATATATCAGAATTGAACATCACAGTTCAAAGATTACCTGAGTTAGACCTGAGTCTCTCTTTCGGATGAACTGAAGACGAAGTATATCAAAATTGAACATCACAGGTTCGAATAACTGGAATTAGACCTGAGTTTCGTTCAGATGAACTAAAGGCGAATATATCAGAATTGAGACAGTGAATATGACCATACTACCCTTATCAGAAATAAGTAAAGTAAATGTTACCGATTGCGAAAATGATCATATTACCTTTCTAGGGAAAAAAAGTGCAATAAACATTATGCAGACAGTGAAAATGACCATACTACCCTTACAGAAATAAGTAAAGTAAATGTTCCAGACTGTGAAAATGACTATATTGCCCTTATTAGAAATAAGTGTCATAAATATTATGGAGACAATGAAAATGACCATACTACCCTTATCAGAAATAAGTTAAGTAAATGTTACCGATTGCGAAAATGACCATACTACCCTTATCGGAAATAAGTAAAGTAAATGTTACAGACTATAGAAATGACCATACTGCGCTTATTGGAAATAAGTGCCATAAATATTATGGAGACAGTGAAAATGACCATACTACCCTTATCAAAAATAAGTCAAGTAAATGTTACCGATTACGAAAATGACCATATTGCCCTTATTGGAAATAAGTGCCATAAATATTATGGGGACAGTGAAAATGACCATGCTACCCTTATCGGAAATACGTAAAGTAAATGTTTTAGACTGTGAAAATGACCATATTACCCTTATTGGAAATAAGTTCAATACATATTATGGAGACCGTGAAAATGACCATACTACCCTTATCAGAAATAAGTAAAGTAAATGTTCCCGAATGCGAAAATGACCATATTACGTTTATTGGAAGAAAAAAGTGCAATAAATATTATGCAGATTATGAAAATGACCATACTACCCTTATCAGAAATAAGTAAAGTAAATGTTACAGACTGTGAAAATGACCATATTACTCTTGTTGTTAATAAGTGCAACAAATATTATGGAGACTGTGAAAATGACCATACTACCCTTATCATAAATAAGTAAAGTAAATATTACCGAATGCGAAAATGACCATATTACCTTTATTGGAAGAAAAAAGTGCAATAAATATTATGCAAACTGTGAAAATGACCATACTACTCTTATCAGAAATAAGTAAAGTAATTCTCACAGACGGTGAATGAACTCGTGATAGATGTTCTTAATGTGGAATGAACTCATAATGGTTGTTCATATTGTGAGTTGTTCTTATTGAAGTCTCTGCTTAAACGATAAATAGTTCACATTGTAGAATGAACTCGTGATAGATGTTCTTATTGAGGTCTTTGATAAAACGAGAAATGCTATGCTCCTGTCTCCCATTGTGAGTTGTACCGGAAGACACTTTCGTAGTTGTGAAGTTCAGATAGCCCGCTAAAAAAAGTTCAGAAGACGAGCCAATAATGACCTGAGTTAGACCAGAGTTTCTCGTTTTCGGATGAACTGAGGAAGAAATATATCAGAATTGAACATCACAGGTTCAAAGATTACCATAGTTAGACCTGAGTTTCTCGTTCGGATGAACTGCAGACGAAATATATCATAATTGAACATCACAGGTTCAAAGATTACTAGAGTTAGACCTAAGTATCTCTTTCGGATGAACTGGAGACGAAATATATCATAATTGAACATCACAGGTTCAAAAATTACTAGAGTTAGACCTGAGTTTCTCTTTCGGATGAACTGGAGACGAAATATATCATAGTTGAACATCACATGTTCAAATATTACTTGGGTTAGACATGAGTTTCTTGTTTTCGAATGAACTGAGGACGAAATATATCAGAATTGAACAACACAGTTCAAATATTACCAGAGTTAGACCTGAGTCTCTCTTTCGGATGAACTGAAGACGAAATATATCTGAATTGAACATCACAGGTTCGAATAACTGGAATTGTAGTTGTAGGATTTCCTACAACACACCCCTTATCAAATCTTGATAACAATTCCTAGATCTACATATAAAAATGGTGATAAAAATACACAAATTATACATAAACACCAAGATTTTTACGTGGTTCGATCAACGTGATCTACATCCACGGATCTTCACTATAATAATTTGTAACTATATTAATTTACATTTACAATCTCTATTAATGGAGTTCTTAGAAGAATTCTAGATCTAATTTTGGGGAAGAAGATGATAAAGAAATTATAATTTCTCTCTCTAAAAACCCTCTCTGCAAAACAACTTTCTCTCTCCTCCTAAAATTATCTCTCCCCTTTATCTCTCCTGCTCTCTTCTTTATATAGGTATTTACATTGTGGATGACAGCTCATTGACAGCTCACATTCCCCCTAATTTCGGATCTGAACTCTTGCGGTAATATCGCAGCAACATCATTGTCATTTCTCGCAGGTTTCTATAATACCTCGCAGGATTTCTCTTGCTACATTTCTTGCGAGCTTTCTCTATAAAATCTTCACGTCTTTCTTCATATTTTATCCTTTGTTGCGTTGTTTTGGTAATCAATCTGCGACACTTGCCGTGTGTGGCAGAAATCTTTGTAAGAGCGTTGTTGTTGCGAGATTCTGCTCCTACATTTTGCCTCTTTTTTCTTGAATATTGCTTGAAGAGCAATCTTTAAGAAAAAATTCGTTGTTGTAGTAGCCTCTGATTTTTGTTGACGAAGGAACTAGCGAAAGAATACCAAACTTAAAAAGTATATACTTGCCTCTATTCTTTTGCGAAGTTCTGAAGCTTTGAGAGATAATTAGAAGTATCATCTTTTGAAGTACACGAAGTATGAAGTATGAAGTATGCGAAGTATCCTTGAAGAAGTACTCAATCCTCAAAATATAAGAAGTATCCGCTCTTGAATGAAAAATATTGACTCTATTCATGCGAAATTATTTCTTCATTTTTGGTGAGAATTCTTGCCCATTTTGGAAATGATTCTTGCCGAGAAGATAAAGAACATAAAATATTTTCTTGGTAATCACTAACTGCCTCTGTTCTTTATCTATGAAGGAGAATCCTTAAGAAAATGTTGAATAATTAAATTGCTTCTTTATTCTTATCTTGCCACTGCCTCAAGTGATAATCACTTTAATAAAGTAATCATATTCTGCAAAATAATCACAATCCCTGCGAAATTCTGGGTGAATCTGCGAATTTATGAATGAATCTGCGTGATTATGAATAACCTTGCTAATTTCTGAATATTTCTGCGGTTTTCTGAACATTTCTGCGAATCATGAATAGTGCTCAAATAGTACTGCGAATTATGAATAGTCCTGCGAATAGTGTCGCGAATTATGAATATTGTCGCAAATAGTTCTGCGAATAGTGCCACAAATAGTGCTGTGAATAGTGTTGCGAATAATGGATCAAAATATGAATAGTCCTGCGAATTTTCAAGGTATTATTCTCATTTCGCCGCGGTAAAAGTGATGTAGCGTTTGTGCCTCATTTTTCTGGCTCATTGTATCTCATTGTTATTTTCTCCACTTTTTCTTCTGCAATATAATTATCTTCGCAAGTTTATCTGCGTTCTCTCTAGTGGTCTTATTTTCTTTGTGTACTTCTCTCTTTCTTTTTTGCGATTATTTTCTGCGACAAATTATAATTTCCATTCTATGCATTCCCATACCTGCCTCTTGTTATTGATCTTTAATGAAATAAGACTAATATAAAGTCATTAGCAATCTGTTATACGCTTGTAGGTATAACCTCTCTTGTGGTCTTATTTTGCCTTCCTAGTTAAAGGTCTTATTATGCCACTTGTCTGCGACAAGATCGCGGGACATTCTTACTTTCACATGTAATAATCCATTGACCTTGCCTTATCATTTATTTTGATCTCTGCGACAATATGATAAATCTAAGCCATTTTGTGAGATTAATCTCTCTTTGCTTTTTAAGACTTATGACATTGCTGTCTTTGCGATGAAATCGCAGGACGTCTTTGCGATTTATATCCTCTTATTATTAATTTCATTTATCTCATCTTTTGATCTTATCGCAAAAACCCATTGATCTCATCTTATCATTTAGTTTTAGGCTTTTCGGCCTGTTATGCGGCAATATGACCGGCCTAAATATTCTTGCGAATATAAAGTCCCATGACATTGCTGTCTCTGTCACGCGACAATATGACGGGCCTAAAATTCTTGCGAATATAAAGTCCCATGACATTGCCATCTTTTTTGATACACAACTCCCTAATGGAGGGTATCGCCCTTATCTCTCCCCCCGGTTTCCCCTTCAAGGATTATACATCGGCCATACAAGACTAGCACTTTCCCATCCGGTTCTTCCAACAACCAGTTGTTTTCGCAGCCTTGTCCTTTATGCCTTATATTGCTTATAGTTACAAGACTGCACCCTAAGTGGGGTTTTCTTCGGGCCGAACACATCGTAAGCCAAGACTTGCCATGGATGGGCAGGGTAGGTTCATCCATCCCGGGCACCCACATCTCAACCGTGTACCTCGGCGCCTTGATCATACGTTGCATTCCTTAGGAGAAACTCTCGGGCGCCCAACCAGGGTATAACCTTATATAGTTGGGAATCCAAGTTATCTCTCCCGGATGGATTTTCTATAATCCCAAATCTCCATGACTAGGTTCCAGCAGCAGTATAGCCTTTCCCATAGTCATGCAAAGAGATACCCCCTTATGACGCACTTTAAGGACATTGCCTCTTACGGAATAGAATCCGCGAACTAGGGTGTACGCCATAAAGGTTCGTCCCATTCTTATATGTTTTTGGGCGATTTGCGCCCGTCTTATGCATTTTCATTTCTCTCTTGCGAAATTTTATTCGCGTCTTTTGCGATAATTTCGCATTTCTTCATTCTTTCATTTCTTGCGATAATTCTGCCATCTTATGCAATTGCATTTCTCTCTTGCGAAATTTTATTCGTGTTTCTTGCGATAATTTCGCATTTCTTTATTCATTCTTTCTTTCATTCTCATAATATCATTTTTGAAGTAAATTCTCTGTAAAATATTTTGAAATCTTAGAAATCTTAGCGATAATTTAACTTTTTGTAGTCTTTGAAATTTGTAACTTTTTGCGATAATTCGCAGATATTTTTATGATCTTTTGAAATCAAAATCTTTGAAATGTTTTGAAATCTTAAGAATTTTAGAAATCTTGCGATTATATCGCATTTTGGAAATTAAATAAAAAATCTTTTGTTTGTTGTAAGTAAAATATTCTAAGAAAAGGTACTTAGCTCTTATGTGAATTGTCTGAACATCTCGCAGCAAAAATAATTGTGAAGAGTGAGACTTGAACCCTTGATCTACTTCCTGCATTTTCTCACACCATACCAACTGTGCTAACCTTCTCTTGCGAAATAATGAAAGATCTTGCGAAGTAATCAAAGTCTAATTGTTCTAGAGACAATTCTCACAAAACAAAAATAAACATGCGTGAGATGAGAATTGATCCTGCGACCTATTGCTTACATTCATGCCTCTCAACCAACTGTGCTAGCTCTCTTGCTTGCAAAATTTATCTGCGAAATAATCAAAGGCTAACTTGCTAAATAACCAAAATAAACTTGCGTGAAGTAAGAATTGATCCCGCGACCTATTGCTTGCGACATATCACGCTGAACCATCTGTGCTAACCCTTTTCTGCGAAATTTCTCTGCGAGATTATCATTTACTATCTTCTGCGTGAAATACACTTGCGAAATTATCAAATATTGCGTGAAAAATATGTATGTGTTGGGACTTGAACTTGCGACCATAAACTCATAAATTTCGCAGATTACCAACTGTACTAGCTCTTGTTTGCGAGATAATGAAACAATGCTGCGAAATTATCTATTTTTTCACCCTTTGTAAAAAGAAGAAAATTATGCTCATAGGAAAATTCGAACCTGTGACCAAAAACTCACATACTGTTCTCTGGACCAACTGTTCAAGAATCTCTTTGCGACATTTAACGCAGAACTTTTATACTTATTCTTTTATTCTCCGCTGAAAATGAGAAGAAAATGAAAAATATGTGTTTTTGCGAGGTTTGAACCCTTGACCTCTTTGTTATTCTCGCAGACTTGAACCATCTGTGCAAACTTGTGCTTGTGATTAAAATTGCAGATACTACCTCTTATCTTCTTTTCGTCCTCCCTTAATTTCTTTCACAATTTGCCTCTTGTTTTCTCTCCTGATCAATATATCTTCCACTGAAACCTTGGTTTTCTTTCTTAAATTCACCACAACAACTATTTTTTTTTTCTCTTAGTCTTCTCATGTCTTTAAATTGTTGATGATGATTACTATTTGAAAATGTAATTTCATCCATGAAATTTCCATTTTAACCCTATTTTTTTTTTTTAGATCTAAAAATATACATGAACAGTAGCTAATCTTTCTTGGAATTTTCTTGAAAAATCATCCTTTCTACATAGTTTTGCATCTTCGTCATTTTCTTTTATGCTCTTTCACTGTGTTATCGGTGTTTGCTTGAAGACACAATCTTTCCGTTAGATAATTTCCTCTCAAAATTTTTAGATCTCACGAATTCTAACTCCTCATAGACAATTTCTTTGAATCTTCTTCAATCTATCAAATAGTAGTCCCTGTTTCTAGTGCCAAAATGTAGTTGCAGGATTTCCTACAACACACCCCTTATCAAATCTTGATAACAATTCCTAGATCTACATATAAAAATGGTGATAAAAATACACAAATTATAAATAAACACCAAGATTTTTACGTGGTTCGATCAACGTGATCTACATCCACGGATCTTCACTATAATAATTTGTAACTATATTAATTTACATTTACAATCTCTATTAATGGAGTTCTTAGAAAAATTCTAGATCTAGTTTTGGGGAAGAAGATGATAAAGAAATTATATTTTCTCTCTCTAAAAACCCTATCTGCAAAATAACTTTCTCTCTCCTCCTAAAATTATCTCTCCCCTTTCTCTCTCCTGCTCTCTTCTTTATATAGGTATTTACATTGTGGATGACAGCTCATAGACAGCTCATTGACAGCTCACATTCCCCCTAATTTCGGATCAGAACTCTTGCGGTAATATCGCAGCAACATCATTGTCATTTCTCGCAGGTTTCTATAATATCTCGCAGGATTTCTCTTGCTACATTTCTTGCGAGCTTTCTCTATAAAATCTTCACGTCTTTCTTCATATTATATCCTTTGTTGCGTTGTTTTGGTAATCAATCTGCGACACTTGCCGTGTGTGGCAGAAATCTTTGTAAGAGCGTTGTTGTTGCGAGATTCTGCTCCTACAGGAATTAGACCTGAGTTTCGTTCAGATGAACTAAAGACGAATATATCAGAATTGAGACAGTGAAAATGACCATACTACCTTTATCAGAAATAAGTAAAGTAAATGTTACCGATTGCGAAAATGACCATATTACCTTTCTAGGGAAAAAAAAGTGCAATAAATATTATGCAGACATTGAAAATGACCATACTACCCTTACAGAAATAAGTAAAGTAAATGTTCCAGACTGTGAAAATGACTATATTGCCCTTATTGGAAATAAGTGTCATAAATATAATGGAGACAGTGAAAATGACCATACTACCCTTATCAGAAATAAGTCAAGTAAATGTTACCGATTGCGAAAAAGACCATATTACCTTTATAGGAAAAATAATGCAATAAATATTAGGCAGATTGTGAATATGACCATACTACCCTTATTGGAAATAAGTAAAGTAAATGTTACAAACTGTGAAAATAACCATATTACCCGTGTTGTTAATAAGTGCAACAAATATTATGCAGATTGTGAAAATGACTATACAACCCTTATCAGTAATACGTAAAGTAAATGTTTCAGACTGTGAAAATGACCAAATTGTCGTTATTGGAAATAAGAGCCATAAATATTTTGGAGACAGTGAAAATGACCATACTACCCTTATCGAAAATATGTAAAGTAAATGTTACAGACTGTGAGAATGACCATATTACCCTTATTGGAAATAAGTGCAATACATATTATGGAGACCGTGAAAATGACCATACTACCCTTATCAGAAATAAGTAAAGTAAATGTTACCGAATCCGAAAATGACCGTATTACCTTTATTCGAAGAAAAAAGTGCAATAAATATTATGGAGACAGTGAAAATGACCATACTACCCTTATCAGAAATAAGTCAAGTAAATGTTACCGATTGCGAAAAAGACCATATTACCTTTATAGGAAAAATAATGTAATAAATATTAGGCAGATTGTGAATATGACCATACTACACTTATCGGAAATAAGTAAAGTAAATGAAACATACTTTGAAAATGACCATATTGCCCTTATTGCAAATAAGTTCCATAAATATTATGGAGACAGTGAAAATGACCATACTACCCTTATCGGAAATAAGTAAAGTAAATATTATAGACAGTGAAAATGACCATACTACCCTTATCGGAAACAAGTAAAGTAAATATTACAGACTATGGAAATGACCATACTGCCCTTATTGGAAATAAGTGTCATAAACATTATGGAGACAGTGAAAATGACCATACTACCCTTATCATAAATAAGTCAAGTAAATGTTACCGATTGCGAAAATGACCATATTGCCCTTATTGGAAATAAGTGCCATAAATATTACGGAGACAGTGAAAATGACTATGTTACCCTTATCGGAAATACGTAAAGTAAATGTTTCAGACTGTGAAAATGACCATATTATCATTATTGGAAATAAGTGCGATACATATTATGGAGACCGTGAAAATGACATACTACCTTTATCAGAAATAAGTAAAGTAAATGTTACCGAATGCGAAAATGACCATATTACCTTTATTGGAAGAAAAAAAGTGCAATAAATATTATGCGGACTGTGAAAATGACCATACTACTCTTATCGGAAATAAGTAAAGCAATTCTCACATACGGTGAATGAACTCGTGATAGATGTTCTTAATGTGGAATGAACTCATAATGGTTGTTCATATTGTGAGTTGTTCTTATTGAGGTCTCTGCTAAAACGATAAATAGTTCACATTGTAGAATGAACTCGTGATAGATGTTCTTATTGAGGTCTATGATAAAACGAGAAATGATATACTTCTGTCTCCCATTGTGAGTTGTACCGGAAGACACTTTCGTAGTTGCGAAGTTCAGATAGCCCGCAAGAGCAAGTTCAGAAGACGAGCCAATAATGACCTGAGTTAGACCAGAGTTTCTCGTTTTCGGATGAACTGAGGAAGAAATATATCAAAATTGAACATCACAGGTTCAAAGATTGCCATAGTTAGACCTGAGTTTCTCGTTCGGATGAACTGCAGACGAAATATATCAGAATTGAACATCACAGGTTCAAAGATTACTAGAGTTAGACCTGAGTATCTCTTTCGGATGAACTGGAGAAGAAATATATCAGAATTGAACATCACAGGTTCAAAGATTACTAGAGTTACACCTGAGTTTCTCTTTCGGATGAACTGGAGACGAAATATATCAGAATTGAACATCACAGGTTAAAATATTACTTGGGTTAAACATGAGTTTCTCGTTTTCGGATGAACTGAGGACGAAATATATCAGAATTGAACAACACAGTTCAAAGATTACCAGAGTTAGACCTGAGTCTCTCTTTCGGATGAACTGAAGACGAAATATATCAGAATTGAACATCACAGGTTCGAATAACTGGAATTAGACCTGAGTTTCGTTCAGATGAACTAAAGACGAATATATCAGAATTGAGACGGTGAAAATGACCATACTACCCTTATCAAAAATAAGTAAAGTAAATGTTACCGATTGTGAAAATGACCATTTTACCTTTATAGGAAAAAAAAGTGCAATAAATATTATGCAGACAGTGAAAATGACCATACTAGCCTTACAGAAATAAGTAAAGTAAATCTTACAGACTGTGAAAATGACTATATTGCCGTTATTGGAAATAAGTGTCATAAATATTATGGAGATAGTGAAAATGACCATACTACCCTTATCATAAATAAATCAAGTAAATTTACCGATTACGAAAATGACCATATTACCTTTATAGAAAAAAAGGGCAATAAATATTATGCAGACAGTGAAAATGACCATACTAGCCTTACGGAAATAAGTAAAGTAAATGTTACAGACTGTGAAAATGACCATATTGCCATTATTAGAAATAAGTGCCATAAATATTATGGAGACAGTGAAAATGACCATACTACCCTTATCAGAAATAAGTCAAGTAAATGTTACCGATTGCGAAAAATACCATATTACCTTTATAGGAAAAATAATGCAATAAATATTAGGCAGATTGTTAAAATGACCATACTACACTTATCGGAAATAAGTAAAGTAAATGATACATAATTTGAAAATGACCATGTTTCCCTTATTGGAAATAAGTGCCCTAATATTATGGAGACAATGAAAATGATCACACTACCCTTATCGGAAATAAGTAAAGTAAATATTATAGACTGCGAAAAAGACCATATTTTCCTTATCGGAAATAAGTAAAGTAAATATTACTGACTATAGAAATGACCATACTGCGCTTATTGGAAATAAGTGCCATAAATATTATGGAGACAATGAAAATGACCATACTACCCTTATCAGAAATAAGTCAAGTAAATGTTACCGATTGCGAAAATGACCATATTGCCCTTATTGGAAATAAGTGCCATAAATATTATGGAGACATTGAAAATGACCATGCTACCCTTATCGGAAATACGTAAAGTAAATGTTTCAGACTATGAAAATGACCATATTACCCTTATTGGAAATAAGTGCAATACATATTATGGAGACCGTGAAAATGACCATACTACCCTTATCAGAAATAAGTAAAGTAAATGTTACCGAATGCGAAAATGACCATATTACCTTTATTGAAAGAAAAAAGTGCAATAAATATTATGCAGACTGTGAAAATGACCATACTACCCTTATCAAAAATAAGTAAGGTAAATGTTACAGACTGTGAAAATGACCATATTACCCTTATTGTTAATAAGTGCAACAAATATTATGGAGACCGTGAAAATGACCATACTACCCTTATCAAAAATAAGTAAAGTAAATGTTACCGAATGTGAAAATGACCATATTACCTTTATTGGAAGAAAAAAAGTGCAATAAATATTATGCAGACTGTGAAAATGACCATACTACCCTTATCAGAAATAGGTAAAGTAAATGTCACAGACTGTGAAAATGACTATATTACCCTCGTTGTTAATAAGTGCAACAAATATTATGCATATTGTGAAAATGACCATACTACCCTTATCTGAAATAAGTAAAGTAAATGTTACCGAATGCGAAAATGACCATATTACCGTTATTGGAAGAAAAAGAGCAATAAATATTATGCGGACTGTGAAAATGACCATACTACTCTTATCGGAAATAAGTAAAGCAATTCTCACAGACGGTGAATGAACTCGTGATAGATGTTCTTAATGTGGAATGAACTCATAATGGTTGTTCATATTGTGAGTTGTTCTTATTGAGGTCTCTGCTAAAACGATAAATAGTTCACATTGTAGAATGAACTCGTGATAGATGTTCTTATTGAGGTCTTTGATAAAACGAGAAATGATATACTTCTGTCTCCCATTGTGAGTTGTACCGGAAGACACTTCGTAGTTGCGAAGTTCAGATAGCCCGCTAAAGCAAGTTCAGAAGACGAGCCAATAATGACCTGAGTTAGACCAGATTTTCTCGTTTTCGGATGAACTGAGGAAAAAATATATTAGAATTGAATATCACATGTTCAAAGATTACCATAGTTAGACCCGAGTTTCTCGTTCGGATGAACTGCAGACGAAATATATCAGAATTGAACTTCACAGGTTCAAAGATTACTAGAGTTAGACCTAAGTATCTCTTTCGGATGAACTGGAGACGAAATATATCAGAATTGAACGTCACAGGTTCAAAGATTACTAGAGTTAGACTTGAGTTTCTCTTTCGGATGAACTGGAGACGAAATATATCATAATTGAACATCACATGTTCAAATATTACTTGGGTTAGACATGATTTTCTCGTTTTCGGATGAACTGAGGACGAAATATATCAGAATTGAACATCACAGTTCAAATATTACCAGAGTTAGACCTGAGTCTCTCTTTCGGATAAGCTGAAGACGAAATATATCAGAATTGAACATCACATGTTCGAATAACTGGAATTAGACCCGAGTTTCGTTCAGATGAACTAAAGACGAATATATCAAAATTGAGACAGTGAAAATGACCATACTACCCTTATCAAAAATAAGTAAAGTAAATGTTACCGATTGCGAAAATGACCATTTTACCTTTATAGGAAAAAAAAGTGCAATAAATATTATGTAGACAGTGAAAATGACCATACTAGCCTTACAAAAATAAGTAAAGTAAATCTTACAGACTGTGAAAATGACTATATTGTCGTTATTGGAAATAAGTGTCATAAATATTATGGAGATAGTGAAAATGACCATACTACCCTTATCATAAATAAATCAAGTAAATTTACCGATTACGAAAATGACCATATTACCTTTATAGGAAAAAAAAAAAGGGCAATAAATATTATGCAGACAGTGAAAATGACCATACTAGCCTTACGGAAATAAATAAAGTAAATGTCACAGACTGTGAAAATGACCATATTTCCATTATTGGAAATAAGTGCCATAAATATTATGGAGACAGTGAAAATGACCATACTACCCTTATCAGAAATAAGTCAAGTAAATGTTACCGATTGCGAAAAAGACCATATTACCTTTATAGGAAAAATAATGCAATAAATATTAGGCAGATTGTGAAAATGACCATACTACACTTATCGGAAATAAGTAAAGTAAATGATACAGACTTTGAAAATGACCATGTTGCCCTTATTGGAAATAAGTGCCCTAATATTATGGAGACAATGAAAATGATCATACTACCCTTATCGGAAATAAGTAAAGTAAATATTATAGACTGCGAAAATGACCATATTTTCCTTATCGGAAATAAGTAAAGTAAATATTACTGACTATAGAAATGACCATACTGCGCTTATTGGAAATAAGTGCCATAAATATTATGGAGACAATGAAAATGACCATACTACCCTTATATGAAATAAGTCAAGTAAATGTTACCGATTGCGAAAATGACCATATTGCCCTTATTGTAAATAAGTGCCATAAATATTATGGAGACATTGAAAATGACCATGCTACCCTTATCAGAAATACGTAAAGTAAATGTTTAAGACTGTGAAAATGACCATATTACCCTTATTGGAAATAAGTGCAATACATATTATGGTGACCGTGAAAATGACCATACTACCCTTATCAGAAATAAGTAAAGTAAATGTTACCGAATGCGAATATGACCATATTACCTTTATTGGAAGAAAAAAGTGCAATAAATATTATGCAGACTGTGAAAATGACCATACTACCCTTTTCAGAAATAAGTAAAGTAAATGTTACAGACTGTGAAAATGACAATATTACCCTTATTGTTAATAAGTGCAACAAATATTATGGAGACCGTGAAAATGACCATACTACCCTTATCAAAAATAAGTAGAGTAAATGTTACCGAATGCGAAAATGACCATATTACCTTTATTGGAAGAAAAAAGTGCAATAAATATTATGCAGACTGTGAAAATGACCATACTACCCTTATCAGAAATAGGTAAAGTAAATGTTACAGACTGTGAAAATGACTATATTACCCTCGTTGTTAATAAGTGCAACAAATATTATGCATATTGTGAAAATGACCATACTACCCTTATCGGAAATAAGTAAAGTAAATGTTACCGAATGCGAAAATGACCATATTACCGTTATTGGAAGAAAAAAGTGCAATAAATATTATGCAGACTGTGAAAATGACCATACTACTCTTATCGGAAATAAGTAAAGTAATTCTCACAGACGGTGAATGAACTCGTGATAAATGTTCTTAATGTGGAATGAACTCATAATGGTTGTTCATATTGTGAGTTGTTCTTATTGAGGTCTCTGCTAAAACGATAAATAGTTCACATTGTAGAATGAACTCGTGATAGATGTTCTTACCGAGGTCTCTGATAAAACGGGAAATGCTATGCTTCTGTCTCCCATTGTGAGTTGTACCGGAAGACACTTTCGTAGTTGCGAAGTTCAGATAGCCCGCTAAAGCAAGTTCAGAAGACGAGCCAATAATGACCTGAGTTAGACCAGAGTTTCTCGTTTTCGGATGAACTGAGGAAAAAATATATTAGAATTGAACATCACAGGTTCAAAGATTACCATAGTTAGACCCGAGTTTCTTGTTCGGATGAACTGCAGACGAAATATATCATAATTAAACATCACAGGTTCAAAGATTACTAGAGTTAGACCTAAGTATCTCTTTCGGATGAACTGGAGATGAAATATATCAGAATTGAGCGTCACAGGTTCAAATATTACTAGAGTTAGACCTGAGTTTCTCTTTCGGATGAACTAGAGACGAAATATATCATAATTGAACATCACATGTTCAAATATTACTTGGGTTAGACATGATTTTCTCGTTTTCGGATGAACTGAGGACGAAATATATCAGAATTGAACATCACAGTTCAAATATTACCAGAGTTAGACCTGAGTCTCTCTTTCGGATAAGCTGAAGACGAAATATATCAGAATTGAACATCACATGTTCGAATAACTGGAATTAGACCCGAGTTTCGTTCAGATGAACTAAAGACAATATATCAAAATTGAGACAGTGAAAATGACCATACTACCCTTATCAGAAATAAGTAAAGTAAATGTTACCGATTGCGAAAATGACCATATTACCTTTATAGGAAAAATAATGCAATAAATATTAGGAAGATTGTGAAAATGACCATACTACACTTATCGGAAATAAGTAAAGTAAATGTTACAGACTTTGAAAATGACCATATTGCCCTTATTGGAAATAAGTGCCATAAATATTATGGAGACAGTGAAAATGACCATACTACCCTTATCGGAAATAAGTAAAGTAAATGTTACAAACTGTGAAAATAACCATATTACCCGTGTTGTTAATAAGTGCAACAAATATTATTCAGATTGTGAAAATGACTATACTACCCTTATCAGTAATACATAAAGTAAATGTTTCAGACTGTGAAAATGACCAAATTGTCGTTATTGGAAATAAGAGCCATAAATATTTTGGAGACAGTGAAAATGACCATACTACCCTTATCGAAAATATGTAAAGTAAATGTTACAGACTGTGAGAATGACCATATTACCCTTATTGGAAATAAGTGCAATACATATTATGGAGACCGTGAAAATAACCATACTACCCTTATCAGAAATAAGTAAAGTAAATGTTACCGAATGCGAAAATGACCGTATTACCTTTATTGGAAGAAAAAATTGCAATAAATATTATGGAGACAATGAAAATGACCATACTACCCTTATCAGAAATAAGTAAAGTAAATGTTACCGATTGCGAAAAAGAGCATATTACCTTTATAGGAAAAATAATGCAATAAATATTAGGAAGATTGTGAAAATGACCATACTACACTTATCGGAAATAAGTAAAGTAAATGATACAGACTTTGAAAATGACCATATTGCCCTTATTGCAAATAAGTTCCATAAATATTATGGAGACAGTGAAAATGACCATACTACCCTTATCGGAAATAAGTAAAGTAAATATTATAGACTGAGAAAATGACCATACTACCCTTATTAGAAATAAGTAAAGTAAATATTACAGACTATGGAAATGACCATACTGCCCTTATTGGAAATAAGTGCCATAAATATTTTGGAGACAGTGAAAATGACCATACTACCCTTATCGAAAATATGTAAAGTAAATGTTACAGACTGTGAGAATGACCATATTACCCTTATTGGAAATAAGTGCAATACATATTATGGAGACCGTGAAAATAACCATACTACCCTTATCAGAAATAAGTAAAGTAAATGTTACCGAATGCGAAAATGACCGTATTACCTTTATTGGAAGAAAAAATTGCAATAAATATTATGGAGACAATGAAAATGACCATACTACCCTTATCAGAAATAAGTAAAGTAAATGTTACCGATTAGAAAAAGAGCATATTACCTTTATAGGAAAAATAATGCAATAAATATTAGGCAGATTGTGAAAATGACCATACTACACTTATCGGAAATAAGTAAAGTAAATGATACAGACTTTGAAAATGACCATATTGCCCTTATTGCAAATAATTTCCATAAATATTATGGAGACAGTGAAAATGACCATACTACCCTTATCGGAAATAAGTAAAGTGAATATTATAGACTGAGAAAATGACCATACTACCCTTATCGGAAATAAGTAAAGTAAATATTACAGACTATAGAAATGACCATACTGCCCTTATTAGAAATAAGTGCCATAAATATTATGGAGACAGTGAAAATGACCATACTACCCTTATCAGAAATAAGTCAAGTAAATGTTACCGATTGCGAAAATGACCATATTGCCCTTATTGGAAATAAGTGCCATAAATATTACGGAGACAGTGAAAATGACTATGTTACCCTTATCGGAAATACGTAAAGTAAATGTTTCAGACTGTGAAAATGACCATATTACCATTATTGGAAATAAGTGCAATACATATTATGGAGACCGTGAAAATGACCATACTACCTTTATCATAAATAAGTAAAGTAAATGTTACCGAATGCGAAAATGACCATATTACCTTTATTGGAAGAAAAAAAGTGCAATAAATATTATGCGGACTGTGAAAATGACCATACTACTCTTATCGGAAATAAGTAAAGCATTTCTCACAGACGGTGAATGAACTCGTGATAGATGTTCTTAATGTGGAATGAACTCATAATGGTTGTTCATATTGTGAGTTGTTCTTATTGAGGTCTCTGCTAAAACGATAAATAGTTCACATTGTAGAATGAACTCGTGATAGATGTTCTTATTGAGGTCTCTGATAAAACGAGAAATGATATACTTCTGTCTCCCATTGTGAGTTGTACCGGAAGACACTTCGTAGTTGCGAAGTTCAGATAGCCCGCTAAAGCAAGTTCAGAAGACGAGCCTATAATGACCTGAGTTAGACCAGAGTTTCTCGTTTTCGGATGAACTGAGGAAGAAATATATCAGAATTGAACATCACTGTAGGTAATGAATATCGCAAGATAATAGTTCACGAGTATCGTAATAAATAAAGGAGGAGAGAGTTATAAAATGATACGATGATAGAAGTAGCGCGGGGAAATATGAAGTTTTGCGAGGATGAAATAATTTTACGAGGATGAATTGCGATACTTCGCAATTCATATATAGCTGCATAATTTTTACTATAAATAGGAGTTCAAATGTAAAATTCGAGAGGTTCTTTTAGTGAGTGTAAGAAATTATCTTAAGAAAGAGAATAGAAAAAGTTGTAACTATTCTAATTCCATTTTGATAATTCTATGTAATCAACTAAGAGAATTAATAAGAAAGTTATCATTCACCATCAAGAACTTCTTGAGTTTTTACTAATTCTATTGAGGGTGTAGTTGTAGGTTATTCTGCAACTACATAATTGGCGCTAGAAACAGGGATTTGAAGAATTCCTGTACCAGAAAAATGACAAGAAGAAGAAACACATGAGCACCATTAACTGAAGTAAGAAGAAGTGTAAGACTCACAGGAGGAGAAGCAAATATAACAGGAGAACCTAGTAGGAGAAGGAGTAATCGAAGAAGTCAAGCTCAACAAATAATAGATCATGATCGAGTGAGTATACACACTTGGAGAACTGAAGAAGAAGATAGAGAACCACAAATCAGAGAAAATGGGAGGTTGATGGGAGGAACAATTCTTGAAAGAGAAAGGGAAATGTTAGAAACATTGAGACAAGGAATTCAAGAAGAACGTGCCAATTTAACAAGACAAAATCAAGAATTGAGGATGGAAAATGAGATGTTACAAAGAAGGAAATCTAAAAGTGTTGCAAGATCAAATGTTAGAACAGAAAGAGAAGGACAAAATTCACCAATAATCAATAATGAAAATAATATGCAAGAACAAGCGCAGAATCAAGGTGAAAGAAATCGAGAGAATCGTTTCATTCTAATACCAAACCACGAACAAAACATGGAGAATTTACGAACAAGGCCAAATCCTAGAGAAAACAATCAGAATCGAGAGGAAGAACAACAACTTATGGAAGAAACTGAGAGACAACAAGCACTACATCAAAACAATCACGAGAATGGAGTAAGAAGATATGAAGAGGCTCGTAACAAACAAAATGTTGAGTATGAAAGAATTAAGAGAAGAATTGTAAATCAACAAACAGAAATGGAGAGGAATGAACCAAACTCTCGAATCAGAGTACAAGCAAATCAAGAAGAAATAAATCACAGAAGGAGGAGAAATGAAGAAGAAGAAATTCCCGATATTCGCATGAGAAGAATGAGAAGAATAGAAAGGGAAGAACAAGAATTCCAAGATGCTCTGCGACTAAACAATTATGATAATTTAGAAAGAAGATATTTGCAAAATTATGCAAATGAAAACATTAATGAAGAATATGATAGAATGCGAAGGATCGCAAGGGAGGAAGCGCAATAACGTAGAAGAAAAGAAGCTGCATTAAAAAGACCAATGGATGAGAATTCTGAGGCAAATGCACGGATCTTTCGAGAATTAGCAGAAATGAGAGGGATGATAAACAATAGAAGAGGAGAAGATAGAAGGCAGTTAGATGAAGCAATAGAAGAAGCTTCGAGGACTCCATTTGCTAGAGAAGTACAATTGGGAGGAATTCCACCAAAATGCAATTTACCCACACTTACCAGTATCTTTGATGGGACTTCATGTGCTATTCAACACATTAAAGCATACATAAGATGCATGTTACAATGGGAGAATCATGATGCTGTGTTATGCAAGTACTTCGCATCGAGTTTAACAGGGGAAGCTTTAAAATGGTTCGAAGGACTCCCTAAGAACACTATTATGTCATTCAGTCATTTGCAAGCAACTTTCCTTAGAGCATATATCACAAATCATTCTTCACAGCTTGGTATTGAAGATGTATTTGGTTTAAAACAAAGAGTGGGTGAAAGTTTGAAGCATTTGGTAAGACGATGGAAGACTATGTGCAGTGATATGGCAGGGCGCGTGGATGAGATATACTTGATTCTGTCCTTCATAAATGCGATGTTCGCAACTGAACAATTATATGTTCAAATCTTCAGAAGAAAGAATTCCATAATGATGACAGAGTTACGAGAATTGCAAGAAGAATACATTACACTAGAGGAAAAGCAAAACAGTATGGAGTCATATCCAGTAGCAAACACTAGCAATCAAGATGGAAGAGCAAATTTACTTCCCAAAATAATCAATGTAGTAGCAGGTACTTCGCAAACATCCTCACAAACTTCTTCGCAAATTTCAGAAGAGAAGAAAATCAATGATAGCCAACCAAAAATGGTAGCAATGGGTAGTAGAGATCAAGAAGAGTATGATAGAGAGAGGAATTTCTATAATCGAATAGGAAATAACCAGATTCCAAGATTAGATCAACAACAAGAAAATTATGGGGGACAAAGGCAAAATTATTTTGGACAAGGGAACCAGAGACAAAATTATAACAACGGTCAAGGAGGTCAAAGAATGGCGAGGGAAGAGATAAAATTGCCACCTTTGAATACAAGTGTAGAAAAGATATGGCAGGCAATTATCCTGGTAGAGCATATACCAACTCCATGGAACATGGGAAAGGAACCACCAATTGGTCCAAGAAGTCATGAATTTTGTTCATATCATCATTTTCATGGACATTCTACAAATAATTGCCATAATATCAAGAGGATAATCTTGCGAATGATTGATCAAGGAAAACTAAATCAATTTTTACTTAAGCGGACACGATCGCAACAATTACCACAAGCTCCAGCCATAACTCGCAGGGAGAACACAGCACAAGAAAAGGGAGAAGAAACCCTACATATAGAAGTGGGATCAAAAGCAAGGAATATTTTCTGTAATTCCATTGTTCATTCATATAAAACCATAGCGGATTTTCATGATAATGTGTTAAGCAGGGTATATGCGAGGGATGGTGAAGGAAAGGAAGTAATGAACATCGCAAAAATTTCACGACTTGAAGATTGGCAGAAGCGTGAAATTCCAGAAGGTTGTGAAGCACATGATAATCCATTGGTAGTAAGATTAGCAATCTACATGAATATGGAAGAAAACGAAGATGATATGGAGGAAGAATCAATTGGTCTTAATAGGATTTTGATTGATACGGGAAGTTCTGTCAATATTCTCTTCTATTCTGCTTACAAAACTATGGGGGGGAAAGATGCAGATTTAATACCTTCTACCTACAGAATTTATGGTTTTAATGGAACTGCTAACAAGCCCAAAGGAGAAGTGAGCATGCAAATTCCATTAAGTGGAATGCGAACTGAAATTATATTCTGCGTTGTTGATGTCGAATCACCATATAATGCTTTGATAGGAAGACCATGGCTTCATGGAATTCTAGGCGTAGCTTCCACTCTACATCAGTGCATAAAGTTTCCTCATATGAAGGGTGTTGGAATTATCAAGGGTGATTGGGCTGAGGGAAAGAAATGTTACGATACAGAAGTAGAAGTTTGCGAAGGAAAAATTAATGAGAAGGAAAATTGGAGAAAAAGAGCAAAGGCTGTGAAAAGAAGTGAAAATTTAATGGCGGAGGATTAAGGCAAAAGAGAATAAAATTACGATGATAATCATAAAAGAAATTTACGATGATAATGAGGGGTTATGATTTGCGAAGAAAGAAGAAGGAAAGTAATAAAACAAGAAGGTAATCAGTATGTTTGCTCGTGGAAATGAGGTATGTTGCAAAACAAAATTTTTATTTCGTCATAAATTTTACGAATATTGTTTGCTCGCAGGAAATTGGGAAAAGTTACGAGTTTCAAAATTTATATTGTGATTAAACTTTCATTAATTTGCGAATAAAAGACCGCAATCTGTGATCAGCCTCCAAAAAAGAAAGAGAGCCGCAGAAATTTTTATACAGGCAAACCTTTGTGGCATACATCCTAGTTCGCGAAGCTATATTTCGTAAGAGTCAAAGTCCTAAAGTACGTCATTTAAGGGGGTACCTATAAACGTGGCTAAGGGTAACCGGAACACCACCAAGGGCCCTTAGTACATGGTAAAAATTTAGGGGTACAACCCAATAATGGGGTACCTATCCGGGTTAGACACCTTGGATTCTCACCTAATCTAGCGACATTACGCAATATAAAATGCGATGTAAGAGGATTTAGGTTGGGCGACTAAGGCATACTGTCTTTCCCAAGAAGTGCAGAAAACGATAAAGGCGCCGAGGTACACGGTTGAGTCAAGAGTTCCGGGTGAGGTTGAACCACATCTGCCATTTTTGACAAGTCTTGGCAAATGATGCACTTGGCCCAAAGATACCCCATAGGGTGCAACCTCGTAACTATAAGCCCTATAGGCAAAAAGGATAAGAGGTTGCGATCAAAAGCTGGTTGTTGGCAGAACCGGATGGGAAGAGCTAATATTGTATGGTCGATGTACGCTTCCTTGAAGGGGCAACCAGGGGGAAGATAAAGGGCAGCACCCTCCATTAGGGAGCTGATACGTGCTATAAGACGCAAATGTCACGAGGCTTCTTGTTTGCGAAAACATAAAGGCTTGTCATATTTGTGCAACAAATGAAGTTCTGCGAGCATTCTAAAAAAAAAAAAAAAAAAAAAAAAAAGAAGGAAAATAATAGTTAATACTTCTTCATATGTTACGTAATTATTCACAGATTGAATACTTCTTATATCTCTCCATTTGGTGGATTGAGTACTTCTAATACTTCTTATATCTCTTCATTTGACGGATTGAGTACTTCTAATAATTTTTCAAAGGTATTGTATATGTAGTATACTTCTTAAGGATATTTCATATATTTTATTTCTTATACTTCAAAGGGAGGATTTCTTATTTACAATCGTAACAAGTTGAAACTTCGTAAGATAAATTGAGGTAGATATTCTAATACTTCCAACAATGTTTAATCATTTGAAGAGAAATAATAGGGGGAAAAGAAGATACTAAGCTTCATCTGTGAGTTATATATCATTTCTTTCCACATGATCAAGTTATGCGAATAAGGGAAACAATCAATCAAAGAAAGTTTAATTCAAATTAAGCTTTGAAAAAGAAATTGTTGGATTGATTAAAAGTGCAATCAAGAAGAAAGTGTTGTCTTGAAAAAGAAATAGAAACAGACATACAAAAAAGAGTGAACTTACGAACGAGATATACAAAAAAGAGTGAAGTTATTTTTCAGGCGATTTATTCCCATCAAAACGATCTTCTTCTTCAACTTCACTATCATCTTCAACTTCACTATCAGAGATTTCCAGATATGGAGTATCTTCAGGAATTTCTTCGGAAAGGAGCGTATGGTACTTCTTGAGAGGAATTTCATTATCTTTGCAAATCTTGCGAGTCATCTTAGCTCGAAAACGCTTGACATATAAACTATGGTTATGCTGGGAAATTAGAAGCTGAGATCTCAAATCAAAAATTTTCTTATTACGGTTAGCAAGGATAGTTTCCAGATTGTCATTTATCTTCGCATAATTTTCTGCAGCAAGGAGAGAAATTAAGGAATTGGTTAGCAAATTACGAAGGAAAAGTAATCAAAATAATTACCATCGCAAAGAATTTACCTTCTAATTGCTTCTTATCATTACGAAGAGAAGAATTTTCAAGCTTTAATTGATTATTCTCCTCAAGAAGAGAAGAATTATCAATTACGATGCTCGCAGATTGTGAATTATCTCTATGATGGGATGTTAATTCTGCATTGTCAATACTTAAATCCTCTACTTTTTGACGGAGATTTGAATTTTCAACCTCTAACTTCTTACAACGATTCAAAGTTTTCTTCTCAGCAATAGAATGACGTCTTTCCCAATCAGAAGCAGCTGCACAACTAACTCTTCCAACCTAAACAAGAAAAAAAGGGTTAGAAATCAATAAAATAAAGGAAATAAACAAGGAATAGAGAAGAAACTTACCATGCTACCTAAAGCATATAATGAAGCAGGAGAGACGAATCTTGAAATGCCTTTGAGGGAGATATTATCAATTACAGTAGGAACTTTACAAGCCTTCGCAATAAGTTTGCGAGCATTCGCTGTAGGAGAATTTCCTAATCCACGAGAAGAATGAAGGAAAGCCTCGAGATATGCTAACCATTGCTTTGAGGCAAAAGTCTACGGGATCTTGCAATCTTCATTTTCACCTTCATCAACATCATTATCATCATCTCCTTCGTCGGAAAAGGGTATCGAATTAGAACTAAAGTCCTTCTCAGGAAATTTATCATCTTCATCACCAAGATCTTCCTCAATATTCTCATTAGAAGAGATTACATTGGAATGAGACTTGGTTGAGAGTTTCTTCTTTTTCCTCCTCTCGTAAACAACATCTTGAAGTTTCCTTTTCCCTTTGCGAAGAGCATCATCTTGACTACCAGAAGCTTGAGTAACCTTCGCAAAACGAAGAGTTTGTTGTCTCGTAGTCAACCTTTTAGAAGAAGTAGAATTCTTATTTTCACTCGCAACAATCTCAGGAAGAAGTGGAATCTGCAAATTCAAATAAGGATAAGAAACAGAGGCAACAATATATTGTTTAGAAAAATACAAGAGTGTTTCTTACCTCATTTGAAATTAAAGGGTAACAAAAAGATAAGGAGATGGAAGTACATACATTTCTATAAACCCAAGGTTGATAATTGCGGTTACGAAGGTTCGTAGGAAGTTCTACTATCCCAGAAATATAAGAACCCGATAACATTAAAGGGTACTTATACCAATCTTCATCATTAGAACGACGAGGTGTCTTATTATTTCCTGAGGCATAATCAATATCGTGCATGAGAAGATCATCTGCTACGATATTATCTTTACGATGAAGACGAACACCCCAACGATTATCTTCTTTCCTCGCAGGAATTAGTGTGTAATTTTTGAAGAAACCCTCAACTGTATAATTCGCAGCAACGATTTCCATATTTTCAAATCCAGGTTTCCTAAGATCAACTGAATATAAAGATTTCCCAAAAGCGGCACGATTTGCGAATTCAACTAAGAGGCGAATTCAACCACCAGTCAATTGGTAAATGGCACAAGAAAAATTGGGGTGGGAAATAATTTCATAGAATAGAGGAAAGTTAACATCATAAAGAGGAAGAGGAAGACCTGCGAGAATTTGACCTCGTGAGATTAAATTTTTTTGATCATCCCAAACATAGTTGGTAAAGAGCTTCACACAGAGAGAAGATTTATTATCATAACCATCAATCTCAGAGAGAATGAGGTCCCTATCAGCAAGTTCCGCATTAATCTGTTCAATAGTTTTCTTCTTTGGTGCCATTGAATATAAGATGGAAAATAGAAAAGAAAAAGGATAAAAGAGATTGCAGAGGCAGAAGTGATGAAGAAGATGAATAAGATAAGAGAATAAAAAGCAAAAACAAAGGATAAATAAAGAGAGTTTGATGAAGATAGAAACTCATTAATACGGGTAAGCGTAAACGGTTGAAAAGAACGGTTACGAAGAAACGTGCCAAAAAGGTAAGGGAAAAATAAAAAGACGTGTTGCGAACCTGATGGGTAGTAATAACTACATTAAATTTACGAGAATAGAGGTTCTCATGACATTTCTTCTTCGTAGAATTGACATGAGAAGAGGCAAAATGTAGGTACTGAATATCGCAAGATAATAGTTCACGAGTATCGTAATAAATAAAGGAGGAGAGAGTTATAAAATGATACGATGATAGAAGTAGCGCGGGGAAATATGAAGTTTTGCGAGGATGAAATAATTTTACGAGGATGAATTGCGATACTTCGCAATTCATATACAGCTACATAAGTTTTACTATAAATAGTAGTTCAAATGTAAAATTCGAGAGGTTCTTTTAGTGAGTGTAAGAAATTATCTTAAGAAAGAGAATAGAAAAAGTTGTAACTATTCTAATTCCATTTTGATAATTATATGTAATCAACTAAGAGAATTAATAAGAAAGTTATCATTCACCATCAAGAACTTCTTGAGTTTTTACTAATTCTATTGAGGGTGTAGTTGTAGGTTATTCTGCAACTACAATCACAGGTTCAAAGATTACCATAGTTAGACACGAGTTACTTTTTCGGATGAACTACAAACGAAATATATCAGAATTGAACATCACAGGTTCAAAGATTACTAGAGTTAGACCTAAGTATCTCTTTCAGATGAACTAGAGGCGAAATATATCAGAATTGAACATCACAGGTTCAAATATTACTTGGGTTAGACATGAGTTTCTCGTTTTCGGATGAACTGAGGACGAAATATATCAGAATTGAACATCACATGTTCAAATATTACTTGGGTTAGACATGATTTTCTCGTTTTCGGATGAACTGAGGACGAAATATATCAGAATTGAACATCACAGTTCAAATATTACCTGAGTTAGACCTGAGTCTCTCTTTCGGATAAGCTGAAGACGAAATATATCAGAATTGAACATCACAGGTTCGAATAACTGGAATTAGACCTGAGTTTCGTTCAGATGAACTAAAGACGAATATATCAGAATTGAGACAGTGAAAATGACAATACTACCCTTATCAAAAATAAGTAAAGTAAATATTACCGATTGCGAAAATGACCATATTACCTTTATAGGAAAAAAAAGTGCAATAAATATTATACAGACAGTGAAAATGACCATACTAGCCTTACATAAATAAGTAAAGTAAATATTACAGACTGTGAAAATGACTATATTGCCGTTATTGGAAATAAGTGTCATAAATATTATGGAGATAGTGAAAATAACCATACTACCCTTATCATAAATAAATCAAGTAAATTTACCGATTACGAAAATGACCATATTACCTTTATAGGAAAAAAAAGTGCAATAAATATTATGCAGACAGTGAAAATGACCATACTAGCCTTTCGGAAATAAGTAAAGTAAATGTTACAGACTGTGAAAATGACCATATTGCCATTATTGGAAATAAGTGCCATAAATATTATGGAGACAGTGAAAATGACCATACTACCCTTATCAGAAATAAGTCAAGTCAATGTTACCGATTGCGAAAAAGACCATATTACCTTTATAGGAAAAATAATGCAATAAATATTAGGCAAATTGTGAAAATGACCATACTACACTTATCGGAAATAAGTAAAGTAAATGATACAGACTTTGAAAATGACCATATTGCCCTTATTGGAAATAAGTGCCATAAATATTATGGAGACAATGAAAATGATCATACTACCCTTATCGGAAATAAGTAAAGTAAATATTATAGACTGCGAAAATGACCATATTTTCCTTATCGGAAATAAGTAAAGTAAATATTACTGACTATAGAAATGACCGTACTGCGCTTATTGGAAATAAGGGCCATAAATATTATGGAGACAGTGAAAATGACCATACTACCCTTATCAGAAATAAGTCAAGAAAATGTTACCGATTGCGAAAATGACCATATTGCCCTTATTGGAAATAAGTGCCATAAATATTATGGATGTAGTTGCAGAATAATCTACAACTACACCCTCAATGGAATTAGTAAAAACTCAAGAAATTCTTGATGGTGATTGATAACTTTCTTATTAATTCTCTTAGTTGATTACATAGAATTATCAAAATGGAACTAGAATAGTTACAACTTTTTCTATTCTCTTTCCTAAGATAATTTCTTACACTCACTAAAAGAACCTCTCCAATTTTACATTTGAACTCCTATTTATAGTAAAACTTATGCAGCTGTATATGAATTGCGAAGTATCGCAATTCATTCTCGCAACATTATTTCATCCTCGCAAAACTTCATATTTCCCCGCGCTACTTCTATCATCGTATCATTTTATAACTCTCTCCTCCTTTATTTATTACGATACTCGTGAACTATTATCTTGCGATATTCAGTACCTACATCTTGCCTCTTCTCATGTCAATTCTACGAAGAAGAAATGATCGTGAGAACATAACCGTTACTTAGTCTTTTAGAATTTGGACACGTCTTTTGTAACCGTCCTTTTCTAGTTATTCCCTTATATAACTCCTTTATATTCTCTTCCTTTTCTTCTTCTTACTTTCTCCTTTTACTTATGTAGTTTTATCTTCTGTTTATACTCTCCATTATTGTTTTCTCTGCAATTTTTTCTTCTATTATATCTTCATGAGTTCTCCAAGGTAATTTCCTTCTATCTTCGCACATTTCATTTGTTCTCCTCTTTAATTTCTGTATAATTTGTTATCTGATTTTGGTTTATTTCAGCAAAATAACTCCTCAGATGAAACCTCAACTAAAAAAATTCAAGCCCTAATCCACGAAGAAGAAAATCTGAGAATCAAAAGGTAGTTAAAATACTTTGCCTTCTTTCCTGAACAATATATTGTTGCCTCAGTTTTTAGTCTACATTTTGATTCGCAGGTTGGCGAAAAACCAAACCCCGTTAAGAGATCTCGAGTAATTAAACCCACTCCATTAATTCCGATTGATGATTTCCTTCCTGAAGTTGATAAGGAATTTTCCTCTCCTCCTCGTGAAAATGCTTCTTCACACACTCCTGCCTCTACACCATTACCTACCTTTCAATCTCCCATCAATGTCAATTTATCAACACTTCTTCAAGATCAACCCTCGCAAAACATTTCTTCAACTTCTTCTCCTGAAAAACCTATCTTGTCCCCAAATCCTTTGAGTGCTATTTCTCCAAACAATTTGCAGCTTGATCTTATTCCTTCAAATTCTTCTCCTCTTCCTCAGGAAATTCGAGATGGAATTTGTTCAACTTTCCGAATGTTATCTGAGGTTTTGACCAATACTGCGAAGTCTACTAATGTTCGTTCGCAATATGAGTTTTGCGAAGTGCTAAATAGTTTCGTCAATCCAGACATTTCTTCTTCACATCAATCCTTGGAAAAAGAAATTGAATTGCTTCGCCAATCTTTGAAATCTTCTCAAACAGAATGTGAGGATCTCCGTAAAGAAAATTATCGTCTTCAAAATGATTCTCTCGATTGCGCGATTCTTCGCAAAAGAAATGATGAATTGAAAGGTATGATTACTATCTTCATATTTTCCCTTTTATTTACTTATATTCTTCATATGCTTGAAACATCCATTAAAACCCATTCCCCTTTATAGAATCCATCCAGAAATGTAGAAGATTGGTACTTCACCATGAATCAGATGCAACAGAATATCGAACCAAGCATGAAAGCCTCTCAAACCAATTCTCCCATTTATCTAATCTTTACTCATGTGCTCTTGACAACTCTGACGCTCTCTTTCAAGAGAATACTCTACTAATATATGATTGAAATTTTTTGAATGATGACATATCTCAACTTTTTTCTTCCTTAACTAAAGCTGATTTGAGAATAGAAACCTTATTAGAAGAGAACAAAACCTTATCAGAAGAGAAATGTTCGTATTTGAATACAATGATTGTTTCTTCGCAAGAATTAAAAACTCTTCAGAATAAATGTTGCGATCAAGAAAATCTTCTTTCTTTGTTGAAAGGTGAACTTGAAGAATTAAAGAAGTCTTCAGATGCTGAAAGAAATTCTTTTGTTATTGAGAAGAATTCCCTTATTAATAAGAATATAGTCTTGAGTACTAAGAAGAATCAACTTGAAGAAGATTATTCGTCATTAAAAAGTCTTAATGCCAAACTTTCGAAGGATAAAATTTTTCTTCTTTCTAAAGATCAAAAGCTTCAATCTAGACTTAAAGGATTAGTTGGTGATGGTTTTGATAATGCGATGAATCGGATGAAGAATTGTTGTCTATCTTTAGCTCAATCTCTTGCTTCGCAAAGAGAAGGTAGTCATTAAAATTTGACTTCCTCTGGTATATCTTTAAATTTCGTTATACTCGCAAATTTTACCCTTTGAATTTTGTTTTATTCGCAGAATCTGAGAACAACCTTCGTAATGCGAAAGCTGGATTAGAAGCCTCCTGTTCCGAGCTTCGTAAGAAAAATGCTTTGCTTTCTACCCGCTTAGTCAACTCTCGTGACCGTGCTACTCGGAGATTCATATATCTTGCTTATTCCAAAGATATCGAAGATACCAACCATCAAAAAGCTATACTTCGTGAAAGTCATCTGAAAGCTCAAGTCTTTACGAATAACATTCTCTTATCAAGAGCCTTGCCTCCTGTGAAAATTACTCCTCTGTAAATATCTGACGATGAAGTTGCTCGTGAGCCTGATAGTGATTTCGATTATGAGAGTGATGATGAAGACCTTGATGATGAGAAAGAATCTATTCCTCAAGGAGATGTTCCTGTTGCGCATTCTTCAAAGGATGATATCTCGCAAAAGTCGAAAGCTGCTAATGACCCTACTCATCTTAAAGATCCAGCACAGAGTGTTGATGAAGCATGATAATATTCTTTTTTTTTTAATTTATCATTGACTCTCATGTTCTCCTTTCTTTTGAATTCCTTCCCTCAGTTACTGTTAGTTTTCTTTTTGCGAACAATTCTGTCTTTTAAGTACATCTGATATTTTACGAAGATGATTTAACCTTTCTTAAGAAGTATATCTGATATTTTGCGAAGATGATTTAACCTTTCTTTAATTAAATGTTTTCCTTATTTTGCCCCATTTGATCATATGAAGAGAAATAATATATAACTCACAGGTAAATCCTAGTATCTCCTTTCCCCCCTATTATTTCTCTTTAAATGATTAAACATTGTTGGAAGTATTAGAATATCTGCCTCAATTTATCTTACGAAGTTTCAACTTGTTACGATTGTAAATAAGAAATCCTCCCTTTGAAATATAAGAAATAAAATATATGAAATATCCTTAAGAAGTATACTACATATACAATACCTTTGAAGAATTATTAGAAGTACTCAATCCGTCAAATGAAGAGATATAAGAAGTATTCAATCTGTGAATAATTACGTAACATATGAAGAAGTATAATGATTACTTGACCTTCACCAAATGAAATATCCGTTGAAGAAGTATAATAAATATGAGATATTCTTGAAGAATTATAAGAAGGATTCAACTTTTGGAAAAATATTCAATATATGGAGAAGTATAAGAAGTATGTAATTCTCGTAAAAGTTTACGAATATGAACTTATCTGTATTTGATTGCTATTAAAATCACATCTTTTGATAATTCTTCGTGAAAATTCTTCAATGAGGTTGTCTTCTTTGATAGGACTTCTTGTAAAAATTCTTCAATGATATTGACGAAGCTGTCTTCTCTTCAAAACTTCATGATGTATATTCTTGTAAAAAAATTTCAATGATATCGACGAAGCTGTCTTCTTTTCAGATCTTCATAATGTATATTCTTGTATAATTTCTTCAATGAATTTGATGTAATGAATTTCATTAATTGCTGTGGTCTTATCATGCCTTCCTAAGTAAAGGTCTTATTTTGCCACCTCTTTTGTAATAATTTTTGCGATAATATGACAAGTCTGAACATTCTTGCGAACATACAACCTCGTGACATTATCGTCTTGCGATGAAATCACAGGATGTTTTTACACTTTCATGTAATAACCCATTGATCTCATCTTAACTTCCTTGTTTCATTCTGCGAGTTCTTTTTGTATGTTTTCCTTTTTTTTTTTTTTTTTTTTTAGAATGCTCGCAGAATTTCATTTGTTGCACAAATATGACAAGCCTTTATGTTTTTGCAAACAAGAAGCCTCGTGATATTTGCGTCTTATAGCACGTATCAGCTCCCTAATGGAGGGTGCTGCCCTTTATCTTCCCCCTGGTTGCCCCTTCAAGGAAGCGTACATCGACCATACAAGGTTAGCTCTTCCCATCCAGGTTCGCAACAACCGACTTTTGATCGCAACCTCTTATCATTTTTGCCTATAGGGCTTATAGTTACGAGGTTGCACCCTATGGGGTATCTTTGGGCCAAGTCCATCATTTGCCAAGACTTGTCAAAAATGGCAGATGTGGTTCAACCTCACCCGGCACTCTTGACTCAACCGTGTACCTCGGCGCCTTGATCGTTTTACGCACTTCTTGGGAAAGACAGTATGCCTTAGTCGCCCAACCTAAATCCTCTTACACCGCATTTTATATTGCGTAATGTCGCTAGATTAGGTGAGAATCCAAGGTGTCTAACCCGGATAGGTACCCCATTATTGGGTTGTACCCCTAAATTTTTACCATGTACTAAGGGCCCTTGGTGGTGTTCCGGTTACCCTTAGCCACGTTTATAGGTACCCCCTTAAATGACGTACTTTAGGACTTTGCCTCTTACGAAATATAGCTTCGCGAACTAGGGTGTACGCCACAAAGGTTTGCCTGTATAAAATTTTCAGCGGCTCTCTTTCTTTTTTGGAGGCTGATCACAGATTGCAGTCTTTTATTCGCAAATTAATGAAAGTTTAATCGCAATATAAATTTTTAAACTCGTAACTTTTCCCAATTTCCTGCGAGCAAACATTATTCATAAAAAATTTCATGAGTTATATGGATAATACCTTTTCAAATACAGTCTGTTCCAAGGTCTACCAAGCCTCAAACCCATGTCTCTCCCTTCTGGATCCATCAGCCGATAAGCTCCGCTTCCTACAACTTCTTTAATAACATATGGTCCATCCCATTTTGGTGCTAATTTTCCTCCATTTTCTTTTTGATATGGAGGTGTTTCTCGCATGACCAAATCACCTGGTTTATATTCACGTTCAATGACCCTCTTGTTGTATTCTCGAGCTAATCACTCCTGATAAATCTTCATATGGTGCAACACATTTTCTCTTTTTTCTTCTAAATCATCCAATTCACTTAATATTACTCCCGCTCTTAAATTTCTTTCCCAAGCTTCTTTCTTTGTTGTCGGAATTACAACCTCGTAGGTATCTTTGCTTCTACTCTATATGTTAGACAATAAGGAGACATTCCAGTTGCTTCTCTTCTAGTTGTATTGTATGCCCAAACTGCGCTAGGTACTTGCTCGCACCATCCTTTGAGGTGTCCTTCTAATTTCTTTTTGATTGTATCTGCGAATGTTTTATTTGTTGCTTCTGCCTGACCATTAGCTTGTGGATATAACGGGGTTGACTTCCCACATTTTATCCTAAAAGCACTGAGTAACATCTCTATGTTCTGCCCCTCAAATTGTTTTCCATTATCAGATACCAGTTGTCTTGGAACCCGTACCTGCAAATGAGGTTCTCAAATATGAATGTAAAAACATCTTTATCACGAATATCTTTTGTCTTGCTTTTACTTCTGCGAGCTTCGTGAAATAATCTGTTGCAACTATCAAGTATCGTCTTTGTCCAGATCCAGGTATAAATGGTCCAACAATATCCAACCCCCATTTACCAAAAGGCCAGCAGCTTGTTGAAGAAGTTAATGTAGCCCCTGGTGCATGAATTCTTTTACCATGTTGTTGACATTCCTTACATCTTCGTACGAACAATTTTGCGTCTGTATGCATATAAGGCCAGTAATATCCTTGTATCTTTGCTCTATATGCTAGAGATCTTCCCCCACTATGATTGCCAGCTTCTCCTCTATGTAACATCTTCAATATTTTTTCTCCTTCTTCGCGAATTAAGCACCTGAGAGGTGGTCCACTGAAAGATTTTCTATATAAAATTCCTTCTCGTAACTCATAGTTTGTTGCACGACTCTTTAATTTATGTGCTTCTAGTCTGTTCCTGGATATTTCTCCTGTTGCGAGATATGCATGAATTTCTTTTCTCCAATCTGCGATGTTGTTTGATAGCTCTCTTTCCACCTCCATCGCAACAGCTTCCTCAATTTCTTTTTCTTTGTCTACTGATGGGTATTGAATTGTCTGGATTTTGATATTTCTTGTATTTGGATTTGTCATCATGCTTGGAATGAATGCAAATGCATCTGCGAGACGATTATATTTTCTTGATATATGTCTCCATTTCAATTTTGGTATCTTCGCATGTAATACATCAACGAGTTTCTTGTATTTCTTCAAAGAAGATTCATTTGTAGTATATTCCCCTTTAATTTGACAAATCACCAGCTGCGAATCACTTGTTATCCTTATATTTTCGAGCTTCTTTTCTGCTGCGATCTTTAATGCATGCACTACATCTTCGTACTCTGTTTCATTGTTCGTGGAAGAAAATTATAGTCTGAACGAGAATGCCTTTCTTTCTCCTTCTGGTGAAATCAACACAACTCCAATTCCATTCCCCTCGCTATTGGATGATCCATCTACTAAAATTTCCCATCTATTTGGTTCTGTTAACAAGTCTTTTGGATTCCCAAATTCTTCTTCAACATCCATCATTTCTTCTACTGCTTCATCTTCTTCCAACGGAAATTCTGCCAAAAAATCTGCAACGACTTGTGATTTTTGCGAAGATAATACTTCGTATTTTATTTTGTAATGGTTTACTTGTGCATTCCACCTTTCTATTCTTCCTGACCTTTTTGTGTTCTTCATGATTGACTCAATCGGGACTTTGGTTACCACTTTTATCACATGTGCTTGAAAGTATATTCGTAACTTGAATGATGCATAAACCAGGGCTAAGATTAACTTCTCCATTTTAGAATAATTCTTCTCTGCTGCATTAAAGGTTTTACTGATGTAGTAAATGGGCCTTTCTACTCCTGTGTTTGCTCGCAACAGAACTGCACTTAGAGCATATGGAGTTGTTGCGAGGTATACCAATAATTCTTCGTCTTTCTCTGGTTTATGTAGTATAGATGTATTTGCGAGGTATTCTTTGATCCCTTGAAAATCTTTTTCACATTCATCAGTCCACTTGAATTTTGCTCCCTTCTTAAGTATGTTGAAAAAATGCTTGCACTTATTTGACATTCGCGAAATAAATCTTCCAAGTGAAGCCAAGAGTCCATTTAGCTTTTGTACTTCTTTTACCGTTGCAGGTGTTGGCATGTCACGAACTGCTTGGACCTTTTCTGGATCAACTTGTATTCCCTCCTTTGATACTATGTATCCCAAGAAATTTCCAAACGCAACCCCAATTATATATTTCACAGGATTTAATTTGATGTTGAACTTTCTCATTTGCTCAAATATTTCCTTCAAATCTTGCACATGATCTTTAGCTTCCTTGCTTTTTATGAACATATCATCTACATATACCTCCAAAGTTTTATGTATCCATTTCGCGAACACTTTTTCAACCATACGTTGATATGTAGCACCCGCATTCCGCAAACCAAATGGCATCTTCACATAACAATACAAACCCCTTGGAGCAAAAAAGGCAGTATGTTCTTGATCTTCTTCTGCGAGTAATATTTGATTATACCCTTTATATCCATCAAGTGAAGTGACTCTGTCATGACCTGCAGCTGATTCCACCATTTGTGGTATATCTGGTAATGGAAAACTGTCTTTGGGACATGCCTTGTTTAGATCAGTGAAATCTATGCAAATTCTTATTCCTTTATTCTTTTTCGGAACAATGACCATATTCGCAATCCATTATGGATACTTTGCTTCCCTTATGATCCCTGCATCCAACATCTTTTGTAATTCTTCTTCTATCTGTACATGATAATTTTGTGATATCTTCCTTATTCTTTGTTTGAATGGTCTTACATTTTTATCTATGTTCAATCTATGACACGCCACTGATGGATCAATTCCTGGTATCTCATCTACACTTCCTGCGAAGATATCTTTATATTCTCGCAAAAGATCAATAGTTCTTTTTTTTTCTTCTTCATTCATCTTAGTTCCAATTCGCAAGAATAAAGGCTCCTCTTTACTCCCAATATTTATTTCTTTAGTTGGTTCAGCTGCAACATAGCTTGGACTTTGCTCCCCCATAGGTGTTGGTTCTTTGATTATTTTTGCTGGTTCCCCTTCTTTTTCTGGAATCTCATTTGGTATACCTCTCCCTTCCTTTGCTCTTATTGTATACACTCGGAATTCTTCTTCCTTTTTTGTTTCCTTCGTAAGTTTCCTACGAAGTTGTTTCTTTCTTGCTCTTCCTCCACATTGCGTTACTTCAATTTGATAACAAAATTTTGCACTATCAAGATCTCCTTTTATTTCTTGTATTCCATTTGGTGTAGGAAATTTGACTTTCTGATGTAATGTTGAAGCAACAGCTTTGATCGCATGAATCCACGGCCTTCCTATCAGCATGTTATAGGGAGATTCCATATCTATCACACACAAGATTACATGTGTTTCGATTTCTCCTAGTAATATTCGCAGCGCGATTTCTCCTTTAGATTTTGTTGTGGATTTTCCTAATACATGAATAAGACATTTTGAATTTGTGATTTCTTCATCTTTAATTCCCATCCCCTTAAGTGCATGATAGAATATGATATTAACAGAACTCCCTGTATCAACCAAAATTCGGTTTAATTTCCATTTTTCTACAGCTTTCTTATCTTCTAGCATGATCGGAAATGTGATCACCAATGGTGAAGTATGGTTCAAGTCTTCATTTGGAATTTCTGCTGCTGAAAATGTGATTTTCTGCTTTTCCCATTCTTCTAAAGTTGTTATCTTTTCTTCCTCCATGATCTTTCTTCCTCTACAATCTCGCTTGTATATTTTTCCCTTCATATTACTATGAAATTCATCAATCATTGTCTTTGTGATCATATTACATTCTTCTTTTTTGCAATCTCCATCTACTGACTTCATTTGATCTTCAAATTTTCCACAATTCCTTCAAATTTAGGCTACCACAATTCTTAACTCCCCTCCTTCTAGCGCCAATTATGTAGTTGCAGAATAATCTACAACTACACCCTCAATAGAATTAGTAAAAACTCAAGAAATTCTTGATGGTGAATGATAACTTTCTTATTAATTCTCTTAGTTGATTACATAGAATTATCAAAATGGAACTAGAATAGTTACAACTTTTTCTATTCTCTTTCCTAAGATAATTTCTTACACTCACTAAAAGAACCTCTCCAATTTTACATTTGAACTCCTATTTATAGTAAAACTTATGCAGCTGTATATGAATTGCGAAGTATCGCAATTCATTCTCGCAACATTATTTCATCCTCGCAAAACTTCATATTTCCCCGCGCTACTTCTATCATCGTATCATTTTATAACTCTCTCCTCCTTTATTTATTACGATACTCGTGAACTATTATCTTGCGATATTCAGTACCTACAATGGAGACATTGAAAATGACCATGCTACCCTTATCGGAAATACGTAAAGTAAATGTTTCAGACTGTGAAAATGACCATATTACCCTTATTGGAAATAAGTGCAATACATATTATAGAGACCGTGAAAATGACCATACTACCCTTATCAGAAATAAGTAAAGTAAATGTTACGATTGCGAAAATGACCATATTACCTTTATAGGAAAAATAATGCAATAAATATTAGGCAGATTGTGAAAATGACCATACTACACTTATCGGAAATAAGTAAAGTAAATGATACAGACTTTGAAAATGACCATATTGCCCTTATTGGAAATAAGTGCCATAAATATTATGGAGACAGTGAAAATGACCATACTACCCTTATCGGAAATAAGTAAAGTAAATGTTACATACTGTGAAAATAACCATATTACCCGTGTTGTTAATAAGTGCAACAAATATTATGCAGATTGTGAAAATGACTATACTACCCTTATCAGTAATACGTAAAGTAAATGTTTCAGACTGTGAAAATGACCAAATTGTCGTTATTGGAAATAAGAGCCATAAATATTTTGGAGACAGTGAAAATGACCATACTACCCTTATCGAAAATATGTAAAGTAAATGTTACAGACTGTGAGAATGACCATATTACCCTTATTGGAAATAAGTGCAATACATATTATGGAGACCGTGAAAATGACCATACTACCCTTATCAGAAATAAGTAAAGTAAATGTTACCGAATGCAAAAATGACCGTATTACCTTTATTGGAAGAAAAAAGTGCAATAAATATTATGGAGATAATGAAAATGACCATACTACCCTTATCAGAAATAAGTAAAGTAAATGTTACCGATTGTGAAAAAGACCATATTACCTTTATAGGAAAAATAATGCAATAAATATTAGGCAAATTGTGAAAATGACCATACTACACTTATCGGAAATAAGTAAAGTAAATGATACAGACTTTGAAAATGACCATATTGCCCTTATTGCAAATAAGTTCCATAAATATTATGGAGACAATGAAAATGACCATACTACCCTTATCGGAAATAAGTAAAGTAAATGTTACAGACTGTGAAAATGACCATACTACCCTTATCGGAAATAAGTAAAGTAAATATTACAGACTATGGAAATGACCATACTGCCCTTATTGGAAATAAGTGCCATAAATATTATGGAGACAATGAAAATGACCATACTACCCTTATCAGAAATAAGTCAAGTAAATGTTACCGATTGCAAAAATGACCATATTGCCCTTATTGGAAATAAGTGCCATAAATATTATGGAGACAGTGAAAATGACCATGTTACCCTTATCAGAAATACGTAAAGTAAATGTTTCAGACTGTGAAAATGATCATATTACCTTTATTGGAAATAAGTGCAATACATATTATGGAGACCGTGAAAATGACCATACTACCCTTAACAGAAATAAGTAAAGTAAATGTTACCGAATGCGAAAATGACCATATTACCTGTATTGGAAGAAAAAAGTGCAATAAATATTATGCGGACTGTGAAAATGACCATACTACTTGTAGTTGCAGGAATTCCCACACTACACCCTACTCAAGAATTTATCAATATTTATGATATAATTTGAAGATTAAAGACACTTTTTATTAATATGATCTCAAAGAATTACAGAAATCAAGAACACAAAATACTTGACAAGATTTTCTCTCTCTTAAAAACTTTCTTAGCGCTCAAAAATTCATCTCTCTCTCTGGAACTATTCCTCTCCTTTATATAGGGATTTACATAATGGATTACAGCTCATTACATCTCATTTACAGCTAAGATCCCCTTTAATTTCAGATCTACGTTCTTGCGATAATTCGCAGCTAGCACCGCCTTTATATTTCGCAGGCTTTGTTGATACATCGCAGAAATGTCACACTTTCTTCGTGTTTCCGTCGTTTTCAGCCATTACGTCATTGTTTAAGTCATCTTTGGATATTTCGCGAACTGTCATTAATAAACCTTCAGCGTCATATCACAGAACCATAATTAATATATCGTAGAACTGTTGTTTATTTTGCAAGAATATTGTTGTGACAATATTCTGATCCTACATCTTGCCTCTTCTCATATCTTTTTCTGCGAAGAAGATAAAGATCATGAGAATTTAAGCTTCTTGATTTGCCGCAACTCTTTGTCTTTTCACACTTCCTTTATTCTGACACGTCTCTGCATCCATCGCTAGATATTCTACGCGTGTTTTTTCTTCCATTTATTCCTTGACACGTATTCTTTCGACCGTTGAATTCTGACCATTCACGTCTTTTCTTCATTGAATGCATTGATACTTTCAAGAATCTTCTTCTCTTATAAATATCGTCTTTGTTAATCCCTCTTCTTCTTTTTACTCTCGCTTTTCTTCTCTGCAACTTCACTGTTTTTCATCTTTTTCCACAAATTCCGGATCTAACTGTTCTAATTTTATTCCTTCATTCTTCTTCATTTTAACCATTATTCCCATATTAATTAAACAATGGCTCCTGCTAAAAAATTAGGTCTTCCCGTTTTTCAAAAACACCAACAGAAACTTCAAACTTTAGGTTTCACTCTTTCTGAGATCCCTGATCAATCTTCAGATTCTGATCTCACCATTGATTTAATTTCTGGATTTCCTTCTTCTAAAGAGAAAATCCTTATTTCGCTAGGTCAACTAGAAGCTGGCCTTCCTATCCCTCGTTATGACCCAGAACTCCCTCTTTTTTATGAAATTATTTCTCATATTAAATTCTCACGAGCAATCTACCAATTTAGTGGAGACTGTATTCGTCTTATTCTCGAATATGCCTCTCGTGGAGCTGGCAAAGGATCCTGTTACCCTGATGACGCGAGACATCCTGATCTTAAAGGTATTCCCATTATTCCTGCAAAATATACCGTGGAGAATTTCTTTGCGAATTATCAAGTGATTCCCATGAAGAAAGAGAGCACATGTTGGTTGAACGTTTAAGTAGGAATAAAAAGGTTGCGAAGGATAAAATTCTTATGCAAGATATATACTATCATTCAAGTAAAAACCATGGTCCACGCTTCTCAAAAGATGATAAGTGGTGCGGATTTCCTCTCCTCCTTGAAGGTCCATATATTTCTGGGACTCTTAATCTCCCTGCGAATCCTGCATACCTTGCGGTGTATCGTCCTTGGGTTTTTAACTGGCATGAAAGGGATTCTGAGGTATATCTCGCAAAATTTATCATTATTCGCAGATTTAGATAAATGTATTATTCTTACTAATTATTGAATACCTTTAACAGATTGAAAAAATGAATCTTGGTTATTCCAAGACTGGGAATCCCAATCTCCTACGAGTTTTGAAAACCTTCACAAATGAAGTAAGAAACATTCTTTTACAACCTTTAACAATATATTGTTGCCCTTGTTTCTTATCTTTATGTGTGATTGTTTTCAAGGAAATTCCATTTGTCGAGGTGGTTGAAGCTAAAGATAAAGGCAAAAAAGTAATAACTCCAAATGAGGGTTCTGGCACTTCTCCCCACCGCAATGAGAATCAAACTGCTGACGTCCCTCCAAAAAAGAAAAGAAAAACTCAACCACTTCCTTCTTCAAACCCTCTACTCAAAGAATCTTCTTCTATCGCTGAAAAAGATAATGAAATTGAAGGAAGTGGTGGGATTAATAATGATACTTCTACGGGCACCACTTTAATACATTTTTCATCCGCAAGAATTAGGTCCGCGATGGGTCTTTCTCAACCTGAGACTCCAATGGATCAATTGTCAAATATTTTTAGAAATCCCATGCAAGGTGTTGGAGATGATGATATTACTCATGCTTGCGATTATCTCTCAAAAATCTGCGATGCTTCAATCTTAACTAATAATAAAGATCTTAAAGGAGTCTCAAGATTTATCAACCCAGATCTTCTTCATGCGCTAGCTTCGTTGGTATGCCCCTTTCTTTTATTTTTCTTGTAGTAAATCTTACATTTGTCATGAGTATTGGAGATCTTTTACTTATCCTTGCTCATTTTCTCTTTTTCTGCTACAGACCGCTAGAGCTTCTTTTTCTGTTGCTTCGGAATTAGAAAATAGATTATCATCATCGCAAAAAGGCTTACTGATACTCAATCTGAATCTACGAAACTTCGTGAGAAGAATAAGCAATATGAAGCTGAAATCTCCATTCTTCGCGAGAAATGTAAGCAGTTGGAAGTAGCTGGTAATACTGAACTCCTTAATAAGAACAAATCGCTTGAAGTAGAAGTTGAAGTTCTTCAACAAAAACTAGTTGACAAGGAGAAATTCTGCAAACAAATTATTGGTATGATTTATTTTTTATTTATTTTTTACTTTTCTTCTTTCTCGCTATTTTAGCTTATTTAAGCAACCATTTTGCAGATGCCTATAATCTTACTGGTGAAGCTCTTATTCTCAATTCTTTTGATGAACCCATAGATGAAACCATTCTTCTTCAGCGTCTTAATGACGCTTTAAATAATTTTTCCGACGAAAAAATTAATGCTCTGTCCATTGATGAACTTAAATATCACGTTTCCCTTATGAGAATGGACTATAGATCTACTTTGAGTATATCCAATAGTTTTAAGACTTGTAGAGATGAATTTAGAGAAAGAATCAAAATCTTGAAAGCCCAAAAGAAGGAACTTGAGAAGGATAAAGAACGCATTACTCTTCAAGGCGCTGAAGCTCTATCAAAATTCCGCAATGCCCTTATTGACACTGAACTTGAGAGAGATAGACTTAAAAATGAAAACATTAAACTTCTTAGAAGAGAAGAATAAACCCGTTCCCATCTTCTCATTCAAAGTGATGATGAATTCGCATGGGCTGCGACAGTTCTTGATAATGCTAGGAAAAATTTAGCGATAGATGTCAGTCTTCATACCGAGCAAGCGTCCTTGATACAAGAAATGATCCATGAAAGACAAGGTTATTTTATATTGCTCTTCTAACATCTTTGTATTTCTCGCGGATTTTCATCAAGTTTTTCTAATTTATTGTTGTATTATCGCAGAATCTGAAGAAAAATATTCCCAAAGGGTAGCAAAGCTTGAGGAAGAAAAAAGGGGTCTTGAAGAAGAAAAAAGTAGTCTTGCGAAAAATCTTACTTCCCGTAATGAAAAAATATCAAGACCGCAAGAGAAACTAAAGATATCCAACTCGAACTTGCGTAGTAATCTTCTCACCGTTCGCAATAATGCTATTGAGAAAGTTTGTAAAGATAACAATCTCCCTCTTAGTCTATATCCTTGTCTTATGGAAGAAATCCCAGCCAATTCTCAAGTACCGGTTATTTCTGATAGTGAGGCTGATATAGATGAAAATGAAAGCGAGAATGAAGGAGAATCAACTGATGAAGATGATGAAGATGAAGATAACGCTGGAGATAAATAGCTTTGTTTTTTATTCTTGATCTTCTTCTGTATTTCTTGCGATAATTATCTATGACAAACTGTAACATTTTGCGACAAATTGTAAGATTCTGCGAATTCAATGAATCATAACTTCTTTTTGCTTCTATCTGTTTGTCAAAAATTCAAGGAATCATTCTCGAAAGAAAATGGTTAATATAATCATCTCCGATTATCATTATGAATTTATCATATAATGATTAATAACAATATTTACTATTCTATGCATTATTCCCATATTTGCCTCTTGTTATTAATCTGTAATATGATAAATGATTTATCGCAAATAATGCTGCGAAAAATCTGTTATATGTTTCGTAGATATAACCTTTCTTGTGGTCTTATTTCGCCTTCCTAGTTAAAGGTCTTATTATGCCACTTTCATGCGACAAGATCGCAGGACATTCTTACTTTCATATGTAATAATCCATTGATCTTGCCTTATCATTTATTTTGATCTCTGCGACAATATGACAAGTCTAAGACATCTTGTTAGATTAATCTCTCTTTGCTTTTTAAGACTTATGACATTGGCGTCTTTGCGATGAAATCGTAGGACGTTTTTGCGATTTATTTCCTCTTATCATTGAAATCTGTTGATCTTATCGCAAAAACCCATTGATCTCATCTTATCATTTCTCTTAAGGCTTTTTGGCCTGTCATGCGGCAATATGATGGGCCTAAATATTCTTGCGAATATAAAGTCCCATGACATTGCTGTCTGTTTCACGCGACAATATGACGGGCCTAAATATTCTTGCGAATATAAAGCCCCATGACATTGCCGTATTTTTTGATACACAACTCCCTAATGGAGGGTATCACCCTTATCTTCCCCCAGTTACCCCTTCAAGGATTATGCATCGGCCATACAAGACTAGCACTTTCCCATCCGGTTCTGCCAACAACCAGTTGTTTTCGCAGCCTTGTTCTTTATGCCTATATGACTTATAGTTACAAGACTGCACCCTAGTGGGGTTTTCTTTGGGCCGAACACATCGTAAGCCAAGACTTGCCATGGATGGCCAGGGTAGGTTCATCCATCCCGGGTACCCACAGCTTAACCGTGTACCTCGGCGCCTTGATCATAGTTTGCATTCCTTAGGAGAAACTCTCGAGCGCCCAACCAGGCTACAACCTTATATAGTTGGGAATCCAAGTTATCTCTCCTGGATGGATTTTCTATAATCCCAAATTCTCCATAACTAGGTTCCAGCAGCAGTATAGCCTTTCCCATAGTCATGCAAAGAGATACCCCCCTTATGACACACATTAAGGACATTGCCTCTTACGGAATAGAATCCGCGAACTAGGGTGTACTCCATAAAGGTTTGTCCCATTCTCATATGTTTTTAGGCGATTTGCGCCCGTCTTATGCATTTGCATTAAAAATTCTTATATGATTCGAAATCATCATCTTTTTCTTTTAATAGAAAAATTCTTATTTTTGAATAAAGTTTTTCTTTTAATATTCTGTCTGCATATTCCTTACTGTTCTTGTTTTTTGATTGTTCGCAACATGATATTGTTGCCCTTCTTTTCTTCTGCAATGAGTGATTATTCGCAATAAATTTTCTTCTTCTTTTCTTGTTACTTTGTTTATTTTCTTTCGAATAATGAAAATTTCAGCTTTCAACTTCTATCTCTTTATGCGCGATAAATCACCATTGAGTCTTTTGGCATAAGCTATTTTTATAATATATCCTTTCCCCGCAACTCTATACTGTCCACCATTAATTTCTATGCTCTCTGAATTTGCTTCCTATTATGTTGCCAATCACGATTTCTGGCATAATAGGAAGCAATCACCCTTAATTATCCCAATACCATGAGGATGTGGAAACTTTATACATTGATGATATGTGTATGTTATGCCCAAGATCCCATGGAGCCATGGTCTTCCAATTAAGGCATTATAAGGAGATTCTATATCCACTACACAGAACTTGATTTTTGAAGATATCTTGTTTAATGGAATTTCCATAGTAATTTCTCCTTTAGGCTTATTTGCAGTACCATTAAAACCATAGATCTTGTATGTTGAGGGGATTAACTCATCATCTCTTCCACCCATTGTTCGATAAGTATGATAGAATAAGATGTCTACCGAGCTGCCAGTGTCAATTAAAATCTTATCTATTGCCCACGAATCATTTGCTGCGTCACCATCATCATCTTCTTCTTCTTCTTCTTCTTCTTCTTCTTCTTCTTCTTCTTCTTCTTCTTCTTCTTCTTCTTCTTCTTCTTCTTCTATGTATTTTGGATTTATCTCTAACTTCACCACCAATGGGTTGTCATGCATCTTCTCTGGCTCTGGTATCTCTTGTGCAGTAAAAGAAATAACTTGTTTTTGCCATTCTTCTAACGGAGAAATTTTCGCAATATTCATCACCTCTCTTCCCTCTATATCCCTTGCAAATACTCTACTTAGCACATTGTCATGGAAATCTTCTATTATTTTTTTGCGAATGTACGATTGAATTGCAAAATAGATTTTTTGCTGTAGCTCCTACTTGAATGACAAATGTTTCTGCTTCTTTCGCAACATTGACTCTGCGAATTTCTGGAGCTTGCGGCAATTGCTGAGATTGTGGATATCTCGCTAGAAAATGATTTAATTTCCCCTGTTCAATCATTCGCAGAATAATTCTTTTTACATTTCTACAATTATTCACAGAATTGCCATGAAAATGATGATAAGGGCAGAACTCTTGATTTTGGTTGTTAGGGTGTGGTTCTCTCCCCATGTTCCATGGTGAAGGTATATTCTCCATTAAAATAATTGCTTCCCAAATCTTGTCTATACTGGTATTTAGAGGTGGTAATTTGATGTCTTCCCATATAATCCTCTGTCTTCTTTGTTCTCTTGAATAATTTTGTCTCTGTCCACCATAAGTCTCTTGCGGTTGATCAAACCTTGGGACTTTATTATTGTTATTGCGATTATAAAAATTTCTCTCCTTTTCCAATTCATCCTGATCTCTACTCCCCATTGCTACCACTTTTTGTTGAATATAAGTCTCCACTTTCTCTCGCTGATTTTGGGAGGTACTTGCTACTGTGCTGATTATCTTAGGTAATAAACTTCCATTTGCTGTGACTGAACTTGTGCCTGCGAGAATTGGATATGACTCCATCTCATTTTGTTTTTCCTCCAAAGCGATATACTCTTCTTGCAATTCTCGCAGTTCTGTCATAGTGATTTTGTTTTTAACTCTAAATACATGAATGTATAACAGATTTGTCGCAAACATAGCATTTATGAAGGATAAAATGAGATATCTTTCATCTACTCTTCCTGCCATTTCGCTACACATCGTCCTCCATCTTACCGTTAAATGCTTTAAACTTTCACCAACTCTTTGCTTCAATCCAAACACATCTTCAATTCCAGGTCGTGTATAGTTATTGCTTATGTACGCTCCTAAGAAGGTAGTTTGAAAATGCATGAATGAAGTTATTGTATTCTTGGAAAGGCTTTCAAACCATTTCAATGCTTCGCCAGTTAAGCTTGACGCAAAATATTTGCACAAAACGACATCGTGATTCTCCCATTGTAGCATGCATCGAACATAGGCTTTGATATGTTGGACAACACATGTAGTCCCATCAAAAATGTTGATCAACACCAGCAAATTGCATTTTGGAGGTATCCCTCCTAATTGTACCTCTTGAGTAAATGGAGTTTTCGCAGCTTCTTCGATTGCCTCATCAAGTTGTCTTCTTCCTCCTTCTCTTCTGTTATTTATCATTTCTCTCATTTCCGCTAATTCTCGCAAAATTTGCTCATTCCCATCAGAATTTTGCTCCATTGGCCTTTTCAACGCAGCCTCTCTTTGTCTGCGTTCATGCCTTTCTTGTCTTGCGATATTTCGCGCTTCTTCTTCAATATATTGATTTTGCCTTCTTCTGCGATTTTCTTCTTCTTGAGTTTGCAAGTTAATTTGTCTTTCATTTTCTTTTCCGCGAATTTCTTCATCCCTTATCGTTTCTCTTCGTTGTCTTTCTATGTCTCTGCGAATTCTCTCATATTCCTCATTGAGATTATCATTATTGCGATTTTGTACACGTCTTCTTTCTCGATTATCATGATTATTCTGACGCAATGCTGCTTGAATTTCTTGTTCTTCTACCTCCGCTCGCAATCTCTCTCTTTCTCCCGCTAAATGTACTTGCTCAATATAATGCCTCTCAATATCATCTTCAATTATTCTACGATTTCTTCGAATCTCTTCATCACGTAGCGTTCTCCTTCTCTCTTCTTGATTTTATCCTTCATCTTGATTATGCCTTATGCCCAAAGTTTCTCCGCGTGGAATATAACGTTCATTTATCAAATTCTCGCCAGCATTTTGTATAAGATGATTTTGTCTTGTTTTTTCTCTATATGATCTTGAACTTGATCTCCTGCTGCTTCTTGATCTTCTGTTTTGCAACCTCAAATTTTCCATTCTTAGTTCATGATTTTTCCTTGTAAGATTTGCACGTTCTTCTTCTTCTAAGCTTCTTTCTTCCTGTATCCTTTGTCTCAAATCATCTACTACTTCTTGTCCTCCATGAATTTCTCCTCCATCCACTTCTTGATTTCTTTCCTCTTCTTGATTTTCTTCCTCTTCTATCGAATCAGACCTCCAAGTATGCACACTTACTCTATCATAATCCACATTTCTGTCTTGTGCTTATGTTTGCTGATTTGATGGTTGAATTGAATTTTCTGCTCCATTTCTCATTCTACCTCTTCCTGATCTGATCCTTAAAGATCCTTACAATTCACTTGTTCCTTCACCTGCCATTCTTTTACTTCTTCACACTGTTGTTGGTGGTTCTGATGCATTTCTTCTCCTTCTAGCCATTTCTTCAATTCTAACAATTTCTTCAAATCCTCAAGTTGTAATTTGAAATTTCTCAAATTGAATCTCCCTGTTTCTGGGCGCCAAAATGTAGTTGCAGGAATTCCCACACTACACCCTACTCAAGAATTTATCGGTATTTATGACATAATTTGAAGATTAAAGACACTTTTTATTAATATGATCTCAAAGAATTACAGAAATCAAGAACACAGAATACTTGACAAGATTTGCTCTCTTAAAAACTTTCTTAGCGCTCAAAAATTCATATCTCTCTCTGGAACTATTCCTCTCCTTTATATAGGGATTTACATAATGGATTACAGCTCATTTACAGCTAAGATCCCCTTTAATTTTGGATCTACGTTCTTGCGATAATTCGCAGCTAGCACCGCCTTTATATTTCGCAGGCTTTGTTGATACATCGAAGAAATGTCACACTTTCTTCGTGTTTCCGTCGTTTTCAGCCATTACGTCATTGTTTAAGTCATCTTTGGATATTTCGAGAACTGTCATTAATAAACCTTAAGCGTCATATCACAGAACCATAATTAATATATCACAGAATTGTTGTTTATTTCGCAAGAATATTGTTGTGACAATATTCTGATCCTACACTACTCTTATCGGAAATAAGTAAAGCAAATCTCACAGACGGTGAATGAACTCGTGATAGATGTTCTTATTGTTGAATGAACTCATAACGGTTGTTCATATTGTGAGTTGTTCTTATTGAGGTCTCTGCTAAAACGATAAATAGTTCACATTGTAGAATGAACTCGTGATAGATGTTCTTATTGAGGTCTCTGATAAAACAAGAAATGCTATACTTCTGTCTCCCATTGTGAGCTGTACCGGAAGACACTTTCGTAGTTGCGAAGTTCAGATGGCCCGCTAAAGTAAGTTCAGAAGACGAGCCAATAATGACCTGAGTTAGACCAGAGTTTCTCGTTTTCGGATGAACTGAGGTAGAAATATATCAGAATTGAACATCACAGGTTCAAAGATTACCATAGTTAGACCTGAGTTTCTCGTTCGGATGAACTGCAGACGAAATATATCAGAACTGAACATCACAGGTTCAAAGATTACTAGAGTTAGACCTGAGTATCTCTTTCGGATGAACTGGAGACGAAATATATTAGAATTGAACATCACAGGTTCAAAGATTACTAGAGTTAGACCTGAGTTTCTCTTTCGGATGAACTGAGACGAAATATATCAGAATTGAACATCACAGGTTCAAATATTACTTGGGTTAGACATGAGTTTCTCGTTTTCGGGTGAACTGAGGACGAAATATATCAGAATTGAACAACACAGTTCAAAGATTACCAGAGTTAGACCTGAGTCTCTCTTTCGGATGAACTGAAGACAAAATATATCAGAATTGAACATCACAGGTTCGAATAACTGGAATTAGACCTGAGTTTCGTTCAGATGAACTAAAGACGAATATATCAGAATTGAGACAGTGAAAATGACCATACTACCCTTATTAAAAATAAGTAAAGGAAATGTTACCGATTGCGAAAATGACCATATTACCTTTATAGGAAAAAAAAAGTGCAATAAATATTATGCGGACAGTGAAAATGACCATACTAGCCTTACGGAAATAAGTAAAGTAAATGCTACAGACTGTGAAAATGACTATATTGCCCTTATTGGAAATAAGTGTCATAAATATTATGGAGATAGTGAAAATGACCATACTACCCTTATCATAAATAAATCAAGTAAATTTACCGATTGCGAAAATGACCATATTACCTTTATAGGAAAAATAATGCAATAAATATTAGGCAGATTGTGAAAATGACCATACTACACTTATCGAAAATAAGTAAAGTAATTGATACAGACTTTGAAAATGACCATATTGCCCTTATTGGATATAAGTGCCATAAATATTATGGAGACAGTGAAAATGACCATACTACCCTTATCGGAAATAAGTAAAGTAAATGTTACATACTGTGAAAATAACTATATTACCCGTGTTGTTAATAAGTTCAACTGCAGTAGCAGGAATTCCCACACTACACCCCTATTAGGATTCTACAGAAATCTATGAGAAACTAGTTGAAGATTTGAAGAATTAAACGACACTTTATTATTTAGATCTCAGAAATGTTTACAGAAAATATTCAAACTCAGAATTACAACTTTCTTTCTAGAGTTTCTCTCTCCTCAAGACTTTCTCAACTCTAAAAAATACATCATCCTTCTCTGGACTTACTTGAACCCTTTATATAGGAAATTACACAGTGGGTGACAGCTAAGTTTTCCCCTTCTTTCGGATCTATTCTGCGATCTCATCGCGGTAGTTATAATGTTAATTATCGCCAACTTTCGTAGTCCTCGTGAAACAACACGCTTTTACCATGCTTCTTCAATCGTCAGCTATTACGATGCTTTATCATGATACTCGCCAAATGTCGTTGGAGAATCTCACGACTCGTGAAAGATGTCGTTAATATTGTAGGAATATTCGACCTTCTCGTGAAAGCGTCGTTCTCATCGCAAGAATATCATTGTGGCGATATTCTGGTCCTACATCTTGCCTCTTCTCATGTCTTTTCTGTGAAGAAGAGAAGATCATGAGAATAAATTGCTGCAATCACCTATCCTTTCATCTCCATCTTTGTTCTGACACGTCTCTAAGCTTTTCACCAGCTGTCTCCACGTAATTTTGTCATCCATATATTTTTCGACACATCAACTTAAACCGCTATAATCTGACCATTCACATCCTTTCATTGTATTAATTACATTTACTTTCTCGAGAAACTTCTTCTCCTATAAATACTTCTTTCATTCTCCTCTTTTTGTCTTTTTACATTCTCTTTCTTTCTTCTTCTCTACAGATTTTACTGTTCTTCCGCAAATTGCGCATCTGTTATTTTCGCCACTTCTTCCTTCTTTTTCAACCTTCTTTCATTCCCATACTCTAAAAATGGTTGCGGTTGGTTCTAAAAACTTGACTGCCTTCAATCTGATGCAAGAAAAACTCAAAAACAAAGGATTTAACTTATCTTTAATCTCAGGTCAAAGTCCTAAATCTGATCTTTCTTTTGAACTATTTTCCAACTTGAAGCTGGTCTTCCACTTCCTCTCTCTGATCCTGAACTTCCACTATTTTACCAAATAATTTCTGACGAGAGATTTTCGCGAGCGGTATATCAACTTGGTGGAGATTGTATTAGATTATTACTTGAATATGCCTCTCGTGGCGCTGGCAAAGGATCGCGATATTCTGAAGAACACCAAAGTCTTAAATATAAACATATTCCAATCATCCCTGCAAATTATACTGTAGATAACTTCTTTCGAAATTACCAGTTACTCCCTATGAAGAGGGATAACACCTATTGGGGTGTCCGCTTGCATAAAAAGAAACTCGCTGTTAAGGACGCTCTCATGCTAGATATCGATTTTCATTCCAATACAAATCATGGCCCTCGCCATTCTAGTGATGATAAGTGGTTTATCTTTCCCCTGTGTCTTGAAGGTCCTTATATATATGGTTCTCTCCAACTTCCTGCGAATCTCTCTCAGTATAAACCATGGGTTTTCAACTGGCCTACTAAATCTGTAGATGTATATTCTCCTTAACCTCTTGCATTGTTATTATTCATTATCTTCTTTATATATCTATATTTTCGCTAACTTCTTCGTTGTCTCGCAGATTGACAAAATGAAAATCCACTATCAAAATTTTAGGAAACCCAGCACTCTTTTAGCTCTCAGATCCTTCACAGATGAAGTAAGATATATTCCTTTTCTAGTCTTAACAATATATTGTTGCCCCTATTTCTTATCTTTATCTGTGCTTATAGGTGATTGAAGAATTAGCACCCTTAGAGCCAAAACCCAAGGTGAAATCTTCAACTGATTGCAAAGGGAAATCTACTGCTTCTAGTAAAGGAAATCTAGCGAGCCTCCTTTGAAGAGGAAGAAAATTCAGCATTCTTCTTCTCAACATATTCAAGAGGGTTTGAACGTTAGTAATAAATATGATGATGAATTTGGCGACAAATTTGATGATATTAACGAAGTTCCCTCCATGAAAAATTCTTCTTCTTCTGACTCTTCCATGGCCCAACTGTCCATGCTTTTTGGCGATCCCTCTCATGGAACAACAAATGAGTACGGAGATGAAACTCTTAATGAGATAGCTCAAGCTCTCGTCAAAGTCTGTGATGCTCCAGTTTTAACTGATAATAACTCTCTTCGCGGAGTTTCAGGATCGCTAACTCCGAGCTTCTTAAATGCACTTGGTATCCTGGTACATTTCTCTTAATTGTTTTATTGTCGTTTTTATTTTTCGCCAAATTTCTCTCACCAAATTTCTTGTACTTATAAAGCTCTATCGCAGGTTGGAAGAGCTTCTTTTGCCGCTGCTTCTGATTTGGATAATAAACATGCTTCATTTAAGAAAAAATCTATTAATCTTCGCCAAGATAAGGAAAAATTAGAAGTTGAAATGGCTGAGCTTCGCGAGAAAAACAAGCAGCTGGAGACTGAAGCTTCAGTTGATAAGCAGAAGATTTCTGATCTTAGTAAAGCCAACAAACAACTTTATGGTATGATTTATTTTTTCTTTCTTTTAATTTTGTTTTTTCCCTATCATAGCTTATTCAAGCAATTATTTTTGCAGATGTTTATGGTTTAACTGACGAGGCTACATTTCTTCAATCTTTTCCTGAACCAGTAGATGATAATACCCTTCTTGCTCGTCTTAATATCTCTTTAAGTAATTTTTCTGATGAACAAATTAGATCACTCTCTGTAGATGAACTTAAATCCAAGCTTAATCTTCTAACAATTGAGCATAGACACAATTTAGGCTTATCTAATAAATTTAAGCGTCTCTATCACGAATCAAAAGAGGTAATCAATGAATTAAGAAGTAAAAATAGTGATCTTATTGACGAGAAAGATCAAGCAATTAGGAATGGCGCCGAGGCTCTAGCAAATTTCCACAAAACTCTTCTTAACGTTCAGATGGAAAGAGATAGGCTCATCTACGAGAATAAATACCTTCTTGCAAGGGAAACTCAAGTTCGTTCTCGCCTTCTTATTACTAGCAATGACGACTTTTCTTGGGCTGCGATGGTTCTTGATAATGCTAGGAATAATTTAGGCGTAAATGTTAGTCTTCATGCTGATCAATCAATCTTAATTAGGGACTTGATTTCTGAGAAAGAAGGTTGTTTGTAAGAGCAGAATCTCACAACAACAACACTCTTGCAAAGATTTCTGCCACACATGGCAAGTGTCGCAAATAATTACAAGAAATGACGAAATATGTGAAGATTTTATCATTACTCGCAAGAATAAGGTGATAGTTCGCAAGAAATATAACAAGAGGGAAAAATCCTGCGAGACATGGAGAAACTTGAGGGAAATGTAGCAGAAACCTGAGGGAAATATAGCAGGATCTTGAGAGAAATGAAGAAAGCTTACGAAAGATATTACCGCAGAACTCAGATCCGAAATTAAGGGAAAGTTTAGCTATAAATGAGCTGTCATGAGCTGTCATCCACTATGTAATTACCTATATAAAGAAGAGAGCAGGAGAGAGAATTTTAGGAAGAGAGAGAAAGTTCTTTTGCAGAGGGAGATTTTTAGAGAGAGAAAATGTAATTTCTTTATCATCTTCTTCCCCAAAACTAGATCTAGAATTCTTCCAAGAACTCCATTAATGGAGATTGTAAATGTAAATTGATGTAGTTACAAATTATTATAGTGAAGATCCGTGGATGTAGATCACATTGATCGAACCACGTAAAAATCTTGGTGTTTATTTATAATTTTAGTACTTTATCACCATTTTTATATTTAGATCTAGGAATTGTTATCAAGATTTGATAAGGGGTGTGTTGTAGGAAATCCTGCAACTACATTTTGGCGCTAGAAACATGGTCTACTATTTGATAGATTGAAGAAGATTCAAAGAAATTAACTATTGGAAGAGTTATACATCACTAGATCTAAAAAATTTGAGAGGAAAAGTGGAAGTTTCAATGGAGAAATTGTTAAAGAAAAGGAAAAAGAAAGAGATACAGAAGCTAAACAGGAGCAGATTCAAAGAAATCTTTAAATGAAATGGAACGGCATCAATTCACCGCTCAAACAGGACAAATTTTTTCTTATCTCTTTAATTATATGTTCATAATATAGATCTGGAAGATTTGGAGTTTTAAACTATTAATCTCTTTAATTTTCTTATCGAAATCTCAGATCTGATAGTTTATCGACAAATTCTGGGAAAATTTTATTGCCTACACAGTTCAAAATGAGTTTTCAAAAGCAATTTTGCTACAATCAGACCATGTTTTACAAACTCATACAATAAATTTTACAGATTCTTCTTTGCAAAATTTTCATTTCAAAATGAATTTTCTTCGCAAAATTTTCTTTTCAAAAATGGATACAATATTCAAAAAAAAATTCACAAATTCTTCGTCGCGAGATTCTTTATCTATGAAGGAGATTCTTCTTTGCAAAATGTTGAATACTGCGAACGGTCACTGTTTTATAAATATATCTTGTGAAAAAATTATTGATGAGGTTAAATCCTTAGCCAAGTATCATTTTCAACTAGGGGAAAAATTATTGCTAACGAACTGGATGTGTTGAAAGTTTTGCGTGATATCACGCAGGGAAAATTTGTCTTTCATCATTCTTCGCTGATATTTGATTCGCTGATATGAGAGTCATTTTCCATTTATACTTTTTTATTCTGCAAGTTAACTTTATTCAAAAGTGAATCCTGAGCTGTCCCCTTATTTTTGTTAGCTTTATTCAATTTTTCCAAATCCTCACGTTTCTTCACGGGAGTCCCAAGTCCATCCCCCGAATTATTCACAACATCTTTATTAATTAATGCCACTTTATTAAAGTTCAAAAGGACATCTTGTGTATCTATCCCCTTATCTTTCTTCACTTCATTTCCTTTTTCTATATCCCCACGATTCTGCCCATGCTCACCATCATTTGAAATTTTCAAATGACCATGCTTCTTTTCCTTTTCCACCAGCTCTCTGCCCGTGTCAACAGAATTTGTCGTACCCATACCACGCGAGAGGGAATCTTGCGATGTCCCCTTATCATTCTTCTTCACTTTATTTAATTTCCCCTTATCATTCTGCAAGTTAACTCCTGCGTGATATCATTAGAGTCAAGGAAAGTTATGCATTTTTAATGACGAAATTAAAAAGAAAGATACACAGTGAGGCAAGTACATGAAATTATGAGTTTCTGCGACGAAACGAAATACATTTCTGCAAAGAAGTAAAACAACCATCATGAAGGAGAAAGACTGATGAGACCGTCCACAGTGCGAAGAAAAATAAAAAAAGAGTTTTGTTTACATAGTGAAATGAAATTGATCGAACCATAGTGGAAGCTTTGTTTCACGAGGTATAGGATTGATCAGACTGTATAGCAAGGAACGAAGATGAGAGCATCAACAGCCACGAGCAAAGGAAAGGAAAGAAGAAGACCTAGGAAGGTATGCTGCGTCAAGAACAAGCCCAAAGTTCAATTCGCAGGAATATTGTCACTAAAGTCAATAGGGAAGAAATCAGCGAAGAACCACGAATAATGGGAAAAGTTATTAAGCTGCAGAAAAGTTGCGAAGCATAAGAAGTTAGAAATTTATTAAGCTATGGACTGCCAACAAAGAAGAATATCAACACTAATCCAACCAAAACCAGTACCAAGCTTCACGATTAACTCATAGTACTTGGAGATTCATGAAAATTAACGGAAAGATAAGGAGAGGGTACGTTAAGAAGCAGAAAGGGAAGAGACCGTAAGATTGCAAGGGAGAAAACAAAAACGCAGAGATGGAGAAAGAATATTGGACTTTGACGCAGGCAAAGCCATAGGAAAAGACGCAGGCAAAGCCGCAGGAAAATGCGTAGACAAAGACGCAGAAATATAGAGTAAATGATGTAAATAGCGAGAGGAGATGATAAGTTTTGCGAATCAATCTACCTCAACACAAAAGCAATCTAGAACAGATGGTTAAGAGGCATGAAGGAAAGCGGCAGGACGCAGGATCGATTCTTGCCTTTCACAACTTATTTTTGATACGCAATATTTTTTCATAAATTTTCATTACTTCAAGAGTGAATCTAACCAACTGACATAAACAAGACGCAGCACAGAGATTTTTAGAGAGAGAAAATGTATTTTTCTTTATCATCTTCTTCCCCAAAACTAGATTTAGAACTCCATTAATGAAGATTATCAAATGTAAAATCAAATGTAAACTTTAACAATCATAGTAGAGAATCATGGATGTAGATCAAATTGATCGAACCATGTAAAAATCCGTGTGTCTATTTACAATTTTTAGAATTTTAAATATCAAATTAGTTTAGATCAAGAGATTATTATCAAGATATTACAAGGGGTGTGTTGTGGGAAATCCTGCAACTACATTTTGGCGCTAGAAACACTACCTGCTTGTTGTATTGAAGAAGATCAAGAGAAATTAACAATGGTTAATGATGAATTCAATTGAATTTATGAGATACAGGGGGAAATATGGAAATTTTGAAGGAAAAAAAAAACGATGAAGAACAGCCAACACAATTTAAGGGAAATGTACACAGAGAAGAAGAAGCAGAGATATTACGAAGCATGAGCAGATTCGAAGAAATTTTTTAAGAATGAAATGAAATCAATCGGCATCAACTAACTGTTCAAATAGGATAAATTCTTTCTTATCCCTTTAATTATATGTTCATAATCTAGATCTTGAGTTGGTGGCAAAGGAAAACTGGCGAGAACGAAGAAAGTTGGACATATAAGAGACCTGTGGCATTTCATACGTAGCAAGAAGAAAAATGAGCACATTCTTCCACGAGAAAGATCAAAGGATTTTTGCCAAGAAATTAATTCCTTAAAACATATGCAAATTTTGCCGCTCGTGAAGAAGAAGAAAAGACCAAGTGGTGATAGTAAGTGCTAAGATAAAAGAATTCTTTATTGCGAGGTGCTCATCAATAAGTTCAATAGTGCTCGTCAATAAGTTCAATAGCGACAGGAAGTTTGTCTACAAAAACAGGTCCAATAAATGGAAAGAGGCGGAAGAATTGACAAATATGGCCAGAATTAATTACAAGTGTAAAAGGGTTGCACCTAGTTAGCAAGGACAAAGTTTGTTGTCTTCTCTCCATTGCGTTGGCAGTTTTAGAGATTCCTTTTGTTTTGTTCTCGTATTTAATACCAGCAAAGCTACCCCACGAGATGAACAGCTAACCATCTTGATAAACGCACAATAGACTTGATGCATGCGAAGATAAAAGATGGAATTTTGATGAATCAAAGGAAACCTGTTGCCTTGCAAAGAACACGGGTTCTAGTCTTACCCTTCGCAAAGAATTCCTTGCCTTGCAAATAATTACATCGTAAACGTTCATCGCAGAATTTTTGATTTTCATTTTGCCTTACAAATATTTTGGCGAGGAGCAGGAATAAATACTTTGCAAATGTTTATTTACTTCGCAAAGACGTTTATGTACTATATAATGTGAAGTTTACCTCGCCAGTTATATAATGTGGAGAAAAACCATGAGACAAAAAAGAAGATGCGAGCAACACAACCAAAGCAAAAGAAGAAAAGTAGAACCAAGACTACAATATGAAAATTAAAGACTACAAGACTAATTCAGAGAAGACAAATGAATGTGACTATACTATGACTAAAAGGTGTTATGAATCAATTTACAACAAGCATAAAAGATTAATAAGACAAAAGGTGTCATTACTAGTGCGGATGGGTGTCATTGTTTTTCAATTTGCTACAAAAGGTGTTATATAGGACCAAAATAGACTACGTATTTGTCTGGCGATGTTCTCGTCAGCAAAGAAGATTACGTACTACACTATCGTCAAAAATTATATACACTATCGTCAAAGAAGATTACGTACTATCGTCAGCAAAGAAGATTATACATGTGAACACCGTTATTTTGATGTCACAACCAATTGGACAAGATCATAGAATCTTGATTTAAAATCACAAAACAGTAAGTATAAAGCAAACTATAAACAAGCAAATGAAAGATCCACACAGAAGATTAACGTGGTTCGACGGCAGTGCGTCTACATCCACGGGTAAACGAGTTTCCAGTGTTTATTATCATTGTAGGTTACATCGAAGGACTTCCCTTCATCAGGTTCTGTGAGTTTTTTAGATAGCAAGGAAAGAAGAGAAAAGTTCTCAAAGTATCGGTCGGAGAAGCCCAAAATCCCCCCTCCCACCTAATCATCCTTCCCCTTATAGGTAAATATCTTTTATCAGTTTACTAAATTAGCCTTAGCTTCATATTGAAGCATCCTTGGACATGATACAGTACGCTACGCTGCTTCATATTATCCTACTTCAGCTCTCGATGGTCGCCACGTGTGTGGTGCATATTATGGTATCTACAATTTGCCCCTTTTCTTGAGGGTTGATGATGATCGGTCCTTAAGAAAAATCACTCTTGCCATAATCTGTCGTGCCTCGGTTGTTTCTTCCTTCAGATGCTCCTTGTCGAGAGGCTTTTGCATTCAGTTTGGTAGCTACGCAGGTTGAGAACGCAGGTTGGTGACAACGCAGATTGAAGGCTCTGCACGCAGGATGGTGTCAACGCAGGTAGGCGACTACGCAGGTAGGTGACAACGCATATTGAGGACTCTGCAGGTAGGATGGTGACAACGCAGGTTGAGCACGCAGGTAGGCGACTACGCAGGTAGGTGACAACGCAGATTGAGGACTCTGCAGGCAGGATGGTGACAACGCAGGTTGAGCACGCAGGTAGGCAGCTGCGCGGGTAGGCCGCAACGCAGGTTGAGAAATTTGTACGCAGGTTGGTAGCTACGCAGGTTGGAAGCTACGCGGGATGAGAACGCATATTTACTAACAATCCTCCAGAAAATTTCCTTGTACCATGTTCTTGCTACTTATTTCATGCTTTGTGATATAGCCTCGCATTGTCGGCGTCCATGGCCCTTTGTGACATGGCTTCGCATTGTCGGCGTCCATGGCCATTTGTGACATGGCTTCGCATTGTCGGCGGCCATGCCCCTTTGTGATATGACTCCGTCATTAATGGTACAAGGCTTTGCACCAGGGCTCCGTATTTTGAGGCTTCGTAACCGCCAGGCTTCTTATGAAGCTTCGTGGCAGTAAGCTTAATTAAGCTTATAAAGTGATGGCATCAGTAATGAGCACTTGTTGAATAAACTTAAAATGCTTTAATTAAGCTACAACCAAAAATAAGTGTATGTAAGGTTGCTTTTGTCCCTGTATTGTGAGGATTTATAAAATCAAATGCTGCCGAGGTAAGCTGAGTGTTTGATTTGAAGTGTTTGCGTGCAATCCCGAGGATTTGTACCTTTGGGATCGTCTTGAGACCAGTCACCCCGTTCGGCTAACCCTGGGCCAGAGGATTCCCGAACGGTGGGGGTCGAGGCTGTACTCAAGGATATGGAGCGCGCATTGTACGAACCCATTCCGTTGGCCCACAGCTTTGTAATTGCTCGGATATCTCTCTGTTGGATGTTATCCCCATGGCCCTACACTCATAGGCCTTTACAGGGGAGTCCGGAGAGATTGCATAAGAATGCTTTCCCCGATAGATTGTGCGTTTGTGGATATGGGTCGCGCATTGTGCGAAGCACTCATTCCTTTAACTTGTGGCGTGAAAGACAACTAAATAAATCATATAAGCAACAATTTACGTTATTTAGAATGTACGAAACGTACCGAGTTCGTAAAGTGCATTTAATTTATAAAAGTATATGAAGGTACTCTTAGAATGTAAGGAGTATGGTATTTGCAAATTCTATGATTTTGTATCATGCATGCTATTTATGAAATGATTTTCATGAAAATGTATGTACTAATCATTAAAAATATGCATTATATTTGCAAAATGTATGTTTAACATACAAAAACGTATACAAAATTGAAGACCAAGTATTTAAAAACTCTTTTGTTTTGGGTGACGCATGTATGCCCCTTCCTGTTTCCGGAAGCTATTTGTCAAAGCTTGTGAAATGTCCATGAAGAGTAGAGGTGGTTGTCACGATTTTGGATACGCTGATACAATGAATTGCGTTATAAAAATATACGCATAACTTTTATGCAGTTTTTAGAAATGAATGCGATTTTTAGTAGTTAAAAAGTATTATGGAAATGCTTGCATATGCGTTTTTAGAACGTATGAAATGTATCGCATTTTCAAAGTGTGAAATTTTTATGAAACAATTTTCGTTGAAATGCATGCACTACCCAAAAATGCAAAAATGTATGCATTTTTGCATAGTTATACATGAAGTGTTTCTATGTATGTAAAAATGTGTACTAATATAAGCAAAATGTAAAGAGTAAGTGTTTGCAAACTCTTTGGTTGGGTGTGATGTATGCATGCCCCCTTTTGTTTTTGGAGGCTGGTTGCCGAAGCTTGTGAAATCGAAAGTAACTGCCCATGTAAAGTCTTCGCGGGTGTACTGAATGACTGATGGTTACAGCATCTAGCACACACGCATAAGTCAATAGGGTACTCAGATTCAAGAGGGTTATCGAGATGGGTTGCTTGAAAGGTGTCATTGGACGCAGATTTGTACGTGCGTACCAATACTTGTAATAGTACCAGGCATCTTGAGTGTTCCCTTACTATCAGTAAGAGTCCTTCATTGTAGAATAATTTTAGTAAAGGATATGATATGCTATGCTATGCAGAGGGATATACTTGCCCCTATTCTTTACTGAAGTTTTGAGGCGTCTCCTTTGTGATTGATAGGTGCTTCCTAGAACTTGGTTGTGAGCTTGCCCCGTTCATTGCAGGATTATGTCTCCTCTGGAGTGGATTAGACCATTGGTTTGTGCTGAAGTCCACATGTATGTGTGGGATGAGTGTTTGAAATGCGAACCCGAAGATGTATGTACCTCCGTGAACGTCTTGGGACCTGTCACCCCGTTGGCTAATCTTGGGCCAGAGGATTCCCGAACGGTGGGGGTCTAGGCAGCGTGGTTGGATATGAGATGCTTTTGGTCAGCACGCTCATTCTGTCAACCCGCCGTCAAAAATTGCTTGGGCATCTCTCTGTCGGATGTCATCCCCATGGCCCTACACTCATAGGCCTTTACAGGGGAGTCTGGAGAGATTGCGTGTGGACGCTTTACCCAATATGAGGATAAGAGACCGGTGGTGCTTGCCCCGTTTTATCCGATGTATGTAGTTTGCAAGACATGTATCGATTTTTGCAAAATGTATGATGTGTGTTGTACATATGCCCCCTTTGGCTTTTGGGAGCCGGTTGACCAGGTTCGTGAAGGTGAAAGTTATTGCTCTAACGAAGGTTGCTTAGGCTGTCGACTTTGAGCTGCCCCTTGTACTGTGCCTTTGAGTTTGATTACCCCTATGGAGAACTCATTAGCTTTTCCTTGTTGCTTCCACTTTTACTGTATTGTAGCTACCAAAAATCATGATTTCCTGGGGGTCTGGAACAACTAGCACATGCTTACGTGTGTATTGCCGTCGGACGTCTTTGCGATGCTTGAAAAATGTTTCGAGTTTACAGTAGAAGGCTTGTTTACATGGGATCCACGTGATATATTTAATCTCCTATCGTATTACCCATACGTCTGTAAAGTATCAACTTCTTTCATTTAAACGGCTACAACGGCTTATTGTATTCGGGGGACCGTTCCATGTTCTTGAAGAGTGTATCTTCATGTAGAGGTAGCACGCTCCGTTGACCAGATTCTTGTTTATCAGCAACTTTGCAGCTAGGATATGATGCTTTGCAGCTATATTGGGCTGGAGTTACGGTGCGTTGCAGCTACATTGGGCTGGAGCTATATTGGAACAAGACTGCGCTGTCATGCTTTGCACCGTCATCGGTCATGCCCCTTCGTGACATGGCTTCGCGTTGTCGCTGGCCATGTCCCTTCGGGATCTTCCTTGCACCATATCGTTGCACGACTTTTGGATTATCATCTTCGGATAGCGTATCCAATAACGATATTGTTTCCTTTAGATGCCCCTTGTCGAGAGGCTTTTGCGTTCTTCGCGGTAGAATTTTGGTGAAGAATATATTACGACAAAATATTAATACTTGCCCCTCTTCTTTACCGTAATTCAAAAATGTCCCTGCAAACCAAAATATACCTTACCCTTCGTAATGGTATGAGTACTCCCTCTCCATGGCATCAGTCGAGTAGTGGGAATAAGCATCGTCAGTATTGCGTAGGGGACACAATATTGTTGATCATACTCCGTTTGGCAAGTATGGACTTCGTTCTCCACAGTAATATTTTTGAGTTTCTCATCTTCCTTGTCGTTTTCTTTTCGTTGACAAGGCTTTGCATCATTATTAGTCAGCTGGCTTCACATCGATCTTGTATTATCGGAATAAAGATTGGAGCCGCATGGTCTGACTGTGGGATCATGACAGGATCATCCGAACATGCGTGGTATGGACCTGCTCTCATCATCTGGACATACCATACCTTGTATCATTGGCCTGGGGATTGAGCTACGTGCTGAACTAGTCTTTGGATTATTTGCATCTTCCTTATCGGGCTTAGGGTCTTTGGTTAATCTGCATCTTCGGAACTGAGCTGGGCATCGACATGAGGAGCTGTGGAATACAGGTTTACTAGGAGCGTCGGTGTCGCTTTGTACCACTATCATCGTTGGACTGAGCGTTGCTCCATTATTATCGGCCTTGGGCATTGAGTACCCCTTTCCCGGTAATTAGTTTGTAAGTATCAATGTGTCGAGGGTTATTGTTTTGTTGTTAAAATACTCCTCATCATCGTGATACTTGTACATCGTGTAGAATGTGGGTTAACTCATCGTCGTCAACATCAGGCTCGGCATCTTCATGTCACCGTTGACATCGGACTTGGGTTAAACCATGGCTTTTAGTTGTATTCTGACAATAGATTTTAACTGAGCTTTAGCTACACTCTTTTAGTTGCCTCAACTGGTATATCAGCTTTGTAGTCCATCCTGAAGCTTAGCTGCGGAATTAAGCTGCGGTGGTGAGCTACGGTTGGGAGATGCGGTATTGAGCTGGGCTGCGGTGGTGAGCTGCGGTGTTGAGCTGCGGTTTTGAGCTGCGGTGTTGAGGCTTCGGATTCCACTTTGGATTGAGGGCTTTGTACTTTGGTATGCTGGTTACCTTCGCTCTAGTGAGTTTGCAGTTGTACTTGGACTTGGGTTGAGATGATCTCATATGTTGGACGCATTGTGGTACCGGAGATCTATCATCGGGGAAGGGCATCATTTCTCCTTGGTCAGCACCTTAGGAGCAGGGCAAGCACCACCGGCATCGGGCTTTGGGTCGCCCGCTCTTGAACTTGAGCTGTATCATCACCATGTTGAACGTAAACAGAAGACATCATCGTGCTGAACTTAGGGTCCAACAACAACGGCATCGTGTTGAAGAGCCTTCGTCGGATCTTTGGAGAACGTGCGAGTCAGGTAGCCTGTACGTCGGGATCAGTCATCATCGTCACAAGAATTTGGCTTCCGTTCCCGTTATCACTCTTTGCGTCGTGTTTGGACTCTGGCATTGTGTTTGGACTTTGCAAGACTTGGTCTCATAGTTGACGTTCATTGGATTGTCTTTGGTCTTTACGAATCATCTGGGTATAGGACGAATCATCTAACAGACGTGCATCTGGGATTGAGCTGGTCAGCATTGGATTATCGTGTCATGATTTTGCATCATTGCCGTCGACTTTGCATCTTCATCGTTTGTTGACTTTGCATCTCCGAGATACTTTGATCATCATCATCAGAATTGGACCATCGTTAGAGGCAGCGGCTTTGCACCATCGTCGCAAAATTTGCATCATCGACCTTGGGACACTATATACCTCGTGCCAGTTGAACAGTGCTTTCTCTACGAATTGAGTTGGTCTGTATCTGGTTCAAATCTGCTGTTGGTAATAGAGTTGCGTGATCCGAAGATGGAACTGCGGAATTGAATCTGCGGAATTAGAGTTGATCGTTGGGCTTTGGTGTGTTGCTAGTATTGTTATACACTCGAGCCATGCTCTCCTCTTCATGGCAGCAACTCTGGTAGGTCAGCAGTGGTTTTACGTCTTTTTCACCTTGAGTTAAACCATTTGCTGGTGAGATTTTTAGTGGATAGATAATCTGGTCAGGTACCTCCACCGGATTTTGAGCTATCTTTGTAAAGTCACTAGGCTTCGGATCTGAAGCTTCGTCATTTTAAGCTTCGTGTTTGAAGCTTCGGGTAGGAAGCTTCGTATTTGAAGCTTCGTCTTTCCTGCCACGCAGGCTGTATGCAACGAATACCGTGCATAAGACTGGGTTTACATCAGACTCTGCGTCATCATCATCGGACTTCCAGCCTTTGCGCAACGTCCGTTTTAGGTCTTCATTTCCAAAGATCATCGTTGTTGATCGTCGTAGCAAGACTCAGGCTCATTGTCTTCAGAGAGCCTCGTCATGGACTTTGGCTTGCCGTCCGTTTTGGGGATCGATATTTCTTATTTCCTATACTCCATGCACAACGATGACGATGGAACCCAATTCAACTGTAAAATAGCACTAACAAAAAGTAAAGGATTAATAAAGAATTAATTCCACTCCCAAAAAAAAAAAAAAAAATACTTCCCCTTATTGAACTGGTTTATGCTGCAGGGGTAATCAGCTTCGCTTGAACTGGAGGATCGGAGCAGTCATCGGAGTTGGGATGGTCTGGTACTTCAATATAGAGGGCCGGTGATGTTCTCGTTGTCATCAGATCGAAGCTCTCATCATTAGATGGACTGTGCATCGTTGTGACAAGGCTTTATATCATCGTTATTGAACTTTGGTTCCCCAGCATCGAACTTTGAAGCATCTTCCAGCTTTACTTCTTCAGCTGTATCTTCGGCTTTTGTATCATCGTTCCAAGACTATGCATCATTCGCGTCAGTCTTTGGTTTCACCATTGCTCGACTTGGCAGTGGGTTCTATCATCGTCTTGAGATTTGATGGTGGTATCATCTAGTGAGGGGTAATCATCGGAATTCAACATTGCTTTTGTTTGCATCGTCACAAGAATTTGAACTGTATGACCGTGGTGAGGCTGTTTTCATGGTCCATGGAATTGAGCTGCGGAATGAGGCTTCGCAATTGTACTTTGAGATTTGGAGCAGGCTTTGAGCTTTGGAATAGGGACTGAGCATCAGAAACTGGGCAGCTGACCTGAAGCTTCGGGGATGGACTTGAGCAGAGGATTTAAGGCTTCGGAGACTTAGCTACGGGAATCGTCCTCTGGCCTGCATCATCGGGACTTTGGATTCTGCGTGGCATCGTTGGTTATCTTAATTTAATCCGTCGTTACTGCTTTGTTATAGCGTTGGAAGGTACCGAGTGCAATTAACCTGCATAAAATAAAATTGAATCTAAGATTGCACTTCCGGTCCTCTAAGTCGACTATCTTCACTCGGCATCCAATTGTAATTTCTTTTCGCTTGGCCTCCCATTATGCTGGCTTTATTCCGATTACTCTCTTCCCGTTGGAAACTTTTATGTGGGGCTGGGCGCCAAAGCGTTAATAAGAAATATTGCCCATCGTCAGCGTCTGGCTTTAGTAAGATTCTTGCTCCTTGCTTTCAAGGATCATCGTTGTTAGCTTCTAACTTTGCCTTATCAGGTGACATGACGTGGGCAGCGCTTTGGCTAACTCGAGCAGCTTGTATGGAGTTATCCTGTGCAACCGATTCTTCGTTTTTGGATCTTTGGACGTCCACTTTTTCTCAGTGATGATACTCCTCATAAGTTAACCTGCACATTATTGAAACGAAGAGTTCTTTGATGGAGTCACCGGTCCACCATGGAGTTGCCTTTGAAATGAGTTTCGTTGATTTCTTCTAGTTGGCATCATCAGATTAAAGCTTATATGCATCCTCTGAATTGGGGTGACCTCTTCGTAATCGGCCTTTACAGCAACTTGTGTGGAGGGTCTGCGTGTTCTTTGCACCTTCTCTTTGGAAGCTGCTGGTCCACTTCGTGTCTGATTATTTCATCAATTGAGCCTTGTGTAGCTTATCGGGTAATCACGGCGTCGTTGTTATTAAGTTGGTTCTTCGTCCAATATGAGGCAACAGCCTCACATAGGTATCGGACTGGACTGCTACATCCTAGTCTATTACCAATGTTTTGGTCATGTTTTTGTTCATTAAGTGAGAAAAGATATGAAACGAAGGCTTTTCAACCTCTAGGGTAGAAAGATAAGGCTCTTTGAATTTAATGATATCAGACTTAGCATTTTTATTCCGTTGCCGACATTAGGCTTGGCACCTTCATACTGTTACCGACATCAAATTAGGCCTTGACTTGACATCGTCCTCATTATCGCGCTCCAGCCTTGGGATTCTGGTTTATTGTTGCCAGCGTCTGGTTTCAGATCTTCGTTTTTATCTACTACATCCGCGGACTACAACTTTGCCTTCGTCTTCATTGGTCTTTGTCTGCGAAATATGACAAGCTTTGTCTGCGGGTTCTTCGTTTAACACCACTACTTCTTGAATTTTTGCTTGAACTTTGGGATCGAGGATATCCTAGGGTTGCATGGCTTTGCATTGCTGGCATCCGAATTTGAACCATCTACTTTGCTGTGGCTCCGCAGGTTCTTCACAGCTACGTAGGAGGCTTTGGTTAACTCTTTGGAGTTATAGTTGGGCAGCTCCGGTGGATCTTCAGAGTTGAATTTAGCTTCTGGATAGGAGTTGAGCATCTTAAACCTAGCAACGGCACTATGAACTCGTTATACTACGGAATTGGAGTTGAGCATCGTTGGGCAGCTTCGCGACATGGCTCCGCGTCGGTGGCAGCCATGCCCCTTCGCGACATGGCTCTGCGTTGTTGGCGGCCATGGTTCCATTGCTCTACCCTTGAACATATATATTGCACATAACAAGATCGTACTGCAACGAGGGTGGCTGAGCCATGAACCTGCACAGAGATTGAATAAAACCATGCTTGAGTCTTCGGACTGAGGCTACATCGTCGCGATAAGGCTGCGTTGTCGGCGGCCATGGTGGATCTTCGTTCTCTGACTTTGGCAGCTTTAGCAGCAACATCATTGTGTTGCACTTTGGGTCTAGCAGCTATGGCGTCGTAATGCGCTTCGTGTTTCCTCTATAGCGGGGGGAATTTGCATCTTCGGGATACGATCATCAACATCGGAATTGGACCATCATTGGAGGTGACAGCTTTACCTCTTCGTTATCATTTACCTCTGTATCGTTGTTATTGGCTGGGTATGAACTGCATCTTCGGTGTGTAGTCCATGCATGTCAAAAATGGTTGGGAAACATACTGGTTTGAAACCCAACAGCGATGGCTGAGACAAATCTCACAACTGGTCAAAGAATAAGTGTAAGAGCAAAACTTCACTGAACATTTCTAAACAAGATACGAACTGTAAGCACTTGCACAAGCTCGTGTGAGACTAAAATAAGTTAAAAAGTAAAAGCTCATTTCTGCATAGCAACTTTAATTCTCTGGGTTGTTTTTGCACACAGAAGACAAGTGTTTTCAGATTTGAATTTTTTCACATGGTACTGTTAGATTTTGAATGGTGCCCAACTAAACCTTTCGTTTGAAAATAACAAATCAAAAGAAATCTCAAGCGAATGTACTGAATATATTTACATAGGATAATCAATTTATCAAATAAATGAAGTGAAGAATTGGAAAAATTAAAAACCAGTTTCAGAAAGTTAGCAAAAAAGCTTGAAAAGCAGATCTGGAATTGGAATAGGTAGAATAAATTCTTTACCCATTCCCTGTTTCTAGCGCCAAATTGTGAACACCGTTATTTTGATGTCACAACCAATTGGACAAGATCATAGAATCTTGATTTAAAATCACAAAACAGTAAGTATAAAGCAAACTATAAACAAGCAAATGAAAGATCCACACAGAAGATTAACGTGGTTCGACGGCAGTGCGTCTACATCCACGGGTAAACGAGTTTCCAGTGTTTATTATCATTGTAGGTTACATCGAAGGACTTCCCTTCATCAGGTTCTGTGAGTTTTTTAGATAGCAAGGAAAGAAGAGAAAAGTTCTCAAAGTGTCGGTCGGAGAAGCCCAAAAGCCCCCCCTCCCACCTAATCATCCTTCCCCTTATAGGTAAATATCTTTTATCAGTTTACTAAATTAGCCTTAGCTTCATATTGAAGCATCCTTGGACATGATGCAGTACGCTACGCTGCTTCATATTATCCTACTTCAGCTCTCGATGGTCGCCACGTGTGTGGTGCAGATTATGGTATCTACAATACACACTATGTTTTACTATTACGTACTCAAACACTACATCTATATTATAATCATTTAACAGTAGCCTGCCCAATACGCTGGCAAACATAAAATATAGGAACGTTTCTACTTCACCAACTACAAGTCTTCTTCGAATGCTCATCAGATATTTTACGAGGGAATAACTAGGCAAATGACCCTTGAGCTTCCTGATTGAAAATGTAGTCTTGCGAAGATGCGCCCCTTGTAAACTATATTTTAGAAGGAGGGGATGGAAATATTGACGAGCAGAAATTGGTACATCTACTTTCCGCGAGAAGAATATTTCATTACTTCGCCAAATTGATCAGAGACAGGAATTTGGTATTTCATTACTTCGTCAGATATTTGATTATTTCGCAAGTTAATTTCGCAAGAGAAGGGTTAGAACAATTGGTATGGTGCAAAAGGCAGGTCAAGAGTTCATTTCTTATTTCTTCTCAATCCATAAGCAAATCAAATACTTCGCGAGAAACGACACCAACAGAAAATCGCAAAAAAGCTAAGTACCACTTCGTTGAATATTTTACTTACAGAAAATGGAAATTTTTGATTTATTTTACAAAAAGCGATACTATCGCAATATTTCAAAGAGCACTTCTAAGATTTTTAATATTTCAAAAGATTTCATAAGATTTGATTTAATTTACCAAAAGCGGTATAATCGCAAGATTTCCAAAATTTCTAAGATTTCAAAACATTTCAAAGAATTTTGATTTGATTGACCAGAGCGATATATTCGCAAAAATTTAAAGATTTCAAAAAAGATTTCAAAGATTTCAAAGATTTTTTATTTGACTTACCAAAAAGCGATACAATCGCAAGATTTCAAAAAATTCAAAAGGTTATAAAAAATGAGATCATCGCAAAAAATTTAAAGATCGCAAATTTTTTCAAAGATTTCAAAGATTACAATAAATGAAACTATCGCAAAGATTTCTAAGATTTCAAAAAAAAATTGATTTCATTTCCAAAACAGCGATACCCTCGCAAGATTATAAAGATTTCAAAAGATTACAGAAAATGGAATTATCGCAAAAATTTTCTAAAATTTCTAAGGTTACAAAAAACAAAATTATCGCCAAAATTTCTAAGATTTCAAATTTCCAAAATACGCAATACAATTGCAAGATTTAAAAGAAGATTTAAAATATTTCTCTAGAATATTTCTTTTACAGAAAGAGATTTGTGGTTTTAACAAATGCGATAAAATCGCAAGATTTCAAAAATTATTTCTAAGATTTCAAAATATTTTAAAGAATATTTCAACTCACAGAAATGAGCAAAACAAATTTTTATCAGAGCTGCGAGTGTAATCGCGAGATTATTCAAGATTATATAGAGAATTGACAGAAATGAAAGAATGAAGAAACGCGAATAAAATTTCGCAGAAATTTAAAGAATGGGACAAACCTTTATGGCGTGCACCCTAGTTCGCGAATACAATTTCGTAAGAGGCAAATGTAAGACCTACAAGTGCGTCATAAAGGGGGTATCTCTTTACATGATTCAGCGATAAGGTTATACCGCTACTGGAACCTGAATCATGCAGATGTTGGGGTTAAAGAAAACCTATCCGGGAGAGAGATCTTGGATTTCCAGCTTTATAAGGTTATACCCTGGTTGGACGACCGAGGATCTCTTCCAAGAAGTGCAAAGTATGACCAAGGCGCCGAGGTACACGGTTTAGCCAAGGGTGCCCGGGACGGACGAACCTACCCTGGCCATCTTTGGTAAGTCTTGGCTATGATGCACTTGGCCTGAAGAAAACTCCACTTAGGGTACAGTCTTGTAACTATAAGCCATATAGGCATAAAGGACAAGAGGCTGCAAAAACAACTGGTTGTTGGTAAATCTGTGTAGTTGCAGAAAACCTTACAACTACACCCTCAATAGAATTTGTAAATCTTTTGAAGTTCTTGATGAAGAATGGCAACTTATTGATTGATCTTCTCAATTGATTACAAAGAAATGTATTAATGGGACTTAGAACAGTTACAACTTTCTCTGTTCTCTTCCCTAAGACTTTTCCTATCACTCATCCAAAGAACCTCTCTAATCTAACATTTGAACTACTATTTATAGTGAAATCTGTACAGCTGTATACAACTTGTGAAGCATCGCAACAATGCTCGTAAACTTTATCCTATATTCGTAAACTTTTCTCACTTCTCCCATATTTCTTCTACTATCGTAATATCTTGCGGTGTTTTCCCCTTATATTTGCTACTATGTTCGTAACCCAATATCTTGCGATATTCTGTCCCTACATCTTGCCTCTTCTCATGTTAATTCTGCGAAGAAGAAATGTCATGAGAACCAATATACTCGCATATTTTATATAGTTATCATCACCCATTGTATTCGCAACACGTGTTTTCTCTTTCATCAAATTCGTGACACGTTTTTTCGTAACCGTCCTTCTTAACCACCCATGTTTAATCGCATTAAAGAATTCCTATCTTCATCAAACTCTTTTCTTTATAAATACTATTTTTTACTCTTCCTTTTGTTCTTTTATTTCTTTCATCTTCCCCACTGCTTCTGTAACTTCTTCCTTCTTTCCTCTACCATTATTTCTTGCCTCTTCTCTTCTCTGTTTTCTTTGCTTCCTCTAATGGCTCCGAAGAAGAAAACTATGGATCAACTTAACGCAGAACTTGCTGATAGAGATCTCATTCTTTCTGAGATTGATGGTCATACTAACAAATCCAGTCTTTGTATGGAACTTTTTACTGATCTCCCTTGGAATGATCAGAAAGTTTTAGTTTCATGAGGCCAAATCCTCGCAGGTCTCCCTCTTCCTCTTTATGACGTTCACCTTCCTTTGTTCTATGATATTATTTCCCATCCAAATTTCTCACGAGCCATTTATCAATTGACTGGAGATTGCATTCGCATTCTAGTTGAATTCGCAACTCGTGCTGCTGTAGGTACTGAATATCGCAAGATAGTAGTTCACGAGTATCGTAATAAATAAAGGAGGAGAGAGTTATAAAATGATACGATGATAGAAGTAACGCGGGGAAATATGAAGTTTTGCGAGGATGAAATAATTTTGCGAGGATGAATTGCGATACTTCGCAATTCATATACAGCTGCATAAGTTTTACTATAAATAGGAGTTCAAATGTAAAATTGGAGAGGTTCTTTTAGTGAGTGTAAGAAATTATCTTAGGAAAGAGAATAGAAAAAGTTGTAACTATTCTAATTCCATTTTGATAATTCTATGTAATCAACTAAGAGAATTAATAAGAAAATTGTCCTTCACCATCTAGAACTTCTTGAGTTTTTACTAATTCTATTGAGGGTGTAGTTGTAGGTTATTCTGCAACTACATAATTGGCGCTAGAAACAGGGACTTAAGAATTGTGGTAGCCAAAATTTGAAGGAATTGTGGAAAATTTGAAGATCAAATGAAGTCAGTAGATGGAGATTGCAAAAAAGAAGAATGTAATATGATCACAAAGACAATGATTGATGAATTTCATAGTAATATGAAGGGAAAAATATACAAGCGAGATTGTAGAGGAAGAAAGATCATGGAGGAAGAAAAGATAACAACTTTAGAAGAATGGGAAAAGCAGAAAATCACATTTTCAGCAGCAGAAATTCCAAATGAAGACTTGAACCATACTTCACCATTGGTGATCACATGTCCGATCATGCTAGAAGATAAGAAAGCTGTAGAAAAATGGAAATTAAACCGAATTTTGGTTGATACAGGGAGTTCTGTTAATATCATATTCTATCATGCACTTAAGGGGATGGGAATTAAAGATGAAGAAATCACAAATTCAAAATGTCTTATTCTTGGATTAGGAAAATCTACAACAAAATCTAAAGGGGAAATCGCGCTGCGAATATTACTAGGAGAAATCGAAACACATGTAATCTTGTGTGTGATAGATATGGAATCTCCATACAACATGCTGATAGGAAGGCCGTGGATTCACGCGATCAAAGCTGTTGCTTCAACATTACATCAGAAAATAAAATTTCCTACACCAAATGGAATACAAGAAATAAAAGGAGATCTTGATAGTGCAAAATTTTGTTATCAAATAGAAGTAACGCAATGTGGAGGAAGAGCAAGAAAGAAACAGCTTCGTAGGAAACTTACGAAGGAAACAAAAAAGGAAGAAGAATTCCGAGTGTATACATTAAGAGCAAAGGAAGGGAGAGGTATACCAAATGAGATTCCATAAAAAGAAGGGGAACCAGCAAAAATAATCAAAGAACCAACACCTATGGGGAGCAAAGTCCAAGCTATGTTGCAGCTGAACCAACTAAAGAAATAAATATTGGAAGTAAAGAGGAGCCTTTATTCTTGCGAATTGGAACTAAGATGGATGAAGAAGAAGAAAAAAGAACTATTGATCTTTTGCGAGAATATAAAGATATCTTCGCAGGAAGTGTAGATGAGATACCAGAATTGATCCATCAGTGGCGTGTCATAGATTGAACATAGATAAAAATGTAAGACCATTCAAAGAAAGAATAAGGAAGATATCACAAAATTATCATGTACAGATAGAAGAAGAATTACAAAAGATGTTGGATGCAGGGATCATAAGGGAAGCAAAGTATCCAGAATGGATTGCGAATATGGTCATTGTTCCGAAAAAGAATAAAGGAATAAGAATTTGCATAGATTTCACTGATCTAAACAAGGCATGTCCCAAAGACAGTTTTCCATTACCAGATATACCACAAATGGTGGAATCAGCTGCAGGTCATGACAGAGTCACTTCACTTGATGGATATAAAGGGTATAATCAAATATCACTCGCAGAAGAAGATCAAGAACATACTGCCTTTTTTGCTCCAATGGGTTTGTATTGTTATGTGAAGATGCCATTTGGTTTGCGGAATGCGGGTGCTACATATCAACGTATGGTTGAAAAAGTGTTCGCGAAGGGGATACATAAAACTTTGGAGGTATATGTAGATGACATGTTGATAAAAAGCAAGGAAGCTAAAGATCATGTGCAAGATTTGAAGGAAATATTTGAGCAAATGAGAAAATTCAACATCAAATTAAATCCTGAGAAATGTATAATTGGGGTTGCATCTGGAAAGTTCTTGGGATACATAGTATCAAAGGAGGGAATACATGTTGATCCAGAAAAGGTCCAAGCAGTTCGTGACATGCCAACACCTGCAACGGTAAAAGAAGTACAAAAGCTAAATGGACTCTTGGCTTCACTTGGAAGATTTATTTCACGAATGTCAGATAAGTGCAAGCATTTTTTCAACATACTTAAGAAGGGATCAAAATTCAAGTGGACTGATGAATGTGAAAAAGCTTTTCAAGGAATCAAAGAATACCTCACAAATACATCTATACTACAGAAACCAGAGAAAGATGAAGAATTATTGGTATACCTCGCAACAACTCCATATGCTCTAAGTGCAGTTCTGTTGCGAGCAAACGCAGGAGTAGAAAGGCCCATTTACTACATTAGTAAAACCTTTAATGCAGCAGAGAAGAATTATTCTAAAATGGAGAAGTTAATCTTAGCCCTGGTTTATGCATCATTCAAGTTACGAATATACTTTCAAGCACATGTGATAAAAGTGGTAACCAAAGTCCCAATTGAGTCAATCATGAAGAACACAAAAAGGTCAGGAAGAATAGAAAGGTGGAATGCACAAGTAAACCATTACAAAATAAAATACGAAGTATTATCTTCGCAAAAATCACAAGTCGTTGTAGATTTTTTGGCAGAATTTCCGTTGGAAGAAGATGAAGCAGTAGAAGAAATGATGGATGTTGAAGAAGAATTTGGGAATCCAAAAGACTTGTTAACAAAACCAAATAGATGGGAAATTTTAGTAGATGGATCATCCAATAGCGAGGGGAATGGAATTGGAGTTGTGTTGATTTCACCAGAAGGAGAAAGAACGGCATTCTCATTCAGATTAGAATTTTCTTCCACGAACAATGAAACAGAATACGAAGCTGTAGTGCATGCATTAAAGATCGCAGCAGAAAAGAAGCTCGAAAATATAAGGATAACAAGTGATTCGCAGTTGGTAATTTGTCAAATTAAAGGGGAATATACCACAAATGAATCTTCTTTGAAGAAATACAAGAAACTCGTTGATGAATTATCTGCGAAGATACCAAAATTGAAATGGAGACATATATCAAGAAAATATAATAGTCTCGCAGATGCATTTGCATTCATTCCAAGCATGATGACAAATCCAAATACAAGAAATATCCAAATCCAGACAATTCAACAACCGTCAGTGGGCAAAGAAAAAGAAATTGAGGAAGCTGTTGCGATGGAAGTAGAAAGAGAGTTATCAAACAACATCGCAGATTGGAGAAAAGAAATTCATGCATATCTCGCAACAGGAGAAATATCCAGGAACATACTAGAAGCACATAAATTAAAGAGTCGTGCAACAAACTATGAGCTACGAGAAGGAATTTTATACATAAAATCTTTCAATGGACCACCTCTCAGATGCTTAACTCGTGAAGAAGGAGAAAAAATATTGAAGATGTTACATGGAGGAGAAGCTGGCAATCATAGTGGGGGAAGATCTCTAGTGTACAGAGCAAAGATACAAGGATATTACTGGCCATATATGCATACAGACGCAAAATTGTTCGTACGAAGATGCAAGGAATGTCAACGACATGGTAAAAGAATTCATGCACCAGGGGCAACATTAACTTCTTCAACAAGCTGCTGGCCTTTTGGGAAATGGGGGTTGGATATTGTTGCACCATTTCTCGCCCTGGATCTGGACAAAGGCGATATTTGATAGTCGCAATGATTATTTCACGAAGCTCGCAGAAGTAAAAGCGATACAACATATTCGTGATAAAGATGTTTTTACGTTCATATTTGAGAACATCATTTGCAGATACGGAGTTCCAGCACAGTTAGTATCTGATAATGGAAAACAATTTGAAGGGCAGAATATAGAGATGTTACTAAGTGCTTTTAGGATAAAATGTGGGAAATCAACTCCGTTATATCCACAAGCTACTGGACAGGCAGAGGCAACAAATAAAACAATTACAGATATAATCAAAAAGAAATTAGAAGGACATCTCAAAGGGTGGTGCGAGCAAGTACCTAGTGCAGTCTGGGCATACAATACAACTAGAAGAGAGGCAACTGTAATGTCTCCTTATTGCTTAACATATGGAGTAAAAGCAGTATTACCAACAGAGGTTATAATTCCGACAACAAAGAAAGAAGCTTGGGAAAGAAATTTAAGTGCAGGGGTAATATTAAGTGAACTGGATGATTTGGAAGAAAAAATAGAAAAGGTGTTGCACCATATGAAGATTTATCAGGAACGATTAGCTCGAGAATACAACAAGAGAGTCATTGAACGTGAATATCAACCAGGTGATTTGGTCATGCGAGAAACACCTCCATATCAGAAAGAAAATGGAGGAAAATTAGCACCAAAATGGGATGCACCATATGTTATTAAAGAAGTTGTAGGAAGCGGAGCTTATAGGCTGATGGATCCAGAAGGGAGAGACATGGGTTTGAGGCTTGGTAGACCGTGGAACAGACTGTATTTGAAAAGGTATTATCCATAAAACTCATGAAATTTTTTACGAATAATGTTTGCTCGCAGGAAATTGGGAAAAGTTACGAGTTTAAAAATTTATATTGCGATTAAACTTTCATTAATTTGCGAATAAAAGACCGCAATCTGTGATCAGCCTCCAAAAAAGAAAGAGAGCCGCAGAAAATTTTATACAGGCAAACCTTTGTGGCGTACAACCTAGTTCGCGAAGCTATATTTCGTAAGAGGCAAAGTCCTAAAGTACGTCATTTAAGGGGGTACCTATAAACATGGCTAAGGGTATCCGGAACACCACCAAGGGCCCTTAGTACATGGTAAAAATTTAGGGGTACAACCCAATAATGGGGTACCTATCCGGGTTAGACACCTTGGATTCTCACCTAATCTAGCGACATTACGCAATATAAAATGCGATGTAAGAGGATTTAGGTTGGGCGACTAAGGCATACTGTCTTTCCCAAGGAGTGCATAAAACGATCAAGGCGCCGAGGTACACGGTTGAGTCAAGAGTGCCGGGTGAGGTTGAACCACATCTGCCATTTTCGACAAGTCTTGGCAAATGATGCACTTGGCCCAAAGATACCCCATAGGGTGCAACCTCGTAACTATAAGCCCTATAGGCAAAAAGGATAAGAGGTTGCGATCAAAAGCTGGTTGTTGGCAGAACCGGATGGGAAGAGCTAACCTTGTATGGTCGATGTACGCTTCCTTGAAGGGGCAACCAGGGGAAGATAAAGGCAGCACCCTCCATTAGGGAGCTGATACGTGCTATAAGACGCAAATGTCACGAGGCTTCTTGTTTGCGAAAACATAAAGGCTTGTCATATTTGTGCAACAAATGAAGTTCTGCGAGCATTCTAAAAAAAAAAAAAAAAAAAAAAAAAAAAAAAAAAAAAAAAGAGAAGGAAAACATACAAAAAGAACTCATGAGAATGAAACAAAGAAGTTAAGATGAGATCAATGGGTTATTACATGAAAGTGTAAAAACGTCCTGCGATTTCATCGCAAGACGATAATGTCACGAGGTGGTATGTTCGCAAGAATGTCCAGACTTGTCATATTATCGCAAAAAAATATTACAAAAGAGGTGGCAAAATAAGACCTTTACTTAGGAAGGCATGATAAGACCACAAGAATTAATGAAATTCATTACATCAAAATAAGTGAAGAAATTATACAAGAAAATACATTATGAAGATCTGAAGAGAAGATAGCTTCGTCAATATTATTGAAGAATTTTTACAAGAAGTCCTATTAAAGAAGACAACACCATTAAATAATTTTCACGAAGACTTAAAAAAAGATGCGATTTTGATAGCAATCAAATACAGATAAGTTCATATTCGTAAAATTTTACGAGAATTACATACTTCTTATACTTCTCCATATATTGAATATTTCTTCAAAAGTTGAATACTTCTTATAATCCTTTAAGAATACCTCATATTTATTATACTTCTTCAACGGATATTTCATTTGGTGAAGGTTAAGTAATCATTATACTTCTTCATATGTTACGTAATTATTCACAGATTGAATACTTCTTATATCTCTTCATTTGGTGGATTGAGTACTTCTAATACTTCTTATATCTCTTCATTTGACGGATTGAGTACTTCTAATAAATCTTCAAAGGTATTGTATATGTAGTATACTTCTTAAGGATATTTCATATATTTTATTTCTTATACTTCAAAGGGAGGATTTCTTATTTACAATCGTAACAAGTTGAAACCTCGTAAGATAAATTGAGGCAGATATTTTAATACTTCCAACAATGTTTAATCATTTAAAGAGAAATAATAGGGGGAAAAGGAGGTACTAAGCTTTATCTATGAGTTATATATTATTTCTCTTCATATGATCAAATGGGGCAAAATAAGGAAAACATTTAATTAAAGAAAGGTTAAATCATCTTCGCAATATATCAGATTTACTTCTTAAGAAAGGTTAAATCATCTTCGCAAAGTATCAGATGTACTTCTTAAAAGACAGAATTGTTCACAAAAAGAATAACCAACAGTAACTAAGGGAAGGAATTCAAAAGAAAGGAGAACAGGAGAGTCAATGATAAATTGAAACAAAAAAGAATATTATCATGCTTCATCAACACTCTGTGCTGGATCTTTAAGATGAGTAGGGTCATTAGCAGCTTTCGACTTTTGCGAGATATCATTCTTTGAAGAATGTGCAACAGGAACATCTCCTTGAGGAGTAGATTCTTTCTCGTCATCAAGATCTTCATCATCACTCTCATAATCAAAATCACTATCAACTTCATCATCAGATATTTTCAGAGGAGTGATTTTCACAGGAGGCAAGGCTCTTGATAAGAGAATGTTATTCGTAAAGACTTGAGCTTTCAGATGACTTTTACGAAGTATAGCTTTTTGATGGTTGGTATCTTCAATATCTTTGGAATAAGCAAGATAGTTAAATCTCCGAGTAGCACGGTCACGAGAGTTGATTAAGCGAGTAGAAAGCAAAGCATTTTTCTTATGAAGCTCGGAACAGGAGGCTTCTAATCCAGCTTTCGCATTACGAAGGTTGTTCTCAGATTCTGTGAATAAAACAAAATTCAAAGGGTAAAATTTGCGAGTATAACAAAATTTAAAGATATACCAGAGGAAGTCAAATTTTAATGACTACCTTCTCTTTGCGAAGCAAGAGATTGAGCTAAAGATAGACAACAATTCTTCATCTGAGTCATCGCATTATCAAAACCATCACCAACTAATCCTTTAAGTCTAGATTGAAGCTTTTGATCTTTAGAAAGAAGAAATTTTTTATCCTTCGTAAGTTTGGCATTAAGACCTTTTAATGACGAATAATCTTCTTCAAGTTGATTCTTCTTAGTACTCAAGATTATATTCTTATTAATAAGGGAATTCTTCTCAATAACAAAAGAATTTCTTTCAGCATCTGAAGACTTCTTTAATCCCTCGAGTTCACCTTTCAACAAAGAAAGAAGATTTTCTTGATCGCAACATTTATTCTGAAGAGTTTTTAATTCTTGCGAAGAAACAATCATTGTATTCAAATACGAACATTTCTCTTCTGATAAGGTTTTGTTCTCTTCTAATAAGGTTTCTATTCTCAAATCAGCTTTAGTTAAGGAAGAAAAAAGTTGAGAAATGTCATCATTCAAAAAATTTCGATCATATATTAATTGAGTATTCTCTTGAAAAAGAGCGTCAGAGTTGTCGAGAGCACACGAGTAAAGATTAGATAAATGGGAGAATTGGTTTGAGAGGCTTTCATGCTTGGTTCAATATTCTGTTGCATATGATTCATGGTGAAGTACCAATCTTCTACATTTCTGGATGGATTCTATAAAGGGGAATGGGTTTTAATGGATGTTTCAAGCATATGAAGAACATAAGTAAATAAAAGGGAAAATACGAAGATAGTAATCATACCTTTCAATTCATCATTTCTTTTGCGAAGAATCGCGCAATCGAGAGAATCATTTTGAAGACGATAATTTTCTTTACGGAGATCCTCACATTCTGCTTGAGAGGATTTCAAAGATTGACGAAGCAATTCAATTTCTTTTTCCAAGGATTGACGTGAAGAAGAAATGTCTGGATTGACGAAACTATTTAGCACTTCGCAAAACTCATATTGCGAACGAACATTAGTAGACTTCGCAGTATTGGTCAAAACCTCAGATAACATTCGGAAAGTTGAATAAATTCCATCTCGAATTTCCTGAGGAAGAGAAGAAGAATTCGAAGGAATAAGAGCAAGCTGCAAATTGTCTGGAGAAATAGCACTCAAAGGATTTGGGGACAAGATAGGTTTTTCAAGAGAAGAAGTTGAAGAAATATTTTGCGAGGGTTGATCTTGAAGAAGTGTTGATAAATTGACATTGATGGGAGATTGAAAGGTAGGTAAAGGAGTAGAGGCAGGAGTATGTGAAGAAGCATTTTCACGAACAGGAGAGGAAAATTCCTTATCAACTTCAGGAAGGAAATCATCAATCGGAATTAATGGTGTAGGTTTAGCTACTCGAGATCTCTTACTGGGGTTTGGTTTTTCGCCAACCTGCGAATCAAAATGTAGATTAAAAACTGAGGCAATAATATATTGTTCAGGAAAGAAGGCAAAGTATTTTAACTACCTTTTGATTATCAAATTTTCTTCTTCGTGGATTAGGGCTTGAATTTTTTAGTTGAAGTTTCATCTGAGGAGTTATTTCGCTGAAATAAACCAAAATTAGATAACAAATTATACAGAGATTAAAGAGAAGAACAAATGAAATGCGCGAAGATAGAAGGAAATTACCTTGGAGAACTCATGAAGATATAATAGAAGGAAAAATTGCAGAGAAAACAGTAATGGAGAGTATGAACAGAAGATAAAATTGCAGAAGTAAAAGGAGAAAGTAAGAAGAAGAAAAGGAAGAGAATATAAAGGAGTTATATAAGGGAATAACTAGAAAAGGACGGTTACAAAAGACGTGTCCAAGTTCTAAAAGACTAAGTAACGGTTATGTTCAAATGACATTTCTTCTTCGTAAAATTGACATGAGAAGAGGCAAGATGTAGGTACTGAATATCGCAAGATAGTAGTTCATGAGTATCGTAATAAATAAAGGAGGAGAGAGTTATAAAATGATACGATGATAGAAGTAACGCGGGGAAATATGAAGTTTTGCGAGGATGAAATAATTTTGCGAGGATGAATTGCGATACTTCGCAATTCATATACAAAAAGCATAAGTTTTACTATAAATAGGAGTTCAAATGTAAAATTGGAGAGGTTCTTTTAGTGAGTGTAAGAAATTATCTTAGGAAAGAGAATAGAAAAAGTTGTAACTATTCTAGTTCCATTTTGATAATTCTATGTAATCAACTAAGAGAATTAATAAGAAAATTATCATTCACCATCAAGAACTTCTTGAGTTTTTACTAATTCTATTGAGGGTGTAGTTGTAGGTTATTCTGCAACTACAGCTGCGTTTAGAGATGTAAGGATTGTTTCTGCAGATTATACAGTTGAAAATTTCTTCAAAAATTACACACTAATTCCTGCGAAGAACGAAGATAAACGCTGGGGTGTTCGTCTTCATCGTAGATCTGATGTTGCAGAAACTGATCTCCTTATGCATGACATTGATTATGCTTTTGGAAATAATCAAACCCCTCACTGTTCCCATGATGATGATTGGTATAATTATCCTCTAGCATTATCAGGCTCTTATATCTCTGGGATAGTAGATCTTCCTGCGAATCTTCGTGATCGTAACTACCAACCTTGGGTCTTTTCTTGGCCTAATAGGGATAAAGATGTATGTACCTCCATCTTCTTATCTTCTTGTTATTTTTCTTCTTTTACTAACTCTTTTACAATATTTGTCAGGTAAATGAACTTTAGGAAAGTTATCTTAAGGCTGGGAAATCCAATATTCGCGAAGCTTTTAACTTGTTTTCAAATGAGGTAAGAAACATTCTTATATATGTTTTAAATAATATATTGTTGCCTCTGTTTCTTATCCTTATTTGAATTTGTAGATTCTACCTGATTTCCCTGGGACTGTTGCGAATAAGAACTCAACTTCTTCTGAAGTGTTAACTAAGAGACAAAGAACACTTCGTTCTGGGAATAATACCAAGACTTCTGGTGACAAAGAAGATGTCCTTCGCAAAGGAAAAGGGAAGCTTAAGGATATTGTTCCTGCGAAGAAGAGGAAGAGACTCCCATCCAGCGCTTACTCCAATGTGCTCTCCTCTAGCAAGGATGCTTACAAAGAACAAAGTGATGAAGATGATAACTTTTTTGAAAAGGATCTTGGTTCTAACTCTGATACCATTTCTGATAGGAGGAATGATGATGATGATGATGAAGAAGATGAAAATTATAGCAATGTGGAAACTTTTGAGTCTGCAATGACTCAATTGTCTGAGATTTTTCTCAATTCTTCTCATGGACTAGGAAACTCTCCTACTGCGAATACTCGTAGACATATTGCGAAGGCTTGCAAAGTTCCCACTGTGATCAACAATAATTCCCTTAACGGAATTTCAAGATTTATTACTCCAGTTACAGTATATTCTTTGGGGAGTATGAAAAGTTTCTCTTCTATTCCTTGTGTAGGTACTGAATATCGCAAGATAATAGTTCACGAGTATCGTAATAAATAAAGGAGGAGAGAGTTATAAAATGATACGATGATAGAAGTGGCGCGGGGAAATATGAAGTTTTGCGAGGATGAATTGCGATACTTCGCAATTCATATACAGCTGCATAAGTTTTACTATAAATAGGAGTTCAAATGTAAAATTCGGGAGGTTCTTTTAATGAGTGTAAGAAATTATCTTAGGAAAGAGAATAGAAAAAGTTGTAACTATTCTAGTTCCATTTTGATAATTCTATGTAATCAACTAAGAGAATTAATAAGAAAGTTATCATTCACCATCAAGAATTTCTTGAGTTTTTACTAATTCTATTGAGGGTGTAGTTGTAGATTATTCTGCAACTACATAATTGGCGCTAGAAACAGGGATTTAAAGAATTCCTGTACCAGAAAAATGACAAGAAGAAGAAACACATCAGAACCATTAACTAAAGTAAGAAGAAGTGTAAGACTCGCAGGAGGAGAAGCAAATATAATAGGAGAACCTAGTAGGAGAATGAGTAATCGAAGAAATCAAGCTCAACAAATAATAAATCATGATCGAGTGAGTATACACACTTGGAGAACTGAAGAAGAAGATAGAGAACCACAAATCAGAGAAAATGGGAGGTTGATGGGAGGAACAATTCTTGAAAGAGAAAGGGAAATGTTAGAAACATTGAGACAAGGAATTAAAGAAGAACGAATGATCGAAGCTGAAGAACGTGCCAATTTAACAAGACAAAATCAAGAATTGAGGATGGAAAATGAGATGTTACAAAGAAGGAAATCTCAAAGTGTTGCAAGATCAAATGTTAGAACAGAAAGAGAAGGACAAAATTCACCAATAATCAATAATGAAAATAATATGCAAGAACAAGCGCAGAATCAAGGTGAAAGAAATCAAGAGAATCGTTTCATTTTAATACCAAACCACGAACAAAACATGGAGAATTTACGAACAAGGCCAAATCCTAGAGAAAATAATCAGAATCGAGAGGAAGAACATCAACTTATGGAAGAAACTGAGAGACAACAAGCATTAATGGAGTAAGAAGATATGAAGAGGCTCGTAACAAAAAAAATGTTGAGTATGAAAGAATTAAGAGAAGAATTGTAAATCAACAAACAGAAATGGAGAGGAATGAACCAAACTCTCGAATCAGAGTACAAGCAAATCAAGAAGAAATAAATCACAGAAGGAGGAGAAATGAAGAAGAAGAAATTCCCGATATTCGCATGAGAAGAATAGAAAGGGAAGAACAAGAATTCCAAGATGCTCTGCGACTAAACAATTATGATAATTTAGAAAGAAGATATTTGCAAAATTATGCAAATGAAAACATTAATGAAGAATATGATAGAATGCGAAGGATCGCAAGGGAGGAAGCGCAAGAACGTAGAAGAAGAGAAGCTGCATTAAAACGACCAATGGATGAGAATTCTGAGGCAAATGCACGGATCTTTCGAGAATTAGCAGAAATGAGAGGGATGATAAACAATAAAAGAAGAGAAGATAGAAGGCAATTAGATGAAGCAATAGAAGAAGCTGCGAGGACTCCATTTGCTAGAGAAGTACAATTGGGAGGAATTCCACCAAAATGCAATTTACCCACACTTACCAGTATCTTTGATGGGACTTCATGTGCTATTCAGCACATTAAAGCATACATAAGATGCATGTTACAATGGGAGAATCATGATGCTGTGTTATGCAAGTACTTCGCATCGAGTTTAACAGGGGAAGCTTTAAAGTGGTTCGAAGGACTCCCTAAGAACACTATTATGTCATTCAGTCATTTGCAAGCAACTTTCCTTGGAGCATATATCACAAATCACTCTTCATGGCTTGGTATTGAAGATGTATTTGGTTTAAAACAAAGAGTGGGTGAAGGTTTGAAGCATTTGGTAAGACGATGGAAGACTATGTGCAGTGATATGGCAGGGCACGTGGATGAGAGATATTTGATTCTGTCCTTCATAAATGCGATGTTCGCAACTGAACAATTATATGTTCAAATCTTCAGAAGAAAGAATTCCATAATGATGACAGAGTTACGAGAATTGCAAGAAGAATACATTACACTAGAGGAAAAGCAAAACAAAGATGGAGTCATATCCAGTAGCAAACACTAGCAATCAAGATGGAGGAGCAAATTTACTTCCCAAAATAATCAATGTAGTAGCAGGTACTTCGCAAACATCCTCACAAACTTCTTCTTGCAAATTTGAAGAAAGAAAATCAATGATAGCCAGCCAAAAATGGTAGCAATGGGTAGTAGAGATCAAGAAGAGTATGATAGAGAGAGGAATTTCTATAATCGAATAGGAAATAACCAGATTCCAAGATTAGATCAACAACAAGAAAATTATGGGGGACAAAGGCAAAATTATTTTGGACAAGGGAACCAGAGACAAAATTATAACAACGGTCAAGGAGGTCAAAGAATGGCGAGGGAAGAGATAAAATTGCCACCTTTGAATACAAGTGTAGAAAAGATATGGCAGGCAATTATCCTGGTAGAGCATATACCAACTCCATGGAACATGGGAAAGGAACCACCAATGGGTCCAAGAAGTCATGAATTTTGTTCATATCATCATTTTCATGGACATTCTACAAATAATTGCCATAATATCAAGAGGATAATCTTGCGAATGATTGATCAAGGAAAACTAAATCAATTTTTACTTAAGCAGACACAGTCGCAACAATTACCACAGGCTCCAGCCATAACTCATGAGGAGAACACAAAGACAAGAAAAGGGAGAAGAAACCCTACATATAGAAGTGGGATCAAAAGCAAGGAATGTTTTCTGTAATTCCATTGTTCATTCATATAAAACCATAGAGGATTTTCATGATAATGTGTTAAGCAGGGTATATGCGAGGGATGGTGAAGGAAAGGAAGTAATGAACATCGCAAAAATTTCACGACTTGAAGATTGGCAGAAACGTGAAATTTCTTTTGAAGCCACTGAAATTCCAGAAGGTTGTGAAGCACATGATAATCCATTGGTAGTAAGATTAGAAATCTACATGAATATGGAAGAAAACGAAGATGATATGGAGGAAGAATCAATTGGTCTTAATAGGATTTTGATTGATACGGGAAGTTCTATCAATATTCTCTTCTATTCTGCTTAAAAAACTATGGGGGAAAAGATGCAGATTTAATACCTTCTACCTGCAGAATTTATGGTTTTAATGGAACTGCTAACAAGCCCAAAGGAGAAGTGAGCATGCGAATTCCATTAAGTGGATTGCGAACTGAAATTCTGTTCTGCGTTGTTGATGTCGAATCACCATATAATGCTTTGATAGGAAGACCATGGCTTCATGGAATTCTAGGCGTAGCTTCCACTCTACATCAGTGCATAAAGTTTCCTCATATGAAGGGTGTTGGAATTATCAAGGGTGATTGGGCTGAGGGAAAGAAATGTTACGATACATAAGTAGAAGTTTGCGAAGGAAAAATTACTGAGAAGGAAAATTGGAGAAAAAGAGCAAAGGCTGTGAAAAGAAGTGAAAATTTAATGGCAGAGGATTAAGGCAAAAGAGAATAAAATTGCGATGATAATCATACAAGAAATTTACGATGATAATGAGGGGTTATGATTTGCGAAGAAAGAAGAAGGAAAGTAATAAAACAAGAAGGTAATCAGTATGTTTGCTCGTGGAAATGAGGTATGTTGCAAAACAAAAAATTTATTTCATGATAAATTTTACGAATATTGTTTGCTCGCAGGAAATTGGGAAAAGTTACGAGTTTCAAAATTTATATTGTGATTAAACTTTCATTAATTTGTGAATAAAAGACCGCAATCTGTGATCAGCCTCCAAAAAAGAAAGAGAGCCGCAAAAAATTTTATACATGCAAACCTTTGTGGCGTACACCCTAGTTCGCGAAGCTATATTTCGTAAGAGGCAAAGTCCTAAAGTACGTCATTTAAGGAGGTACCTATAAACGTGGCTAAGGGTAACCGGAACACCACCAAGGGCCCTTAGTACATAGTAAAAATTTAGGGGTACAACCCAATAATGGGGTACCTATCCGGGTTAGACACCTTGGATTCTCACCTAATCTAGCGACATTACGCAATATAAAATGCGGTGTAAGAGGATTTGGGTTGGGCGACTAAGGCATACTGTCTTTCCCAAGAAGTGCAGAAAACGATCAAGGCGCCGAGGTACACGGTTGAGTCAAGAGTGCCGGGTGAGGTTGAACCACATCTGCCATTTTTGACAAGTCTTGGAAAATGATGCACTTGGCCCAAAGATACCCCATAGGGTGCAACCTCGTAACTATAAGCCCTATAGGCAAAAAGGATAAGAGGTTGCGATCAAAAGCTAGTTGTTGGCGAAACCGATGGGAAGAGCTAACCTTGTATGGTCGATGTACGCTTCCTTGAAGGGGCAACCAGGGGGAAGATAAAGGGCAGCACCCTCCATTAGGGAGCTGATACGTGCTATAAGACGCGAATGTCACGAGGCTTCTTGTTTGCGAAAACATAAAGGCTTGTCATATTTGTGCAACAAATGAAGTTCTGCGAGCATTCTAAAAAAAAAAAAAAAAAAGAGAGAGAGAGAGAAGGAAAACATACAAAAAGAACTCGCAGAATGAAACAAAGAATTTAAGATGAGATCAATGGGTTATTACATGAAAGTGTAAAAACGTCCTGCGATTTCATCGCAAGACGATAATGTCACGAGGTTGTATGTTCGCAAGAATGTTCAGACTTGTCATATTATCGCAAAAATTATTACAAAAGAGGTGGAAAAATAAGACCTTTACTTAGGAAGGCATGATAAGACCACAACAACTAATGAAATTCATTACATCAAAATCATTGAAGAAATTATACAAGAATATACAATATGAAGATTTGAAAAGAAGACAGCTTCGTCGATATCATTGAAGAAATTTTACAAGAATATACATCATGAAGTTTTGAAAAGAAGACAGCTTCGTCAATATCATTGAAGAATTTTTACAAGAAGTCCTATCAAAGAAGACAACCTCATTGAAGAATTTTCACGTAGAATTAACAAAAGATGCGATTTTGATAGCAATCAAATACAGATAAGTTCATATTCGTAAAATTTTACGAGAATTACATACTTCTTATACTTCTCCATATATTGAATATTTTTCCAAAAGTTGAATCCTTCTTATAATTCTTCAAGAATATCTCATATTTATTATACTTCTTCAACGGATATTTCATTTGGTGAAAGTCAAGTAATCATCATACTTCTTCATATGTTACGTAATTATTCACAGATTGAATACTTCTTATATCTCTTCATTTGGTGGATTGAGTACTTCTAATATTTTTTCAAAGGTATTGTATATGTAGTATACTTCTTAAGGATATTTCATATATTTTATTTCTTATACTTCAAAGGGAGGATTTCTTATTTACAATCGTAACAAGTTGAAACTTCGTAAGATAAATAGAGGCAACAATATATTCTAATACTTCCAACAATGTTTAATCATGTGAAGAGAAATAATAGGGGGAAAAGAAGATACTAAGCTTTATCTGTGAGTTATATATCATTTCTCTCCACATGATCAAGTTATGCGAATAAGGGAAACAATCAATCAAAGAAAGTTTAATTCAAATTAAGCTTTGAAAAAGAAATTGTTGGATTGATTAAAAGTGCAATCAAGAAGAAAAGTGTTGTACTGAAAATAAATAGAACAGACATACAAAAAAGAGTGAAGTTACAGAACAGATATACAAAAAAAGAGTGAAGTTATTTTTCAGGCGATTTATTCCCATCAAAATGATCTTCTTCTTCAACTTCACTATCATCTTCAACTTCACTATCAGAGATTTCCAGATATGGAGTATCTTCAGGAATTTCTTCGGAAAGGAGCGTATGGTACTTCTTGAGAGGAATTTCATTATCTTCGCAAATCTTGCGAGTCATCTTAGCTCGAAAACGCTTGACATATAAACTATGGTTATGCTGGGAAATTAGAAGCTGAGATCTCAAATCAGAAATTTTCTTATTACGGTTAGCAAGGATAGTTTCCAGATTGTCATTCATCTTCGCATAATTTTCTGCAGCAAGGAGAGAAATTAAGGAATTGATTAGCAAATTGCGAAGGAAAAATAATCAAAATAATTACCATCGCAAAGAATTTACCTTCTAATTGCTTCTTATCATTACGAAGAGAAGAATTTTCAAGCCTTAATTGATTATTCCCCTCAAGAAGAGAATAATTATCAATTGCGATGCTCGCAGAGTGTGAATTATCTCCGTGACGGGATGTTAATTCTGCATTATCAATACTTAAATCCTCTACTTTTTGACGGAGATTTGAATTTTCAACCTCTAACTTCTTACAACGATTCAAAGTTTTCTTCTCAGCAATAGAATGACGTATTTCCCAATCAGAAGCAGCTGCACAACTAACTCTTCCAACCTAAACAAAAAAAAAGGGTTAGAAATCAACAAAATAAGGGAAATAAACAAGGAATAGAGAAGAAACTTACCATGCTACCTAAAGCATATAATGAAGCAGGGGAGACGAATCTTGAAATGCCTTTGAGGGAGTTATTATCAATTACAGTAGGAACTTTACAATCCTTCGCAATAAGTTTGCGAGCATTCGCTGTAGGAGAATTTCCTAATCCACGAGAAGAATGAAGGAAAGCCTCAAATATGCTAACCATTGCTGAGGCAAAAGTTTCTGGGATACTGCAATCTTCATTTTCACCTTCATCAACATCATTATCATCATCTCGTTCAAATCGAAAGGGTATCGGAATTAGAACTAAAGTCCTTCTCAGGAAATTTATCATCTTTATCACCAAGATCTTCCTCAATATTCTCATTAGAAGAGATTACATTGGAACGAGACTTGGTTGAGAGTTTTTCTTTTTCCTCCTCTCGTAAACAACATCTTGAAGTTTCCTTTTCCCTTTGCGAAGAACATCATCTTGACTACCAGAAGCTTGAGTAACCTTCGTAGAACGAAGAGTTTGTTGTCTCGTAGTCAACCTTTTAGAAGAAGTAGAATTCTTATTTTCACTCGCAGCAATCTGAGGAAGAAGTGGAATCTGCAAATTCAAATAAGGATAAGAAACAGAGGCAACAATATATTGTTTAGAAAAATACAAGAGTGTTTCATACCTCATTTGAAATTAAAGGATAACAAAAAGATAAGGACATGGAAGTACATACATTTTTATAAACCCAAGGTTGATAATTGCAATTACGAAGGTTCGCAGGAAGTTCTACTATCCCAGAAATATAAGAACCCGATAACATTAAAGGTTACTTATACCAATCTTCATCATTAGAACGACGAGGTGTCTTATTATTTCCTGATGCATAATCAATATCGTGCATGAGAAGATCATCTGCTGCGATATTAGCTTTACGATGAAGACGGACACCCCAACGATTATCTTCTTTCCTCGCAGGAATTAGTGTGTAATTTTTGAAGAAACCCTCAACTGTATAATTCGAAGCAACAATTTCCATATTTTCAAATCCAGGTTTCCTAAGATCAACTGAATACAAAGATTTCCCAAAAGCGGCACGATTTGCGAATTCAACTAAGAGGCGAATACAATCACCAGTCAATTGGTAAATGACACAAGAAAAATTGGGGTGGGAAATAATTTCATAGAATAGAGGAAAGTTAACATCATAAAGAGGAAGACCTGCGAGGATTTGACCTCGTGAGATTAAAATTTTCTGATCATCCCAAACATAGTTGGTAAAGAGCTTCACACAGAGAGAAGGTTTATTATCATTACCATCAATCTCAGAGAGAATGAGGTCCCTATCAGCAAGTTCCGCATTAATCTGTTCAATAGTTTTCTTCTTTGGTGCCATTGAATATAAGATGGAAAATAGAAAGAAAAAAAAGATAAAAGAGATGGCAGAGGCAGAAGTGATGAAGAAGATGAATAAGATAAGAGAATAAAAAGCAAAAACAAAGGATAATATTTATAAATAAAGAGAGTTTGATGAAGATAGAAACTCATTAATACGGGTAAGCGTAAGCGGTTGAAAAGAACGGTTACGAAGAAACGTGTCAAGAGGTAAGGGAAAAGTAAAAAGACGTGTTGCGAACTTGATGGGTGGTAATAACTACACTAAATTTACGAGAATAGAGGTTCTCATGACATTTCTTCTTCGTAAAATTGACATGAGAAGAGGCAAGATGTAGGTACTGAATATCGCAAGATAATAGTTCACGAGTATCGTAATAAATAAAGGAGGAGAGAGTTATAAAATGATACGATGATAGAAGTGGCGCGGGGAAATATGAAGTTTTGCGAGGATGAATTGCGATACTTCGCAATTCATATACAGCTGCATAAGTTTTACTATAAATAGGAGTTCAAATATAAAATTCAGGAGGTTCTTTTAATGAGTGTAAGAAATTATCTTAGGAAAGAGAATAGAAAAAGTTGTAACTATTCTAGTTCCATTTTGATAATTCTATGTAATCAACTAAGAGAATTAATAAGAAAGTTATCATTCACCATCAAGAATTTCTTGAGTTTTTACTAATTCTATTGAGGGTGTAGTTGTAGATTATTCTACAACTACACCTTGTTTATTTCCCCTACTTCATTGATTTCTAATCCCTTTTATTTGTTCAGGTTGGGAGAGTTAGCTGTGCAGCTGCTTCAGATTAGGAAAGACGTCATGCAATGGCTGAGAAGAAAACTTTAAGTCGTTGTAACAAGCTGGAGGTTGAGAATGCAAAACTTCTCCAGAAAATAGAGGATTTAAATATTGATAATGCAGAATTGAAATCCTGCTGCGAAGATAATACGCAATCTGCGAGTATCGTAACTGAAAATTCTTCTCTTCTCGAGAAAAATAACCAACTGGAGCTTGAGGTTACTTCTCTTCGTAATGATAAAAAGCAATTAGAAGGTAAATTCGATATTTTTTTTTTTACTTTCACTCCATAATTTGCCAATGAATTTCTTAATTTATTCCCTTATTCTTTATTTTCTTATTTTTTCCTTTTTTCTTTATAAATGCTGAAGAACATTATACGAAGAAAATTGAAGAGTTAGAAGCTGCCCTTGCCGCTAGAGAATACATGAAACAGATTGAAGAGATGGAAACTATTCTTGTCGCGCGTCGTCAGAAGATTTCTAATTTGAAATCTCAGCTACAAATTTCTCAGAACAACCATAGTTTAAACATCAAACGTTTCCGAGCTATGATGACTCGCAAGATTTGTGAAGATAATCAAATTCCTCTCACCAGGTACCAGACGCTTCTTTCTAAATAAATCCCTGATGACACCCCAGATTTTGATATCTCTGATAGTGAAGCCGAAGATGATATTTCTGAAGAAGAAAAAGAAGATCACTTTGATGAAGATAAATCTCCCACAAAATAGCTTTATTCCTTCCTGTGTATTTGCTTCAGTTCTTTTTATCCTATTTGTTTGAGTACAATATTTTCTTTTTTCCTTCACTTTTAATCGACTAGCAATGTAGTTGCAGAATAACATACAACTACACCCTCAATAGAATTAGTAAAAACTCAAGAAGTTCTTGATGGTGAATGATAACTTTCTTATTAATTCTCTTAGTTGATTACATAGAATTATCAAAATGGAACTAGAATAGTTACACCTTTTTATATTCTCTTTCCTAAGATAATTTCTTACACTCACTAAAAGAACCTCTCAAATTTTACATTTGAACTCCTATTTATAGTAAAACTTATGCAGCTGTATATGAATTGCGAAGTATCGCAATTCATCCTCGCAAAATTATTTCATCCTCGCAAAACTTCATATTTCCCCGCGCTACTTCTATCATCGTATCATTTTATAACTCTCTCCTCCTTTATTTATTACGATACTCGTGAACTATTATCTTGCGATATTCAGTACCTACAAGCAATTTCCCTTTTCGCAACTTACTAGTATTATTCTCTTAATTCTGCGATGATGAGTTGATCTTTCTTTAACTTGATCATATGAAGAGAAATAATCATGTCTTGAAGACTTAACTTAGTATTTCCTTTCCCCTATTATTGCTCTTCAGGTGATCAATTGTTGTTGTAGTTATCAGAATATTTGCCTTAGTTTAATCTTGCGAAGCTTCAAACTGTTGCGAAGTAAATAAGAAATCCCCCTTTTGAAGTATAAGAAGCATAAAACTTCTTTGTAGAATTATGAAACATCTTTGAAAAAATTATGAAACACCCTTGAAGAAGTATAAGAAGTATTCAACTCTTGAAGAAATATAAGAATTATGAAACACCCTTGAAGAAGTAGAAGAAGTATTCAATCCTTGCAGAAATATGAGAAATCTTTAATTCTTGAGAATTTAATGAGTATGAAATACCCATTTTTGAGTGCGAATAATATTATTGATATGTATCCTAGTTAATAATATAAAAAATCTTCTATAATATTGACGGAATTTACTTCAATAGTTTCTGTGGTCTTATCATGCCTTCCTAAGTAAAGGTCTTACTTTGCCACCTCTCTTGCGATAAAATCGCAGGACGTTGGCGCATTCGCATGCCTCAACCCCTTGACTTTATCTTAACAATATTTTGTATTTGGAATAATATGACAAGTCTGAACAGACTTGCGAATGTACAGCCTCGTGACATTATTGTCTTGCGATGAAATCGCAGGACGTTATCACACTTTCATGTAATAACCCCTTGATCCCATCTTAACTTCTTTGTATTTAATTCTGCGAGTGTATATGTATACTATCTTTTTTTTTTTTTTTTTTTTACTCGCAGAAATATGATTGTTGCACAAATATGACAAGCCTTTATGTTCTTGCGAACAAAAAGCCTCATCACATTTGCGTCTTATAGCACGTATCAGCTCCCTAATGGAGGGTGATGCCCTTTATCTTCCCCTTGGTTGCCCCTTCAAGGAAGCGTACAACGACCATACAAGGTTAGCTCTTCCCATCCGGTTCTGCGAACAACCAGTTTGTGTTCGCAACCTCTTATCCTTTTTACCTATATGGTTTATAGTTACGAGTTTGCACCCTATGGGGTATCTTTGGGCCAAGTGCATCATTTGCCAAGACTTGTCAAGAATGGCAGATGTGCTTCAAACCCACCCGGCACTCTTGACTCAACCGTGTACCTCGGCGCCTTGATCGTTTTCTGCACTTCTTGGGAAAGACAGTATGCCTTAGTCGCCCAACCTAAATCATGTTACATCGCAAGATTAAGTTGAGAATCCAAGGTGTCTTACCCGGATAGGTACCCCGCTTTTGGGTTATGTACCCTGTAATGTCCATGCACTCAGGTTCCGTGGTGGTGTTCCGTTTCCCCTGAGCCATGCTTATAGGTACCCCCTTAAATAACGTACTTTAGGACTTTGCCTCTTACGAAATGTTGCTTCGCGAACTAGGGTGTACGCCACAAAGGTTTGTCTGTGTAAATTTTCTGCGGCTTTCTTTATTTTTTTAAAGCTGATCACAGTTTGCGGCTTTCTTTTATGAAAGCTGATCGCAACTAAATTTTTGCGTCTTTCTTTAATGACAGCTAATCGCAATAAGTTGTTTCTGTTCGAAAAAATTCATCACAAATTTTTCATGTTGCGAAATAGGTCATTTCATTTTCTTGTTTTTCAAAACACATTTTGTTATACGTTGCGAACAAATATACTGATTACCTTTTTGTTGCATTACCTTTTTTCTTTATTCCCCTTTCTTCGCAAACTACATTCCTTTTCTAGCATCGTAAACTACCTGTCCGCTTAACATTATAACTTTATTCTTTTATGCCTTAATCCTCAATCATTAAATTTTCACTTCTTTTTGTAGCCTTTGCTCTTTTTCTCCAACTTTCTTTTTCAACAACTTTTCCTTCGCAAACATCCACTTCTGTATCGTAACATTTCTTTCCTTCTGCCCAATCACCCTTAATAATTCTAATACCCTTTGGATGAGGGAATTTTATACACTGATGGAAAGTTGAAGCCACGCCTAGAATCCCATGAAGCCAAGGCCTCCCTATCAAAGCATTGTATGGTGATTCGACGTCAACAACGCAAAACATAATTTCAGTTCACATCTCACTTAAGGGAATTCGCATGCTTATTTCTCCTTTAGGCTTATTAGCAGTTCTATTAAAACCATAAATCCTGTAGGTATAAGGTATTAGATATGCGTCTTTTCCCCCATGGTCTTGTAAGCAGAATAGAAGAGAATATTGATAGAACTTCCCGTATCAATCAAAATCCTATTAAGACCAATTGATTCTTCCTCCATATCATCTTCGTTTTCTTCCATATTCATGTAGATTTCTAATCTTACTACCAATGGATTATCATGTGCTTCACAACCTTCTGGAATTTCAGTGGCTTCAAAAGAAATTTCACGTTTCTGCCAATCTTCAAGTCGTGAAATTTTTGCGATGTTCATTACTTCCTTTCCTTCACCATCCCTCGCATATACCCTGCTTAACACATTATCATGAAAATCCTCTATGGTTTTATATGAATGAACAATGGAATTGCAGAAAACATTCCTTGCTTTTGGACCCACTTCTATATGTAAGGCTTCCTTTCCCTTTCCCTGTGCTGTGTTTACCATGTGAGTTACCACTGGATCTTGTGGCAATTGTTGCGACTGTGCTTGCTTGAGCAAAAAGTTGTTCAATTTACCTTGATCAATCATTCGCAAGATAATCCTTTTGATATTATTGCAGTTATTTGTAGAATGCCCATGAAAGTGGTGGTATAAGCATAATTCATGACTTCTTGGACCCATTGGTGGTTCTTTTCCCATGTTCCATGGGGTTGGTATATTCTCCATCAAGATGATTGCCTGCCATATCTTTTCTACACTTGTATTCAAAGGTGGCATTTTTATCTCTTCTCTTACCATTCTTTGACCTCCTTGTCCATTGTTATAGTTTTGTCCATGATTCCCTAGTCCAAAATAGTTATGCCTTTGTCCTCTATAATTTTCCTGTTGCTGATCTAACCTTGGGATCTGGTTATTTCCTCCTCGGCTATAAAAATTCCTTTCTCTATCATACTCTTCTTGATCCTTGCTACTCATTGCTACCACTTTTGATTGACCATTATCAATTTTCTTCTCTTCTGATGTCTGCGATGATGTTTGCGAGGATGTCTGCGAGGTACCTGCTACAACATTAACTATTTTAGGAAGTAAGCTTGCTCCTGTATCTTGATTGTTGGTGTTTACCACTGGATATGACTCCATATTGTTTTGCTTTTCCTCCAATGTAATGTACTCCTCTTGCAATTCTCGCAACTCTGTCATCATGATGGAATTTTTTCTTCTGAAGATTTGAACATATAATTGTTCGGTTGCGAACATCGCATTTATGAAAGACAAAATCAAGTACCTCTCATCTACACGCCCTGCCATACCACTGCACATAGTTTTCCATCTTCTTACCAAATGCTTCAGACTTTCACCAATTCTTTGTTTTAAACCAAACACATCTTCAATACCTAGTCGCGAGGAATGATTTGTGATATTTGCTCCTAAGAAAGTTACTTGTAGATGATTAAATGATGTAATAGTGTTCTTCGGAAGTCCTTCGAACCATTTTAGAGCTTCTCCTGTTAAACTTGACGCGAAGTACTTGCATAATACATCATCGTGATTCTCCCATTGCAACATGCATCTTATGTATGCTTTAATGTGCTGAATAGCACATGAAGTTCTGTCAAAGATGGTGGTTAATGTAGGCAGATTTCATTTTGGTGGAATCCCTCCCAATTGCACTTCCCTAGAAAAAGGAGTCCTCGCAGCTTCTTCTATTGCTTCATCTAATTGCCTTCTATCTCCTCCTCCTTTATTGTTTAACATCCCTCTCATTTCCGCTAATTCTCGAAAGATCCGTTCATTTGCTTCAGAATTCTCATCCATTGGTCTCTTCAACGCAGCTTCTCTTCTTCTGCGTTCTTGCATTTCTTCACTTGCGATCCTTCGCATCCTATCATACTCTTCATTAATGTTTTCATTTGCACAGTTTTGCAAATATCTTCTTTCTAGATTGTCACAGTTGTTTTGTTGTAGAGCATCTTGAAATTCTTGTTCTTCCATTTCTGTTCTCCTCATCCTTCTCATGTGGATATCAGGAATTTCTTCTTCTTCATTTTTTCTTCTTCTGCGATTTACCTCTCCTTGATTTGCCTGAATTCTGATTTGGAGATTTGGTTCATCCCTTATCATTCTTGTTCGTTGACTTCCAACTCTCCTCTGAATTCTATCATACTCAAGATTTTGATTATTACGAGACTGTTCATGCCTTCTTACTCCATCCTCGTAATTGTTTTGATGTACTGCTTGTTGTCTTTCAATTTCTTCCACAAGTTGCTGCTCTTCTTCTCGATTTTCTTCGCCATTCTGGTTATTTTCTCTTGGAAATGGTTATGTTCATAAATTTTCCATATTTTGTTCGTTATTTGGTATTAAAATGAACCGATTCTCTCGATTTCTTTCAACCAGATTATGTACTTGTCCTTGCATAATACTTTCACTATTGATTGTTGGCGAAATTCGTTCTTCTCTTTCTGGTCTAACACTTGATTTCGCAACACTTTGAGATCTCCTCCTTTGTAACATCTCATTTTCCATTCTCAATTCTTGATTCTGCCTAGTTAGATTTGCACGTTCTTTAGCTTCAAACCTTTGTTCTTCCTGAATTCCTTGTCTCAATGTTTCTAATGCTTCTATTTCTCTTTCATGAATTGTTCTTCCCATCAATCTCCCATTTTCTCTAATTTGTGGTTCTCTATACGTTTCCACTGGTGTATCAGTTCTCCAAGTGTGTACGCTCACTCGATCTTGATCCATTGCTCTTTCTTGTATTATTATTTGTTGAATTTAATTTCTTCGATTGCTCATTCCCCTTCTAAGCTCTCCTATTACGTTTGCTTCTCCACCTGCGAGTCTTACACTTCTTCTTACTGCAGTTAGTGGTTCTGATATATTTCTTCTTCTACCTATTTCTCTGATATTCAATTCTTTAATTATCTTTCCCCTCCCTGTTTCTAGCGCCAATTATGTAGTTGCAGAAAACCTTACAACTACACCCTTAGTAGAATTTGTAAATCTTTTGAAGTTCTTGATGAAGAATGGCAACTTATTGATTGATCTTCTCAATTGATTACAAAGAAATGTATTAATGGGACTTAGAACAGTTACAACTTTCTCTGTTCTCTTCCCTAAGACTTTTCCTATCACTCATCCAAAGAACCTCTCTAATCTAACATTTGAACTACTATTTATAGTGAAATCTGTACAGCTGTATACAACTTGCGAAGCATCGCAACAATGCTCATAAACTTTATCCTATATTCGTAAACTTTTATCACTTCTCCCATATTTCTTCTACTATCGTAATATCTTGCGGTGTTTTCCCCTTATATTTGCTACTATGTTCGTAGCCCAATATCTTGTGATATTCTGTCCCTACAATCTGGATGGGAGGATCTAGTCTTGTATGGCCGATGTGCCCTCCTTGAAGGGGAAACCAGGGGGAAGATAAGGGCGATACCCTCCATTAGGGAGCTGTGTATCAAAAAGACGGCAATGTCATGGGTCTCTTTAGTATCTTGAAGAAAGAACAGCTAGGCCCGTCATATTGTCGCGTGACACTGACGGCAATGTCATGGGACTTTATATTCGCAAGAATATTTAGGCCTGTCATATTGTCGCGTAACAGGCCAAAAATCCTTAAAAGAAATATTGAGATGAGATCAATGGGTTTTTGCGTGAAAGCGCAAAGACGTCCTGCGATTTCATCGCAAAGACGATAATGTCATGAGGCTATATTCTTGCAAGAGAACTTAGACTTATCATATTATTGCAGATTAATATATGATAAGGCAAGATCAATGGGTCAATACATGCAAATGTAAAGACGTCCTGCGATTTTGTCGCAGAAAGAAAAATTGGCGAAATAAGACCTTTAACTAGGAAGGCAAAATAAGACCAATAGAATAATCTCAAACATTAATTATTTTCTTGTAAAGAATGCAGGAAAGATTTGCTCATCGCAAAAAATATTGTTCAGAATTTCTCAGAAATATTGTTCAGAATTTCTCAAGAGGATTATCTACAATCTTGCGGAACTATTCATCATGGAACTATTCATCGCGGTACCATTCATAATTTCGCAGAAAAATTCAGCAACTCGCAGAAAAATTCAGAAATTCGCAGAAACATTCATAATTTTGCAAACTCATTCAGCAAATCGCAGACTATTCCAGAATTTCGCAGGAGAAGTGATTATTTCGCAGAATATGATTATTTTATCGAATGAGGTAGAGGCAGTTCGTTCATTTAACATTTTCTTAGGGATTCTTCCTTCATAGATAAAGAACAGAGGCAACTGTGAATTACCAAGAAAACATTTTATGTTCTTTATCTTCTCGCCAAGAATCATTTCCAAAATGGACAAGGATTTTCATCAAAAAATGAAGTAATAATTTCGCATGAACAGAGGCAATACTTATAACTTTCATTCAAAGACGGATAATTCTTATATTTAGAGGATTGAGTACTTCTTATACTTCTTCAAGGATACTTCATACTTCACGTACTTCAAGGGATGATACTTCTTATTTACTTCGCAAAGCTTCAGAACTTCGCAAAAGAATAGAGGCAAGTATATACTTTTCAAGTCTAGTATTCTTTCACTCGTTCCTTCATCAACAAAAATCAAAGACTACTACAACAACAGATTTTTTCTTAAAGATTATTTTTCAAGCAATATTCAAGAAAAAAGAGGCAAGATGTAGGACCAGAATATCGCCACAATTATATTCACGAGAGATTAACGACACTTTCACGAGAAGCTCAAGTATTCCTACGATAATTAACAACATTTCTGCGAATGTCACAAAAGAAGTTGACGATCAAAGAAATATGAGAAGAACATATTTGTCCCGCGATGGATATATAGATGGCGATAAAGACTAAAGTTATGGCGAGGAGATCGCAGAACAGATCCAAAATTAGAGGAAAACTTAGTTGTCACCTATTATGTAATTTCCTATAAATATAGATCCAATAGATTTAGAAAGAGAGGATGGGTTTTTTAGAATTGAGAGAGTCTTGAGGAGAGAGAAAATTTTAGGAGAGAGAGATATTTTTCAGAGAGATTTTTAGAGAGAGAAAATGTATTTTTCTTTATCATCTTTTTCCCCAAAACTAGATTTAGAACTCCATTAATGGAGATTATCAAATGTAAAATCAAATGTAAACTTTAACAATCATAGTAGAGAATCATGGATGTAGATCAAATTGATCGAACCATGTAAAAATCCGTGTGTCTATTTGCAATTTTTAGAATTTTAAATATCAAATTAGTTTAGATCAAGAGATTATTATCAAGATATTACAAGGGGTGTGTTGTGGGAAATCCTGCAACTACACGCGAACAATCTTGCTGCTCGCAATAAGAAATACTCACGATTGAAAGGTCAATTTGGGATTACTTCTGCAAATTTTAATAGATCCCTCCTCATTACTCGCAATAATTCTACTAAGCAAGTTTGTGACGATCATGGAATCTCTCATTCTTTGTATCCTGATCTCGCAACGAAAATACCATCAGAGGTTCCAGATCTTGATATCTTTGATACTGATGAAGAATTTGACGATGGTGAGGAGGAGGATAATGATGAAGAAACAAATTCTAGCGATGAGAAGAAATCTGACGAAGATAATGAAGAGAAGAAATCTGACGAGGAAGAAGAATCTGATGAAGATGGAAACAACAATGTTGATAAATGAAACAATGTATCTAACTAGCTTTTCTCTTTTTCCTTGATGTAATATTGTTGCGAATTTCTTCAAAAATCTATGAACAATCCTTACTTCAATTTAATGTATAAATTTCTTTGCCCCTCCACCTGTATGAACAATCCTTTTTTGCAATATAATTTGATCAATATAGTTTATATCTGTTAATTATCTGCGTCTCTAAATAATATCCATGTAAGTTTCTCATATGTTGATGAATAATAATTTTATCATTCTATGCATTCCCATACTTCCCTCTATTATTCATCTGCAATATGAGAAAGTTAATGACAATTAAAAAAAATTTGAAAATGTTGGCGAATCTCATGATTATTGCGATAGTATCACAAACATTGAAATCTCATGATGTTCTTTCTGCGATCTTGTGGTCTTATTATGCCTTCCTACTTAAAGGTCTTATTTTGCCACATTTTTCTTTCTACGACAAAATCGCAGGACGTCTTTACATTTTCATGTATTGACCCATTGATCTTGACTTATCATAGTATTATAGACTGTACAAGATACTTTTCATGCAACAATATGACAGGTCTTAACATTCTTGCGAATTTAAAGTCCCGTGACATTGTTGTCTTTGCGATGAGATCGCAGGACGTCTTTACATTTTCATGTAAAAACCCATTGATCTCATCTTAATTTTTTCTCTTTTGGCTTTTTTCCTTTGTATAATTTATGTCACGCGACAATATGACAGGCCTAAATGATCTTGCGATCTTAGAGCCCCATGACATTGCCGTCTTAAGACACTTATCATCTCTCTAATGGAGGGTGCCGCCCTTATCTTCCCCCTGGTTGCCCCTTCAAGGAGGGCACATCGGCCATACAAGACTAGATCCTCCCATCCAGATTTACCAACAACTAGTTGTTTTCGCAGCCTCTTGTCCTTTATGCATATATGGTTTATAGTTACAAGACTGCACCCTAAGTGGGATTTTCTTCAGGCCAAGTGCATCATATCCAAGACTTACCAAAGATGGCCAGGGTAGGTTCGTCCGTCCCGGGCACCCTTGGCTAAAACGTTTACCTCGGTGCCTTGGTCATACTCTACACTTCTTGGAAGAGATTCTCAGTCGTCCAACCAGGGTATAACCTTATAAAGCTGGAAATCCAAGATCTCTCTCCCGGATAGGTTTTATTTAACCCCAACATCTGTATGACTCAGGTTACAGTAGTGGTATAACCTTATCCATGAATCATATAAAGAGATATCCCCCTTATAACGTGCTTGTAGGTCTTACATTTGCCTCTTACGAAATTGGATTCGCGAACTAGGGTGCACGCCATAAAGGTTTGTCCCATTCTTTAAATTTCTGCGAAATTTTATTCGCGTTTCTTAAAATTTCTTGCGAGCTTCAAATCTCTGTTAAAATTTCTTTTCATTTTGATCTTCTTTTTTACAACTTTTCAATTTCATCCTCTCCATTCAAACAGAATATTTTTCGAAAACAATTTTACCTTTCTACTTACTATTTTTTTATTCTTCCTTTCTTTCATGTTTTGTTGGTTTTTCCCTTTCTACGATGTAGGATCAGAATATTGTCACAACAATATTCCTGCGAAATAAACAACAGTTCTGCGATACATTAATGACAGTTCTGCGATATAACGCTAAAGGTTTATCAACGACAGTTCGCGAAATATCCAAAGATGACTTAAGCAATGACGTAATGGTTGAAAACGACGGAAACACGAAGAAAGTGTGACATGTCTGCGATATATCAATAAAACCTGCGAAAGATAAAGGCGGTGCTAGCTGTGATTTATCGCAAGAACTCAAATCCGAAGTTAAAGGGGATCTGCTGTAATCCATTATGTAAATGCCTATATAAAGGAAATGAATAGTTCCAGAGAGAGAGATGATTTTTTGAGTGCTAAGAAAGTTTTTAAGAGAGAGAAAATCTTATTAAGTATATTGAATTCTTGATTCTCTCAACTTCTGTAATTCTTGAAAGATCAAATTAATAAAAAGGTCCTTAATCTTCAAATTGAATCATAAATATTGATAAATTCTTGAGTAGGGTGTAGTGTGGGAATTCCTGCAACTACATTTTGGCGCCCAAAAACAGGGATGAATAGTTGAAAATCATAGCAAAAGTTAGGTAAAAGAAAGAAATTATTCAAGAATTAGAAGAATATCAAGAAAATTGGTGGAAGAAAAGATGATTGAAATCAAAGATAATCAAAAGAAGTTGGAGTGTGGTGTAATAACAAAGATGATGATAGATAAGTTCCATGAAGATATTAGATGAAGGATACATAAGCGAGATTTTGAAGGAAAGAAAATCATAATGGAAGATGAGACATTACCGGTAAAAGATTGGGAAAAACGGAAGATCACATTTACGGCAGCAGAAATTCCAAAAGAGAATTTAAGTCATACATCTCCATTGGTAATCACAGTGTCTGTGGTACCAATAAGAAAAGAGAAATCAACAAGATCTACAGAAGAGTGGGCTGTGAATAGGACTCTGGTGGACGCGAGAAGCTCTGTGGATATAATGTTTTACCACACATTCAAGAAAATAGGATACAAAGATGAAGAAATGCTTAGTCCAACATATCATATCCATGGATTTGGAAAATCTCTAACAAAACCTAAAGGTGAAATTGTAGTGCGAATTTCGCTGGGAGAAATGGAGACGCAGATAACTTTGTGCGTGGTGGATATGAAATCACCATATAATATGCTATTGGGAAGACCATGGATACATGCAATCAAGGCTGTATCATCAACTTTACATCAGTGCATAAAGTTTCCTATGCCTAGCGGAATTGTCAAGATTAGAGGAGATGTAGATTGTGCAACGTTATGTTTCCAGAATGAAGTGAGGAATTGTGAAAATTAAATTCAGTTGCGAAAACAGCGCAGAAAAATGAGGAGAGAAGAAAGAAAAGAAGAATAATTCAAGATTTACATGATAAGATCAGAAGAAGGAAGATGAATATTTGGCGATGTATCGCAAGAAGGTGACGAGCCAACGGAAGAAATAAAAATGCCAACACCAATGGGAGAACATGAAGCCAGTTATACCGCAGCAGAACCAACAAAAGAAGTAAATGTAGGAAGTGAAGAAAACCCGAAAATGCTGAAAATTGGAACTAAGATGGGTATGGAGGAAGAAGAACAAACTGTAAACCTTCTGCGAGAATACATCGACATTTTTGCGTGGAATATGGATGAAATGCCTGGAATAGATCCATCTGTTGCGCGCCATAGATTGGAGATTAACACAAATGTGAGACCATTCAAACAAAGAATAAGAAAGATTGCGACCACTTATCATGCCAAGATAGAAGAAGAATTGCAGAAGATGCTTGACGCAGGAATTATAAGGCAAGCAAAATATCCAGAATGGATTGCCAATATGGTAGTAGTTCCAAAGAAAAATAAGGGGATAAGAATTTGCATCGATTTTACTGATCTAAATAAAACATGCCCCAAAGATAGTTTTCCCTTGCCGGATATCCCGCAGCTGGTGGAATCTGCCGCAGGAAATGATCGAATATCTTCGTTAGATGGGTACAAGGGCTATAATCAAATCCCACTTGCGGAAGAAGATCAAGAGCATACTACATTCTTTGCTCCTAGAGGATTGTATTGCTACACAAAGATGCCATTTGGATTACGAAATGCAGGAGCAACTTACCAAAGAATGGTGGAAAAGGTGTTCGCAAAATGGATACATAAAACTTTAGAGGTATATGTGGATGATATGTTGGTAAAAAGCAAAGAAGCTAAAAATCAGGTGCAGGACTTGAGGGAATTTTTTGATCAGATGCGGCTTTTTAATATCAAAGTAAATCCTGAGAAATGTACTTTCGGAGTATCATCTGGGAAATTCTTGGGATATATTGTATCAAAAGAAGGAATACAAGTTGATCCTGATAAGGTGCAAGCAATTCGAGATATGCCAACTCCAGCGTCATTAAAAGATGTGCAAAAACTAAATGGACTTTTAGCCTCACTAGGAAGATTTATTTCGCGGTCTTCAGATAAATGCAAGCATTTCTTCAACATATTAAGAAAGGGAACAAAATTTAAATGGACAGATGAATATGAAAAAGCTTTTCAAGGAATTAAGGAATATTTGATGAATATATCCATTTTACAGAATGCTGAACCAGGAGAAGAATTGCTGATGTATCTTGCAACAACTCCACATGCTTTAAGCGCAGTATTTTTGCGAAATGATGCAGAAGTTGAAAAACCAATTTACTACATCAGCAAAACATTTAATGCCGCGGAGAAAAATTATTCAAAGATTGAAAAGTTAATTCTGGCGTTAGTTTATGCGGCGTCTAAGCTTCGCATATATTTCCAAGCGCATAAAATCAAAGTACTAACAAAAGTACCAATTGAATCAATAATGAAAAATTCAAAAAGATCAGGCAGAGTTGAAAGATGGAACGCACAAGTGGGGCATTTTGAGATCCAATACGCAATTTTATCCTCGCCAAAATCTCAAATTGTCGCAGAATTTCTCGCAGAATTTCCTTTGGAGGATGATGAAGCTGTAGAAGACATGATGGATATAGAGGAAGAATATGGGGATCCTAGAGATTTTTTAACAGAACCAAATAGGTGGGAAATATTAGTAGATGGATCATCCAACGGGGAAGGAAATGGAGTGGGAGTTGTTTTTATTTCACCAGAAGGTGCAAAAATGTCATTTGCATTTCGACTAGAATTTGAATCTACTAATAATGAAACAGAATATGAGGTTGTAATACATGCTTTAAGATTTGCAATAGAGATGAAGGTGGAGAATGCAAGAATTACAAGTGATTCGCAGTTGGTTATTCGCCAAATTGAAGGGGAATATGCAACTAATGATATATCTTTAAAAAATATAAAAGACTTGTTGAAGAATTATCTGCGAAAATTCCAAAACTCAAATGGAGGCATATTTCAAGAAGAGATAATAGGCTTGCAGATGCTTTTGCGTTTATATCGAGTATGATGGTCGACCCGACTGCGAGAAATATAAAAATACAAACACTCATAGCACCTTCAATTAAAAAAGAAGAAGGGGAGGAAGTTGAAGCAATGGTAGTAGAAAATAATGGCGAAGAATCAAGAAGAATTGTCGCAGATTAGCGTGCGGAAATTCACGCATATCTAGCAAGGGGAGAGGTACCAAGAAACAGATTAGAAGCACATAAATTAAAAAGTAGAGAAACAAATTATGAGTTAAGAGATGGGATATTATATCGAAAATCTTTAAACGGTCCTTCCCTCAGATGTTTGACACAAGAAGAAGGATAACAAATATTAAAAATGTTACATAGTGGTGATGCTGGTAATCACAGCGGCGAAAGATCTTTAGCATACAGAACTAAAATGCAAGGTTATTATTGTCCATATACTCATGAAGATGCAAGGAATTTATCAAGATGTTGCGAGGAATGTCAGCGATTTGCAAAAAGAATACATGCACCCGGTGAAACATTAACATCCTCAACAAATGTTTGGCCATTTGGAAAGTGGGGTTTAGATATTGTGGTACCATTTGTACCAGGAACAGGGCAAAAGTGATATTTAATTGTCGCAACACATTACTTCACAAAATGGGCAGAAGTTAAAGCAGTGCAGCATATTCGTGATAAGGACATTTTTACATTTATATTTGAAAACATCATTTGCAGATTCGGCATTCCTGCGCAGTTGGTATCAGATAATGGAAAGCAATTTGAAGGACAAAATATAGAAATGTTGCTTAATGCATTCAAGATAAAGTGCGGAAAATCGACTCCCTTATACCCACAAGCTAATGGTCAAGCTGAGGCAACTAACAAAACAATCGCAGATATCCTCAAGAAGAAATTAGAAGGGCATCATAGAACATGGTGTGAACAAATCCATAATGCAGTTTGGGCTTATAATACAACACGAAGAGAAGCAACTGGGGAATCACCTTTTTGTTTAACATATGGAGTTGAGGCAGTGTTACTAACAGAAGTTGCTATTCCAACAACAAAAAGAGAAGCTTGGGAAAAGAATCTTAGTGCTAGTATGATTCTAGACAAACTTGATGAAGCAGAAGAGAAGAGAGAAAAAGCATTACAACATATGGAGAACTACCATCGCAGATTAGCTCGCGAATATAATAAGCGAGTAAAAAAGCGTGAATTCCAATTTGGAGATTTAGTTCTGCGGGAAACGCCAGAATATCAGCGAGAAAACGGAGGAAAATTAGCAAAAAAAATGGGACGGGCCATATGTCATCAAAGAAATAATTGGAACTGGAGCATACAAATTAATGGATCCAGAAGGAAGGGATATGGGTCAAAGACTTGGTAGACCATGGAATAGGCAATATCTAAGAAAATATTATCAATAAATGTTTGAAAGAGAAGAATGATTTGATTAACCGCAAACAATTGTGAAAGAAGAAAAGAGATGTTTCGCAAGAATAAGAACAAAGTTGGTAAAATACAAAGCGAATTTTCGCAAAAAATTGCGACATAATATAGAATTTTAATGCAAATGCATAAGACGGGCGCAAATCGCCTAAAAACATATAAGAATAGGACGAACCTTTATGGCGTACACCTTAGTTCGCGGATTCTATTCCGTAAGAGGCAATGTCCTTAAAGTGCGTCATAAGGGGGGTATCTATTTGCATGACTATGGGAAAGGCTATACTGCTGCTGGAACCTAGTTATGGAGAATTTGGGATTATAGAAAATCCATCCGGGAGAGATAACTTGGATTCCCAACTATATAAGGTTATACCCTGGTTGGGCGCTCGAGAGTTTCTCCTAAGGAATGCAAAGTATGATCAAGGCGTCGAGGTACACGGTTGAGCTGTGGGTGCCCGGGATGGATGAACCTACCCTGGCCATCCGTGGAAAGTCTTGTCTTACGATGTATTCGGCCCGAAGAAAACCCTACTAGGGTGCATTCTTGTAACTATAAGCCATATAGGCATAAAGAACAAGGCTGCGAAAACAACTGGTTGTTGGCAGAACCGAATGGGAAAGTGCTAGTCTTGTATGGCCGATGCATAATCCTTGAAGGGGAAACCGGGGGGGGGAGATAAGGGCGATACCCTCTATTAGGGAGTTGTGTATCAAAAAACACGGCAATGTCATGGGGCTTTATATTCGCAAGAATATTTAGGCCCGTCATATTGTCGCGTGACACTGACAGCAATGTCATGGGACTTTATATTCGTAAGAATATTTAGGCCCGTCATATTGCCGCATGACAGGCCAAAAAGCCTAAAGAGAAATGTTAAGATGAGATCAATGGGTTTTTGCGATAAGATTAACAGATGAGATAAATGAAATTAATGATAAGAGGATATAAATCGCAAAGACGTCCTGCGGTTTCATCGCAAATACGGCAATGTCATCAGTCTTAAAAAGCAAAGAGAGATTGATCTCAAAAGATGGCTTAGACTTATCATATTATCGTAGAGATCAAAATAAATGATAAGACAAGATCAATGGATTATTACATATAAAAGTAAGAATATCCTGCGATCTTGTCGCATAAAAGTGGCATAATAAGACCTTTAACTAGGAAGGCGAAATAAGACCACAAGAGAGGTTATATCTGCGAAGCATATAACAGATTTTTTTTTTTTTTTGCAAAATAATTTGCGATATTTCATTTAACATATTGCAGATTTTTCGCAGAGAGGCAAGTATAAGATTTCTTATAATGATAGTATATTAATACTTCACAAGAAAGATCATGAGAGGCAAATATAGGGGTTATAAAATAATATTTCATAATCTTCCTTGAGAAGAGTCAAAGATTAATAAAGAGAAGATAATCAAGTTATAAGAATTTGCGACATTTCGCAAAAGTTACAAGAATTTGCGATGTTTCGCAAAAGAAGTAGAAGAAAGAAAGGTTCAGAAATTACAATCATTCGCAGATATATTTCGCATAAATACATGATAAAATAAGATTTAAAATTTCAAAGAGATTTTATGTGCTGTTATTATCTTCACCAGCAACATCTTTTTCAGTTTGAGTATCTCCATCACCAGCGGTTGTCTTTTGAGGAGGGTTTTCTTCTTCTTCCATTACTCCATCATTAGTGACTGTCCTTTGAGGAGGATTTTGTGCTTCTGATTCATGGAGAGGGTTTTGTTCTTCTATTTCTTCAAGTGGGTTTTGTTCATTCTCAGAAAAATCTTTTTCACTTGAATAATTTAGATCTTCATCAATGAGACGAGGAACTTCATTATTATCTATCTCCAAGGGTTTGATCTTTATAGGAGGTAAAGAATGAGAGAGTAGAACGTTGTTTACGAGAACCTCAGCGCTTAAATGAGCCCTGCGAAGGAAATTCTTTTCACGATTTCTGATCTCTATATCCTTGAAATATTCAAGGTAGTCAAATCTTCTCAATGCTCTATCGCGAGAATTAGAAAGCGCGGTATTCTTTTTGCGAAGTTTGTTCAACTTCATAGATAGATTAGAGATAGAAGATTGAAGATGCTTCTCAGATTCTGCGGAAGAGAAAATAGATATTAGATAAAATTCTCGCGAGAAATAAGATGGGAAAATACAATGAAGTAATTAATAGATGAGGCAGTCAAAATGACTACCTTCCTTTTGTAAAGATAAAGTTTGAATTACGTTAAAGAAGCAATTCTTCCATCGATTCATGGCATCATCAAAATTATCCCCAACCTTACCTTTCAAACGATATTTTATACTTTTTTCACAATTGCGAAGATAAGCATTTTCTTCCTTCAGTTGAGTACAATCATCCTTGAGATTGTTGACTTTTACACTTAGAGCTAATCTACCTTTTATAAGTTTCTCTTATTCAGCGGCAGATGATTCAGTTATCTTTTTAAGTTCATCTTTCAATATACGGAGAGATTGCTCTTGGCTATCTCACAACTTTTGAAGATTGCCTAACTTCTGCGAATAAACCATTGTTTTATTCTCAAAGCTACGTTTCTCTTGAGATAAAGTTCTATTTTCATCTGATAAAGATTCCACCTTCAAGTTAGTTTGGTTTAGCGAATATAAAAGTCGAGAAGCTTCATTACTTAGACAATCTCGTTCGCAAATTAGTTGGTTATTCTCATTCTTAAGATTATTTATCTCATCAGTTGCATATGTGTGAAGAATATTCAACTTATCAAACTCATTCTTCCAAGACTCTTTCCCAATGCGGGCCTCATCAGCGATTGTTTCCATTTCAAGAATCTTCAATAATTGGTTATGTTTTGAAGCTAAACATGCGTCAACAAATAAATAAAGAAAAGTTGAGTACATAAAAAACAAAAATTTACGAAGGCACAAGTAGAGGCAAGAAATTTATACCTTTCAGATCATTATTTCTGCTGCGAAGAATTTCGCAGTCCAATTCAGAATTGCGAAGCTTATTATCAAGAAATTCGCATTCTAAAGTTTTCGCTTGAAGATTTTCCTTCAAAGATTCAACTTCATTTTCTAAAGCAGATAGCGAAGATGAAGAACCGCAAGATCCAAGATGCTTGCTTAGAATCATGTAAACATCCTGTCTCGCAGGATCTGTAGAAGATTTCATAGCATCGTTCAAATCCTCAGATAATATTTGAAAAGCAGCTTCAACCCCTGTTGTTATTTCTTGGGAAGAAGGAAGTGAAGTAGAGGAAGAGGTTTTAGCGATAGCAAATTGAAGATTAGAATCATTTGTGGTAGAATGAGTGGAAGAAGGAACTTGATTAGTCATAGTTACAGTTTCATTTGCCACAACTTCATTTATCGCAGCTCCATTCATCGCAGCATCATTTATTGTAATTTCATTCACTACGCCTTCATCCATCGCAGGTTTATTTGTTGCTGATTCATTCACTGGAGTTTCGACCATCATAGATTCATCTGTCGCAGTCTTTAAAATATTGGGATTATTAGAGATGGAAATATTAGCATCAATAGTTTCACTTGGAATTGATGAAGAAGTGGCTTGGGTGTTGAAATTGGAATTCACGCAAAGAGAAGGAGAAGATTTATCTTGCGGCGGAATAGGGTTTGTAGGTAAAAAGTCAAGAATATCCACTTCATCTGAGAGAGCTTTAACTTGACGAGAACGCTTAAGAGGTCTAGAAACATTCTCTTCACTCTGTGAATAATAACGTAGATTAGAAACAAAGGCAATAATATTGTTATTTCAAAGAAATAAATGTTTCTTACTACCTTATCATTCTCAGATTTTTTTCGTCTTCCCAACGCGCCTTTTCTGAGGACCCTTAGGGTTAGGGTTTTGGATAGTAATCTTAATCTGAGAGGTAGTATTACTGAAAAAGATAATATAAAATATGGGGATTATAAAGAACATCAAGCGATAGAGATGATGTAATACGAAAAAAATAAGATTCAAGATAAGAACATACCTTTGAGTCTCCATTAGAGCAGCAGCAGGAAGGATAATGGATAAGAAAAAAGTTGCAGACAAAAAAGGAAGAAGTTGAAGAAAAGAGAGAAAGTGAAAGAAGACATTTCTTCGAGTGGAACATCTATTTATAGATGAAGGATGGGTAACCGGGCTAATCGGTAAAAAAGTAAGGATTGACACGTGTCAACAGTAAAAGTGTAAAATAAGGAATTTTGTCGGGTATAAAAAAAAACAAAGAGTTGCGGCAAATCAAGAAATTTACATTCTCATGATCTTTATCATCTTCACAGAAAAGATATGAGAAGAGGCAAGATGTAGGATCAGAATATTGTCACAACAATATTCCTGCGAAATAAACAACAGTTCTGCGATACATTAATGACAGTTCTGCGATATAACGCTAAAGGTTTATCAATGACAGTTCGCGAAATATCCAAAGATGACTTAAGCAATAACGTAATGGTTGAAAACGACGGAAACACGAAGAAAGTGTGACATGTCTGCAATATATCAATAAAACCTACGAAATATAAAGGCGGTGCTAGCTGAGATTTATCGCAAGAACTCAGATCCGAAGTTAAAGGGGATCTTAGCTGTAAATGAGCTGTAATCCATTATGTAAATGCCTATATAAAGGAAATGAATAGTTCCAGAGAGAGAGATGATTTTTTGAGTGCTAAGAAAGTTTTTAAGAGAGAGAAAATCTTATTAAGTATATTGAATTCTTGATTCTCTCAACTTCTGTAATTCTTGAAAGATCAAATTAATAAAAAGGTCCTTAATCTTCAAATTGAATCATAAATATTGATAAATTCTTGAGTAGGGTGTAGTGTGGGAATTCCTGCAACTACATGCGAGTTGCTCGTCATATACTTCTTCTTATCGTAATTTCATCTTTCTCCTCTTTCTCATCATCTGTCCTTATACTTGTTGTTTTCCCGCGAGTTACTCGCCATTTCCTCCTTTTGTGCTCTTTGCATCTGCGTTTTTGCTGCGCTTTATTATTTGCTTGATATTCGCGAGAGACTCGCTATCCATTTCTTCATGCTTTTCTATTCAATCAACCATCAATCTGTCACATCTCTGTTGCTGCTCAATTCTGTACTTCCAATTGTTATTCTTCCCTGCTCTTTCCTCACAAGATTTGATATCTATTTCATAATATTTCTTACTTTCTCCCCAATCTCCTTTAATTACCCCAACACCATTTGGATGAGGGAATTTAATGCACTGGTGGAAGGTAGATGCAACACCTAATATCCCATGTAACCAAGGTCGTCCAATCAAGGCATTGTATGGTGATTCAATATCAACAACACAAAATAAGATTTTGGAAGACATCCCCTTTAACAGAATTCTCATTGTGATCTCCCCTTTAGGCTTGTTGACAGTACCATTAAAACCATAGATCTTGTATGTTGATGGTACTAAATCTTCATCTTTCCCACCCATGGTTCTATAGGTATGATAGAATAAGATATCCACAGAACTGCCAGTGTCAATTAGGACTCTATCAATGGCCCAAGATTCTTCTCCCTCATTACTGTTTTCTTTATCTTCTTCTTCTTCTGTTTATCTTGGTTTTATTTCCAACCTTACCACCAATGGGTTATCAAGCAACTTGCCAGGCTCTGGTACCTCTTGTGCTGTAAAAGAAGAACTTGTTTCTGCCACTCTTATAATGGCGAGACTCCCGCTATATTCATTATTTCTTTTCCATCCATATCTCTGGTGAAGACTCTACTTAGGACATTATCGTGGAAATCTTCGATGGTTTTGAAAGAATGCACAATAGAATTGCAGAACAAATTCTTTGCTTTGGCTCCAACCTCTATGCCAAAAGTTTCTGCTCGTTTTACATTATTCACTCTGCGATTTTCTGGTGGTGGTGGTAATTGTTGCGATTGTTGATGCCCTCTTAGAAAATGATTTAGCTTCCCCTGATTAATCATTCTTAGGATTATTCTCTTTACATTTCTACAGTCATTTATCGAATGGCCATGTAAATGATGATAAGGACAGAACTCTTGACTGCGAGTGTTAGGATGTGGTTCCTTCCCCATGTTCCATGGTGATGGTATATCTTCCATTAAAATGATAGCTTCCCAGATTTTCTCTACACTAGCATTCAAGGGAGGCATCTTAATCTCCTCCCATATATATAAAAAGCCTTAGAAGGTATGATTAATCATCTTAATCTCCTCCCATATTGTTCTCATATTTCCCTGATTTCTGAAATTATTTTGCCTCTGTCCACCATAAGTCTCTTGGGGTTGATCCAGCCTTTGGATTTTATTATTTCCTCCACGATTGTAATAATTCTTCTCTCTTTCATACTCTTCTTGATCACGACTTACCATATCCACTAGCTTTTGTTTGTCATTAATCACCACCTTCTCTGGTTGACCTTGCGAGGTGCTCGCCACATTATTGATCATTTTAGGAAGTAAACTTCCGTCCGCCACTACGGAGCTAGTGTTTGCGATTGGGTATGACTCCATTTCGTTTTGTTTTTCTTCCAAAGAAATGTATTCTTCTTGTAATTCTCTTAATTCAGTCATCGTGATGGTGTTTTTGATTCTGAAAATTTGTATGTAGAGCAGATTGGTCACAAACATTGCATTAATGAAGGATAAAATAAGATATCTCTCATCTACTCTTCCTACCATTTCACTGCACATTGTCTTCCATCTTATGGTAAGATATTTTAGACTCTCGCCAATTCTCTGCTTTAACCCAAACACATCTGCGATACCTGGTCGTGAAGAATTGTTGCTTATGTATGCACCTAAAAATGTAGCTTGTAAGTGATCAAAAGAAGTAATAGTATTTTTCGGCAATCCCTCAAACCATTTTAGCGCCTCGCCAGTCAAGCTAGATGCAAAGTAATTGCATAAAACATCATCATGATTCTCCCACTGCAGCATACACCTAACATAAGCTTTACCATATTGAATAGCACAAGTAGTCCCATCAAAAATACTGTTTAATGCTGGTAAATTGCATTTTGGTGGAATTCCTCTTAGTTGTACTTCCAGTGTGAAGGGAGTTCTAGATGCTTCCTCAATAGATTCATCAAGTTGTCTTCTTCCTCCCTCTCTCCTATTATTTATCATTCCTCTCATTTCTGCTAATTCTCTCAAAATTTGTTCATTTGCAGCTGGGCTTTGCTCTATTGGCCTTTTTAGCGCACTTTCCCTTCTCCTGCGTTCTTTTCTTTCTTGTCTTGCGTGAGCTTGTGAATCTTCATCCTCATCATCATTTCGCCTTCTTATGCGATTTTCCTCTTCATTTGCTTCAAAAATTCGAAATTGATTATGTCTTCGAATTTCTTCTCCGCCAATTTCTTCATTTCTCGCCATTTCTCTTCGTTGCCTTTCTATCCTTCTTTGTATTCTGTCATACTCTTCTTGAACATTGCCATTTTCGCGATTTTGTGTATGTCTTCTTTCTCGATTATCATGATTATTTTGCCTTATTGCCTCTTGAAATTCCTGTTCTTCCATTTCTGCCCTCAACCTTTCTCTCTCGCAAGCTAGGCGTGCCTGTTCAGCATAATATCTCTCAATTTCGTTCTCAATAATTCTTTGATTTCTGACGTTCTCTCGTCCATGTAATATTCTTCTACCCTCTTCGTGATTTTCTTTACCATCTTGATTACCTTAATTTCTTTGATTTTCATTATTTCGTCTTTCATTCAAAGTTTCTCCATGAGGATCATAACGATCATTAATTACTCTCCGTTCTCCCTGACGTTGCTCTCTATTTGGATTTTGCGTTTCTTCTTGTATATTTTCTCTATCATTTCTTATGAGGGGATTTCGCCTTGGTATTTCTCTAAATGATCTTGAACTTGATCTAGTGGTACTTCTTGATCTTCTATTTTGTTATCTCAAATTCTCCATTCTCAACTCATGATTTTGTCTTGTTAAATTTGCACGTTCTTCCGCCTCTAACCTTCTTTCTTCCTGTGTTCTTTGTATTAATTCCTCTGCTGTTTCATCTTCATCTTGATGAATCAACCCTTCTACTACCTCTTGATTCCTTCCTTCTCTGATTTCACCTCTTAATTGTCGATTTTCTTCTCTTTCCATCGAATCCGATCTCCATGTATGCACACTCACCCTATCATAATCCACACCTCCATTTTGTATTGGTGTTGGTTGATTTGGCTGTTGAACTGGATTTTCCCCTTCATTCCTTGTTCTATTTCTTCTTTTTCTCACCCTTGAAGATTCTCCTAATTCACTTGTTTCTCCACCTGCAAGTCTTTTACTCCTTCTCACAGTTGTTGGTGGTTCTGATGTATTTCTTCTTCTTCCAGCCATTCCTTCAAATCTTCAAATTGTAATTAGAGATTTTGTAGCTTGATTCTCCCTGTTTCGGGTGCCAAAATGTAGTAGCAGGAATTCCCACACTACACCCCTATTAGGATTCTACAGAAATCTATGAGAAACTAGTTGAAGATTTGAAGAATTAAACGACACTTTATTATTTAGATCTCAGAAATGTTTACAGAAAATATTCAAACTCAGAATTACAACTTTCTTTCTAGAGTTTCTCTCTCCTCAAGACTTTCTCAACTCTAAAAAATACATCATCCTTCTCTGGACTTACTTGAACCCTTTATATAGGAAATTACACAGTGGGTGACAACTAAGTTTTCCCCTTCTTTCGGATCTATTCTGCGATCTCATCGCGGTAGTTACAATGTTAATTATTCCCCAACTTTCGTAGTCCTCGTGAAACAACACGCTTTTACCATGCTTCTTCAATCGTCAGCTATTACGATGCTTTCTCATGATACTCGCCAAATGTCGTTGGAGAATCTCACGACGCTCTCGTGAAAGATGTCGTTAATATTGTAGGAACATTCGACCTTCTCGTGAAAGCGTCGTTCTCATCGCAAGAATATCGTTGTGGCGATATTCTGTTCCTACAGCAACAAATATTATGCAGATTATGAAAATGACCATACTACCCTTATCAGAAATACGTAAAGTAAATGTTTCAGACTGTGAAAATGACCAAATTGCCGTTATTGGAAATAAGAGCCATAAATATTTTGGAGACAGTGAAAATGACCATACTACCCTTATCGGAAATAAGTAAAGTAAATGTTACAGACTGTGAAAATTTCCATATTTCCCTTATTGGAAATAAGTGCAATACATATTATGGAGACCGTAAAAAATGACTATACTACCCTTATCAGAAATAAGTAAAGTAAATGTTACCGAATGCGAAAATGACCGTATTACCTTTATTGGAAGAAAAAAGTGCAATAAATATTATGCACACTGTGAAAATGACCATACTACTCTGATCGGAAATAAGTAAAGTAATTCCTACAGACTGTGAATGAAGTCGTGATAGATGTTCTTAATGTGGAATGAACTCATAATGGTTGTTCATATTGTGAGTTGTTCTTATTGAAGTCTCTGCTAAACGATAAATAGTTCACATTGTAGAATGAACTCGTGATAGATGTTCTTATTGATGTCTCTGCTAAAAGGAGAAATGCTATGCTTCTGTCACCCATTGTGAGTTGTACCGGAAGACACTTTCGTAGTTGCGAAGTTCGGATAGCCCGCTAAAGAAATTTCAGAAGCCGAGCCAATAATGACCTGAGTTAGACCAGAGTTTCTCGTTTTCGGATGAATTGAGTAAGAAATATATCATAATTGAACATCATAGGTTCAAAGATTACCAGAGTTAGACCTGAGTTTCTCTTTCGGATGAACTGGAGACGAAATATATCAGAATTGAACATCACAGGTTCAAATATATCAGAATTGAACATCACAGGTTCGAATAACTGGAATTAGACCTGAGTTTCGTTCAGATGAACTATAGACGAATATATCAGAATTGAGACAGTGAAAATGACCATACTACCCTTATCATAAATAAATAAAGTAAATGTTACCGATTGCGAAAATGACCATATTACCTTTATAGGAAAAAAAGTGCAATAAATATTATGCAGACAGTGAAAATAACCGTACTACCCTTACGAAAATAAGTAAAGTAAATGTTACAGACTGTGAAAATGACCATATTTCCATTATTGGAAATAAGTGCCATAAATATTATGGAGACAGTGAAAATGACCATACTACCCTTATCAGAAATAAGTCAAGTAAATGTTACCGATTGCGAAAAAGACCATATTACCTTTATAGGAAAAATAATGCAATAAATATTAGGAAGATTGTGAAAATGACCATACTACACTTATCGGAAATAAGTAAAGTAAATGATACAGACTTTGAAAATGACCATATTGCCCTTATTGGAAATAAGTGCCATAACTATTATGGAGACAGTGAAAATGACCATACTACCCTTATCAGAAATAAGTAAAGTAAATGTTACAGACTGTGAAAATAACCATATTACCCGTGTTGTTAATAAGTGCAACAAATATTATGCAGATTGTGAAAATGACCATACTACCCTTATCAGAAATACGTAAAGTAAATGTTTCAGACTGTGAAAATGACCAAATTGCCGTTATTGGAAATAAGAGCCATAAATATTTTGGAGACAGTGAAAATGACCATACTACCCTTATCGGAAATAAGTAAAGTAAATGTTATAGATTGTAAAAATGACCATATTACCCTTATTGGAAATAAGTGCAATACATATTATGGAGACCGTGAAAAATAACCATATTACCCTTATCGGAAATAATTAAGTAAATGTTACCGATTACGAAAATGACCCTATTACCTTTATTGGAAGAAAAAAGTGCAATAAATATTATGCACTCTGTGAAAATGACCATACTAATCTTATCAGAAATAAGTAAAGTAATTCTTACAGACTGTGAATGAAGTCGTGATAGATGTTCTTAATTTGGAATGAACTCATAATGGTTGTTCATATTGTGAGTTGTTGTTATTGAGGTCTCTGTTAAACGATAGATAGTTCACATTGTAGAATGAACTCGTGATAGATGTTCTTATTGAGGTCTCTGCTAAAATGAGAAATGATATTCTTCTGTCTCCCATTGTGAGTTGTACCGGAAGACACTTTTGTTGTTGCGAAGTTCAGATAGCCCGCTAAAGAAATTTCAGAAGCCGAGCCAATAATGACCTGAGTTAGACCAGAGTTTCTCGTTTTCGGATGAACTGAGTTAGAAATATATCAGAATTGAACATCACAGGTTCAAAGATTACCATAGTTAGACCTGAGTATCTCGTTCGGATGAACTGCAGACGAAATATATCAGAATTGAACATCACAGGTTCAAAGATTACTAGAGTTAGACCTGAGTATCTCTTTCGGATGAACTGCATACGAAATATATCAGAATTGAACATCACAGGTTCAAAGATTACCAGAGTTAGACCTGAGTTTCTCTTTCGGATGAACTGGAGACGAAATATATCAGAATTGAACATCACAAGTTTGAATAATTGGAATTAGACCTGAGTTTCGTTCAGATGAACTAAAGACGAATATATCAGAATTGAGACAGTAAAAATGACCATACTACCCTTTTCATAAATAAATAAAGTAAATGTTACCGATTGCGAAAATGACCATATTACCTTTATAGGGAAAAAAAGTGCAATAAATATTATGCAGACAGTGAAAATGACCATACTGCCCTTATCGGAAATAAGTAAAGTAAATGTTACAGACTGTGAAAATGACCATATTACCATTATTGGAAATAAGTGCCATAAATATTATGGAGACAGTGAAAATGACCATACTACCCTTATCAGAAATAAGTCAAGTATATGTTACCGATTGCGAAAAAGACCATATTACCTTTATAGGAAAAATAATGCAATAAATATTAGGCAGATTGTGAAAATGACCTACTACACTTATCGGAAATAAGTAAAGTAAATGATACAGACTTTGAAATTGACCATATTGCCCTTATTGGAAATAAGTGCCATAAATATTATGGAGACAGTGAAAATGATCATACTACCCTTATCGAAAATAAGTAAAGTAAATATTATAGACTGCGAAAATGACCATACTACCCTTATCGGAAATAAGTAAAGTAAATATTACAGACTATAGAAATGACCATACTGCGCTTATTGGAAATAAGTGCCATAAATATTATGGAGACAGTGAAAATGACCATGCTACCCTTATAGGAAATACATAAAGTAAATGTTTCAGACTGTGAAAATGACCATATTACCTTTATTGGAAATAAGTGCAATACATATTATGGAGACCGTGAAAATGACCATACTACCCTTATCAGAAATAAGTAAAGTAGATGTTACCGAATGCGAAAATGACCATATTACCTTTATAGGAAAAATAAAGTGCAATAAATATGATATAGACAGTGAAAATTACCATACTACCCTTATCGAAAATAAGTAAAGTAAATATTAAAGACTGTGAAAATGACCATATTACCCTTGTTGTTAATAAGTGCAACAAATATTATGGAGACCGTGAAAATGACCATACTACCCTTAACAGAAATAAGTAAAGTAAATGTTACCGAATGCGAAAATGACCATATTACCTTTATAGGAATAAAAAAGTGCAATAAATATTATGCAGACTGTGAAAATGACCATACTACCTGTAGGACCAAAATATCGCCACAACGATATTCTTGCGATGAGAACGACGCTTTCACGAGAAGATCAAACATCCCTACAATATTAACAACATCTTTACGAGAGCATCGTGAGATTCTTTAATGACATTTGGCGAGTGTCATGAGAAAACATTATAATAGCTGACGATTGAGGAATATTGATAAAAGCGTGTTGTTTCACGATGACTACAAAAGTTGGCGATAATTAACATTGTAATTACCGCGATGAGATCGCAGAATAGATCCGAAAGAAGGGGAAAACTTAGCTGTCGTCCACTATGCAATTTCCTATATAAAGGGTTCAAGTAAGTCCAGAAGAGAATGATGTATTTTTTAGAGTTGAGAAAGTCTTGAGGAGAGAGAAATTCTAGAAAGAAAGTTGTATTTCTGAGTTTGAATATTTTCTGTAAACATTTCTGAGATCTAAATAATAAAGTGTTGTTTAATTCTTCAAATCTTCAACTAGTTTCTCATCGATTTCTATAGAATCTTAATAGGGGTGTAGTGTGGGAATTCCTGCTACTACAATTTGGCGCCTGAAACTGGGAATGAATTAGCAAAATCATAAAAAAAGTGAAAAGGAAGATAAGGATTATTCAAGATCAAAGAAATCATAAAACGAGTTGGTAAGATATTTGAAGAAAGAATGATTAGAATTAAAGAGACTTGCAGGAAATTGGAGCATGACATGGTGTCAAGAACAATTATTGATAAATTTCATGAAAACATTAAGGGGAAGATACATAAACGAGATTTTGAAGGGAGAAAAATTATGACGGTGGAGAAAACGCCATTATTGAAGAATTGGGAAAAGCAGGAAATTACATTTACATCAACAGAAATTTCAGAAGAAAATATAGACCATGCATCTCCTTTGGTGATTACGGTATCCACTATACCAATAAGAAAGGGAAAATCAACAAAATCTGTAGAAGAATGGGCTATGAATAGAACTCTAGTGGATATAGGAAGTTCTGTGGATATAATGTTTTATCATGCTTTTAAGAAAATGGGGTATAAGGATGAAGAAATGTCTTATTCAGCATATCATATTCATGGTTTTGGAAAATCTATAACAAAACCAAGAGGCGAAATAATGGTACGATTAACACTTGGATAAATTGAAACACAAGTAACACTATGTGTGGTAGATATAGAATCACCATACAATATGATATTGGGAAGACCATGGATACATGCGATCAAAGATGTAGCGTCAACTTTACATCAATGCATTAAATTTCCTATGCCTAGTGGAATTGGAGAAATTAGAGGAGATGCAGATCTTGCGAAGATATGCTATCAAATTGAAGTGAGAAATTGTGAAGAACGTCCTAAACATCGAAAAACTCGCCGAAAAGTAGCGAGAGAGATGAAGAAAGAAGAAGAATTTAAAGTCTACATGATAAGAGCAAAAGAAGGAAAAGGAATACCCAGTGAACTTTCGCGAGAAGGAGATGAACTTGCGAAAGTTATAAAAACGCCAACCCCAATGGGAGAACCAGAAGCCAGTTACACTGCAGCTGAACCAACAAAGGAAGTAAACATTGGGAGTGAAGAAGAACCTAAAATGCTAAAAATTGGGACTAGAATGGAGACAGATGAGGAAGAAAGAACTATAAATCTTTTGCGAGAATACAAAGATATTTTCACGTGGAGCATGGATGAAATGGCAGGGATAGATCCATCAGTAGTGTGTCATAAATTAGAAATTAACAAAAACATAAGGCCATTCAAGCAAAGAATATAAAAAATCGCAACCACATGCCATTCTCAAATAGAAGACGAATTACAAAAGATGCTTGACGCAGGAATTATAACACAAGCAAAATATCCAGAATGGATTGCAAATATGGTGGTGGTCCCAAAGAAGAACAAGGGAATAAGAATTTGCATAGATTTTACTGATTTAAACAAAGCTTGTCCTAAAGATAGTTTTCCACTACCAGATATCCCACAGATGGTTGAATCAGCTGCAGGAAATGCAAGAATATCTTCATTAGATGGATACAAAGGATATAATCAAATCCCTCTCGCTGAAGAAGACCAAGAACATACTTCATGTTTTTCTCCAAGAGGATTATATTGTTATACAAAAATGCCCTTTGGTTTACGAAATGCTGGTGCAACATACCAAAGAATGATGGAGAAGGTATTTACGAAATGGATCCACAAAACATTGGAAGTGTATGTAGATGATATGTTAATCAAAAGCAAGGAAGCTGAGAATCATGTACAAGATTTGAAAGAGATTTTTGAACAAATGCGGTAATTCAATATCAAAGTGAATCCCTACAAGTGTACTTTTGGAGTAACTTCAGGAAAGTTTCTGGGGTACATTGTATCAAAAGAAGGAATACAAGTTGATCCAGAAAAGGTGCAAGCGATCCGCGATATGCCAACACCAGCTACAGTAAAAGATGTACAAAAATTAAATGGACTTTTAGCCTCGCTAGGAAGATTCATCTCGCGATCTTCTGATAAATGCAAATATTTTTTCGATATACTCAAAAAAGGGACAAAGTTCAGGTGGACAGATGAATGTGAGAAGGCTTTTCAGGGAATAAAAGAGAATTCAGTGAATATAACTATTTTACAGAAAGCTGAACCAGGAGAAGAGTTATTAATCTATCTCGCGACAACAACATATGCGCTAAGTGCGGTATTGCTGCGAGTAGATGCAGGAATAGAGAAACCAATTTATTACATCAGTAAAACATTTAATTTAGCAGAGAAAAATTATTCAAAGATTGAGAAATTAATCCTAGCATTGGTGCACACAAATTTCAGTTCGCATCTCACTTATGGGAATTCGCATGCTTATTTCTCCTTTAGGCTTATCAGCAGTTCCATTAAAACCATAAATCCTGTAGGTAGAAGGTATTAGATCTGTGTCTTTTCCCCCCATGGTCTTGTAAGCAGATAGAAGAGAATGTTGACAGAACTTCCCGTATCAATTAAGATTCTATTAAGACCAAACGATTCTTCATCTGTATCATCTTCGTTTTCTCCTATATTCAAACAAATTTCTAATTTCACGACCAATGAATTATCATGTGTTTCGCAACCTTCTGGAACTTCTGTGGCTTCAAAAGAAATTTCACGCTTCTGCCAACCTTCAAGTCGTGAAATTTTTGCGATGTTCATTATTTCCCTTCCTTCACCATCTCTTGCATATACCCTGCTTAACACATTATCATGAAAATCTTCTATAGTTCTATATGAGTGAACAATAGAATTGCAGAAAATATTCCTTGCTTTTGGACCCACTTCTATGTGTAAGGTTTCCTTTCCCTTTCCCTGTGTTGTGTTTACCATGTGAGTTACCACTGGAGCTTGTGGCAATTGTTGCGACTGTGCTTGCTTGAGCAAAAAGTGGTTCAATTTACCTTGATCAATCATTCGCAAGATAATCCTTTTGATATTATTGCTGTTATTTGTAGAATGCCCATGAAAGTGGTGGTATAAGCAGAATTCATGACTTCTTGGACCCATTGGTGGTTCTTTTCCCATGTTCCATGGGGTTGGTATATTCTCCATCAAGATGATTGCCTGCCATATCTTTTCTACACTTGTATTCAAAGGTGGCATTTTTATCTCTTCTCTTTCCATTCTTTGACCTCCTTGTCCATTGTTATAGTTTTGTCTCTGATTCCCTAGTCCAAAATAGTTCTGCCTTTGTCCTCCATAATTTTCCTATTGCTGATCTAACCTTGGGATCTGGTTATTTCCTCCCCGGCTATAAAAATTCCTTTCTCTATCATACTCTTCTTGATCCTTGCTACTCATTGCTACCACTTTTGATTGACCATTATCAATTTTCTTCTCTTCTGATATCTGCGATGATGTTTGCGAGGATGTCTGCGAGGTACCTACTACAACATTAACTATTTTAGGAAGTAAGCTTGATCCTGTATCTTGATTGTTGGTGTTTACCACCAGATATGACTCCATATTGTTTTGCTTTTCTTCTAATGTAATGTACTCCTCTTGCAATTCTCGCAACTCTGTCATCATGATGGAATTTTTTCTTCTGCAGATTTGAACATATAATTGTTCGGTTGCGAACATCTCATTTATGAAAGACAAAATCAAGTACCTCTCATCTACACGCCCTGCCATATCACTGCACATAGTTTTCCATCTTCTTACCAAATGCTTCAGACTTTCACCAATTCTTTGTTTTAAACCAAACACATCTTCAATACCTAGTCGCGAGGAATGATTTGTGATATATGCTCCTAAGAAAGTTGCTTGTAGATGATTAAATGATGTAATAGTGTTCTTCGGAAGTCCTTTGAACCATTTTAGAGCTTCTCCTGTTAAACTTGACGCGAAGTACTTGCATAATACAGCATCGTGATTCTCCCATTGCAACATGCATCTTATGTATGCTTTAATGTGCTGAAAAGCACTTGAAGTTCCGTCAAAGATGCTGGTTAATGTAGGCAGATTTCATTTTGGTGGAATCCCTCCCAATTGCACTTCCCTAGAAAAAGGAGTCCTCGCAGCTTCTTCTATTGCTTCATCTAATTGCCTTCTATCTCCTCCTCCTCTATTGTTTAACATCCCTCTCATTTCCGCTAATTCTCGAAAGATCCGTTCATTTGCTTCAGAATTCTCATCCATTGGTCTCTTCAACGCAGCTTTTCTTCTTCTGCGTTCTTGCATTTCTTCACTTGCGATCCTTCGCATCCTATCATACTCTTCATTAATGTTTTCATTTGCACAATTTTGCAAATATCTTCTTTCTAGATTGTCACAGTTGTTTTGTTGTAGAGCATCTTGAAATTCTTGTTCTTCCATTTCTGTTCTCCTCATCCTTCTCATGTGGATATCAGGAATTTCTTCTTCTTCATTTCTTCTTCTTCTGCGATTTACCTCTCCTTGATTTGCCTGAATTCTGATTTGGAGATTTGGTTCATCCCTTATCATTCTTGTTCGTTGACTTCCAACTCTCCTCTGAATTCTATCATACTCAAGATTTTGATTGTTACGAGACTGTTCATGCCTTCTTACTCCATCCACGTAATTGTTTTGATGTACTGCTTGTTGTCTTTCAATTTCTTCCACAAGTTGCTGCTCTTCTTCTCGATTTTCTTCGCCATTCTGGTTATTTTCTCTTGGAAATGGCTCTGTTCGTAAATTTTCCATATTTTGTTCATTATTTGGTATTAAAATGAACCGATTCCCTCGATTTCTTTCAACCATATTACGTACTTGTCCTTGCATAGTACTTTCACTATTGATTGTTGGCGAATTTCATTCTTCTTTTTCTGGTCTAACACTTGATTTCGCAACACTTTGAGATCTCCTCCTTTGTAACATCTCATTTTCCATTCTCAATTCTTGATTCTGCCTAGTTAGATTTGCACGTTCTTCAGCTTCAAACCTTCGTTCTTCCTGAATTCTTTGTCTCAATGTTTCTAATGCTTCTATTTCTCTTTCATGAATTGTTCTTCCCATCAATCTCCCATTTTCTCTGATTTGTGGTTCTATATACGTTTCCACTGGTGTATCAGTTCTCCAAGTGTGTATGCTCACTCGATCTTGATCCATTGCTCTTTCTTGTATTATTATTTATTGAATTTGATTTCTTCGATTGCTCCTTCCCCTTCTAAGCTCTCCTGTTACGTTTGCTTCTCCACCTGCGAGTCTTACACTTCTTCTTACTGCAGTTAGTGGTTCTGATATATTTCTTCTTCTAGCCATTTCTCTGATATTCAATTCTTTAATTATTTTGCCCCTCCCTGTTTCTAACGCCAATTATGTAGTTGCAGAAAACCTTACAACTACACCCTTAGTAGAATTTGTAAATCTTTTGAAGTTCTTGATGAAGAATGGCAACTTATTGATTGATCTTCTCAATTGATTACAAAGAAATGTATTAATGGGACTTAGAACAGTTACAACTTTCTCTGTTCTCTTCCCTAAGACTTTTCCTATCACTCAACCAAAGAACCTCTCTAATCTAACATTTGAACTACTATTTATAGTGAAATCTGTACAGCTGTATACAACTTGCGAAGCATCGCAACAATGCTCGTAAACTTTATCCTATATTCGTAAACTTTTCTCACTTCTCCCATATTTCTTCTACTATCGTAATATCTTGCGGTGTTTTCCCCTTATATTTGCTACTATGTTCGTAACCCAATATCTTGTGATATTCTGTCCCTACAATATGGATGGGAGGAGCTAGTCTTGTATGGCCGATGTGCCCTCCTTGAAGGGGAAACCTAGGGGAATATAAGGGCGATACCCTTCATGAGGGAGCTGTGTATCAAAAAGACGGCAATGTCATGGGTCTCTTTAGTATCTTGAAGAAAGAAAAACTAGGCCCGTCATATTGTCGCGTGACACAGACGGCAATGTCATGGGACTTTATATTCGCAAGAATATTTAGTCCTGTAATATTGTCGCGTAACCGGCCAAAAAGCCTTAAAAGAAATGTTGAGATGAGATCAATGGGTTTTTGCGTGAAAGCGCAAAGACGTCCTGCGATTTCATCGCAAAGACGATAATGTCATGAGGCTATATTCTTGCAAGAGAACTTAGACTTATCATATTATTGCAGATTAATAAATGATAAGGCAAGATCAATGGGTCAATACATGCAAATGTAAAGACGTCCTGCGATTTTGTCGCAGAAAGAAAAATTGGCAAAATAAGACCTTTAACTAGGAAGGAAAAATAAGACCAATAGAATAATCTCAAACATTAATTATTTTCTTGTAAAGAATGCAGGAAAGATTTGCTCATCGCAAAAAAGAAAGCAAGTACTATTCAGGATCTCTCAGAAATATTGTTCAGAATTTCTCAAGAGGATTATCTACAATCTCGTGGAACTATTCATCATGGAACTATTCATCGCGGAACTATTCATCGCGGTACCATTCATAATTTCGCAGAAAAATTCAGCAACTTGCAAAAAAAATCAGAAATTCGCAGAAACATTCATAAATTTGCAAACTCATTCAGCATATCGCAGACTATTCCAGAATTTCGCAGAAGAAGTGATTATTTCGCAGAATATGATTATTTTATCGAATGAGGCAGAGGCAGTTCGTTCATTTAACATTTTCTTCGGGATTCTTCCTTCATAGATAAAGAACAGAGGAAACTGTGGATTACCAAGAAAACATTTTATGTTCTTTATCTTCTCGCCAAGAATCATTTCCAAAATGGACAGGGATTTTCATCAAAAAATGAGGTAATAATTTCGCATGAACAGAGGCAATACTTATAACTTTCATTCAAAGACAGATAATTCTTATATTTAGAGGATTGAGTACTTCTTATACTTCTTCAAGGATACTTCATACTTCACGTATTTCAAGGGATGATACTTCTTATTTACTTCGCAAAGGTTCAGAACTTCGCAAAGCTTCAGAACTTCGCAAAAGAATAGAGGCAAGTATATACTTTTCAAGTCTAGTATTCTTTCACTCGTTCCTTCATCAACAAAAATCAAAGACTACTACAACAACAGATTTTTTCTTAAAGATTACTTTTCAAGCAATATTCAAGAAAAAAGAGGCAAGATGTAGGACCAAAATATCGCCACAATTATATTCACGAGAGATTAACGACACTTTCACGAGCAGCTAAAGTATTCCTACGATAATTAACAACATTTCTGTGAATGTCACAAAAGAAGTTGACGATCAAAGAAATATGAGAAGAACATATTCGTCCCGCGATGGATATATAGATGGCGATAAAGACTAAAGTTATGGCGAGGAGATCGCAGAACAGATCCAAAATTAAAGGAAAACTTAGTTGTCACCCATTATGTAATTTCCTATAAATAGAGATCCAATAGATTTAGAAAGAGAGGATGGGTTTTTTAGAATTGAGAGAGTCTTGAGGAGAGAGAAAATTTTAGGAGAGAGAGATATTTTTCAGAGAGATTTTTAGAGAGAGAAAATGTATTTTTCTTTATCATCTTTTTCCCCAAAACTAGATTTAGAACTCCATTAATAGAGATTATCAAATGTAAACTTTAACAATCATAGTAGAGAATCATGGATGTAGATCAAATTGATCGAACCATGTAAAAATCCGTGTGTCTATTTGCAATTTTTAGAATTTTAAATATCAAATTAGTTTAGATCAAGAGATTATTATCAAGATATTACAAGGGGTGTGTTGTGGGAAATCCTGCAACTACACGCGAATAATCTTGCTGCTCGCAATAAGAAATACTCACGATTGAAAGCTCAATTTTGGATTACTTCTGCAAATTTTAATAGATCCCTCCTCATTACTCACAATAATTCTACTAAGCAAGTTTGTGACGATCATGGAATCTCTCATTCATTGTATCCTGATCTCGCAACGAAAATACCATCAGAGGTTCCAGATCTTGATATCTCTGATACTGATGAAGAATTTGACGATGGTGAGGAGGAGGATAATGATGAAGAAACAAATTCTAGCGATGAGAAGAAATCCGACGAAGATAATGAAGAGAAGAAATCTGACGAGGAAGAAGAATCTGATGAAGATGGAAACAACAATGTTGATAAATGAAACAATGTATCTGACTAGCTTTTCTCTTTTTCCTTGATGTAATATTGTTGCGAATTTCTTCAAAAATATATGAACAATCCTTACTTCAATTTAATGTATAAATTTCTTTGCCCCTCCACCTGTATGAACAATCCTTTTTTGCAATATAATTTGATCAATATAGTTTATATCTGTTAATTATCTGCGTCTCTAAATAATATCCATGTAAGTTTCTCATATGTTGATGAATAATAATTTTATCATTCTATGCATTCCCATACTTGCCTCTATTATTCATCTGCAATATGAGAAAGTTAATGACAATTAAAAAAGAAATGAAAATGTTGGCGAATCTCATGATTATTGCGATAGTATCACAAACATTGAAATCTCATGATGTTCTTTCTGCGATCTTATGGTCTTATTTTTCCACATTTTTCTTTCTACGACAAAATCGCAGGACGTCTTTACATTTTCATGTATTGACCCATTGATCTTGCCTTATCATAGTATTATAGCCTGTACAGGATACTTGTCATGCAACAATATGACAGGTCTTAACATTCTTGCGAATTTAAAGTCCCGTGACATTGATGTCTTTGCGATGAGATCGCAGGACGTCTTTACATTTTCATGTAAAAACCCATTGATCTCATCTTAACTTTTTCTCTTTTGGATTTTTGCATTTGTATAATTTATGTCACGCGACAATATGACAGGCCTAAATGATCTTGCGATCTTAGAGCCCCATGACATTGTCGTCTTAAGACACTTATCAGCTCCCTAATGGAGGGTGCCGCCCTTATCTTCCCCCTGGTTGCCCCTTCAAGGAGGGCACATCGGCCATACAAGACTAGCTCCTCCCATCCAGATTTACCAACAACTAGTTGTTTTCGCAGTCTCTTGTCCTTTATGCCTATATGGCTTATAGTTACAAGACTGCACCCTAAGTGGGGTTTTCTTCAGGCCAAGTGCATCATATCCAAGACTTACCAAAGATGGCCAGGGTAGGTTCGTCCGTCCCGGGCACCCTTGGATAAAACGTGTACCTCGGCGCCTTGGTCATACTCTACACTTCTTGGAAGAGATTCTCAGTCGTCCAACCAGGGTATAACCTTATAAAGCTGGAAATCCAAGATCTCTCTCCCGGATAGGTTTTCTTTAACCCCAACATCTGTATGACTCAGGTTCCAGTAGCGGTATAACCTTATCCATGAATCATATAAAGAGATACCCCCTTATAACGTGCTTGTAGGTCTTACATTTGCCTCTTACGAAATTTTATTCGCGAACTAGGGTGCACGCCATAAAGGTTTGTCCCATTCTTTAAATTTCTGCGAAATTTTATTCGCGTTTCTTAAAATTTCTTGCGAGCTTCAAATCTCTGTTAAAATTTCTTTTCATTTTGATCTTCTTTTTTACAACTTTTCAATTCCATCCTCTCCATTCAAACAGAATATTTTTCGAAAACAATTTTACCTTTCTACTTACTATTTTTTGATTCTTCCTTTCTTTCATATTTTGTTGGTTTTTCCCTTTCTGCGATGTAGGATCAGAATATTGTCACAACAATATTCCTGTGAAATAAACAACAGTTCTGCGATACATTAATGACAGTTCTGCGATATAACGCTAAAGGTTTATCAACGACAGTTCGCGAAATATCTAAAGATGACTTAAGCAATGACGTAATGGTTGAAAACGACGGAAACACGAAGAAAGTGTGACATGTCTGCGATATATCAATAAAACCTGCGAAAGATAAAGGCGGTGCTAGCTGTGATTTATCGCAAGAACTCAAATCCGAAGTTAAAGGGGATCTGCTGTAATCCATTATGTAAATGCCTATATAAAGGAAATGAATAGTTCCAGAGAGAGAGATGATTTTTTGAGTGCTAAGAAAGTTTTTAAGAGAGAGAAAATCTTATTAAGTATATTGAATTCTTGATTCTCTCAACTTCTGTAATTCTTGAAAGATCAAATTAATAAAAAGGTCCTTAATCTTCAAATTGAATCATAAATATTGATAAATTCTTGAGTAGGATGTAGTGTGGGAATTCCTGCAACTACATTTTGGCGCCCAGAAACATGGATGAATAGTTGAAAATCATAGCAAAAGTTAGGTAAAAGAAAGAAATTATTCAAGAATTAGAAGAATATCAAGAAAATTGGTGGAAGAAAAGATGGTTGAAATCAAAGATAATCAAAAGAAGTTGGAGTGTGGTGTAATAACAAAGATGATGATAGATAAGTTCCATGAAGATATTAGAGAAAGGATACATTAGCGAGATTTTGAAGGAAAGAAAATCATAATGGAAGATGAGACATTACCGCTAAAAGATTGGGAAAAGCGGAAGATCACATTTACGGCAGCAGAAATTCCAAAAGAGAATTTAAGTCATACATCTCCATTGGTAATCACAGTGTCTGTGGTACCAATAAGAAAAGAGAAATCAACAAGATCTACAGAAGAGTGGCCTGTGAATAGGACTCTGGTGGACGCGGGAAACTCTGTGGATATAATGTTTTACCACACATTCAAGAAAATAGGATACAAAGATGAAGAAATGATTAGTCCAACATATCATATCCATGGATTTGGAAAATCTCTAACAAAACCTAAAGGTGAAATTGTAGTGCGAATTCCGCTGGGAGAAATGGAGACGCAGATAACTTTGTGCGTGGTGGATTTGAAATCACCATATAATATGCTATTGGGAAGACCATGGATACATGCAATCAAGGCTGTATCATCAACTTTACATCAGTGCATAAAGTTTCCTATGCCTAGCGGAATTGGAAAGATTAGAGGAGATGTAGATTGTGCAACGTTATGTTTCCAGAATGAAGTGAGGAATTGTGAAAATCAAATTCATTTGCGAAAACAGCGCAGAAAAATGAGGAGAGAAGAAAGAAAAGAAGAAGAATTCAAGATTTACATGATAAGATCAGAAGAAGGAAGATGAATATTTGGCGATGTATCGCAAGAAGGTGACGAGCCAACGGAAGAAATAAAAATGCCAACACCAATGGGAGAACATGAAGCCAGTTATACCGCAGCAGAACCAACAAAAGAAGTAAATGTAGGAAGTGAAGAAAACCCGAAAATGCTGAAAATTGGAACTAAGATGGGTATGGAGGAAGAAGAACAAACTGTAAACCTTCTGCGAGAATACATCGACATTTTTGCGTGGAATATGGATGAAATGCCTGGAATAGATCCATCTGTTGCGTGCCATAGATTGGAGATTAACAAAAATGTGAGACCATTCAAACAAAGAATAAGAAAAATTGCGACCACTTATCATGCCAAGATAGAAGAAGAATTGCAGAAGATGCTTGACGCAGGAATTATAAGGCAAGCAAAATATCCAGAATGGATTGCCAATATGGTAGTAGTTCCCAAGAGAAATAAGGGGATAAGAATTTGCATCGATTTTACTGATCTAAATAAAGCATGCCCCAAAGAGAGTTTTCCCTTGCCGGATATCCCGCAGCTGGTGGAATCTGCCGCAGGAAATGATCGAATATCTTCGTTAGATGGGTACAAGGGCTATAATCAAATCCCACTTGCGGAAGAAGATCAAGAACATACTGCATTCTTTGCTCCTAGAGGATTGTATTGCTACACAAAGATGCCATTTGGATTACGAAATGCAGGATCAACTTACCAAAGAATGGTGGAAAAGGTGTTCGCAAAATGGATACATAAAACTTTAGAGGTATATGTGGATGATATGTTGGTAAAAAGCAAAGAAGCTAAAAATCATGTGCAGGACTTGAGGGAAATTTTTGATCAGATGCGGCTTTTTAATATCAAAGTAAATCCTGAGAAATGTACTTTCGGAGTATCATCTGGGAAATTCTTGGGATATAGTGTATCAAAAGAAGGAATACAAGTTGATCTCGATAAGGTGCAAGCAATTCGAGATATGCCAACTCCAGCGTCAATAAAAGATATGCAAAAACTAAATGGACTTTTAGCCTCACTAGGAAGATTTATTTCACGGTATTCAGATAAATGCAAGCATTTCTTCAACATATTAAGAAAGGGAATAATATTTAAATGGACAGATGAATATGAAAAAGTTTTTCAAGGAATTAAGGAATATTTGATGAATATATCCATTTTACAGAAGGCTGAACCAGGAGAAGAATTGCTGATGTATCTTGGAACAACTCCACATGCTTTAAGCGCAGTACTTTTGCAAAATGACGCAGGAGTTGAAAAACCTGCGAAACTACATGCGAAAACGTAATGGTTGAAAACGACGGAAACACGAAGAAAGTGTGACATGTCTGCAATATATCAATAAAACCTGCGAAAGATAAAGGCGGTGCTAGCTGCGATTTATCGCAAGAACTCAGATCCGAAGTTAAAGGGGATCTTAGCTGTAAATGAGCTGTAATCCATTATGTAAATGCCTATATAAAGGAAATGAATAGTTCCAGAGAGAGAGATGATTTTTTGAGTGCTAAGAAAGTTTTTAAGAGAGAGAAAATCTTATTAAGTATATTGAATTCTTGATTCTCTCAACTTCTGTAATTCTTGAAAGATCAAATTAATAAAAATGTCCTTAATATTCAAATTGAATCATAAATATTGATAAATTCTTGAGTAGGGTGTAGTGTGGGAATTCCTGCAACTACATGCGAGCTGCTCGTCATATACTTCTTCTTATCATAATTTCATCTTTCTTATCTTTCTCATCATCTGTCCTTCTACTTGTTGTTTTCCCACGAGTTACTCGCCATTTCCTCCTTTTGTGCTCTTTGCATCTGCGTTTTTGCTGCGCTTTATTATTTGCTTGATATTCGCGAGAGACTCGCTATCCATTTCTTCATGCTTTTCTATTGAATCAACCATCAATCTGTCACATCTCTATTGCTGCTCAATTCTGTACTTCCAATTGTTATTCTTCCCTGCTCTTTCCTCACAAGATTTGATATCTATTTCATAATATTTCTTACTTTCTCCCCAATCTCCTTTAATTACCCCAACACCATTTGGATGAGGGAATTTAATGCACTGGTGGAAGGTAGATGCAACACCTAATATCCCATGTAACCAAGGTCGTCCAATCAAGGCATTGTATGGTGATTCAATATCAACAACACAAAATAAGATTTTGGAAGACATCCCCTTTAACGGAATTCTCATTGTGATTTCCCCTTTAGGCTTGTTGGCAGTACCATTAAAACCATAGATCTTGTATGTTGATGGTACTAAATCTTCATCTTTCCCACCCATGGTTCTATAGGTATGATAGAATAAGATATCCACAGAACTGCCAGTGTCAATTAGGACTCTATCAATGGCCCAAGATTCTTCTCCCTCATTACTGTTTTCTTTATCTTCTTCTTCTTCTGTTTGTCTTGGTTTTATTTCCAACCTTACCACCAATGGGTTATCATGCAACTCGCTAGGCTCTGGTACCTCTTGTGCTGTAAAAGAAGAACTTGTTTCTGCCACTCTTCCAATGGCGAGACTCTTGCTATATTCATTATTTCTTTTCCATCCATATCTCTGGCGAAGACTCTACTTAGGACATTATCGTGGAAATCTTCGATGGTTTTGAAAGAATGCACAATAGAATTGCAGAACAAATTCTTTGCTTTGGCTCCAACCTCTATGACAAAAGTTTCTTCTCCTTTTAGATTATTCACTCTGCGATTGTCTGGTGGTGGTGGTAATTGTTGCGATTGTTGATGCCCTCTTAGAAAATGATTTAGCTTCCCTTGATCAATCATTCTTAGGATTATTCTCTTTACATTTCTGCAGTCATTTATCGAATGGCCATGGAAATGATGATAAGGACAGAACTCTTGATTGCGAGTGTTAGGATGTGGTTCCTTCCCCATGTTCCATGGTGATGGTATATCTTCCATTAAAATGATAGCTTCCCAGATTTTCTCTACACTAGCATTCTAGGGAGGCATCTTAATATCCTCCCATATTGTTCTCATATTTCCCTGATTTCTGAAATTATTTTGCCTCTGTCCACCATAAGTCTCTTGGGGTTGATCCAGCCTTTGGATTTTATTATTTCCTCCACGATTGTAATAATTCTTCTCTCTTTCATACTCTTCTTGATCACGACTTCCCATAGCCACTAGCTTTTGTTTGTCATTAATCGCCACCTTCTCTGGTTGACCTTGCGAGGTGCTCGCCACATTATTGATCATTTTAGGAAGTAAACTTCCGTTCGCCACTACGGAGCTAGTGTTTGCGATTGGGTATGACTCTATTTCGTTTTGTTTTTCTTCCAAAGAAATGTATTCTTCTTGTAATTCTCTTAATTCAGTTATCGTGATGGTGTTTTTGATTCTGAAAATTTGTATGTAGAGAAGATTGGTCGCAAACATTGCATTAATGAAGGATAAAATAAGATATCTCTCATCTACTCTTCCTTCCATTTCACTGCACATTGTCTTCCATCTTATGGTAAGATGTTTTAGACTCTCGCCAATTCTCTGCTTTAACCCAAACACATCTCCGATACCTGGTCGTGAAGAATTGTTGCTTATGTATGCACCTAAAAATGTAGCTTGTAAGTGATCAAAAGAAGTAATAGTATTTTTCGGCAATCCCTCAAACCATTTTAGTGCCTCGCCAGTCAAGTTAGATGCAAAGTACTTGCATAAAACAGCATCATGATTCTCCTACTGCAGCATACACCTAACATAAGCTTTAACATGTTGAATAGCACAAGTAGCCCCATCAAAAATACTGTTTAATGCTGGTAAATTGCATTTTGGAGGAATTCCTCTTAGTTGTACTTCCTGTGTGAAGGGAGTTCTAGCTGCTTCCTCAATAGCTTCATCAAGTTGTCTTCTTCCTCCCTCTCTCCTATTATTTATCATTCCTCTCATTTCTGCCAATTCTCTCAAAATTTGTTCAATTGTAGCTGGGCTTTGCTCTATTGGCCTTTTTAGCGCACTTTCCCTTCTCATGCGTTCTTTTCTTTCTTGTCTTGCGTGATCTTGTGAATCTTCATCCTCATCGTCATTTCGCCTTCTTATGCGATTTTCCTCTTCATTTCCTTCCAAAATTCGCAATTGATTATGTCTTCTAATTTCTTCTCCGCCAATTTCTTCATTTCTCGCCATTTCTCTTCGTTGCCTTTCTATCCTTCTTTGTATTCTGTCATACTCTTCTTGAACATTGCCATTTTCGCGATTTTGTGTACGTCTTCTTTCTCGATTATCATGATTATTTTGCCTTATTGCCTCTTGAAATTCCTGTTCTTCCATTTTTGCCCTCAACCTTTCTCTCTCGCAAGCTAGGCGTGCCTGTTCAGCATAATATCTCTCAATTTCGTTCTCAATAATTCTTTGATTTCTGACGTTCTCTCGTCCATGTAATATTCTTCTACCCTCTTCGTGATTTTCTTTACCATCTTGATTACCTTAATTTCTTTGATTTTCATTATTTCGTCTTTCATTCAAAGTTTCTCCATGAGGATCATAACGATCATTAATTACTCTCCGTTCTCCCTGACGTTGCTCTCTATTTGGATTTTGCGTTTCTTCTTGTATATTTTCTCTATCATTACTTATGAGGGGATTTCGCCTTGGTATTTCTCTAAATGATCTTGAACATGATCTAGTGGTATTTCTTGATCTTCTATTTTGTAATCTGAAATTCTCCATTCTCAACTCATGATTTTGTCTTGTTAAATTTGCACGTTCTTCCGACTCTAACCTTCTTTCTTCCTGTGTTATTTGTATTAATTTCTCTGTTGTTTCATCTTCATCTTGATGAATCAACCCTTCTACTACCTCTTGATTCCTTCCTTCTCTGATTTCACCTCTTAATTGTCGCTTTTCTTCTCTTTCCATCGAATCCGATCTCCATGTATGCACACTCACCCTATCATAATCCACACCTCCATTTTATATTGGTGTTGGTTGATTTGGCTGTTGAACTGGATTTTCCCCTTCATTCCTTGTTCTATTTCTTCTTGTTCTCACCCTTGAAGATTCTCCTAATTCACTTGTTTCTCCACCTGCAATTCTTTTACTCCTTCTCACAGTTGTTGGTGGTTCTGATGTTTTTCTTTTTCTTCCATCCATTTCTTCAATTCCTTCAAATCTTCAAATTGTAATTAGAGATTTTGTAGCTTGATTCTCCCTGTTTAGGGTGCCAAAATGTAGTAGCAGGAATTCCCACACTACACCCCTATTAGGATTCTACAGAAATTTATGAGAAACTAGTTGAAGATTTGAAGAATTAAACGACACTTTATTATTTAGATCTCAGAAATGTTTACAGAAAATATTCAAACTCAGAATTACAACTTTCTTTCTAGAGTTTCTCTCTCCTCAAGAGTTTCTCAACTCTAAAAAATACATCATCCTTCTCTGGACTTACTTGAACCCTTTATATAGGAAATTACACAGTGAGTGACAACTAAGTTTTCCCCTTCTTTCGGATCTATTCTGCGATCTCATCGCGGTAGTTACAATGTTAATTATCGCCAACTTTCGTAGTCCTCGTGAAACAACACGCTTTTACCATGCTTCTTCAATCGTCAGCTATTACGATGCTTTCTCATGATACTCGCCAAATGTCGTTGGAGAATCTCACGACGCTCTCGTGAAAGATGTCGTTAATATTGCAGGAACATTCGATCTTCTCGTGAAAGCGTCGTTCTCAACGCAAGAATATCGTTGTGGCGATATTCTGGTCCTACAACAACAAATATTATGCAGATTGTGAAAATGGCCATACTACCCTTATCAGAAATACGTAAAGTAAATGTTTCAGACTGTGAAAATGACCAAATTGCCGTTATTGGAAATAAGAGCCATAAATATTTTGGAGACAGTGAAAATGACCATACTACCCTTATCGGAAATAAGTAAAGTAAATGTTACAGACTGTGAAAATTTCCATATTGCCCTTATTGGAAATAAGTGCAATACATATTATGGAGACCGTAAAAAATGACCATACTACCCTTATCAGAAATAAGTAAAGTAAATGTTACCGAATGCGAAAATGACCGTATTACCTTTATTGGAAGAAAAAAGTGCAATAAATATTATGCACACTGTGAAAATGACCATACTACTCTTATCGGAAATAAGTAAAGTAATTCCTACAGACTGTGAATGAAGTCATGATAGATGTTCTTAGTGTGGAATGAACTCATAATGGTTGTTCATATTGTGAGTTGTTCTAATTGAAGTCTCTGCTAAACGATAAATAGTTCACATTGTAGAATGAACTCGTGATAGATGTTCTTATTGATGTCTCTGCTAAAACGAGAAATGCTATGCTTCTGTCACCCATTGTGAGTTGTACCGGAAGACACATTCGTAGTTGCGAAGTTCAGATAGCCCGCTAAAGAAATTTCAAAAGCTGAGCCAATAATGACCTGAGTTAGACCGGAGTTTCTCGTTTTCGGATGAATTGAGTAAGAAATATATCAGAATTGAACATCGCAGGTTCAAAGATTACCATAGTTAGACCTGAGTATCTCTTTCGGATGAACTGGATACAAAATATATCAGAATTGAACATCACATGTTCAAATATTACTTGGGTTAGACCAGAGTATCTCTTTCGGATGAACTGGAGACGAAATATATCAGAATTGAACATCATAGGTTCAAAGATTACCAGAGTTAGACCTGAGTTTCTCTTTCGGATGAACTGGAGACGAAATATATCAGAATTGAACATCACAGGTTCAAATATATCAGAATTGAACATCACAGGTTCGAATAACTGGAATTAGACCTGAGTTTCGTTCAGATGAACTATAGACGAATATATCAGAATTGAGACAGTAAAAATGACCATACTACCCTTATCATAAATAAATAAATAAAGTAAATGTTACCGATTGATAAAATGACCATATTACCTTTATAGGAAAAAAAAGTGCAATAAATATTATGCAGACAGTGAAAATAACCGTACTACCCTTACGGAAATAAGAAAAGTAAATGTTACAGACTGTGAAAATGACCATATTGCCATTATTGGAAATAAGTGCCATAAATTTTATGGAGACAGTGAAAATGACCATACTACCCTTATCAGAAATAAGTCAAGTAAATGTTACCGATTGCGAAAAAAGACCATATTACCTTTATAGGAAAAATAATGCAATAAATATTAGGCAGATTGTGAAAATGACCATACTACACTTATCGGAAATAAGTAAAGTAAATGATACAGACTTTGAAAATGACCATATTTCCCTTATTGGAAATAAGTGCCATATATATTATGGAGACAGTGAAAATGACCATACTACCCTAATCAAAAATAAGTAAAGTAAATGTTACAGACTGTGAAAATAACCATATTACCCGTGTTGTTAATAAGTGCAACAAATATTATGCAGATTATGAAAATGACCATACTACCCTTATCAGAAATACGTAAAGTAAATGTTTCAGACTGTGAAAATGACCAAATTGCTGTTATTGGAAATGAGAGCCATAAATATTTTGGAGACAGTGGAAATGACCATACTACCCTTATCGAAAATAAGTATAGTAAATGTTACAGACTGTGAAAATGACCATATTACCCTTATTGGAAATAAGTGCAACACATATTATGGAGACCGTGAAAAATAACCATATTACCCTTATCGGAAATAAGTAAAGTAAATGTTACCGATTGGGAAAATGACCCTATTACCTTTATTGGAAGAAAAAAGTGCAATAAATATTATCCACTCTGTGAAAATGACCATACTAATCTTATCGGAAATAAGTAAAGTAATTCTTACAGACTGTGAATGAAGTCGTGATAGATGTTCTTAATTTGGAATGAACTCATAATGGTTGTTCATATTGTGAGTTGTTGTTATTGAGGTCTCTGTTAAACGATAAATAGTTCACATTGTAGAATGAACTCGTGATAGATGTTCTTATTGAGGTCTCTGCTAAAATGAGAAATGCTATGCTTCTGTCTCCCATTGTGAGTTGTACCGGAAGACACTTTCGTTGTTGTGAAGTTTTGATAGCCCGCTAAAGAAATTTCAGAAGCCGAGCCAATAATGACCTGAGTTAGACCAGAGTTTCTCGTTTTCGGATGAACTGAGTTAAAAATTTATCAGAATTGAACATCACAGGTTCAAAGATTACCATAGTTAGACCTGAGTATCTCGTTCGGATGAACTACAGACGAAATATATCAGAATTGAACATCACAGGTTCAAAGATTACTAGAGTTAGACCTGAGTATCTCTTTCGGATGAACTCTGCATTTAAATATATCAGAATTGAACATCACAGGTTCAAAGATTACCAGAGTTAGACCTGAGTTTCTCTTTCGGATGAACTGGAGACGAAATATATCAGAATTGAACATCACAAGTTCGAATAACTGGAATTAGACCAGAGTTTCGTTCAGATGAACTAAAGACGAATATATCAGAATTGAGACAGTGAAAAATGACCATACTACCCTTATCATAAATAAATAAAGTAAATGTTACCGATTGCGAAAATGACCATACTACACTTATCGGAAATAAGTAAAGTAAATGATACAGACTTTGAAAATGACCATATTGCCCTTATTGGAAATAAGTGCCATAAATATTATGGAGACAGTGAAAATGATCATACTACCCTTATCGAAAATAAGTAAAGTAAATATTATAGACTGCAAAAATGACCATACTACCCTTATCGGAAATAAGTAAAGTAAATATTACAGACTATAGAAATGACTATACTGCGCTTATTGGAAATAAGTGCCATAAATATTATGGAGACAGTGAAAATGACCATACTACCCTTATCAGAAATAAGTCAAGTAAATGTTACCGATTGCGAAAATGACCATATTGCCCTTATTGGAAATAAGTACCATAAATATTATGGAGACAGTGAAAATGACCATGCTACCCTTATAGGAAATACGTAAAGTAAATGTTTCAGACTGTGAAAATGACCATATTACCTTTATTGGAAATAAGTGCAATACATATTATGGAGACCGTGAACATGACCATACTACCCTTATCAGAAATAAGTAAAGTAAATGTTACCGAATGCGAAAATGACCATATTACCTTTATTGGAAGAAAAAAGTGCAATAAATATTATGCAGACTGTGAAAATAACTATACTACCCTTATCAAAAATAAGTAAAGTAAATGTTACAGACTGTGAAAATGACCATATTACCCTTGTTGTTAATAAGTGCAACAAATATTATGGAGACCGTGAAAATGACCATACTACCCTTAACAGAAATAAGTAAAGTAAATGTTACCGAATGCGAAAATGACCATATTACCTTTATAGGAATAAAAAAGTGCAATAAATATTATGCAGACTGTGAAAATGACCATACTACCTGTAGGACCAAAATATCGCCACAACGATATTCTTGCGATGAGAACGACGCTTTCACGAGAAGATCAAACATCCCTACAATATTAACAACATCTTTACGAGAGCATCGTGAGATTCTTCAATGACATTTGGCGAGTGTCATGAGAAAACATTATAATAGCTGACGATTGAGGAATATTGATAAAAGCGTGTTGTTTCACGATGACTACAAAAGTTGGCGATAATTAACATTGTAACTACCGCGATGAGATCGCAGAATAGATCCGAAAGAAGGGGAAAACTTAGTTGTCGTCCACTATGTAATTTCCTATATAAAGGGTTCAAGTAAGTCCAGAAGGGGATGATGTATTTTTTAGAGTTGAGAAAGTCTTGAGGAGAGAGAAACTCTAGAAAGAAAGTTGTATTTCTGAGTTTGAATATTTTTTGTAAACATTTCTGAGATCTAAATAATAAAGTGTTGTTTAATTCTTCAAATCTTCAACTAGTTTCTCATAGATCTCTATAGAATCTTAATAGGGGTGTAGTGTGGGAATTCCTGCTACTACATTTTGGCGCCCGAAACAGGGAATGAATTAGCAAAATCATAGAAAAAGTGAAAAGGAAGATAAGGATTACTCAAGATCAAAGAAATCATAAAACGAGTTGGTAAGATATTTGAAGAAAGAATGATTAGAATTAAAGAGACTTGCAGGAAATTGGAGCATGACATGGTGTCAAGAAAAATGATTGATAAATTTCATGAAAACATTAAGGGGAAGATACATAAACGAGATTTTGAAGGGAGAAAAATTATGACGGTGGAGAAAACGCCATTATTGAAGAATTGGGAAAAGTAGGAAATTACATTTACAGCAACAGAAATTTCAGAAGAAAATCTAGACCATGCATCTCCTATGGTGATTACGATATCCACTATACCAACAACAAAGGGAAAATCAACAATATCTGTAGAAGAATGGGCTATGAATAGAACTCTAGTGGATACAGGAAGTTCTGTGGATATAATTTTTTATCATGCTTTTAAGAAAATGGGGTATAAGGATGAAGAAATGTCTTATTCAACATATCATATTCATGGTTTTGGAAAATCTATAACAAAACCAAGAGGCGAAATAATGGTACGATTAACACTTGGAGAAATTGAAACACAAGTAACACTATGTGTGGTAGATATGGAATCACCATACAATATGATATTGGGAAGACCATGGATACATGCGATCAAAGCTGTAGCGTCAACTTTACATCAATGCATTAAATTCCCTATGCCTAGTGGAATTGGAGAAATTAGAGGAGATACAGATCTTGCGAAGATATGCTATCAAATTGAAGTGAGAAATTGTGAAGAACGTCCTAAACAGCGAAAAACTCGCCGAAAAGTAGCGAGAGAGATGAAGAAAGAAGAAGAATTTAAAGTCTACATGATAAGAGCAAAAGAAGGAAAAGGAATACCCAGTAAACTTTCGCGAGAAGGAGATGAACTTGCGAAAGTTATAAAAACGCCAACCCCAATGGGAGAACCAGAAGCCAGTTACATTGCAGCTGAACCAACAAAGGAAGTAAACATTGGGAGTGAAGAAGAACCTAAAATGCTAAAAATTGGGACTAGAATGGAGACAAATGAGGAAGAAAGAACTATAAATATTTTGCGAGAATACAAAGATATTTTCGCGTGGAGCATGGATGAAATGGCAGGGATAGATCCATCAGTAGCGTGTCATAAATTAGAAATTAATAAAAACATAAGGCCATTCAAGCAAAGAATATAAAAAATCGCAACCACATGCTATTCTCAAATAGAAGAAGAATTACAAAAGATGCTTGACGCAGGAATTACAACACAAGCAAAATATCCAGAATGGATTACAAATATGGTGGTGGTCCCAAAGAAGAACAAGGGAATACGAATTTGGATAGATTTTACTGATTTAAACAAAGCTTGTCCTAAAGATAGTTTTCCACTACCAGATATCCCACAGATGGTTGAATCAGCTGCTGGAAATGCAAGAATATCTTCATTAGATGGATACAAAGGATATAATCAAATCCCTCTCGCTGAAGAAGACCAAGAACATACTTCATATTTTTCTCCAAGAGGATTATATTGTTATACAAAAATTCCCTTTGGTTTACGAAATGCTGGTGCAACATACCAAAGAATGATGGAGAAGGTATTTACGAAATGGATCCACAAAACATTGGAAGTGTATGTAGATGATATGTTAATCAAAAGAAAGGAAGCTGAGAATCATGTACAAGATTTGAAAGAGATTTTTGAACAAATGCGGCAATTCAATATCAAAGTGAATCCCGACAAGTGTACTTTTGGAGTAACTTCAGGAAAGTATCTGGGGTACATTGTATCAAAATAAGGAATACAAGTTGATCCAGAAAAGGTGCAAGCTATCCGCGATATGCAACACCAGCTATAGTAAAAGATGTACAAAAATTGAATGGACTTTTAGCCTCGCTAGGAAGATTCATCTCGCGATCTTCTGATAAATGCCAATATTTTTTCGATATACTCAAAAAAGGGACAAAGTTCAGGTGGACAGATGAATGTGAGAAGGCTTTTCAGGGAATAAAAGAGCATTTAGTGAATATAACTATTTTACAGAAAGCTGAACCAGGAGAAGAGTTATTAAACTATCTCGCGACAACAACATATGCGCTAAGTGTGGTATTGCTGCGAGTAGATGCAGGAATAGAGAAACCAATTTATTACATCAGTAAAACATTTAATTCAGCAAAGAAAAATTATTCAAAGATTGAGAAATTAATCCTAGCATTGGTGCACACAACTTTCAAGCTTCGTATCTATTTTCAAGCACATAAGATCAAGGTGTTAACAAAAGTGCCAATTGAATCAGTAATGAAAAATTCAAAAAGATCAGGCAGTGTTGAAAGATGGAATGCACAAGTGGGACATTTCGATATCAAGTATGAAATTCTATCTTCGCCAAAATCCCAGGTCATCGCGAATTTCTTAGCCGAATTTCCTTTGGAAAATGACGAAGCTGTGGAAGAAATGATGGATGTAGAAGAAGAACATGGAGATCCAAAATAATTATTGACAGAACCTAATAGATGGGAGATATTAGTGGATGGATCATCTAATGGAGAAGGAAATGGGATTGGAGTTGTTTTTATTTCGCCAGAAGGAGAAAAAACAGCTTTTTCATTCAGGTTGGAATTTACATCCACTAATAATGAGACAGAATATGAGGCTGTGATTCATGCTTTGAAATTTGCGATATAAATGAAGTTGGAAAATGCTAAAATCACCAGCGATTCTCAATTGGTTATTCGCCAAATAACTGGAGAGTATACAACAAATGAACCTTCTTTAAAGAAATACAAGAGACTCGTGGAAGAATTATCTGCAGGAATTCCTAAGATGGAGGCACATATCAAGGAAAGATAATAGACTTGCAGATGCTTTTGCTTTCATATCCAGCATGATGACAAACCCAATTGCGAGATGCATAAAAATTCAAACACTTTTATTACCATCAATAAATAAAGAAGAAGAAGAAAAAGATGTGATGATCGTAGAAACTGGCGAGGAAGGAACAAAAGAGAAAAGCATAGATTGGCGAGTGAAACTTCATGCTTATTTAGTGAGAGGAGAAACCCCAAGAAATAGACTAGAGGCATATAAACTAAAAAGTAGGGCAACCAATTATGAGCTAAGAGACGGAGTATTATACCACAGATATTTTAATGGACCATCGCTAAGATGTTTGACGAGGGAAGAAGGAGACAAGGTGTTAAAAATGCTGCACAGTGGAGATGCTGGTAATCATAGTGGAGGTAGGTCTTTGGCATATAGAACGAAGATGCAAGGATATTACTGGCCATATATGCATGAAGATGCGAAGAAACACTCAAGGCGTTGTGAAGAGTGTCAGCGATTTGGAAAAAAGATACATGCACCAGGAGCACCACTATCATCCTCAACAAGTGTATGGCCTTTTGGAAAATGGGGATTAGATATTGTGGGACCATTTGTGCCTGGTTCTGGACAAAAGAGATATCTCATTGTGGCAACAGATTATTTCACAAAATGGGGATAAGTGAAAGCAGTACAACAAATCCGCGATAAAGACATCTTCACATTCATATTCGAAAATATAATCTGCAGATTTGGAATACCCACACAGTTGATGTCTGATAATGGAAAGCAATTTGAAGGACAGAACATAGAGTTACTACTTAATGTATTTAAGAAAAAATACGGGAAATCTACTCCTTTATACCCACAAGCAAATGGTCAAGCTGAGGCAACTAATAAAACAATCGCAGATATTCTAAAAAAGAAGTTTGAAGGATACCACAAAGCATGGTGTGAGCAAGTACATAATGCAATATGGGCTTACAATACAACTAGAAGATAGGCTACTGGAATGTCACCCTTTTGTTTAACATATGGGGTTGAAGCTGTATTACCAACAGAAGTTGTTATTCCTACAACAAAAAGAGAAGCATGGGAAAAGAATTTAAGTGCTGGAATGTTTTTACATAAATTAGATGAATTGGAAGAAAAGAGAGAGAAGACTCTACAACATATGGAAAATTACCAGCGAAGACTAGCTCGCGAGTACAACAAACGTGTTAAAAAATGGGAATTCCAACCTGGCGATTTAGTTCTGTGAGAGACACTAAGATATCAGCGAGAGAATGGTGGAAAATTGGCGAGAAAGTGGGACGGACCTTACCTAATTAAAGAGATAATTGGAAATGGGGCATACAAATTAATGGATACTGAAGGAAGAGATGTTGGCCAGAGGCTTGATAGACCATGGAATATACTATTTCTGAAAAGATATTATCAGTGACAAATTCTGTAAGGTAAGAGATACTGGAGTATTGAATAATGAAACAGATAATAAATTCTTCTTTCTCTATTACAAGTTTTGAGAGTATTATCGCGAGAAACGCGAATAAAATTTCGCAGAGATTTAAAGAATGGGACAAACCTTCATGGCGTGCACCCTAGTTCGCGAATACAATTTCGTAAGAGGCAAATGTAAGACCTACGAGCATGTTATAAGGGGGGTATCTCTTTATATGATTCAGGGATAAGGTTATACCGCTGCTGGAACCTGAGTCATACAGATGTTGGGGTTAAAGAAAACCTATCCGGGAGAGAGATCTTGGATTTCCAGCTTTATAAGGTTATACCCTGGTTGGACGACTGAGAATCTCTTCCAAGAAGTACAGAGTATGACCAAGGCGCCGAGGTACATGGTTTAGCCAAGGATGCCCGGGACGGACGAACCTACCCTGGCCATCTTTGGTAAGTCTTGGCTATGATGCACTTGGCCTGAAGAAAACTCCACTTAGGGTGCAGTATTGTAACTATAAGCCATATAGGCATAAAGGATAAGAGGCTGCAAAAACGACTGGTTGTTAGTAAATCTGGATGGGAGGAGCTAGTCTTGTATGGCCGATGTGCCCTCCTTGAAGGGGCAACCAGGGGGAAGATAAGGGCGGCACCCTCCATTAGGGAGCTGATAAGTGTCTTAAGACGGCAATGTCATGGGGCTTTATGATCGCAAGAAAATTTAGGCCTGTCATATTGTCGCGTGACGTAAATTATACAAAGGCAAAAATCCAAAAGAGAAAATGTTAAGATGAGATCAATGGGTTTTTACATGAAAGTGTAAAGATGTCCTGCGATTTCATCTCAAGACGGCAATGTCATGAGGCTTTGATCTCGCGTGAGAACTTAGACTTGTCATATTGTCGCAATATAATTAAGAAATAAAGATAAGGCAAGATCAATGGGTTGATACATGCAAATGTAAAGATGTCCTGCGATTTTGTTGTAAAGAGAAAATTGGCGAAATAAGACCTTTAATTAGGAAGGCAAAATAAGACCAATAGAATAATCTCAAACACTAATTTTATCGCAAGAAAATATATATGAAGGCAAGTTTTTTCAGCATTCAAGATCTCAAGAAAATTAATAAGGGGCAAGTAAGGGAATGAATACACAAGATTTCATTAACTTTCTTGAGAATATTCGAAGGGAATAAGATTAAAAGTCATACTTCAAAGTTTCAAAAGAGTTACATTACTTGCGAGAAAGAAGAAAAAAGAAATTAAAAATGATATTCAAGTTTCAGAGGTGGTGTGATTGCAGGAAAACCTACAACACACCCCTTATCAAATCTTGATAACAATTCCTAGATCTAAATATAAAAATGGTGATAAAAATACTAAAATTATAAATAAACACCAAGATTTTTACGTGGTTCGATCAATGTGATCTACATCCACGGATCTTCACTATAATAATTTGTAACTACACCCATTTACATTTACAATCTCCATTAATGGAGTTCTTGGAAGAATTCTAGATCTAGTTTTGGGGAAGAAGATGATAAAGAAATTATATTTTCTCTCTTTAAAAATCTCTCTCTGCAAAAGAACTTTCTCTCTCTTCCTAAAATTATCCCCCCCTTTGTCTCTCCTGCTCTCTTCTTTATATAGGGATTTACATTGTGGATGACAGCTCATAAACAACTCATTGACAACTCATATTTCCCCTAATTTCGGATCTAAACTGTTGCGGTAATATCGCAGCAACAACATTGTCATATTTCGCAGGTTTCTCTAATATCTCGCAGGATTTCTCTTGTTACATTTCTCGCGAGCTTTCTCTATAAAATCTTCACGTCTTTCTTCATGTTTTGTCTGCCGTCCTTTGTTGCGTCGTTTTGGTAATCAATCTGCGACACTTGCCGTGTGTGGCAGAAATCCTTGCAAGAGTGTTGTTGTCGCGAGATTCTGCTCCTACATTTTGCCTCTTTTTTCTTGAATATTGCTTGAAAAGCAATTTTTAAGAAAAAATTTATTGTTGTAGTAGTCTCTAATCTTTGTTGACGAAGGAACTAGCGAAAGAATACCAAACTTAAAAAGTATATACTTGCCTCTATTCTTTTGCAAAGTTCTGAAGTAATTAGAAGTATTTAGAAGTATTTTCTTTTGAAGTATGAAGTATGCGAAGTATCCTTGAAGAAGTATAAGTAGTATGAAGTATCTCAGAAGAAGTAGAAGAAGTACTCAATCCTTGATATATAAGAAGTATCTTGTCCTTGAATAAGAAATATTGCCTCTATTCATGCGAAATTATTTCTTCATTTTTGGTGAGAATTCTTGCCCATTTTGGAAATGATTCTTGTTGAGAAGATAAAGAACATAAAATATTTTCTTGGTAATCCATAGTTGCCTCTGTTCTTTATCTATGAAGGAAAATCCATGAGAAAATGTTGAATGATTAAATTGCTTATTTATTCTTATCTTGCATCTGCCTCAAGGGATAATCACTTTAAGAAAATAATCACATTCTGCGAAATAATGACAATTCCTGCGAAATTCTGGGTGAATCTGCGAATTTATGAATGAGTCTGCGTGATTATGAATAACCCTGCTAATTTCTGAATATCCCTGCGAATTATGAATAGTGCTCAAATAGTAACGTGAATTATGAATAGTGCTCAAATAGTGTCACAAATAGTGCCGCAAATAGTTCTGTGAATAGTGCTGCGAATAATGGATCAAAATATGAATAGTCTGCGAAATTTCAAGATATTATTGTCATTTCGCCGCGGTAAAAGTGATGTAGCTTTGCATTTTTCTCTAGTGAATATATTCCTCTTTATTCTCGCAGGTTCATTCTCTTGTGCCTCATTTTTCTGGCTGATTGTATCTCATTGTTATTTTCTCCACTGTTTATTCCTGCAATATAATCATCTTCGCAAGTTTATTTGCGTTCTCTCTTTTGTAAAACTTGTGTACTTCTCTCTTTCTTTCTTGCGACTATTTTCTGCGATAAATTGTAATTTCCATTCTATGCATTCCCATACTTGCCTCTTGTTATTGATCTGCAATGAAATAAGACTAATATAAAGTCGTTAGCAATCTGTTATACGCTTGTAGGTATAACCTCTCTTGTGGTCTTATTTTGCCTTCCTAGTTAAAGGTCTTATTATGCCACTTATCTGCGACAAGATCGCATGACATTCTTACTTTTATATGTAATAATCCATTGATCTTGTCTTATCATTTATTTTGATCTCTGCGACAATATGATAAGTCTAAGTCATCTTGTGAGATTAATCTCTCTTTGCTTTTTAAGACTTATGACATTGTCGTCTTTGCGATGAAATCGCAGGACGTCTTTGCGATTTATATCCTCTTATCATTGATTTCATTTATTTCATCCTTTGATCTTATCGCAAAAACCCATTGATCTCATCTTAACATTTCTCTTGAGGCTTTTTGGCCTGTCACGCGACAATATGATGGGCCTAAATATTCTTGCGAATATAAAGTCCCATGACATTGCCGTCTGTGTCACGCGACAATATGACGGGCCTAAATATTCTTGCGAATATAAAGCCCCATGACATTGCCGTCTTTTTTGATACACAACTCCCTAATGGAGGGTATCGCCTTTATCTTCCCACCGGTTGCCCCTTCAAGGATTATGCATCGGCCATACAAGACTAGCACTTTCCCATCCGGTTCTGCCAACAACCAGTTGTTTTCGCAGCCTTGTTCTTTATGCCTATATGGCTTATAGTTACAAGACTGCACCGTAGTGGGTTTTTCTTCGGGCCGAACACATCATAGCCAAGACTTGCCATGGATGGCCAGGGTAGTTTCATCCATCCCGGGCACCCACAGCTCAACCGTGTACCTCGGCGCCTTGATCATACTTTGCATTCCTTAGGAGAAACTCTCGGGCGCCCAACCAGGGTATAACCTTATATAGTTGGGAATCCAAGTTATCTCTCCCGGATGGATTTTCTATAATCCCAAATTCTCCATGACTAGGTTCCAAGAAATGATAGCCTTTCCCATAGTCATGCAAAGAGATACCCCCCTTATGACGCACTTTAAGGACATTGCCTCTTACGGAATAGAATCCGCGAACTAGGGTGTACGCCATAAAGGTTCGTCCCATTCTTATATGTTTTTAGGCAATTTGCGCCCGTCTTATGCATATTTGCATTTCTCTCTTGCGAAATTTTGTTCGTGTCTGTTGCGATAATTTCGCATTTCTGTATTCTTTCATTTCTTGCGATAATTCCGCCATCTTATGCAATTGCATTTCTCTCTTGCGAAATTTTATTCGCGTTTCTTGCGATAATTTCACATTTCTCCATTCATTCTTTCATTCTTTCTTTCATTTCTGTCATTTCTTCTTTCATTCTCATAATATCATTTTTGAAGTAAATTCTATGTAAAATATGTTGAAATCTTAGAAATCCTCTTTGAAACCTTGCGATTATATCGCGTCTTTAAATCAAAAATATTCTATAGAAATATATAAATTTAATCTTCTCTGTTTTTTGTAACTTTGAAATCTTTGAATATTTTTGAGATCTTTGAATTTTCGTGATGAATTCTTTGAATCTTGCGATTGTATCGCAATCTAAAAAATCTTTGTAAAGTTGTGAAATTTTAGAAATTTTAGAAATCTTGCGATTATATAACGCTTTTGATAAAATCAAAAATCTTTCTCGCAAAAATCATAGATAAAATATTCAAGGAAATGGTACTTATCTTTTGCGGCTTGTTGTTGTCTCTTTGGAAGTATATGATTTGCTTGAAAATTGAGAGGAAATAAGAAATGAAGTCTTGCGAAATTAACTCTTGATCTGCCTCTTGTATAATGTTGCGCCATATCAACTGCTGTAACCATTTCTTGCGAAATATGTCTGCAGAATAATCTTTTTGTTTTTGTTTTTTTTTTTTTTTTTTGCGAAACAACCAAAGGTCTTGCGAGGAAATGAAATACCAAATTCTTGCCTCTAAACCATTCTTTGCAAATTCTCTTATGTGAAATAAATGCATCATGCGGAAATTGGACTTCATTTGCTCGCTACTCAATTTCTTGCGTGAAATAAATTGGTGTGCTTTTAATCTGCGATGGTGTACTTAGTGAATCTGTTTGTTGTTTCTGCGATTAATAAAATTTATGAGTAGTAAAGAAAATTGCTGCGAGTAATAAAATCGGTTTGGCTGTGACTAAGCTGAACTTCCCTTTTGGATGTTATGTATGTTTGCCTCAATATGTCCCTTTTGTTCTCGTATGGTCCTTTTGATAAACATTTGCGTTTAGTTGTTCTTTACTATTTCTTCGCAATGTTCTCTTTTTTCCTCTCTAGTTTATCATTTTTTTCATTGGAGCTAGTTGGACAGGTAACTAATGGTCCTCTCTAATTTACTTCGCAACATGAATCCCATCAGCGTGAAGAAGAAATGATTATTTGGTGAACATTCGCAGCATAAATAAACATTTTCCAGGATGTTTATTTCGCAGCATGTCATATTCTTCTCTTTTTCCGCCGTCTTCTTAGTAGCAAACTGATCTGAGGCAAAAATCAATCCAGCAAAAAAATAGTATCCTTCGTTGCTACATTTTTCCATTTGTCAAGCAGCATCATTTTCTTGTCCCTTTTGTGCGTTTTATCTGCCCTACGTGACTCTTTCTCTCCATTTTCCTTCACATCTATAAGACGTTCTCTCATACTAACTTCTTTACTTGTACATCTTTGCTTGTCTTCTGTGCTTCCTATGCATTCTGCATCTTCTCTTTGTTTTCCTTCTTCTTTATAAAAATTGTTCTTTGATCAATATCGTTGACCTTGTTTTTGATAAAAATAGAGCTTCCTTTATCGTTAGATAGTTTGAACCGTTTGTACGTTCTTCCCCCGCTGTTGTATTCTTCCACATTATTTTATTTTTCCACATTATTTAATGAAGCGGACTCGTCATTTGCGAAGTGGACTTGCGAATCACATTATGCTTATTATTTGTCTTCACATTATTCCTACCCAAGCTGTATGTGCAATCTCTGCATGAATATTATTTTAGCTTTCCCCCCTTTTGTTGTGTACTATGGAACAATTATTAACGCTTTGAGAAATTCAGTCTTATTTCGCTGGTGTTTCCATGAACAGCTCTATGCTAGATAAAGTTTCATTTCCTTAATTTACTGCCCATGAGTTGTTGTGATTGTTGAAGATTTTCACTTTGAATTTGATGAGTGAAGTTGAACATCGTGTAGCATTTGTGTAGTCTGATTTTTGACGAAGTACTGGGTACTATAACATTTCTTTAACGTTAAAGACTTTTTTGCGAAAATGTAAATTTTGTTTCTTTCCACGCTGATGGGTTTCATACTACTTGCAGATGGGTTTGCTGAAGTGAACAGCTCTTTGCGGTTTTTCTTCTCCATGCCGCTGGCTGTGTTGCTCGCAAGTATTGTTCGCAGGTTTGTTAATATATGTGAATGACAAATGGGAATTTCATTCACATTTTCCTGCAAGTACTTTGCCTCTCTGCTTTTCATTCCTTTTCCCTTTGGTTTTGTTGTTTGAGTCTTTGTTCGTCTGCCTTCTTTTGATATTTGACTTTGAACACGAGAATAAAACGTCCAACCGTTGTAGCTTTTGCCTCTAACCATCGTACCAACTCTTGTTTGTGAAAAGAACTGTTGATGCTGCAAATTTGTCTATGCTTATGTGTCTTTTCTCCTTCTTAATTATTCGCAGAACTTCCTCGCAGGTTGGCATCATAATTTTTCTTTTCCATTTTCGCGGGAAAGCTTTTTGTGGTCTATGGCAGCATGTTATGAATGTGTGGGAAGGTCTACACAGCTGTATTGGTGTGACACTGTGTCTTGCTAGACATGTTGCGCATATTTTGTTAATGCAAATATTTAATTGTTTGAATCTTCGCAGGAGTAGACATTTCTTCGCAGATTCTTTTCACTGTTCTCATTATAGCTGTATTCATCCAGTTCATTGTTTTGCTAGTTTGTTTGTTGTATTCAACCACTTCCGCAGGAACCTTGAACGTCACAGAAACTTGGTAATCCCTAAAATTTTGCCGCTCCATTTTCATTTCCTACCTGGCTTGATTACCTAGCCACTAATGCTTCGCCTATTGTCTATTAATTTTATACAAAATGAAGACTTGAATGATATTTCAGTTCATTTCAGAAGAATAAATGATTCTTTTCATTCATAAGTGTGTTACTTGCTCACAGCTTCTTTGTCATTTCTTCTTTTTGTTTGGTTACATTCTTATCCTGCGAAATAACAATTTTATCAAGCTGCAAAGTATCCTGCGAAGTTAACTTTGACTACTGCCTCTCTTTCCTTAATGCATTTACGTGAATATTGCTTTGAGTTAACTGGATGACGAAGTGAGTATTTTGCTATTCACTAAACGTTCGCTGAATTATGCGTCAAATAACGCAGCGGAAATATCCTTGGTAGAAAAGGGCCTGCGAAGGAAACGTTGGGAAGAACTCTTATGATAAAATAACTTCACAGAAGTATATCCAAATGGCTAGAAATTGTAAAACTCCGGGGAAGCTAGATGTTCTTTGTCTTTGCATCTTTCTTTTTCACGTTCTCTCTTCCATTATCTTCGCAAGGGAAATTGTTGCCGTTGACTCTTTTTGGAAGTAAACAAGCTGCTTTTGATCTGTGATCATGTAACTATTTGGACCCATTAGATATTATATAATATAGTATACAATATAATTTTTTAGATAGGAAATTACTATTCATAGTTAGCATGCGACATTATATAGCATAGTTCCTTAGATATTTGGACCCTACATTTCTATTAATAACAAGTAAAATAGAAACATTTATATAATAAAATATTTGTTAGTATTTGTGATAGCTTTTCAGAACGTGGCTGCCAAATATTGTTGGGATCAAATACTCTTTCTGCGATGAAATATTCTCCTGCTGTATATAGGAGGAAAGTCTCATTTTGATAATTCACGATCTCTTCACTTTCATAACGCTAACTTGTCAGGACGTTGTTCATGTTGATGGTCTATCGCTGTGAGGCAAAATCTCTCTTTATGTAAATAATCCAAAATGTAAAATGATCATTTACATTTAATATTATACTATCAAATAATCCAATATTCTACTGCCTTTTGATAATCATTTTAATATTATTTCATGTAATAATTTTTAAAATCAAAAATAGTAGGAATAAAATACTCCCTTATATGCACTGCCTTTTTAGTCATTGCGTCCTTGCCAAATAGTGCCTCCATATCTTTCTGCGAAATTCATTTAACTGCAAGATTCGCTTGAACCATGCGACATTTTCTCCCTTCTTGACCCGCTGATTCTTCTCAAAATTAACCTTTCCCAAAATTCCAGATCTAAACAATTAAGCATAAAATAAGATAAAATGGTAAGTAATTTGTCTTTTTTTTTTTTTTTTTTAAACTCATAGTTGATGTAGAAATTCATCCTTTTGTCGTAACTTTGCATCTTCATCTTTAGTTTTTTCTTTTACTTTCTTTTACTTTGTTGTCGGTGTTTGCTTGGAAGACACAATTTCTTCATTAGCTAATTTCCTCTCAAAAGTTTTAGATCTCACGAATTCTAACTCTATCAGTAGCCAATTTCTTTGAATTTTCTTCAATTTATGAAATAGCAGGTAGTGTTTCTAGCGCCAAAATGTGATTTCAGGAAAACCTACAACACACCCCTTATCAAATCTTGATAACAATTCCTAGATCTAAATATAAAAATGGTGATAAAAATACTAAAATTATGAATAAACACCAAGATTTTTACGTGGTTCGATCAATGTGATCTACATCCACAGATCTTCACTATAATAATTTGTAACTACACCCATTTACATTTACAATCTCCATTAATGGAGTTCTTTGAAGAATTCTAGATCTAGTTTTGGGGAAGAAGATGATAAAGAAATTATATTTTCTCTCTCTAAAAATCTCTCTCTGCAAAAGAACTTTCTCTCTCTTCCTAAAATTATCCCCCCCTTTCTCTCTCCTGCTCTCTTCTTTATATAGGGATTTACATTGTGGATGACAGCTCATTGACAACTCATATTTCCCCTAATTTCGGATCTAAACTCTTGCGGTAATATCGCATCAACATCATTGTCATATTTCGTAGGTTTCTCTAATATCTCGCAGGATTTCTCTTGTTACATTTCTCGCGATATTTCTCTATAAAATCTTCACGTCTTTCTTCATGTTTTGTCTTCCGTCCTTTGTTGCGTCGTTTTGGTAATCAATCTGTGACACTTGCCGTGTGTGGCAGAAATCCTTGCAAGAGTGTTGTTGTCGCGAGATTCTGCTCCTACAGGTGGTCTCTCCAGATTTAGGATTGTTGTTAGGATTACTATCATCGCCAACATTCCTCTCATTGCGAGCATCATCGCCAACATTCTTCTCATGACGGTCTTCTCCTTCTTTGGGAGGGATTTTCTCTTTTTCTTGATCTTCTTCTTCTGGATTATCTTCTTCAGCTCCTTCTTCAGTATCTCCTTCAGAAGGTGTATATTCTAAATCCTTATCCATTGGGAGAGGGATTTCATCATCGTCAACTTTCAAAGGAAGAACAGATACAGGAGGAAGAGAGTTGGAAATCATAATTTCGTTCACAAGGACTTGAGCAGGAAGATGAACTTGGCGGAGGAAACCTTTATCACGATTTCTAATTTCTATGTTCTTTTAATACTCAAGATAATCAAGTCTTCTTTCTGCTTTATCACGAGTTTCTAATAGGTTGAAAAGAAGAGTCATGTTTTCTTTGCGAACATTATCTAACTCCTTAGTAAGATCAGTGACAGTAGAGTGAAGATTTCTTTCAGATTCTGCAAGTAGCAAAATGATAAAAGGTTATTCAAATGAAGATATCGCGAGAAATATACCATAAAATTTGACGAGAAAAATTAACAAGTGAGGCAGTCATAATTGACTACCTTCTTTTTGAGAGGCTAAGTTTTGGATTAAGGAAAAGAGACAGTTTTCCCATTGGTTCATAACATCATCGAATTTGTCGCCAACCATGCCTTTCAGACGAGATTTCATGTTCTCTTCTTTGGTGCGTAAATACGAATTTTATTTTGACAATAGGGAATGAGATTTCTCTAGTTGGGAATATTCATCTCGAAGCTTGCTAGCATTTAAACTAAGAGTTAGCCTACCCTTGATAAGTTTATTTATTTCAGCGGCAGATGATTCAGTTACTTCATTGAGTTTATTCGTAAGAGAGCAGAGAGATTGCTTTTGGTCATCACATATTCTTTGAAGATTGCTCACTTTCTGCGAGGAGATCGCCATCAAACTTGAAAATTTATGTTTCTCCTGATTTAAAGTTCTATTCTCATCTGACAAAGATTCTATCGCCAAATTAGTCTTGGTTAACAGATATGAGAGACGAGTAACCTCGCTGTTTAGAAAACTTTGACTTTGCAATAATTGATTATTCTCATTAGTGAGATTATCTATTTGATCAATTGAATACGTATAAATGTTATCTAATTTATTATGCTGGTCCATCCATGGATCTCTTTCAATGCGAACTTCTTCAGCGATGGTCTCAGATTTAAGTTTTTCCATGAAACGAGTTCGATTGGAGACTAATATATGAACCAAGAATTTAAAGGAAGATTTAAGAACGAAGAATATGAAAATGAGATAAATAGATAAAAGGGCAGAGGCAAAAAGAAGTATACCTTTCAACTCGTCAATTTTTCTGACGAGATTCTCGCGATCCAGCAAAGAGTTATTGAGCTTGTGGTTCAAAACTTCACATTCAGAAGCTTTATCTTGAAGACTCTTTCTGAAAGCTGCATTTTTCATTTTCCAGAGAAGCTCGCGAAACAGAGTTGTCAGAGCCAAAATATTTGAGCAGAGTCTCGCAAACTCCATTTTGGAGAGAATCAGTAGAAGAATCTTTAGCATTATTTAAAATGTTGGATAAAACTTTGAAAGCAACATCAATTCCTGCGAGGGTTTCACTTGATGAGGGGAGAGATGTGGAAGTTAAGGTAGTAGTAAGGATAAGTTGATGACTTGAGTCATTGGCGATGGTTGCATCATCAGAAGGAGGAGTTTTTGGGAAAGTAACAGTTGAGGGAAGTAAGGGGCTAGAGGGAGTTTCAGTTATAGCAGCTTCAGGGGGAGTTTGATTTGTCAAAAGTCCAGTAGAAGTAGAAGTACTGACAGCGAGCTTCTCGCAAACAGAGGAAGGAGGATATGATTGCACAGGTGTAGGGATAACTCTCGCAGATGCTAATAGTGGAATGCTGAAATTACTACCAAAAGCCTTATTTAACTGGCGAGATATTTTGGGAGGATTAGCGTTGCACTCATCATTCTGCAAATAATAATCTAGATAAGAAACAGAGGCAACAATATTGTTATTAAGGAATAGAATGTGTTTCTTACTACCTTATTACTCGCAGAACTTTTCTTCCTCTTTTCAGTTGGTCTTTTGCGAGGATTAGGGTTTTGAGTCGAGGACTGGGTAATAGGAGTAGTTCCACTGAAGAGAAAACATAATATGGGGGTTATGAAGAATCAAATAAGGGAAGATTGAAGAATATAAATAAAAGTTGATCCAGGAAAATATCATGATCAAGAACATACCTTGATGATTCCATTAAAACAGCAGCAGGAGAATGTGAAGAAGAGAAGTTGCAGACAGAAAACAAAGAGACTAAGCGAAGAAGAAAGAGAATTAAGAGAAGAAAACCAGTTATGGAATTTGACTCTCCCTTTTATAGACAAAGAGGGGAACCAGTTAAGTGAGACGTGTCAATAAAAGAATAAGTTTACAACACGTGTTAACAAGGAAAGCTAGATTAACGGAATATTGTCGAGGAAAAAGGTATAGACAAAGCTGCGATAGTTAAAAAGAATTTATGGTTCTCATGATCTTTTCTTCTTCGCAGAAAAGACATGAGAAAAGGCAAGATGTAGGACCAGAATATCGCCACAACGATATTCTTGCGATGAGAACGACGCTTTCACGAGAAGATCAAACATCCCTACAATATTAACAACATCTTTACGAGAGCATCGTGAGATTCTTCAATGACATTTGGCGAGTGTCATGAGAAACATTATAGTAGCTGACGATTGAGGAATATTGATAAAAGCGTGTTGTTTCACGATGACTACAAAAGTTGGCGATAATTAACATTGTAACTACCGCGATGAGATCGCAGAATAGATCCGAAAGAAGGGGAAAACTTAGCTGTCGTCCACTATGTAATTTCCAATATAAAGGGTTCAAGTAAGTCCATAAGAGGATGATGTATTTTTTAGAGTTGAGAAAGTCTTGAGGAGAGAGAAACTCTAGAAAAAAAGTTGTATTTCTGAGTTTGAATATTTTCTGTAAACATTTCTGAGATCTAAATAATAAAGTGTTGTTTAATTCTTCAAATCTTCAACTAGTTTCTCATCGATTTCTATAGAATCTTAATAGGGGTGTAGTGTGGGAATTCCTGCTACTACACTACCCTTATCAAAAATAGGTAAAGTAAATGTTACAGACTGTGAAAATGACTATATTACCCTTGTTATTAATAAGTGCAACAAATATTATGCAGATTGTGAAAATGACCATACTACCCTTATCAGAAATAAGTAAAGTAAATGTTACCGAATGCGAAAATGACCATATTACCTTTATTGGAAGTAAAAAGTGCAATATATATTATGCAGATTGTGAAAATGACCATACTACTCTTATTGGAAATAAGAAAAGTAATTCTCACAGACGGTGAATGAACTCGTGATAGATGTTCTTAATGTGGAATGAACTCATAATGGTTGTTCATATTGTGAGTTGTTCTTATTGAGGTCTCTGCTAAAACGATAAATAGTTCACATTGTAGAATGAACTCGTGATAGATGTTCTTATTGAGGTCTCTGATAAAACGAGAAATGATATGCTTCTGTCTCCCATTGTGAGTTGTACCGGAAGACACTTTCGTAGTTGCGAAGTTCAGATAGCCCGCTAAAGCAAGTTCAGAAGACGACCAAATAATGACCTGAGTTAGACCAGAGTTTCTCGTTTTCGGATGAACTGAGGAAGAAATATATCAGAATTGAACATCACAGGTTCAAATATTACCATAGTTAGACCCGAGTTTCTCGTTCGGATGAACTGCAGACGAAATATATCAGAACTGAACATCACAGGTTCAAAGATTACTAGAGTTAGACCTAAGTATCTCTTTCGGATGAACTGGAGACGAAGTATATCAGAATTGAACATCACAGGTTCAAAGATTACTAGAGTTAGACCTGAGTTTCTCTTTCGGATGAACTGGAGATGAAATATATCATAATTGAACATCACATGTTCAAATATTACTTGGGTTAGACATGAGTTTCTCGTTTTCGGATGAACTGAGGACGAAATATATCAGAATTGAATATCACAGTTCAAAGATTACCAGAGTTAGACATGAGTCTCTCTTTCGGATGAACTGAAGATGAAATATATCAGAATTGAACATCACAGGTTCGAATAACTGGAATTAGAACTGAGTTTCGTTCAGATGAACTAAAGATGAATATATCAGAATTGAGACAGTGAAAATGACCATACTACCCTTATCAGAAATAAGTAAAGTAAATGTTACCGATTGCGAAAATGACCATATTACCTTTCTAGGGAAAAAAAGTGAAATAAATATTATGCAGATAGTGAAAATGACCATACTACCCATACAAAAATAAGTAAAGTAAATGTTCCAAACTGTGAAAATGACTATATTGTTGTAGGACCAGAATATCGCCACAACGATATTCCTGCAATGAAAACAACACTTTTGCGAGTAACTAAATATTTCTACAATATTAGTGACATTTCTACGAGAGCATCGTGAGATTCTTCAATGACATTTGGCGAGTGTCACAAAAATACCAAAAGGATGACAGAAAGGTTGACGATTGGAGAGAAAATGAGAGGAGTAAATTAAAACCGCGATGGTTACAAATTTTGCGAGATGAAGAGAATAACTTTCACGAGGAGATCGCAGAATAGATCCGAAAGAGGGGGAAAACTTAGCTGTCATCCACAATATAACTTCTCTATAAATAGAGACCCAGTACGACCAGAAAAGGATGATGTACTTTTTGAGAGTTGAAAGAGTCATGAGGAGAGAGAAACTCTAGAAAGAAAGTTGTATTTCTGAGTTCTTACATTTTCTGTAAATTATTTCTGAAAATTAAATAAAGAATGTCATCTTTAATCTTCAAATCTTAGTTAACTGTTACAAATTCTTAATAAGGGTGTAATGTAGGAAATCCTGCAACTACATTTTAGCGCCCGAAACAGGGAGAATCTAATTACAACTTGAAGATTTGAAGAAATTGAAAAAATGGCTGGAAGAAGAAGAAGAAATACATCAGAACCACCAACGACCGTGAGGAGGAGTAATAGACTTGTAGGAGGAGAAACAAATGAATTAGGAGAATCTTCTAGGGTAAGAACAAGAAGAAATAGAGCAGAGATTGAAGGAGAAAATCAAATTTCACAACCAAATCATCAAACACCAATACAAAATAGAGGTGTGGATTATGATAGAGTGAGTGTGCATACTTGGAGATCGGATTCAATGGAAGAAGCAGAAAATCAACAATTAAGAAACGGAAGAAGAGAAGAGAGAAATCAAGGAATGATTGAAGGATTAATTCAGGGAGAGGGTGGAAATGAAACAGTAGGTGATCCAGAACAAAGAATACATGAAGAAAGAAGATTAGAGGCGGAGGAAAGTGCAAATTTAACAAGACAAAATCATGAATTGAGAATGGAAAATTTAAGATTACAAAGAAGGAGATCAAGAAGCACTGTTAGGTCAAATTCAAGATCATTAAGAGAAGAGCCAGGACGAAATTCACCAATGAAAAATTCTAGGGAAAATTCTCGAGAAGAAAGACAAAACCCCAATGAGGAGCAACATCACAGAGAAGTGAGGGTAATTGAAGATCGCTATGTTCCGCGTGGCGAAACTATGGAAGATAGACGTAATAATAGAAATCAAGATGATGGAAATAATCAGAATGATGAAGAAAATCAAGAAGAAGGTAGGAGGAATAATTGAAGAAATCGAAGAATAATTGAAGGAGAAATTGAGAGGCATTATGCTGAGCAAGCACGATTAGCTTGCGAGAGAGAAAGATTAAGAGCAGAAGTAGAAGAACAAGAATTTCAAGAAGTAGTAAGACCGAATAATCATGAAAATCGAGAAAGGAGACGTACGCAAAATCATTATAATAATAACATTCAAGAGGAATATGACAGAATACAGAGAAGAATAGAAAGACAGCGAGGAGAAATGAGGAGAAATGAAGAAAATCGTAGAGAAGAAAATAAACAACATAATCAGTTGCAATTACATGAAGAAGGTGAAGCAGAGAATCGCAGAAGAAGGAATGAAAGTGAAGAGGAAGATGAAAGGAATCTCGCAAGACAAGAAAGATATGAACGCAGAAGGAGAGAAGTTGCATTAAAGAGACCAATGGAACAGAATTCAACTGGGAATGAGCAAATATTGAGAGAGCTAGCAGAAATGCGAGGGATGATAAATAATAGGAAAGAAGGAGGTAGAAGGCAACTTGATGAGGCGATTGAAGAAGCTGCGAGGACTCCTTTTGCTCAAGAAGTGCAATTAAGAGGAATACCCCCTAAATGAAATTTACCAACATTAACCAGTATTTTTGATGGGACCACTTGTGCTGTTCAACATGTGAAGGCTTATGTTTGGTGTATGCTACAGTGGGAGAATCATGATGTTGTGCTATGAAAATATTTTGCGTCCAGCTTAACTGGCGAGGCGCTGAAATTGTTCGAAGGGCTTCCAAAAAATACTATTACTTCTTTTGATCACTTACAATCTATGTTTCTAGGTGCATACATAAGCAACAATTCTTCACGACTGGGTATTGAAGATGTGTTTGGATTAAAACAGAGGGTTGGCGAGAGTCTGAAACACTTAACCATAAGGTGGAAGACAATGTGAAGTGAGATGGCGGGGAGAGTAGATGAAAGATACCTTATTCTATCTATTATCAATGCAATGTTTGCAACAAATCTACTGTACATACAAATTTTCAGAATTAAGAATACAATCACTATGACAGAATTGCGAGAGCTACAAGAATAATACATTGCTTTGGAAGAAAAACAAAATGAAATGGAGTCGTACCCAATCACAAACACCAGCTCAGTAGCGGCAAACGGGAGTTTACTTCCTAAAATGATCAATAATGTGGCGGGAAGCTCGCAGACATCACAAGAGGTTGTGGTGATTGGTAGCACGCAGACATTAGTATAAATGGGCAGTCGAGACCAAAAAGAATATGAGAGAGAGAAGAATTATTACAATCGCGGTGGTAATAATAAGATTCAAAGGCTTGATCATCCACAGGAAACTTATGGTGGTCAGAAGCAAGACAATTTTAGAAATCAAGGAGATCAGAGGATAATATGGGAAGAAATTAAGATGCCTCCTTTAAATACAAATATAGAAAAAATCTGGGAAGCTATCATTTTGATGGAAAATATACCACCACCATGGAACATGGGAAAAGAACCACATCCGAACAATCGAAGTCAAGAATTTTGTCCATACCATCATTTTCATGGTCATGCAATAAAGGATTGCAGGAATGTGAAGAGGATAATTTTAAGAATGATTGAACAAGGAAAGCTGAATCACTTTCTCGTAGGGCATCCACAATCTCAAAAATTACCGCCAGCACCGGAAGTTTGCAGAGTGAATACTGTAAAAGGAGCAGAAATAGTTGTGATTGAAGTTGGGGCTAAAGCAAAGAATTTGTTTTAATATGAAAACATGTGAAGAAAAATCTGCAGTGAACAGAAACTGGAAGCACAACTTCAAACAGAAGCAGAAAAGTGACAATGGTTGATGCAATAGAACAGCGAGAAGATGAAATGCTGTAAGATAAAACAAATGACAAGTTAGTAGTTGATGACGATACTCTCGCAAATAAAGAAAGAGTAGAAAAGCGCAACAAGAAGGGAATGGTAAAATAATAGCGAGCAACTCGTAAAGAAATTACAACATGTATTGGTAAGACATACATGTATGTTGTATGATGAAATAAATAACAAATTCTTCTTTCTCTATTCCAATTTATGTGAGCATCATCGCAAGAAAAGCGCATACAATTTCGCAGAGATTAAAAGAATGGGACGAACCTTTATGGCGTGCACCCTAGTTCGCGAATACAATTCCACAAGAGGCAAATGTAAGACCTACTAGCGCGTCATACGAGGGGGTATCTCTTGACATGACTCAGCGATAAGGTTATACCGCTGCTGGAACCTGAGTCATGCAGATGTCGGGGTTAAAGAAAACCTATCCGGGAGAGAAATCTTGGATTTACAGCTATATAAGGTTATACCCTGGTTGGACGACTGAAAATCTCTTCCAAGAAGTGCAGAGTATGACCAAGGCGCCGAGGTACACGGTTGAGCCAAGGGTGCCCGGGATGGATGAACCTACCCTGGCCATCTTTGGTAAGTCTTGGCTATGATGCACTTGGCCTGAAGAAAACCCCACTTAGGGTGCAGTCTTGTAACTATAAGCCATATAGGCATAATGGACAAGAGCCTGCGAAAATAACTGGTTATTGGCAAATCCGGATGGGGGGAGCTAGTCTTGTATGGCCGATGTGCCCTCCTTGAAGGGGAAAACAGGGGGGAGATAAGGACGGCACCCTCCATTAGGGCGCTAATAAGTGTCATAAGACGGCAATGTCTTGGGGCTTTATGATCGCAAGAACATTTAGGCCTGTCATATTGTCGCGTAACGTAAATTATACAGAGGCAACAAGCCATATGTTATGATGAGATCAATGGGTTTTTACATGAAAGTGTAACGACGTCATGCGATCTCATCGCAAGACGGCAATGTCATGGGACTTTATTCTCGCGAGAGAATTTAGACCTGTCATATTGTCGCAGAAATTCAAAGAAAAGAAAGATAAGGCAAGATCAATGGGTCAATACATGCAAGTGTAACGACGTCCTGCGATTTTGTCGCAGAATAAAGAAGGAGTGGCAAAATAAGACCTTTAATTAGGAAGGCATAATAAGACAACAAGATTACTGCGCTAAAGTAATGCAGTTAATTTTTAGTAATTGTTATCGCAGTTATTGAGGCAAGATTTATTTACTCAACAACTAACATTTAATCTTTACTCAAATTTTTTCATATTGCAGATGCATAATATAGGCAAGTATGGGAATGCAAAGAATGATGAAATTATTATTCATCTATCATATGATAAAATTGCATTAATAATACTAATTAACATGCTTATACAGACCATTAAAGTATAACAATTATGTTGATTGATTTGCAGAAAAGAATTATTTTTTGACTCATACAGATAGAAGCAAAAAGAAGTTTATAATGACAAGGAAGCTTGCAGTTAATAACAGTAAGGAAGAGATAATTACACAGGGAAGATAAAAGAAGAAGATAAACTAGTTAGACTTATCAACATCCTCTTCAGCAGATTTCTCTTCATCGCCAAAATTCTTTTGCTCATCGCCAGAATTCTTCTCTTTATCGTTATTATTATCTTCATCCTTGTTCGAATTTTCTTCATCACCAGACTTTTTTCCTTCACTATCGTCAACATTATCTTCGTCTTCGCTAGAATTCTCAGCTTCACTATCAGAGGCATCAAGATCAGAAATTTCTGCCGGAAGTTCCTTCGAAAGATCAGGATATGAAGAAAGAGGGATATTATGTTCATCACAAACCAACTTAATAAACTTGTTACGAGTAATAACAAGAGAGCGGTTAAAATTCGCGGTAGTAATCTTAAATTAGTTTTTCAATCGTGAATATTTCTCATTACGAGCAGCAAGATTATTCGCGAGTTGATGCTTATCATCTTCAAGTTATCTTACTCTTACACAATACCGCTCTTCAGATTCTGCGAGAATAACACAACAAGTTAGAAATTTTGCAAGGAAAAGTAATAAAAACAAGAAGTCAACAGAATGGAATAGTTAGCGACCTTCTCTTTCAGAAATCATGTCTTTAATTAAAGCTGCTTGTTCAATATGAAGACTGACATCTACACCTAAGTTATTTCTGGCATTATCAAGAACTTTTGCAGCCCAAGCAAACTCATCATCGCTACTAATAAGAAGACGAGAACGAATTTGAGATTCTCTCGCAAGAATATCCTTATTCTCGTCAATAAGTCTATCTCTTTCGATTTGAACTTCAAGAATGGTATTCTGGAGATTTAGTAAAGCTTCAGCTCCTTGTTTAGAGATGCGATCTTTATCTTTAGAAAGACCGTTATTCTTGGCTTTTAAAGTTTTAATCTCAACTTTAGAATTATGAAGAAGTTGTTTGAATCTGTGAGATATATCTAAACAATATCTGTAATCAATTTCTAGAAGGCGAAACTTAGATATGAGTTCATCTATGGAAACAGAGCCAATATCAGGAGGATTATTCAAGGAACTATTAAGAAGCTCTAGAAGGGTATCATTATCTATTGGTTCAGGAAAAGAACGTATGGTTAAAGCCTCGTCAGTAAGACCATAAATGTCTGCGAGAACAACAAATTCAGTAAGAAAAGGAAAGTAAAAAAGAAGAATGGTATGAAAAAAGAAAAGAAGATACCATACCTAACAGTTGTGTCTTGACGCTATCAAGAGTAGATGCTTTGAGGGATTGTTGAGAAAGATCTCTTTCCAATTCTTCATTTTTCTTGCGAAGAGTAGCAAGTTCAGATTATAAATTCTTATTTTTCTCACGAAGAGTAATGTTTTTCTCAAGTGAAGATGAATATTTTTTTTATCCAAATCAGAGGCAGCTGCAAAGGAAGCTCTACCAAACTGTGGAAGAATTATATGAGCTAAAGTTTGAAAGAAAAATAAATACATAAACAGAATGAAAAGATGGAAATGTACCATGATGCTAAGCGAGTTCAACAAGCTAGGAGTTAGAAATTATGAGACCCCTTGGAATGAATCGTTATCAGTAAAAATGGGAGCATCGCAGACCTTCATAAGTGCTAGAGATATCTCATTGAGAGCTTCATCGTCATATTCATTTGCGATTCCATGAGTAGCATCGCCAAAATTTTTGGATAATTGAGCCATGGAAGACTCAGAAGAAGTAGAGTCCTTTATAGAAGGAATTTTATTGACATCATCAAAGTCATTGTTGAGATCATTGTCAACATTCAAGTCTTCTTGAATAGATTGAGGAGTTGAAGAGGAAGATTGTTGAGTTTTCCTTCTCTTCAAAGGAGGATCGCCAGACTTTTCACTGCGAGGGCCAGTAGGTTTCCCTTAAGAGGAAATAGCATATTTTCCTTTGCGATCAACTGAAGGATTTTCCTTGGGTTTTGGTTCTAGTGGTTCTAACTCTTCAATTTCCTGCAAGCACAGATAAAGATAAGAAATGGGAGCAACAATATATTGTTAAAACTAGTAAAGGAATATTTCTTACTTCATATGTGAAGGATCTAAGAGCTAAGAGAGTGTTGGGTTTCCTAAATCTCTGGTAGCTGAGCTTCATTCTGCCAATCTGCGAGACAACAAAGTAATTAGCGATAATATAAAAATATGAAGAAGATATTGAATAATAATAATGCGAGAAATTAAGAGGATATACCTCTGCAGATCTTTCAGGCCAGTTGAAAACCCATGGTTCATACTGAGAGAGATTCGCAGGAAGTGGAAGAGAACCAGATATATAAGGACCTTCAAGACAGAGTGGAAAAATAGACCACTTATCATCGCTAGAATGGCGAGGGCCATGGTTGGTTTTTGTATGAAAATCAATGTCCAGCATGAGAGATTCGTCGACATCGAGTTTCTCTTTCTTCAAGCGAACACCCCAACATGTGCTATCCCTCTTCATAGGGAGTATCTTGTAATTTCTAAAAACGTTTTCTACAGTATAATCTGTAGGGTTAATTGGAATATGTTTATATTGAGGATTTTGATCATCTTCAGAATATCGCGATCCTTTACCAGCACCACGAGAGGCATATTCAAGTAACAATCTAATACAATCTCCACCTAATTTATATACTGCTGGCGAGAACCTTTCGTCAGATATTATTTGGTAGAATAATGGAAGTTCTGGATCATAGAGAGAAAGTGGAAGACCAGCTTCAAGTTGGCCCAGCGATACTATGATTTTTTGGCGAGAGCATTGATAATTAGAAAATAATTTAACAGAAAGTTCAGATTTAGAACTTTGATCTGGAATTAGAGACAAATCAAAACCTTTACTTTTAAGTTTTTCTTGCATCTCGTTGAAAGCAGTCAAATTTTTAGCACCAGCAGCAACCATTTTTAAAGTACGGAAATGAAGTAAGAAGTTGAAAAAGAAGAAGGAAATCGCAAGAATAACAGATGCGCAATTTACGGAAGAACAGTAAAATTGTAGAAAAGAAGAATGAAGAAGAAAGTAAAAAGAGGAAAAGGGAAGAATGAGAGAGGTATTTATAGAGGAAGAAATTTCTCGAGGAATTAAATGCAGTTAATGTAACGAGAGGACATGAATGGTCAGATTTCAGCGATTAGAAAGGACGTGTCAAAGATTTATTGGGAAAAGAAATGCATGAAAACAGCTGGTGAGGAATATAGAAACGTGTCAGAGCAGAGATTTAAGTGAAAAGATAGGTGATTGCAGCAATTTGTTCTCACGATCTTTTCTTCTTCGCAGAAAAGACATGAGAAGAGGCAAGATGTAGGACCAGAATATCGCCACAACGATATTCCTGCGATGAAAACAACACTTTTGCGAGTAACTAAATATTTTTACAATATTAGTGACATTTCTACGAGAGCATCGTGAGATTACTCAATGACATTTGGCGAGTGTCACAAAAATACCAAAAGGATGACAGAAAGGTTGACGATTGGAGAGAATATGAGAGGAGTAAATTAAAACCATGATGGTTACAAATTTTGCGAGATGAAGAGAATAACTTTCACGAGGAGATCGCAGAATTGATCCGAAAGAGGGGGAAACTTAACTGTCATCCACAATATAACTTCTCTATAAATAAAGACCCAGTACGACCAGAAAAGGATGATGTATTTTTTGAGAGTTGAAAGAGTCTTGAGGAGAGAGAAACTCTAGAAAGAAAGTTGTATTTCTGAGTTCTTACATTTTCTGTAAATCATTTCTGAAAATTAAATAAAGAATGTCATCTTTAATCTTCAAATCTTAGTTAACCGTTACAAATTCTTAATAAGGGTGTAGTGTAGGAAATCCTGCAACTACAATTGCCCTTATTGGAAATAAGTGTCATAAATATTATGGAGACAGTGAAAATGACCATACTACCCTTATCAGAAATAAGTCAAGTAAATGTTATCGATTGCGAAAATGACCATATTACCTTTATTGGAAGAAAAAAATGCAATAAATATTATGCAGACTGTGAAAATGACCATACTACCCTTATCAGAAATAAGTAAAGTAAATGTTACAGACTGTGAAAATGACCATATTACACTTATCGGAAATAAGTAAAGTAAATGATACAGACTTTAAAAATGACCATACTACCCTTATCGTAAATAAGTAAAGTAAATGTTACAGATTGTGAAAATGACCATACTACACTTATCGGAAATAAGTAAAGTAAATGATACAGACTTTGAAAATGACCATATTGCCCTTATTGAAAATAAGTGCCATAAATATTATGGAGACAGTGAAAATGACCATACTACCCTTATCGGAAATAAGTAAAGTAAATGTTACAGACTGTGAAAATAACCATATTACTCGTGTTGTTAATAAGTGCAACAAATATTATGCAGATTGTGAAAATGACCATACTACCCTTATCAGTAATACGTAAAGTAAATGTTTCATACTGTGAAAATGACCAAATTGTCGTTATTGGAAATAAGAGCCATAAATATTTTGGAGACACTGAAAATGACCATACTACCCTTATCGAAAATAAGTAAAGTAAATGTTACAGACCGTGAAAATGACCATATTACCCTTATTGGAAATAAGTGCAATACATATTATGGAGACCGCGAAAATGACCATACTACCCTTATCAGAAATAAGTAAAGTAAATGTTACCGAATGCGAAAATGACCGTATTACCTTTATTGGAAGAAAAAGTGCAATAAATATTATGGAGACAGTGAAAATAACCATACTACCCTTATCAGAAATAAGTCAAGTAAATGTTACCGATTGCGAAAAAGACCATATTACCTTTATAGGAAAAATAAAGTGCAATAAATATGATGTAGACAGTGAAAATGACCATACTACACTTATCGGAAATAAGTAAAGTAAATGATACAGACTTTGAAAATGACCATATTGCCCTTATTGGAAATAAGTGCCATAAATATTATGGAGACAGTGAAAATGACCATACTACCCTTATCGGAAATAAGTAAAGTAAATATGATGCATACAGTGAAAATGACCATACTACCCTTATCGGAAATAAGTAAAGTAAATATTACAAATTATAGAAATGACCATACTGCCCTTATTGGAAATAAGTGCCATAAATATTATGGAGACAGTGAAAATGACCATACTACCCTTATCAAAAATAAGTTAAGTAAATGTTACCGATTGCGAAAATGACCATATTGCCCTTATTGGAAATAAGTGCCATAAATATTATAGGGACAGTGAAAATGACCATGCTACCCTTATCGAAAATACGTAAAGTAAATATTTCAGACTGTGAAAATGACCATATTACCCTTATTGGAAATAAGTGCAATACATATTATGGAGACCGTGAAAATGACCATACTACCCTTATCAGAAATAAGTAAAGTAAATGTTACCGAATGTGAAAATGACCATATTACCTTTATTGGAAGAAAAAAGTGCAATAAATATTATGCAGACTGTGAAAATCACCATACTACTCTTAACGGAAATAAGTAAATAATTCTCACAGACGGTGAATGAACTCGTGATAGATGTTCTTAATGTGGAATGAACTCATAATGGTTGTTCATATTGTGACTTGTTCTTATTGAGGTCTCTGCTAAAACGATAAATAGTTCACATTGTAGAATGAACTCGTGATAGATGTTCTTATTGATATCTCTGATAAAACGAGAAATGCTATGCTTCTGTCTCCCATTGTGAGTTGTACCGGAAGACACTTTCATAGTTGCGAAGTTCAGATAGCCCGCTAAAGCAAGTTCAGAAGACGAGAGAATAATGACCTGAGTTAGACCAGAGTTTCTCGTTTTCGGATGAACTGAGGAAGAAATATATCAGAATTGAACATCACAGGTTCAATGATTACCATAGTTAGACCTGAGTTTCTCGTTCGGATGAACTGCAGACAATATATATCAGAACTGAACATCACAGGTTCAAAGATTACTAGAGTTAGACCTGAGTATCTCTATCGGATGAACTTCAGACGAAATATATCATAATTGAACATCACAGGTTCAAATATTACTTGGGTTAGACATGAGTTTCTCGTTTTCGGATGAACTAAGGACGAAATATATCAGAATTGAACATCACAGTTCAAAGATTACCAGAGTTAGACCAAAGTCTCTCTTTCGGATGAACAGAAGACGAAATATATCAGAATTGAACATCACAGGTTCGAATAACTAGAATTAGACATGAGTTTCGTTCAGATAAAGACGAATATATCAAAAATAAAGTAAATGACCATACTACCCTTATCAGAAATAAGTAAAGTAAATGTTACCGAATGCGAAAATGACCATATTACCTTTATTGGAAGAAAAAAGTGCAATAAATATTATGCAGACTGTGAAAATGACCATACTACTCTTATCGGAAATAAGTAAAGTAATTCTCACAGACGGTGAATGAACTCGTGATAGATGTTATTAATGTGGAATGAACTCATAATGGTTGTTCACATTGTGAGTTGTTCTTATTGAGGTCTCTGCCAAAACGATAAATAGTTCACATTGTAGAATGAACTCGTGATTGATGTTCTTATTGAGGTCTCTGATAAAACGAGAAATGCTATGCTTCTGTCTCCCATTGTGAGTTGTACCGGAAGACACTTTCGTAGTTGCGAAGTTCAGATAACCCGCTAAAGCAAGTTCAGAAGACGAGCCAATAATGACCTGAGTTAGACTAGAGTTTCTCGTTTTCGGATGAACAGAGGAAGAAATATATCAGAATTGAACATCACAGGTTCAAAGATTACCATAGTTAGACATGAGTTTCTCGTTCGGATGAACTGCAGACGAAATATATCAGAATTGAACATCACAGGTTCAAAGATTACTAGAGTTAGACCTAAATATCTCTTTCGGATGAACTGGAGACGGAATATATCAGAATTGAACATCACAGGTTCAAAGATTACTAGAGTTAGACCTGAGTTTCTCTTTCGGATGAATTGGAGACGAAATATATCATAATTGAACATCACATGTTCAAATATTACTTGGGTTAGAAATGAGTTTCTTGTTTTCGGATGAAATGTGTACGAAATATATCAGAATTGAATATCACAGTTCAAAGATTACCAGAGTTAGACCTGAGTCTCTCTTTCGGATGAACTGAAGACGAAATATATCAGAATTGAACATCACAGGTTCGAATAACTGGAATTAGACATGAGTTTCGTTCAGATGAATTAAAGACGAATATATCAGAATTGAGACAGTAAAAATGACCATACTACCCTTATCAGAAATAAGTAAAGTAAATGTTACCGATTGCGAAAATGACCATATTACCTTTATAGGAAAAAAAAGTGCAATAAATATTATGCAGACAAAGAAAATGACCATACTACCCTTATGGAAATAAGTCAAGTAAATGTTACAGACTGTGAAAATGACATATTGCCCTTATTGGAAATAAGTGCCATAAATATTATGGAGACAGTGAAAATGACCATACTACCCTTGTCAGAAATAAGTCAAGTAAATGTTACCGATTGCGAAAATGACCATATTACCTTTATAGGAAAACAAATGCAATAAATATTAGGCAAATTGTGAAAATGACCATACTACACTTATCGGAAATAAGTAAAGTAAATGACACAGACTTTGAAAATAACCATATTGCCCTTATTGGAAATAAGTGTAGGTACCGAATATCGCAAGATATTAGCTTACAAACATCGTAATAAATATAAGAGGAAAGAGTTACGAAACGATGCGATGGTAGAGGAAGCACGGGGAAGTATGAAGATTTGCGAAGATAGAATAATGTTACAAAGATGTATTGCGATACTTCACAATACATATATAGCTGTACAAATTTCACTATAAATAGGAGTTCAAATGTAAAATTCAGGAGGTTCTTTTAGTGAGTGTCAGAATATATCTTAGGAAAGAGAATGGAGAAAGTTGTAACTATTCTAGTTCCATTTAGATATCTTTATGTAATCAATTGAGAGAATTAATAAGAAAATTGTCATACATCATCAAGAACTTCTTAAGTTTTACAAATTCTACCGAGGGTGTAGTTGTAGGTTATTCTGCAACTACATAATTGGCGCTAGAAACAGGGATTGTGATAGCCGAAATTTGAAGGAATTGTGGAAAATTTGAAGATCAAATGGAGTCAGTAGATGAAGATTGCAGAAGAGAAGAATGTAATATGATCACAAAGACAATGATTGATGAATTTCATAATAACATGAAGGGAAAGATATACAAGCGAGATTATAGAGGAAGAAAGATCATGGAGGTGGAGAAAATAACAACTTTGGAAGAATGGGAAAAACAGAAAATCACATTTTCAGTAGTAGAGATTCCAAATGAAGACTTGAACCACACTTCACCATTGGTGGTCACAATTCCGATCATGCGAGAAGAGAAGAAAGCTATAGAAAAATGGAAATTAAACCGAATTTTGATCGATACAGGGAGTTCTGTTAATATCATATTCTATCATGCACTTAAGGGGATGGGAATTAAAGATGAAGAAATCACAAATTCAAAATGTCTTATTCATGGATTAGGAAAATCTACAACAAAATCTAAAGGGGAAATAGCGTTGCGAATATTGCTAGGAGAAATCGAAACACATATAGTCTTATGTGTGATAGATATGGAATCTCCATATAATATGCTGATAGGAAGGCCGTGGATTCATGCGATCAAAGCTGTTACTTCAACATTACATCAGAAAATCAAATTTCCCACGCCAAATGGAATACAGGAATTAAAAGGAGATCTTGATAGTTATGTTGCAGCTGAACCAACCAAAGAAGTAAATATTGGAAGTAAAGAGGAGCCTTTATTCTTGCGAATTGGAACTAAGATGGATGAAGAAGAAGAAAAAGAAAAGAGAACTATTGATCTCTTGCGAGAATACAAAGATATATTCGCAGGAAGTGTAGATGAGATACCAGGAATTGATCCATCAGTGGCGTGTCATAGATTGAACATAGATAAAAATATAAGACCATTCAAACAAAGAATAAGGAAGATCTCACAAAGTTATCATGCACAGATAGAAGAAGAATTACAAAAGATGTTGGATGCAGGAATCATAAGGGAAGAGAAATACCCAGAATGGATTGCGAATATGGTCATTGTTCCGAAAAAGAATAAAGGGGTAAGAATTTGTATAGATTTCACAGATCTAAACAAAGCCTGTCCCAAAGACAGTTTCCCATTACCAGACATACCACAAATGGTGGAATCAGCTGCAGGACATGATAGAGTCACTTCACTTGATGGATATAAATGGTATAATCAAATATCACTCGCAGAAGAAGATCAGGAACATACTGCCTTTTTTGCTCCAAGAGGTTTATATTGTTATGTGAAGATGCCATTTGGTTTGCGAAATGCGGGTGCTACATATCAACGAATGGTTGAAAAGGTTTTCGCAAAGTGGATACATAAAACTTTGGAAGTATATGTAGATGATATGTTGATAAAAATCAAAGAAGCCAAAGATCATGTGCAAGATTTGAAGGAAATATTTGAACAAATGAGAAAGTTCAACATCAAATTAAATCCTGAAAAATGTATAATTGGAGTTGTGTCTGGGAAATTCTTGGGATATATAGTATCAAAGGAGGGAATACAAGTTAATCCAGAAAAAGTACAAGCAGTTCGTGACATGCCAACACCTGCAACGGTAAAGGAAGTACAAAAGCTAAACGGGCTCTTGGCTTCACTTGGAAGATTTATTTCGCGAATGTCAGATAAGTGCAAACATTTTTTCAACATACTTAAGAAGGGAGCAAAATTCAAGTGGACTGATGAATGTGAAAAACCTTTTCAAGGAATCAAAGAATATCTCACAAATACATCCATATTACAGAAACCAGAGAAAGACGAAGAATTATTGGTATACCTCGCAACAACTCCATACGCTCTAAGCGCATTTCTGTTACGAGCAGACGCAGGAATAGAAAGGCCCATTTACTACATTAGTAAAACTTTTAACGCAGCAGAGAAAAATTATTCTAAAATGGAGAAGTTAATCTTAGCCCTGGTTTATGCATCATTCAAGTTACGAATATACTTCCAAGCACATGTGATAAAAGTGGTAACCAAAGTCCCAATTGAATCAATCATGAAGAATGCAAAAAGGTCAGGAAGAATAGAAAGGTGGAATGCCCAAGTAAACCATTACAAGATAAAATACGAAGTATTATCATCGCAAAAATCACAAGTCGTCGCAGATTTCTTGGCGGAATTTCCTTTGGAAGAAGATGAAGCAGTAGAAGAAATGATGGATGTTGAAGAAGAATTTGGGAATCCAAAAGATTTGTTAACAGAACCAAATAGATGGGAAATTTTGGTAGATGGATCATCCAACAGTGAGGGGAATGGAATAGGAGTTGTGTTGATTTCACCAGAAGGAGAAAGAACAGCATTCTCATTCAGACTAGAATTTGCATCCACGAACAATGAAACAGAGTACGAAGCTGTAGTGCATGCATTGAAGATCGCAATAGAAAAGGAGCTTAAAAGTATAAGGATAACAATTGATTCGCAGCTGGTAATTTGTCAAATTAAAGGAGATTATACCACAAATGAGTCTTCTTTGAAGAAATACAAGAAACTCGTTGATGAATTATCTGCGAAGATACCAAAATTAAAATGGAGACATATAACAAGGAAATACAATCGACTCGCAGATGCTTTTGCATTCATTCCAAGTATGATGACAAATCCTAATACAAGAAATATCAAAATCTAAACAATTCAACACCTATCAGTGGACAAAGAAAAAGAAATTGAGGAGGAAGTTGCGATGGAAGTAGAAAGGGAATTACCAAACAACATCACAGATTGGAGAAAGGAAATTCATGCATATCTCGCAACGGGAGAAATATCCAGGAACAGACTAGAAGAACATAAGTTAAAGAGTCGTGCAACAAACTATGAGTTGCGAGAAGGAATTTTATACAGAAAATCTTTCAGTGGACCACCTCTCAGGTGTTTAACTCGTGAAGAAGGAGAAAAAATATTAAAGATGTTACATGGAGGAGAAGCTGGTAATCATAGTGGGGGAAGATCTCTAGCGTATAGAGCAAAGATACAAGGATATTATTGGCCTTATATGCATACAGACGCAAAATTGTTCGTACGAAGATGCAAGGAATGTCAACGACATGGTAAAAGAATTCATGCACCAGGGGCAACATTAACTTCTTCAACAAGCTGCTGGCCTTTTGGGAAATGGGGGTTGGATATTGTTGGACCATTTTTACCTGGATCCGGACAAAGACGATACTTGATAGTCGCAACAGATTATTTCACGAAGCTCGCAGAAGTAAAAGCAGTACAGCATATTCGTGATAAAGATGTTTTTACGTTCATATTTGAGAACATCATTTGCAGGTACGGAGTTCCAGCACAGTTAGTATCTGATAATGGAAAATAATTTGAAGGGCAGAATATAGAGATGCTACTCAGTGCTTTTAGGATAAAATGTGGGAAGTCAACTCCATTATATCCACAAGTTAATGGACAGGCAGAGGAAACAAATAAAACAATCGCAGATACAATCAAAAAGAAATTAGAAGGACATCTCAAAAGGTGGTGCGAGCAAGTACCTAGTGCAGTTTGGGCATACAATACAACTAGAAGAGAGGCAACTGGAATGTCTCCTTATTGCTTAACATATGGAGTAGAAGCAGTATTACCAACAGAGGTTTTAATTCCGACAACAAAGAAAGAAGCTTGGGAAAGAAATTTAAGTGCAGGGTGATAATAAGTGAACTGGATGATTTGGAAGAAAAAAGAGAAAAGGTGTTGCACCATATGAAAATTTATCAGGAACGATTAGCTCGAGAGTATAACAAGAGAGTCATTGAGCGTGAATATCAGCCAGGTGATTTGGTCATGCGAGAAACACCTCCATATCAGAAAGAAAAAGGAGGAAAATTAGCACCAAAATGGGATGGACCATATGTTATCAAAGAGGTTGTGGGAAGTGGAGCTTATCGACTGATGGATCCAGAAGGGAGAGACATGGGTTTGAGACTTGGTAGACCTTGGAATAGACTGTATTTGAAAAGGTATTATCCATAAAACTCATGATAAATTTTACGAATATTTTTTGCTCACAGGAAAATTGCAAAAGTTACGAATTTCAAAATTTTAATTGCGATTAACTTTCATTAAAGAAAGACGCACACATCAATTTGCGAATAAAAAACCGCAATCTGTGATCAGCTTTCAAAAAAGAAAGAAAGCCGCAGAAATATTATACAGGCAAACCTTTGTGGCGTACACCCTAGTTCGCGAAGCTATATTTCGTAAGAGGCAAAGTCCTAAAGTACGTCATTTAAGGGGGTACCTATAAACGTGGCTAAGGGTAACCGGAACACCACCAAGGGCCCTTAGTACATGGTAAAAATTTAGGGGTACAACTCAATAATGGGGTACCTATCCGGGTTAGACACCTTGGATTCTCACCTAATCTAGCGATATTACGCAATATAAAATGCGATGTAAGAGGATTTAGGTTGGGCGACTAAGGCATACTATCTTTCCCAAGAAGTGCAGAAAACGATCAAGGCGCCGAGGTACATGGTTGAGTCAAGAGTGCCGGGTGAGGTTGAACCACATCTGCCATTTTTGACAAGTCTTGGCAAATGATGCACTTGGCCCAAAGATACCCCATAGGGTGCAACCTCGTAACTATAAGCCCTATAGGCAAAAAGGATAAGAGGTTGCGATCAAAAGTGGTTGTTGGCAGAACCGGATGGGAAGAGCTAACCTTGTATGGTCGATGTACGCTTCCTTGAAGGGGCAACCAAGGGGAAGATAAAGGGCAGCACCCTCCATTAGGGAGCTGATACGTGCTATAAGACGCAAATGTCACGAGGCTTTTTGTTTGCGAAAACATAAAGGCTTGTCATATTTGTGCAACAACTGAATTTCTGCGAGCATTCTAAAAAAAAAAAAAAAAAGAGAACTCGCAGAACATAACAAAGAAGTTAAGATGCGATCAATGGGTTATTACATGAAAGTGTAAAAACGTCCTGCGATTTCAACGCAAGACGATAATGTCACGAGGTTGTATATTCGTAAGAATGTTCAAGCTTGACATATTATCGCAAATACAAAAATATTATCGCAAAAGAGGTGGCAAAATAATACCTTTACTTAGGAAGGCATGATAAGACCACAGCAATTAATGAAATTTATTCTATCAATATCATTGAAGAATTTTTACAAGAATATATATCATGAAGTTCTGACAAAGAAGGCAATTCCGTCAATATCATTGAAGAATTTTTACAAGAATATATATCATGAAGTCCTGACAAAGAAGAGAATTCCATCAATATCATTGAAGAATTTTTACAAGAATATATATATCACGAAGACATAACAAAAGATGCGATTTTATTCGCAATCAAAAACAGATAGTTCGTATTCATTAAATTTTACGAGGATTACATACTTCTTATACTTCTTCATACATTGAATATTTCTCCATAGTTTGAATACTTCTTCAAAAACGTCTCATACTAATTATATTTCTATAACGGATATTTCATATTTTAGTAAATTTTGCGATGGTTAAATACTTGTTATACTTCTTCATACATTGAATAATTCTTCGCGAATTGAATAATTCCTATACTTCGTCATATATTGAATAATTCTTCACGGATTGAATACTTCTAATACTTCTTCAAAGATATTTCATACTTTTTATACTTCTTAAGGATATTTCATAAGCATCTATTCTTGTATTTCAAAAGGAGGATTTTTTATTCACAATCGCAACAAGCTGAAACTTTGAAAGTTAAATTGGGGCAGATATTCAAATACTTCCAACAAGGTTTAATCATCTAAAGAGCAATAATAGGGGGAAAGAAGATACTAAGCTAAGTCTTTAAGTTATATTATTTCTCTTCATATGATCAAATGATGCAAAGAAGGAAAGCATTCAATTTAAGAAAGGTCAAATCATCTTCGCAAAATATCAAATGTACTTCTTAAAAGAACAAAAAAACAGTAGGCAGAATTGTTTACAAAAAGAGAACCAACAGTAGCCAAGAGAAAGAATTCAAAGGAAAGGAAAACAAGAGAATCAATGATAATTTGAGAAAGAATACTATTATGCTTCATCAACACTCTGTGCTGGGTCTTTAAGATAAGCAGGGTCATTAGCAGCATTCGACTTTTGCGAAATATCATCCTTTGTAGAGTCTGCAACAGGAACATCTCTTTGAGGAACAAATTCCTTTTCACCATCAATTCCTTCATCATCACTCTCATAATCAAAATCACTATCAGGATCACGAACAACTTCATCATCAGATATTCCCAGAGGAGTAATCTTCACAGGAGGCAAGGATCTTGATAAGAGAATGTTATTCACAAAGACTTGGGCTTTCAGATGACTTTCACGAAGTATAGCTTTCTGATGGTTGGTATCTTCGATATCTTTGGAATAAGCAAGATAGTTGAATCTCCGAGTGGCACGATCACGAGAGTTGATTAAGCGAGTAGAAAGCAAAGCATTTTTCTTGAGAAGCTCAGAACAGGAGGCTTCTAGTCCAGCCTTAGCATTGCGAAGGTTATTCTCAGATTCTGCGAGTAAAACAAAATTCAAAGAGTTAAATTTGCGAATATAACAAAATTTAAAGATACATCAGAGGCAGTCAAATTTTAATGACTACCTTCTCTTTGCGAAGTAAGAAATTGAGCTAAAGATAGACAACAATTCTTCATCTGATCTATCGCAATATCAAAACCATCACCAACTAATCCTTTAAGTCTAGATTGAAGATTTTGGTCTTTAGAAAGAAGAAAATTTTTATCCTTCGCAAGTTTGGCATTAAGACTTTCTAGTTCAGAGTAATCTTCTTCAAGTTGATTCTTCTTGGTACTTAAGATTATATTCTTATTAATAAGGGACTTCTTCTCAACGGCAAAAGAACTTCTCTCTGCATCTGAAGACTTCTTTAATTCCTCAAGTTCACCTTTTAACAAAGAAAGAAGATTTTCTTGATCACAACATTTATTCTGAAGAGTGTTTAATTGTTGCGAAGAAACGGTCATAGTATTCAAATACCAGCATTTCTCTTCTGATAAGGTTTTGTTCTCTCCTAATAAGGTTTCAATTCTCAAGCTGGCTTTAGTTAAAGAAGAAGTAAGTTGAGATATATCATCATTCAAAAAATTTCGGTCATAAATCAGTTGGGTATTCTCTTGGAAAAGAGCATCAAAATTATCAAGAGCACACGAATGAAGATTAGATAAGTGGGAGAATTGGTTCAAGAGGCTTGCATGCTTGGCTTGATACTCTGATGCATCTGATTCATGGTGAAGTACCAACATTCTACATTTCCGGATGGATTCTATAAAGGGGAATGGGTTTTAATGGGTGTTTCAAACATATGAAGAACATAAGTAAACAAAAGGGGAAAATATGAAGATAATAACCATAACTTTCAATTCATCATTCCTTTTGCGAAGGATCGCATAGTCAAGAGAATAGTTTTGAAGCTGATGATTCTCTTTACGAAGATTCTCACATTCTTCTCTTGAAGACTTCAAAGATTGGCGAAGTAATTCAACTACTCTTTCCAAGGATTGACGTGAAATTGAAATATCAGGATTGATGAAACTATTTAGTTCTTCGCAAAACTCATACTGCGAACGAACATTAGTAGACTTCGCAGTACTATTCAAAACTTCAGATAACATTCGGAAAGTTGAGTAAATTACATCTCGAATTTCTTGAGGAAGAGGAGAAGAATTTGAAGGAATAAGAGCAAGTTGTAAATTATCTGGGGCAACAGCACTCAAAGGATTGGGAGTTAAGATAGGTTTTTCAAGAGAAGAGGTTGAAAAAGTATTTTGCGAAGGTTGATCCTGAAGAAGTGTTGATAAATTGACATTGGTGGGAGACTGAAGACTGGGTAATGGAGTAGAGGCAGGAGTTTGCGAAGAAGTGCTTTCACGAGGAGGAGAGGGAAATTCCTTATCAACCTCGGGAAGGAAGTCATCAATTGAAATTATTGGGGTGGGTTTAGTCACTCGAGACCTCTTATTGGGGTTTAAGTTTTCGCCAACCTACGAATCAAAATGTAGATTAAAAAACTGAGGCAACAATATATTGTTTAAAAAAGAAGACAGAGTATTTTAACTACCTTTTGATTCTCGGATTTCCTTCTTCGAAGATTAGGGCTTGGATTTCTGGTTGGAGGTTTCACCTGAGGAATAATTTTGCTGAAACAAACCAAAATCAAATAATAAATTATACAGAAATCAAAGAGGGAAACAAGTGAAAGACGCGGAAGATAGAAGAAAATTACCTCGGAGAACTCATGATGATATAAACAGGAAGAGAAAAATGGTAATGGAGAGTACGATAAGAAGATAAAATTGCAGAAGTAAAAAGAGAAAGTAAGAAAAAGATAAGGAAGAGAATGTAAAAGAGTTTATATAAGGGAATAGCTGGAAAAGGACGGTTACAAAAGATGTGTCCACATTCTAAAAGAATAAGTAACGGTTATGTTCTCACGATCATTTCTTCTTCGCAGAATTGACATGAGAAGAGGCAAGATGTAGGTACCGAATATCGCAAGATATTAGCTTACAAACATCGTAATAAATATAAGAGGAAAGAGTTACGAAACGATGCGATGGTAGAGGAAGCACGGGGAAGTATGAAGATTTGCGAAGATAGAATAATGTTACGAAGATGTATTGCGATACTTCGCAATACATATATAGCTGTACAAATTTCACTATAAATAGGAGTTCAAATGTAAAATTCAGGAGGTTCTTTTAGTGAGTGTCAGAATATATCTTAGGAAAGAGAATGGAGAAAGTTGTAACTATTCTAGTTCCATTTAGATATTTTTATGTAATCAATTGAGAGAATTAATAAGAAAATTGTCATTCATCATCAAGAACTTCTTAAGTTTTACAAATTCTACTGAGGGTGTAGTTGTAGGTTATTCTGCAACTACAATAAGTGCCATAAATATTATGGAGACAGTGAAAATGACCATACTACCCTTATCGGAAATAAGTAAAGTAAATGTTACATACTGTGAAAATGACCATATTACCCTTGTTGTTAATAAGTTCAACAAATATTATGCAGAGTGTGAAAATGACCATACTACCTTATCGGAAATACGTAAAGTAAATGTTTCAGACTGTGAAAATGACCAAATTGCCCTTATAGGAAATAAGAGCCATAAATATTTTGGAGACAGTGAAAATGACCATACTACCCTTGTCGGAAATAAGTAAAGTAAATGTTACAGACTGTGAAAATGACCATATTACCCTTATTGGAAATAAGTGCAATACATATTATGGAGACCGTGAAAAATGACCATACTACCCTTATCAGAAATAAGTAAAGTAAATGTTACCGAATGCGAAAATGACCATATTTCCTTTATTGGAAGAAAAAAGTGCAATAAATATTATGCAGACTGTGAAAATGACCATACTATTATTATCGGAAATAAGTAAAGTAATTCTTACAGACTGTGAATGAACTCCTGATAGATGTTCTTAATGTGGAATGAACTCATAATGGTTGTTCATATTGTGAGTTGTTCTTATTGAGGTCTCTGCTAAAACGATAAATAGTTCACATTGTAGAATGAACTCGTGATAGATATTCTTATTGAGGTCTTTGATAAAACGAGAAATGCTATGCTTCTGTCTCCCATTGTGAGTTGTACCGGAAGACACTTTCGTAGTTGCAAAGTTCAGATAGCCCGCTAAAGCAAGTTTAGAAGATGAGCCAACAATGACCTGAGTTAGACCAGAGTTTCTCATTTTCGGATGGGGAAGAAATATATCAGAATTGAACATCACAGGTTCAAAGATTACCATAGTTAGACCCGAGTTTCTCGTTCGGATGAACTGCAGACGAAATATATCAGAATTGAACATCACAGGTTCAAAGATTACTAGAGTTAGACCTAAGTATCTCTTTCGGATGAACTGGAGACGAAATATATCATAATTGAACATCACAGGTTCAAATATTACTTGGGTTAGACATGAGTTTCTCGTTTTCGGATGAACTGAGGACGAAATATATCAGAATTGAACATCATAGTTCTAAGATTACCTGAGTTAGACCTGAGTCTCTCTTTCGGATGAACTGAAGATGAAATATATCAGAATTGAACATCATAGGTTCGAATAACTGGAATTAGACCCGAGTTTCGTTTAGATGAACTAAAGACGAATATATCAGAATTGAGACAGTGAAAATGACCATAATACCCTTATCAGAAATAAGTAAAGTAAATGTTCCCGATTGCGAAAATGATCATATTATCTTTCTAGGGAAAAAAAGTGCAATAAATATTATGCAGACAGTGAAAATGACCATACTACCCTTACAGAAATAAGTAAAGTAAATATTTCAGACTGTGAAAATGACTATATTGCCTTTATTGGAAATAAGTGTCACAAATATTATGGAGACAGTGAAGATGACCATACTACCCTTATCAGAAATAAGTCAAGTAAATGTTACTGATTGCGAAAATGACCATATTACCTTTATAGGAAAAATAATGCAATAAATATTAGGCAGATTGTGAAAATGACCATACCAGACTTATCAGAAATAAGTAAAGTAAATGATACAGACTTTGAAAATGACCATATTGCCCTTATTGGAAATAAGTGCCATAAATATTATGGAGACAGTGAAAATGTCCATACTACCCTTATCGGAAATAAGTAAAGTAAATGTTACAGACTGTGAAAATAACCATATTACCCGTGTTGTTAATAAGTGCAACAAATATTATGCAGATTGTGAAAATGACCATACTACCCTTATCAGAAATACGTAAAGTAAATGTTTCAGACTGTGAAAATGACCAAATATTCGTTATTGAAAATAAGAGCCATAAATATTTTGGAGACAGTGAATATGACCATACTACCCTTATCGGAAATAAGTCAAGTAAATGTTACCGATTGCGAAAAAGACCATATTACCTTTATATGAAAAATAATGCAATAAATATTAGGCAGATTGTGAAAATGACCATACTACACTTATCGGAAATAAGTAAAGTAAATGATACAGACTTTGAAAATGACCATATTGCTCTTATTGGAAATAAGTTCCATAAATATTATGGAGACAGTGAAAATGACCATACTACCCTTATCGGAAATAAGTAAAGTAAATATTATAGACTGAGAAAATCACCATACTACCCTTATCGGAAATAAGTAAAGTAAATATTACAGACTATAGAAATGACCATACTACCCTTATTGGAAATAACTGCCATAAATATTATGGAGACAGTAAAAATGACCATACTACCCTTATCAGAAATAAGTCAAGTAAATGTTACCGATTGCGAAAATGACCATATTGCCCTTATTGGAAATAAGTGCCATCAATATTATGGAGACAGTGAAAATGACCATGCTACCCTTATCGGAAATATGTAAAGTAAATGTTTCAGACTGTGAAAATGACCATATTACCCTTATTGGAAATAAGTGCAATACATATTATGGAGACCGTGAAAATGACCATACTACCCTTATCAGAAATAAGTAAAGTAAATGTTACCGAATGCGAAAATGACCATATTACCTTTATTGGAAGAAATAAGTGCAATAAATATTATGCAGACTGTGAAAATGACCATACTACTCTTATCGGAAATAAGTAAAGTAATTCTCACATACGGTGAATGAACTCGTGATAGATGTTGTTAATGTGGAATGAACTCATAATGGTTGTTCATATTGTGAGTTGTTCTTATTGAGGTCTCTGCTAAAACGATAAATAGTTCACATTGTAGAATGAACTCGTGATAGATGCTCTTATTGAGGTATGTAGTGACAGGGATTCCCACACTACACCCCTATTAAGATTCTATAGAAATCTATGAGAAACTAGTTGGAGATTTGAAGAATTAAACAACACTTTTTTATTGAGATCTCAGAAATGTTTACAGAAAATATTCAAACTCAGAAAAACAACTTTCTTTTTAGAGTTTCTCTCTCCTCAAGACTTTCTCAAATCTAAAAAATACATCATCATGTTCTGGATCTATTGGAACCCTTTATATAGAAAATTACATAGTGGACGACAGCTAAGTTTTCCCCTTCTTTCGGATCTATTCTGCGATCTCATCGCGGTAGTTACAATGTTAATTATCGCCAACTTTTGTAATCATCGTGAAACAAACACACTTTTAGCATGCTTCTTCAATCGACAACTATTATGATGTTCTCTCATGACACTCGCCAAATGTCATTGAAGAATCTCACGATGTTCTCGTAAAGATGTCGTTAATATTGTAGGAACATTTGATCTTCTCGTAAAAGTGTCATTGTCATCACAAGAATATCGTTGTGGCAATATTCTGGTCCTACATCTTGCCTCTTCTCATGTTTTCTTCGCAATGTGGAGAAGATATGAGAATTTCTAACTCTTCATAGCACTCGCAGCTTCTTTTCTTTCCATGTTTTCTGCTCGACAAGATTCCATAAATTTATCTTTACCGCTTACACGTGTTGCAATTCTTCTTTTTACCGACACGTTCCTACCTATCAGGTCATTTTTCTTTTGCCTATAAAAGGTGAAGTTTAGTTATAAAATTAATCTTCTTCTTCTTTTCTTCTTCTGCTTTCTTTGTCTGCAAATGTAGTTGCAGAATAACCTACAACTACACCCTCAATAGAATTAGTAAAAACTCCAGAAGTTCTTGATGGTGAATGATAACTTTCTTATTAATTCTCTTAGTTGATTACATAGAATTATCAAAATGGAACTAGAATAGTTACAACTTTTTCTATTCTCTTTCCTAAGATAATTTCTTACACTCACTCAAAGAACCTCCCAAATTTTACATTTGAACTCCTATTTATAGTAAAACTTATGCAGATGTATATGAATTGCGAAGTATCGCAATTCATCCTCGCAAAATTATTTCATCCTCGCAAAACTTCATATTTCCCCGCGCTACTTTTATCATTGTATCATTTTATAACTCTCTCCTCCTTTATTTATTACGATACTCGTGAACTATTATCTTGCGATATTTAGTACCTACATCTTGCCTCTTCTCATGTCAATTATACGAAGAAGAAATGTCATGAGAACCTCTATTCTCGTAAATTTAGTGTAGTTATTACCACCCATCAAGTTCGCAACACGTCTTTTTACTTTTCCCTTACCTTTTTGACACGTTTCTTCGTAACCGTTCTTTTCAACCGTCTACGCTTACCCGTATTAATGAGTTTCTATCTTCATCAAACTCTCTTTATTTATAAATATTATCCTTTGTTTTTTCTTTTTATTCTCTTATCTTATTCATCTTCTTCATCACTTCTGCCTCTGCAATCTCTTTTATCTTTTTTTTTTCTTTCTATTTTCCATCTTATATTCAATGGCACCAAAGAAGAAAACTATTGAACAGATTAATGCGGAACTTGATGATAGGGACCTCATTCTCTCTGAGATTGATGGTTATGATAATAAATCTTCTCTCTGTATGAAGCTCTTTACCAACTATGTTTGGGATGATCAGAAAATTTTAATCTCACGAGGTCAAATCCTCGCAGGTCTTCCTCTTCCTCTTTATGATGTTAACTTTCCTCTATTCTATGAAATTATTTCCTACCCCAATTTTTCTTGTGCCATTTACCAATTGACTGGTGATTGTATTCGCCTCTTAGTTGAATTCGCAAATCGTGCCGCTTTTGGGAAATCTTTGTATTCAGTTGATCTTAGGAAACCTGGATTTGAAAATATGGAAATTGTTGCTGCGAATTATACAGTTGAGGGTTTCTTCAAAAATTACACACTAATTCATGCGAGGAAAGAAGATAATCGTTGGGGTGTCCGTCTTCATCGTAAAGCTAATATCGCAGCAGATGATCTTCTCATGCACGATATTGATTATGCCTCAGGAAATAATAAGACACCTCGTCGTTCTAATGATGAAGATTGGTATAAGTACCCTTTAATGTTATCGGGTTCTTATATTTCTGGGATAGTAGAACTTCCTGCGAACCTTCGTAACCGCAATTATCAACCTTGGGTTTATAGAAATGTATGTACTTCCATCTCCTTATCTTTTTGTTATCCTTTAATTTCAAATGAGGTAAGAAACACTCTTGTATTTTTCTAAACAATATATTGTTGCCTCTGTTTCTTATACTTATTTGAATTTGCAGATTCCACTTCTTCCTGAGATTGCTGCGAGTGAAAATAAGAATTCTACTTCTTCTAAAAGGTTGACTACGAGACAACAAACTCTTCGTTCTGCGAAGGTTACTCAAGCTTCTGGTAGTCAAGATGATGTTCTTCGCAAAGGGAAAAGGAAACTTCAAGATGTTGTTTACGAGAGGAGGAAAAAGAAGAAACTCTCAACCAAGTCTCGTTCCAATGTAATCTCTTCTAATGAGAATATTGAGGAAGATCTTGGTGATGAAGATGATAAATTTCCTGAGAAGGACTTTAGTTCTAATTCCGATACCCTTTCTGACGAAGGAGATGATGATAATGATGTTGATGAAGGTGAAAATGAAGATTGCAGTATCCCAGAAACTTTTGCCTCAGCAATGGTTAGCATATCTGAGGCTTTCCTTCATTCTTCTCGTGGATTAGGAAATTCTCCTACAGCGAATGCTCGCAAACTTATTGCGAAGGCTTGTAAAGTTCCTACTGTAATTGATAATAACTCCCTCAAAGGCATTTCAAGATTCGTCTCTCCTGCTTCATTATATGCTTTAGGTAGCATGGTAAGTTTCTTCTCTATTCCTTGTTTATTTCCCTTATTTAGTTGATTTCTAACCCTTTTTTTTTTCTTGTTTAGGTTGGAAGAGTTAGTTGTGCAGCTGCTTCTGATTGGGAAAGACGTCATTCTATTGCTGAGAAGAAAACTTTGAATCGTTGTAAGAAGTTAGAGGTTGAGAATTCAAATCTCCGTCAAAAAGTAGAGGATTTAAGTATTGATAATGCAGAATTAACATCCCGTCATGAAGATAATTCACAATCTGCGAGCATCGCAATTGATAATTCTTCTCTTCTTGAGGAGAATAATCAATTAAAGCTTGAAAATTCTTCTCTTCATAATGATAAGAAGCAATTAGAAGGTAAATTCTTTGCGATGGTAATTATTTTGATTACTTTTCCTTCGTAATTTGCTAACCAATTCTTTAATTTCTCTCCTTGCTGCAGAAAATTATGCGAAGATGAATGACGATCTGGAAACTATCCTTGCTAAATGTAATAAGAAAATTTCTGATTTGAAATCTCAGCTTCTAATTTCCCAGCATAACCATAGTTTATATGTCAAGCGTTTTCGAGCTAAGATGACTCGTAAGATTTACGAAGATAATGAAATTCCTCTCAAGAAGTACCATACGCTCCTTTCCGAAGCAATTCCTGAAGATACTCCATATCTGGAAATCTCTGATAGTGAAGTTGAAGATGATAGTGAAGTTGAAGAAGAAGATCATTTTGATGGGAATAAATCGTCTGAAAAATAACTTCACTCTTTTTTGTATATCTGTTCTGTAACCTCACTCTTTTTTGTATGTCTGTTCTATTTCTTTTCAGTACAACACTTTCTTCTTGATTGCACTTTTAATCAATCCAACAATTTCTTTTTCAAAGATTAATTTGAATTAAACTTTCTTTGATTGATTGTTTCCCTTATTCGCATAACTTGATCATGTGGAGAGAAATGATATATAACTCACAGATAAAGCTTAGTATCTTCTTTTCCCCCTATTATTTCTCTTCAAATGATTAAACATTGTTGGAAGTATTAGAATATCTGCCTCTATTTATCTTACGAAGTTTCAACTTGTTACGATTGTAAATAAGAAATCCTCCCTTTGAAGTATAAGAAATAAAATATATGAAATATCCTTAAGAAGTATACTACATATACAATACCTTTGAAAAAGTATTAGAAGTACTCAATCCGTCAAATGAAGAGAAATAAGAAGTATTAGAAGTACTCAATCCACCAAATGAAGAGATATAAGAAGTATTCAATCTGTGAATAATTACGTAACATATGAAGAAGTATAATGATTACTTGACCTTCACCAAATGAAATATCCGTTGAAGAAGTATAATAAATATGAGATATTCTTGAAGAATTATAAGAAGGATTCAACTTTTGGAGAAATATTCAATATATGGAGAAGTATAAGAAGTATGTAATTCTCGTAAAATTTTACGAATATTAACTTATCTGTATTTGATTGCTATCAAAATCGCATCTTTTGTTAAGTCTTCGTGAAAATTCTTCAATTGAGTTGTCTTCTTTGATAGGACTTCTTGTAAAAATTCTTTAATGATATTGACGAAGTTGTCTTCTCTTCAAAACTTCATGATGTATATGCTTGTAAAATTTCTTCAATGATATCGACGAAGTTGTCTTCTTTTCAGATCTTCATGATGTATATTCTTGTATAATTTCTTCAATGATTTTGATGTAATGAATTTCATTAATTGCTGTGGTCTTATCATGCCTTCCTAAGTAAAGGTCTTATTTTGCCACCTCTTTTGTAATAATTTTTGCGATAATATGACAAGTCTGAACATTCTTGCGAACATACAACCTCGTGACATTATCGTCTTGTGATGAAATCGCAGGACGTTTTTACACTTTCATGTAATAACCCATTGATCTCATCTTAACTTCTTTGTTTCATTCTGCGAGTTCTTTTTGTATGTTTTACTTTTTTTTTTTTTTAGAATGCTCGCAGAACTTCATTTGTTGCACAAATATGACAAGCCTTTATGTTTTCGCAAACAAGAAGCCTCGTGACATTTGCGTCTTATAGCACGTATCAGCTCCCTAATGGAGGGTGCTGCCCTTTATCTTCCCCTGGTTGCCCCTTCAAGGAAGCGTACATCGACCATACAAGGTTAGCTCTTCCCATCCGGTTCTGCCAACAACCATCTTTTGATCGCAACCTCTTATCCTTTTTGCCTATAGGGCTTATAGTTACGAGGTTGCACCCTATGGGGTATCTTTGGGCCAAGTGCATCATTTGCCAAGACTTGTCAAAAATGGCAGATGTGGTTCAACCTCACCCGGCACTCTTGACTCAACCCTGTACCTCGGCGCCTTGATCGTTTTTTGCACTTCTTGGGAAAGACAGTATGCCTTAGTCTCCCAACCTAAATCCTCTTACATCGCATTTTATATTGCGTAATGTCGCTAGATTAAGTGAGAATCCAAGGTGTCTAACCCGGATAGGTACCCCATTATTGGGTTGTACCCTTAAATTTTTACCATGTACTAAGGGCCCTTGGTGGTGTTCCGGTTACCCTTAGCCACGTTTATAAGTACCCCCTTAAATGACGTACTTTAGGACTTTGCCTTTTACGAAATATAGCTTCGCGAACTAGGGTGTACGCCACAAAGGTTTGCCTGTATAAAATTTTCTGCGGCTCTCTTTCTTTTGTGGAGGCTGATCACAGATTGCGGTCTTTTATTCGCAAATTAATGAAAGTTTAATCGCAATATAAATTTTTAAACTCGTAACTTTTCCCAATTTCCTGCGAGCAAACAATATTCGTAAAATTTATCACGAAATAAAAATTTTGTTTTGCAACATACCTCATTTCCACGAGCAAACATACTAATTACCTTCTTGTTTTATTACTTTCCTTCTTCTTTCTTCGCAAATCACAACCCCTCATTATCATCGTAAATTTCTTGTATGATTATCATCGTAATTTTATTCTATTTTGCCTTAATTCTCCGCCATTAAATTTTCACTTCTTTTCACAGCCTTTGCTTTTTTTCTCCAATTTTCCTTCTCAGTAATTTTTCCTTCGCAAACTTCTACTTATGTATCGTAACATTTCTTTCCCTCAGCCCAATCACCCTTGATAATTCCAACACCCTTCATATGAGGAAACTTTATGCACTGATGTAGAGTAGAATCTACGCTTAGAATTCCATGAAGCCATGGTCTTCCTATCAAAGCATTATACGGTGATTCGACATCAACAACGCAGAACAGAATTTCAGTTCGCATTCCACTTAATGGAATTCGCATGCTCACTTCTCCTTTGGGCTTGTTAGCAGTTCCATTAAAACCATAAATTCTGTAGGTAGAAGGTATTAAATCTGCATCTTTTCCCCCCATAGTTTTGTAAGCAGAATAGAAGAGAATATTGACAGAACTTCCCGTATCAATCAAAATCCTATTAAGACCAATTGATTCTTCCTCCATATCATCTTCGTTTTCTTCCATATTCATGTAGATTGCTAATCTTACTACCAATGGATTATCATGTGCTTCACAACCTTCTGGAATTTCAGTGGCTTCAAAAGAAATTTCACGTTTCTGCCAATCTTAAAGTCGTGAAATTTTTGCGATGTTCATTACTTCCTTTCCTTCACCATCCCTCGCATATACCCTGCTTAACACATTATCATGAAAATCCTCTATGGTTTTATATGAATGAACAATGAAATTACAGAAAACATTCCTTGCTTTTGATCCCACTTCTATATGTAGGGTTTCTTCTCCCTTTTCTTGTGATGTGTTCTCCTCATGAGTTATGGTGGAGCCTGTGGTAATTGTTGCGACGTGTCTGCTTAATTAAAAATTGATTTAGTTTTCCTTGATCAATCATTCGCAAGATTATCCTCTTGATATTATGGCAATTATTTGTAGAATGTCCATGAAAATGATGATATGAACAAAATTCATGACTTCTTGGACCCATTGGTGGTTCCTTTCCCATGTTCCATGGAGTTGGTATATGCTCTACCAGGATAATTGCCTGCCATATCTTTTCTACACTTGTATTCAAAGGTGGCAATTTTATCTCTTCCCTCGCCATTCTTTGACCTCCTTGACCGTTGTTATAATTTTGTCTCTGGTTCCCTTGTCCAAAATAATTTTGCCTTTGTCCCCCATAATTTTCTTGTTGTTGATCTAATCTTGGAATTTGGTTATTTCCTATTCGATTATATAAATTCCTCTCTCTATCATACTCTTCTTGATCTCTACTACCCATTGCTACCATTTTTGGCTGGCTATCATTGATTTTCTTCTCTTCTGAAATTTGCGAAGAAGTTTGTGAGGATGTTTGCGAAGTACCTGCTACTACATTGATTATTTTGGGAAGTAAATTCGCTCCTCCATCTTGATTGCTAGTGTTTGCTACTGGATATGACTCCATACTGTTTTGCTTTTCCTCTAGTGTAATGTATTCTTCTTGCAATTCTCGTAACTCTATCATCATTATGGAATTCTTTCTTCTGAAGATTTGAACATATAAGTGTTCAGTTACGAACATCGCATTTATGAAGGACATAATCAAGTATCTCTCATCCACGCGCCCTACCATATCACTGCACATAGTCTTCCATCGTCTTACCAAATGCTTCAAACTTTCACCCACTCTTTGTTTTAAACCAAATACATCTTCAATACCAAGCCGTGAAGAGTGATTTGTGATATATGCTCCAAGGAAAATTGCTTGCAAATGACTGAATGACATAATAGTGTTCTTAGGGAGTCCTTCGAACCACTTTAAAGCTTCCCCTGTTAAACTTGATGCGAAGTACTTGCATAACACAACATCATGATTCTCCCATTGTAACATGCATCTTATGTATGCTTTAATGTGCTGAATAGCACATGAATTCCCATCAAAGATACTGGTAAGTGTGGGTAAATTGCATTTTGGTGGAATTCCTCCCAATTGTACTTCTCTAGCAAATGGAGTCCTCGCAGCTTCTTCTATTGCTTCATCTAATTGCCTTCTATCTTCTCCTCTTCTATTGTTTATCATCCCTCTCATTTCTGCTAATTCTCGAAAGATCCGTGCATTTGCCTCAGAATTCTCATCCATTGGTCTTTTTAATGCAGCTTCTCTTCTTCTACGTTCTTGCGCTTCATCCCTTGCGATCCTTCGCATTCTATCATATTCTTCATTAATGTTTTCATTTGCATAATTTTGCAAATATCTTCTTTCTAAATTATCATAATTGTTCAGTCGCAGAGCATCTTGGAATTCTTGTTCTTCCCTTTCTATTCTTCTCATTCTTCTCATGCGAATATCGGGAATTTCTTCTTCTTCATTTCTCTTCCTTCTGTGATTTATTTCTTCTTGATTTGCTTGTACTCTGATTCGAGAGTTTGGTTCATTCCTCTCCATTTCTGTTTGTTGATTTACAATTCTTCTCTTAATTCTTTCATACTCAACATTTTGTTTGTTACGAGCCTCTTCATATCTTCTTACTCCATTCTCGTGATTGTTTTGATGTACTGCTTGTTGTCTCTCAGTTTCTTCCATAAGTTGTTGTTCTTCCTCTCAATTCTGATTGTTTTCTCTAGGATTTGGCTTTGTTCGTAAATTCTCCATGTTTTGTTCGTGGTTTGGTATTAAAATGAAACGATTCTCTTGATTTCTTTCACCTTGATTCTGCGCTTGTTCTTGCATATTATTTTCATTATTGATTATTGGTGAATTTTGTCCTTCTCTTTCTGTTCTAACATTTGATCTTGCAACACTTTGAGATTTCCTTCTTTGTAACATCTCATTTTCCATCCTCAATTCTTGATTTTGTCTTGTTAAATTAGCACGTTCTTCAGCTTCGATCATTCGTTCTTCTTGAATTCCTTGTCTCAATGTTTCTAACATTTCCCTTTCTCTTTCAAGAATTGTTCCTCCCATCAACCTCCCATTTTCTCTGATTTGTGGTTCTCTATCTTCTTCTTCTGGTGTATCAGTTCTCCAAGTGTGTATACTCACTCGATCATGATCTATTATTTGTTGAGCTTGATTTCTTCGATTACTCCTTCTCCTACTAGGTTCTCCTGTTATATTTGCTTCTCCTCCTGCGAGTCTTACACTTCTTCTTACTTCAGTTAATGGTTCTGATGTGTTTCTTCTTCTTGTCATTTTTTTGGTACAAGAATTCTTCAAATCCCTGTTTCTAGCGCCAATTATGTAGTTGCAGAATAACCTACAACTACACCCTGAATAGAATTAGTAGAAACTCCAGAAGTTCTTGATGGTGAATGATAACTTTCTTATTAATTCTCTTAGTTGATTACATAGAATTATCAAAATGGAACTAGAATAGTTACAACTTTTTCTATTCTCTTTCCTAAGATAATTTCTTACACTCACTCAAAGAACCTCCCAAATTTTACATTTGAACTCCTATTTATAGTAAAACTTATGCAGCTGTATATGAATTGCGAAGTATCGCAATTCATCCTCGCAAAACTTCATATTTCCCCGCGCTACTTATATCATCGTATCATTTTATAACTCTCTCCTCCCTGTTTCTAGCGCCAATTATGTAGTTACAGAATAACCTACAACTACACCCTCAATAGAATTAGTAAAAACTCCAGAAGTTCTTGATGGTGAATGATAACTTTCTTATTAATTCTCTTAGTTGATTACATAGAATTATCAAAATGGAACTAGAATAGTTACAACTTTTTCTATTCTCTTTCCTAAGATAATTTCTTACACTCACTCAAAGAACCTCCCAAATTTTACATTTGAACTCCTATTTATAGTAAAACTTATGCAGCTGTATATGAATTGCGAAGTATCGCAATTCATCCTCGCAAAACTTCATATTTCCCCGCGCTACTTCTATCATCGTATCATTTTATAACTCTCTCCTCCTTTATTTATTATGATACTCGTGAACTATTATCTTGTGATATTCAGTACCTACAACAACTTTTCTCCTTTTCTCCTTCTTCATATTCTCCTGCTACTGTTCTAATGGAGTCATCAAGGTATGTGTTTCAATCCTGTCATCTGTTTGAACTAATTTTTACTTATGCTCTTCAATCTTCTTTATTTTTCATAATTCTTGTTATGTTTTCTCTTCTGTTGAACTATCCCCAACACTCAATCGGTAATAACTCAAACCCCTAATTCTCGCAAAAAGCTAGCTGAAAAGAGGAAGAAAAGTTTTGCGAGTAATAAGGTAGTAAGAAACACATTCTATTTCTTAATAACAATATTGTAGCCTCTGTTTCTTATCTAAATTATTATTCGCAGAATGACGAGAGCACCGCCAATCCTCCTAAAAGATTTCTCCATTTTAAGACTCTTGGAAGCAATATCAGCATTCCCATATTAGCATCTGCGAGAGCTATCCCTACACATGTGCAATCGGATCCTCCTTCCTTTGTCTGCGAGAAGCTCGCTGTCAATACTTATGCCTCTACTGGACTTTTACCAAATCAAACTCCTGAAGTTGCTATGACTGAAACTCCTTCTATCCCTTTACGTCCTCCAATTGTTACTTTCCCAAAAACTCCTCCTTCTGATGATGCAACCATCGCTAATGACCCAAGTCATCAACTTGCCCTTGTTACTACCTCATCTTCTGCATCTTTCCCTCCATCAAATGAAACTCTCGCGGGAGTTGATATTGCTTTTAAGGTTTTATCTAACATTTTAAATAATGCTAAAGATTCTTCTACTGATTCTCTTCAATACGAAGTTTGTGAGACTCTGCTCAAATATTTTGGCTCTAACAACTCTGTTTCGCGAGCATCTCTGGAAAATGAAAATACAGCTTTAAGAAAAAGTCTTCAAGATAAGACTTCTGAATGTGAAGTTTTGAACCACAAGCTTAATAACTCTTTACTGGATCGCGAGAATCTTCGCAGAAAAAATGACGAGTTGAAAGGTACACTTCTTTTTGCCTCTGCCCTTTTCTCTTTTTATTTCATTTTCAAATTCTTCATACTCAAATCTTCCTTTTAAATTCTTGGTTCATATATTAGTCTCCAATCTGACTCGTTTCATGGAAAAACTTAAATCTGAATCCATCGCTGAAGAAGTTCACGTTGAAAGAGATTCTTGGATGGACCAGCATAATAGATTAGATAATCTCTATACATATTCAATTGATCAAATAGATAATCTCACTAATGAGAATAATCAATTATCAATGTAGGATCAGAATATTGTCACAACAATATTCCTGCGAAATAAACAACAGTTATGCGATATAACGCTGAAGGTTTATCAACGACAGTTTACGAAATATCCAAAGATGACTTAAGCAATGACGTAATGGATGAAAACGACGAAAACACGAAGAAAATGTGACATGTCTGCGATATATCAATAAAACCTGCGAAAGATAAAGGCGGTGCTAGCTGCGATTTATCGCAAGAACTCAGATTCGAAATTGAAGGGGATCTTAGCTGTAAATGAGCTGTCATGAGCTGTAATCCATTATGTAAATGCCTATATAAAGGAAATGAATAGTTCCAGAGGGGGAGAGGATTTTTTGAGTGCTAAGAAAGTTTTTAGGAGAGAGAAAATCTTATTAAGTGTATTGAATTCTTGATTCTCCCAACTTCTGTAATTCTTTAAAGATCAAATTAATAAAAAAGGTCCTTAATCTTCAAATTGTGTCATAGATATTGATAAATTCTTGAGTAAGGTGTAGTGTGGGAATTCCTGCAACTACATTTTGGCTTCCAGAAACAGGGAGAATCAATTTTGAGAAATTTCAAATTGCCACTTGAAGATTTGAAGAAATTGTTAGAATTAAAGAAATGGTTAGAAGGAAAAGAAATACATCAGAACCACCCACGACAGTGAGAAGAAGTAAAAGACTTGCAGGTGAAGGAACAGGTGAATTGGAAGGATCTTTAAGGATCAGATCAGGAAGAAGTAGAATGAGAAATGGAGCAGAAAGTTCAATTCAACCATCGAACCAACAAACACATGCACAAGATAGAAATGTGGATTATGATAGAGTAAGTGTGCATACTTGGAGGTCGGATTCGATAGAAGAGGCAGAAAATCAAGAAGAGGAAAGAAATCAAGAAGTGGATGGAGGATTAATTCATGAAGGACATGAAATAACAGATGATTTGAGACAAAGGATACAGGAAGAAAGAAGATTAAAGGCAGAAGAGCGTGCAAATTTAACAAGGCAAAATCATGAGCTAAGAATGGAGAATTTGAGGTTACAAAGAAGGAGATCAAGGAGTACTGTTAGATCAAATTCGAGGTCATTTAGAGAAGAACCAAGGCAAAATTTCCCAATAAGAAATATTAGAGAAGAAGCGCAAAATTTAAATAGAGAACATAGTCATGGAGAAGAAGATATGGTTGGAGATCACAATAATCCGCATGGCGAAGCATTGAATAATAGACATAACAATAGAAATCAAGAAGGAAGAAACATCCAAATTGAGGAAGAAAATTCAGAAGAAGGTAGGAGGATGCTACATGGACGAGAGAATCAAAGAAATCAAAGAATGATTGAAGAAGAAATTGAGAGACATTGTACTAAACAAGTACGCTTGGCCTGCGAGAGAGAGAGATTGCGAGCAGAAGTAGAAGAACAAGAAATTCAAGCAGCATTGCGTCAGAATAATCATGATAATCGAGAAAGAAGACGTGTACAAAATCACAATAATGATAATCTCAATGAAGAATATGAGAGAATTCGCAGAGACATAGAAAGGCAGCAAAGAAAAACAGTAAGGGATGAGGAAATTCGCAGAGAAGAAAATGAAAGACAAATTAACTTGCAAGTTCAAGAAGAAGAAGACCGCAGAAGAAGGCAAAATCAAGATGTTAAAGAAGAAGCGCGAAATATCGCAAGACAAGAAAGGCATGAACACCGACGAAGAGAGGCTGCGTTGAAAAGGCCAATGGAGCAAAATTCTGATAGGAATGAGCAAATCTTGCGAGAATTAGCAGAAATGAGAGAAATGATAAATAACAGAAGAGAAGGAGGAAGAAGACAACTTGATGAGGCAATCGAAGATGCTGCAAAAACTCCATTTACTCAAGAGGTAAAATTAGGAGGAATACCTCCAAAATTCAATTTGCCGGTGTTGACCAGTATTTTTGATGGAACTACATGTGATGTCCAACATATCAAAGCCTATATTCGATGCATGTTACAATGGGAGAACCATGATGTGGTTTTATGTAAATATTTTGCGTCAAGTTTAACTGGCAAAGCATTGAAGTGGTTTGAAAGTCTTCCCAAGAATACAATAACTTCGTTCATGCACTTGCAAACTACCTTCTTAGGATCATACATAAGCAATAACTCTACACGACCTGGAATTGAAGATGTGTTTGGATTGAAGCAGAGAGTTGGCGAAAGTTTAAAGTATTTAACGATAAGATGGAGGACGATGTGTAGTGAAATGGCAGGAAGAGTATATGAAAGATATCTCATTTTGTCCTTCATAAATGTTATGTTTGCGACAAATCTGTTATACTTCCAGGTATTTAGAGTTAAAAACAAAATCACAATGACAGATTTGCGAGAATTACAAGAAGAATATATATCGCTTTGGAGGAAAAACAAAATGAGATGGAGTCATATCCAATTCTCGCAGGCACAAGTTCAGCCGCAGCAAATGGAAGTTTACTACCCAAGATGATTAACACAGTAGCAAGTGCCTCCCAAAATCAGCGAGAGAAAGTAGAGACTGATAATCAACATAAGGTAGTAGCAATGGGGAGTAGAGATCAGGAGGAATTGGAAAAGGAGAGAAATTTTTATAATCGCAATAACAATAATAAAGTCCCAAGGTTTGATCAACCGCAAGAGACTTATGGTGGACAGAGGCAAAATTATTCAAGAGAGCAAAGAGGTCAGAGGGTTATATGGGAAGACATCAAATTGCCACCTCTAAATACCAGTATAAACAAGATTTGGGAAGCGATTATTTTGATGGAGAATATACCCTCACCATGGAACATGGGGAGAGAACCACACCCTAACAACCAAAATCAAGAGTTCTGACCTTATCATCATTTTCATGGCCATTCTGTGAATAATTGTAGAAATGTAAAAGGAATTATTCTGCGAATGATTGAACATGGGAAATTAAATCATTTTCTAGCGAGATATCCACAACCTTAGCAATTGCCGCAAGCACCAGAAATTCGCAGAGTCAATGTTGCGAAAGAAGCAGAAACATTTGTCATTGAAGTAGGAGCTACAACAAAAAATCTATTTTGCAATTCAATTGTACATTCGCAAAAAAAAAAAAAAGATTTCCATGACAATGTGCTAAGTAGAGTATTTGCGAGGGATATAGAGGGGAGAGAGGTGATGAATATTGCGAAAGTTTCTCTGTTAGAAGAATGACAAAATAAATCATTTCTTTTACTGCACAAGAGATACCAGAGCCAGGGAAGATGCATGACAATCCATTGGTGGTGAAGTTAGAGATAAATCCAAAGTACAGAGAAGAAGAAGAAGAAGAAGAAGAAGAAGAAGAAGAAGAAGAAGAAGAAGAAGAAGAAGAAGAAGAAGAAGAAGAAGAAGAAGATGATGATGGTGACGCAGCAAGTGATTCTTGGGCAATAGATAAGATTTTAATTGACACTGGCAGCTCGGTAGACATCTTATTCTATCATACTTATCGTACAATGGGTGAAAGAGATGATTAGTTGATCCCCTCAACTTACAAGATCTATGGTTTTAATGGTGTAGTAGCAGGATTTCCCACACTACACCCCTATTAAGATCCTATAGAAATCTAAGTGAAACTAGTTGAAGATTGAAGAATTAAACGACACTTTTATTATTTAGATCTCAGAAATGTTTACATAAAATATTCAAACTCAGAATTACAACTTTCTTTTCTGGAGTTTCTCTCTCCTCAAGATTTTCTCAACTCTAAAAAATACATCATCATTTCTGGACTTACTTGAACCCTTTATATAGGAAATTACATAGTGGGTGACAGCTAAGTTTTCCCCTTCTTTCGGATCTATTTAGCGATCTCATCGTGGTATTTGCAATGTTAATGTTCGCCAAATTTTTTAATCCTCATGAAACAACACTCTCATAACATGTCTCTTCAATCGTCAGCTATTATGAAGCTTCCCTGTGACGCTCGCCAAATGTTGCTGAAGAATCCTTACGACACTCTCATGAACAATGTCATTTATACTTATAGGAATATTTGACCTTCTCGTGAAAACGTTGTTCTTACCACGAGAATATCGTTGTGGCGATATTCTGGTACTACATCTTGCCTCTTCTCATGTATTTTCTGCGAAGAAGAGAAGATCGTGAGAATAAATTGCCGTAATCTCCTATCTTTTCACCTCCATCTTTATTCTGACACGTCTCTAAACCTTTCACCAGCTGTCTTCATATAATTTTATCATCCATATATTTTTCGACACGTCATCTTAAACCGCTGTAATTTGACCATTCACGTCCTTTCATTGTATTAACTATATTTATTTTCTCGAGAAACTTCTTCTGCTATAAATACCTTCTCTCATTCTTCTCTTTTTCTTTCTTCTCATTCTCTTTCCTTCTTCTTCTCTGCAAATTTCATTGCTTTCCCACAAATCGCGCATCTACTATCTTTCGCCATTTTTTCAATCTCCTTTCATTCCCATTCTCTCAAAATGGTTGTTGCTGGTGCTAAAAATCTTATTGCTTTCAATTTGATGCAAGAAAAACTTAAAAATCAAGGATTTGACTTATCTTTAATCCCAGATCAAAGTCCCAAATATGTTCTTTCTCTTGAATTATTTTCTAACTTCCAGTGTTCTCGTGAAAAAATTATAGTTTCGTTAGGCCAACTTGAAGCTGGTCTTCCACTTCCTCTCTACAACCCTGAACTTCCACTCTTTTACCAAATAATTTTTGATAAGAGATTTTCACGAGCGGTGTATCAACTTGGCGGGGATTGTATTAGATTATTACTGGAATATGCCTCTCGTGGTGCTGGCAAAGGATCCCAATATTCCGAAGAACATAAAAGTCTTAAATATAAACATATTCCGATTATCCCTGCAAAGTATACTGTAGATAACTTCTTTCGAAATTACCAGTTACTCCCCATGGTAAGGGATAGTACCTATTGGGGTGTCCGTTTGCATAAAAAGAAGGTCGCTGCTGAAAATGCTCTTATGCAAGACATTGATTTTCATACCAATACAAATGATGGCCCTTGTCATTCTAATGACGATAAGTGGTTTATTTTTCCCTTATGCCTTAAAGGTCCTTATATATCCGGTTCTCTCCAACTTCCTGCGAATCTCTCTCACTATGAACCATGGACTTTCAACTGGCCTGATAGGTCTTCCGATGTATATTCTCTCATCTTCTTATGCTATTATTATTTATTCCTTCACACTCTCGCTAACTTTTCCGTTATCTTGCAGGTTGCCAAAATGAATCTTAATTACCAGAAATATAGGAAACCCATCACTCTTCTAGCTCTTAGATCTTTCACAGATGAAGTAAGAAATATTCCTTTATTAATTAACAATATATTGTTGCCCCTATTTCTTATCTTTATCTGTGTTTGTAGGTAATTGAAGAATTACCACCTTTAGAGCCAAAACCTAAGGAGAAACCTTCAACTAATGGTGAGGGAAATCTATTGTTTGAAGTAAAGGAAGATGCTCCGCTCCTCGTGATAAAGAACCCAGCGAGCCTCCTTTGAAGAAGAATAAAACTCAGCATTCTTCTTCTCAACATACCCAATTGGATTCAATCGTTAGTAATAAATCTAATGATGAATTTATCGAAGAATTTGACGATATTAGAGAAGTTCCTTCTGTGAAAAATTCTTCTTCCTCTGATTCTTCCATGGCCCAACTGTCCATGCTTTTTGGCGATTCTTCTCGTGGAACTGTGAATGAGTATGGTGATGAGACTCTTAATGGGCTAGCTCAAGCGCTCGTCAAAGTGTGCGATGCTCCAATCTTATCTGATAATAATTCTCTTCGTGGAATTTCTAGAACTCTAACTCCAAGCTTCTTAAATGCACTTGGTATTCTGGTATGTTTTCTTAATTGTTTCTTAACTCGCCAGATTTCTCTCGTCAAATTTTTTGTACTTATAAAACTCTGTTGCAGGTTGGGAGAGCTTCTTTTGCTGCTGCTTCTGATTTAGATAACAAATGTGCTTCATTTAAGAAAAAGGTTGTTAACCTTCACCAAGATAAAGAGAAACTAGAAGCTGAAATTGCTGAGCTTCGAGAAAAAATAAACTGTTGGAAACTGAAGCTTCAGTTGATAAACAGAAGATTTTGGATCTTAACAATGCCAACAAACAACTTTATGGTATGATTTACTTTTTCTTTCTTTTAGATTTTTTATTTTTATTTTATATAGCTTATCCAAGTAATCATTTTTGCAGATGTTTATGGTCTAACTGACGAAGATACGTTCCTTCAAACCTTTCCCGAACCTGTAGATGATAATACTCTTCTTGCTCGCCTTAATAACTCCTTAAGTAATTTTACTGACGAACAAATTAAATCCCTCTCTATAGAGGAACTTAAATTTAAGTTTAATCTCCTGACCATTGAACACAGACACAATTTAGGATTATCTAATAAATTTAAGCGTCTTTATCATGAATCAAAAGAAGTGATCAATGGATTAAGAAGTAGAAATAGTGATCTTGTTGACGAGAAAGATCAAGCAATTAGAAATGGCAGCGAAACTCTAGCAGATTTCCATAAAATTCTTCTCGAAGTTCAAATGGAAAGAGATAAACTCTTCTGCGAAAATAAAGATCTTCTTGCAAGAGAAACTCAAGTTCGTTCTCGCCTTCTTATTACTAGCGATGATGAGTTTTCTTGGGCAGTACAGGTTCTTGATAATGCTAGGAATAATTTAGGTATAGATGCTAGTCTTCATGCTGATCAATCGGCCTTAATTAGGGACTTGATTTCTGAGAAAGAAGGTTGTTAACCACTCTATTTTATTAACTTTTTTTTTTATTTTATTTTTTTATTATTCTTTCTTATAACTTCCATCTTAACGGTGCCTTATTCTCGCAGATTCTGAAGATAGATGTCGTGTAAGGATGAGAGAACTAGAAGATATTAATCACCAACTCGCGAACGATCTTACTGCTCGCAACAATAAATATCCGCGATTGAAAGCTCAATTTGAGATTACTTCTGCAAATTTTAATAGAACCCTCCTCATCACTCGTAATGATACCACTAAGCAGGTTTGTGACGACCATGGAATTCCTCATTCTTTGTATCCTGATCTTGCAAAGGCAATACCATCAATAATTCCAGATCTTGGTGTCTCTGATTCTGATGAAGATCTTGACGAAAGTGAAGAAGAGAATAATGACGAAGAAACAAATTCTGGCGATGATGAAGAACCCATCAAAGATAATGAAGAAGAGAAATCTGGTGAAAAAGAAGAATCTGATAAAGATAACAATGTTGATAAGTGAAACAATGTATCTGTCTGACTTCTTTCTTTTATGTAATCAATCGCGAGTTTCTTCAATTTGCTGCAACTTTCTTCAATTTAATGTGTAAATTTCTTTGCCCCTTTATCTGTATGAATGAAAGAACAACCTCTTTTTTGCAAATATAACTTGGTCAATATAGTTTGCATCTACTAATTATCCGCACTTTAATATCCATATAAATTTCTCATATGGTGATGAATAATAATCTTTACCATTCTATTCATTCCCATACTTGCCTCTATTATTCATCTGCAATATGAGAAAGTTAATAAACGAATATTTTGGCGAATTTCATAATTTCTACGATATTGTCGCAAACCTTGATATTTTTGCGATCTTATGGTCTTATCATGCCTTCCTACTTAAAGGTCTTACTTTGCCATAGTATTCTCTCCGCGACAAGATCGCAGGACGTCTTTACACTTTCATGTATTGACCCATTGATCTTGTCTTATCTGCATTTCTTTATTGTATTGCGACAATATGACGAGCCTAAGTTTTCTCGCGAAAACAAAGCCTCGTGATATTGCCGTCTTGCGATGAAATCGCAGGACGTCTTCACATTTGCATGTAAAAACCCCTTGACCTCATCTTAACTTTTTTCTCTTATGGATTTTTGCCTCTGTATAATTTATGGGACAATATGACAGGCCTAAATGATCTTGCGATCTTAGAGCCCCATGACATTGCCGTCTTAAGACACTTATCAGCTCCCTAATGGAGGGTGCCGCCCTTATCTTCCCCCTGGTTGCCCCTTCAAGGAGGGCACATCGTCCATACAAGACTAGCTCCTCCCATCCAGATTTACCAACAACTAGTTGTTTTCGAAGCCTCTTGTCCTTTATGCCTATATGGCTTATAGTTACAAGACTGCACCCTAGGTGGGGTTTTCTTCAGGCCAAGTGCATTGTAGCCAAGACTTACCAAAGATGGCCAGGGTAGGTTCGTCCGTCCCGGGCATCCTTGGCTAAACCGTGTACCTCGGCGCCTTGATCATACTCTGCACTTCTTGGAAGAGATTCTCAGTCGTCCAACTAGGGTATAACCTTATAAAGCTGGAAATCCAAGATCTCTCTCCCGGATAGGTTTTCTTTAACCCCTAAATCTGTATGACTCAGGTTCCAGTAGCGGTATAACCTTATCCCTGAATCATATAAAGAGATACCCCCTTTATGACGTGATTGTAGGTCTTACATTTGCCTCTTACGAAATTGTATTCGCGAACTAAGGTGCACGCCATAAAGGTTTGTCCCGTTCTCTTAATCTCTGTGAAATTATATTCGCGTTTCTAAAAATTTCTTGCGAGCTTCAAATCTCAATAATTTCTTTTCTTTTTCTTTTTTCAACTTTTCAATTTCATTTTCTTCACTCAAACAGAAAAAACAACTTTACCTTTCCACTTCTAGCGATCTGCTCGTCATATTTCATCTTTCTATCACTTCATTCTTCTCATCTTCCTTATCATCTGTTCTTTTACTTAGTGTTTTCCCGCAAGTTGCTTGTCATTTCCTCCTTTTATGCTTTTTATACCTGTACCTTTGCTGCGTTTTATTATTTGCTTGATATCTGCAAGGGACTCGTTAGTTACTTCTTCATGCTTTTCTATTGAATCAACCATTAATTTGTCACTTCTCTGTTGTTGCTTAATTCTGTATTTCCAATTGTTGTTCTTCCCTGCTCTTTCCTCACAAGACTTGATATCTATCTCATAACATTTCTTACTTTCTCCCCAATCTCCTTTAATTACTCCAACACCATTTGGATGAGGGAATTTAATGCACTGATGAAAGGTAGATGCAACACCCAATATCCTGTGTAACCAAGGTCGACCAATCAAGGCGTTATATGGTGATTCAATATCGACAACACAGAATAAAATCTTGGAAGTCATTCCTCTTAACGGAATTCTCATTGTGATCTCCCCTTTAGGCTTGTTGGCAGTTCCATTAAAACCATAGATTTTGTATGTTGATGGTATCAAATCTTCATCTTTCCCACCCATGGTTCTGTAGGTGTGGTAGAACATGATATCTACGGAACTACCAGTATCAATTAGGATTCTATCAATGGCCCAAGACTCTTCCATTTCGTTATTGTTTTCTTTACTTTCTTCTTCTTCTTCTTCTTCTGCTTGTTCTGGTTTTATTTCCAACCTTACCACCAATGGGTTATCATGCAGCTTGCCAGGCTCTGGTACTTCTTGTGCTGTAAAAGAAAGGACTTGTTTCTGCCACTCTTCTAATGGCGAGATTCTCGCTATATTCATTATTTCTTTTCCATCCATATCTCTGGCGAAGACTCTACTTAAGACATTATCGTGGAAATCTTCGATGGTTCTGAAAGAATGGACAATAGAATTACAAAATAAATTCTTTGCTTTAGTTCCAACCTCTATAACAAAAGTTTCTGCTCCTTTTACATTAGTCATTCTGCGATCGTCTGGTGGTGGTGGCAATTGTTGCGATTGTTGATGCCCTTTTAGAAAATGATTTAGCTTCCCCTGATCGATCATTCTTAAGATTATTCTTTTTACATTTCTGCAATTATTTATCGAATGCCCATGAAAATGATGATAAGGACAGAATTCTTGATTACGAGTGTTAGGATGTGGTTCCTTCCCCATGTTCCATGGCGAGGGTATATTTTCCATTAAAATGATAGCTTCCCAGATTTTTTCTACACTAGCATTCAAGGGTGGCATCTTAATCTCTTCCCATATGGTTCTCATGCTCCCCTGATTTCTGAAATTATTTTGCTTTTGTCCACCATAAGTTTCTTGGGGTTGGTCAAGCCTTTGGATTTGACTATTTCCTCCACGATTGTAATAATTCTTCTCTCTTTCAAATTCTTCTTGATCACGACTTCCCATAGCCACTAGCTTTTGTTTGTCATTATTCGCCACTTTCTCTGCTTGAACTTGCGAGGTGCTCGCCACGTTATTAATCATTTTGGGAAGCAAACTTCCATTAGCCACTACAGAACTGGTGTTTGCAATTGGGTATGACTCCATTTCGTTTTGTTTTTCTTCCAAAGCAATGTACTCTTCTTGTAGTTCTCTTAGTTCAGTCATTGTGATGGTGTTTTTGATTCTGAAAATTTGTATGTAGAGCAAATTGGTCGCAAACATTGCATTAATGAAGGATAAAATAAGATATCTCTCATCTACTCTTCCCGCCATCTCACTACACATTGTCTTCCATCTTATGGTTAAATGTTTTAGACTCTCGCCAATTCTCTGTTTTAATCCAAACACATCTTCGATACCTGGTCGTGAAGAGTTGTTGCTTATGTATGCACCCAAAAATGTAGCTTGTAAGTGATCAAAAGAAGTAATAGTATTTTTCGGCAATCCCTCAAACCATTTTAGCGCCTCGCCAGTCAAACTGGATGCAAAGTACTTGCATAAAACAACATCATGATTCTCCCACTGCAGCATACACCTAACATAAGCTTTAACATGTTGAATAGCACAAGTAGTCCCGTCGAAAATATTGTTTAGTGATGGCAAATTGCATTTTGGAGGAATTCCTCTTAGTTGTACTTCATGTGTAAAGGGAGTTCTAGCTGCTTCTTCGATTGCTTCATCAAGTTGCCTTCTTCCACCTTCTCTTCTATTATTTATCATTCCTCTTATTTCTGCTAATTCCCTCAAAATTTGCTCATTTGCAGTTGGGCTTTGTTCTATTGGCCTTTTTAACGCACTTTCTCTTCTCCTGCGATTTTCCTCTTCATTTCTATCTAAAATTCGCAGTTGATTTTGTCTCCTAATTTCTTCTCCACCAACTTCTTCATTTCTCACCAATTCTCTTTGTTGTCTTTCTATCCTTCTCTGTATTCTGTCATACTCTTCCCGAATATTGCCATTTTCACGATTTTGTGTACGTCTTCTTTCTCGATTATCATGATTGTTTTGCCTTATTGCCTCTTGAAACTCTTGTTCTTCCATTTCTGCCCTCAGCCTTTCTCTCTCGCAAGCTAGGCGTGCCTGTTCAGCATAATGTCTCTCTATTTCATTCTCAATAATTCTTTGATTTCTGACGTGCTCGCGTCCATGTAATATTCTTCTACCTTCTTCGTGATTTTCTTCACCATCTTGATTACCTTCATTTCTTTGATTTTCAATATTTCGTCTTCCATTTAAAGTTTCCCCATGTGGATCGTTATAATCATTATTTACTCTCTCTTCTCCCTGGCATTGCCCTCTATTTGGATTTTGCGTTTCTTCTTGTACATTTTCTCCATCATTTCTTATGAGGGAATTTCTCCTTGGTATTTCTCTAAGTGATCTTGAACTTGATCTAGTTGTACTTCTTGATCTTCTTCTTTGTAACCTTAAGTTCTCCATTCTCAACTCATGATTTTGTCTTGTTAAATTTGCACGTTCCACCGCCTCTAACCTTCTTTCTTCCTGTATTCTTTGCCCTAATTCCTCTGTTGTTTCATCTTCATCTTGATGAATCGACCCTTCTTCTACCTCCTGATTTCTTCCTACTCCATTTTCTTCTCTTAATTGTCGATTTGTTTCTTCTCCCATTGAATCTGATCTCCATGTATGCATGCTTACTCTATCATAATCCACTCTTCCATTTTGTACCGATGTTGATTGGTTTGGTTGTTGAATTGAATTTTCCCTTTCATTCCTTGTTCTATTCCTCCTAGTTCTCATCCTTGAAGATTCTCCTAATACACTTGTTTCTTCACCTACAAGTCTTTTACTTCTTCTCACTATTGTTGGTGGTTCTGATGTATTTCTTCTCCTTCTTCCAGCCATTTCTTCAATTTCTCCAAATCTTCAAATTGTAATTAGAGATTTTGGATCTTGAGTCCCCTTAGTCGGCGCCAAAATGTAGTAGCAGGATTTCCCACACTACACCCCTATTAAGATCCTATAGAAATCTAAGTGAAACTAGTTGAAGATTGAAGAATTAAAAGACACTTTTATTATTTAGATCTAAGAAATGTTTACAGAAAATATTCAAACTCAGAATTACAACTTTCTTTTCTGGAGTTTCTCTCTCCTCAAGATTTTCTCAACTCTAAAAAATACATCATCATTTCTGGACTTACTTGAACCCTTTATATAGGAAATTACATAGTGGGTGACATCTAAGTTTTCCCCTTCTTTTGGATCTATTTAGCGATCTCATCGTGGTATTTGCAATGTTAATGTTCGCCAACTTTTTTAATCCTCGTGAAACAACACTCTCATAACATGTCTCTTCAATCGTCAGCTATTATGAAGCTTCCCTGTGACGCTCGCCAAATGTTTCTGAAGAATCCTTACGACACTCTCGTGAACAATGTCATTTATACTTATAGGAATATTTGACCTTCTCGTGAAAGCGTTGTTCTTACCACGAGAATATCGTTGTGGCGATATTCTGGTACTACAAAGAATCAATGGTGATTTATCGTGCGCAAAGGGGAAAAAATAGAAATCTTCATTCTTCGCAAGAAAATAAACAAAGTAACAAGAAAAGAAGAAAATTTATTGCGAATAATCATTTGTCGCAGAAGAAAATAAGGGCAACAATATCATGTTGCGAACAATCAAAAAAACAAGAACAACAAGAAATATGCAGACAGAATATTAAAAGTAAAACTTTGCTCAAAGATAAGAATTTTTCTATTAAAAGAAAAAGATGATGATTTCGAATCATATAAGAATTTTTAATGCAAATGCATAAGACGGGCGCAAATCGCCTAAAAACATATAAGAATGGGACGAACCTTTATGGCGTACACCTTAGTTCGCGGATTCTATTCCGTAAGAGGCAATGTCCTTAAAGTGCGTCATAAGGGGGGTATCTGTTTGCATGACTATGGGAAAGGCTATACTGCTGCTGGAACCTAGTTATGGAGAATTTGGGATTATAGAAAATCCATCCGGGAGAGATAGCTTGGATTCCCAACTATATAAGGTTATACCCTGGTTGGGCGCTCGAGAGTTTCTCCTAAGGAATGCAAAGTATGATCAAGGCGCCGAAGTACACGGTTGAGCTATGGGTGCCCGGGATGGATGAACCTACCCTGGCCATCCATGGCAAGTCTTGGCTTACGATGTGTTCGGCCCGAAGAAAACCCCACTAGGGTGCAGTCTTGTAACTATAAGTCATATAGGCATAAAGAACAAGGCTGCGAAAGCAACTGGTTGTTGGCATAACCGGATGGGAAAGTGCTAGTCTTGTATGGCCGATGCATAATCCTTGAAGGGGCAACTGGGGGGAAGATAAGGGCGATACCCTCCATTAGGGAGTTGTGTATCAAAAAAGACGGCAATGTCATGGGGCTTTATATTCGCAAGAATATTTAGACCCGTCATATTATCGCGTGACACAGACAACAATGTCATGGGACTTTATATTCGCAAGAATATTTAGACCCGTCATATTGCCGCATGACAGGCCAAAAAGCCTTAAGAGAAATGATAAGATGAGGTCAATGGGTTTTTGCGATAAGGTCAACATATGAGATAAATGAAATCAATGATAAGAGGATATAAATCGCAAAGACGTCCTGCAATTTCATCGAAAAGACGGAAATGTCATGAGTCTTAAAAAGCAAAGAGAGATTAATCTCACAAGATGGCTTAGACTTATCATATTGTCGCAGAGATCAAAATAAATGATAAGACAAGATCAATGGATTATTACATGTAAAAGTAAGAATGTCCTGCGATCTTGTCGCATGAAAGTGGCATAATAAGACCTTTAACTAGGAAGGCGAAATAAGACCACAAGAGAGGTTATATATGCGAAGCATATAACAGATTTTTTGCAGCATTATTTGCGCTAATTCATTTATCATATTGCAGATTAATAACAAGAGGCAAGTATGGGAATGATGCATAGAATGGTAAATATTGTTATTCATCATTATATGATAAATTCATAATGATAATTGGAGATTAATGATTATATTAACCATCTTCCAAAAAGAATTGTTCCTTGAATTTTTTAATGACAAACAGGCAGAAGCAAAAATAATTTATATATTGAGAAATATCATGAGCTGCAGATAGTTCGCAGAATATTACAATTTGTCGCAGATAATTATCGCAAGAAAGAAAGAGAGAAATACAGGAGAAGATCAAAAAGAGAAAACAAAGCTATTGAGATTTATCTCCATCATTATCTTCATCTTCGTCTTCACCATCTTCATCAGTAGATCCTTCCTCATCTTCGCTTTCACTTTCATCTATATCAGCCTCACTGTCAGAAATAACTGGTACTTGAGAACTGGCTGGGATATTATCCATAAGACAAGGATATAGACTAAGAGGGAGATCGTTATCTTTGCAAACTTTCTCAATAGCATTATTGCGAACGGTGAGAAGATTACTATGCAAGTTTGAGTTGGATATCTTAATTTTCTCTTGCAGTCTTGAGATTTTTTCATTACGGGAAGCAAGATTTTTCGCAAGATCACTTTTTTCTTCCTCAAGTTTTGCTATCTTTGGGAATATCTTTCTTCAGATTCTGCGATAATACAACAACAAATTAGAAAAATTTGATGAAAATCCGCGAGAAATACAAAGATATTAGAGGAGCAATAAATAACCTTGTCTTTTATGGATCATTTCTTGTATCAAGGTTGCTTGCTCGGTATGAAGACTGAAATCTATCGCTAAATTTTTCCTAGCATTATCAAGAACTGTCGCAGCCCATGCGAATTCATCATCACTTTGAATGAGAAGATTGGAACGGGTTTGTTCTTCTCTTCTAAGAAGCTTAATGTTTTCATTCTTAAGTCTATATCTCTCAAGTTCAGTGTCAATAAGGGCATTACGTAACTTTGATAGAGCTTCAGCGCCTTGAAGAGTAATGCGTTCTTTATCCTTCTCGAGTTCCTTCTTTTGGTCTTTTAAAATTTTGATTTTTCCTCTAAATTCATCTCTACAAGTCTTTAAACTATTGGATAAACTTAAGACAGATCTATAGTCCATCCTCATAAGGAAAATGTGATATTTAAGCTCATCAATGGACAAAGTATTAATTTTTTCGTCTGAATAATTATTTAAAGCGTCATTAAGACACTGAAGAAGAATGGTTTCATCTATGGGTTTATCAAAAGAATTAAGAATGAGAGCTTCATCAGTAAGATTATAGGCATCTGCAAAATGGTTGCTCAAATAAGCTAAAATAGCGAGAAATAAAAAAAAAAAAAAAATTATTTACCAATAATTTGTTTGCAGAATTTCTCCTTGTCAACTAATTTCTGTTGAAGAATTTCAACTTCTACTTCAAGCGATTTGTTTTTATTGAGGAGTCCAGTATTTCCAGCTACTTCCAACTGTTTGCATTTATCACGAAGAATGGATATTTCAGCTTCATATTGCTTATTCTTTTCACAAAGTTTCGCAGATTTAGATTGTGAATCAGAAAGCCTTTTCTGTGATGATGATAATTTATTTTCTAATTCTGAAGCAAAAGAAAAAGAAGCTCTAGTAGTCTGTGACAGAAAAGATAAAATGAGTAAGATAAGTGAAAGATTTTTGATACTCATGACAAATATAAAGTTTAATATAGGAAAAATAAAGGAAAGGGGCATACCAACGAAGCTAGCGCATGAAGAAAATCTGGGTTGATAAATCTTGAAACTCCTTTAAAATCTTTATTATTAGTCAAGATTGAAGCATCGCAGATCTTTGAGAGATAGTCGCAAGTACGAGTAATATCATCATCTCCAACACCTTGTATGGGGTTTCTAAAAATGTTTGACAATTGATCCATTAGAGTCTCAGGTTGAGAAAGAACCATCGCAGACCTAATTCTTGCGGAGGAAAAACGTATTGAAGTGGTGCCCACAGTAGCATCATTATTAACTCCTCCACTTTCTTCAATTTCATTATCTTTTTCAGCGATAGAAGAAGTCTCTCTGAGTGTTTGAGTTTTTCTTTTCTTCTTCGGAGGACTGTCAGCGGTTTGGTTCTTATTACGGTAAGGAGAAGTGTCGGAACTCTCATTTGGAGTTATTGTTTTTTTGCCTTTATCTTTGGCTTCAACCACCGCGACAAATGGTATTTCCTGGAAAACAATCACACATGAAGATAAGAAACAGGGGCAATAATATATTGTTAAAGATTATAGAAGATTGTTTCTTACTTCATCTGTGAAGGTTTTCAAAATTCGTAGGAGATTGGGATTCCCAGTTTTGGTATAGCTAAGCTTCATTTTTTCAATCTGTTAAAGATATTTCAATAATCAGTAAGAATAAATCTGCGAATAATGAAAAATATTGCGAGATATACCTCAGAATTCCTTTCAGGCCAGTTAAAAACCCAAGGACGATACACCGCAAGATATGCAGGATGCGCAGGAAGATCAAGAGTACCAGAAATATATGGACCTTCAAGGAGGAGAGGAAATCCGCACCACTTATCATCTTTTGAGAAGAGTGGACCATGGTTTTTACTTGAATGATAGTCTATATCTTGCATAAGAATTTTATCCTTCGCAACCTTTTTATTCCTATTTAAACGAATAGCCCAACACGTGCTCTCTTTCTTCATATGAATCACTTGATAATTCGCAAAGAAATTTTCCACGGTATATTTCGCAGGAATAATTAGGATATCTTTAAAATTAGGATGTATCGCAGAATCAGGATAGTGAGATCCTTTACCAGCTCCACGAGAGGCATATTCGAGGATGAGACGAATACAATCTCCACTTAATTGATAGATTGCTCGTGAAAATTTGGCGTGAGAAATAATTTCATAAAAAAGAGGAAGGTCTGGGTCATAAATAGGGATAGGAAGTCCAGCTTCTAGTTGACCTAGCGAAATAAGGATTTTCTCATTGGAAGAAGGAAATCCTGAAACTAAATCAATGGAGAGATCAGAATCTGAAGATTGACCAGGGATCTCAGAAAGTGTGAAGCCTAAAGTTTGGAGCTTCTGTTGGTGTTTTTGAAAAATGGGTTGACTTAATTTTTTAGCAGGAGCCATTTTTTAGTATGGGAATGATGATTAAGATGAAGAAGAATGAAGAAATAAAATCAAAATAGTAATAGATCCGGAATTTGCGGAAGAAGATGAAGAACAGTAGAGTTGCAGAGAAGAAGTAAAAAGAAAGAGTAAAAAGAAGAGGAGAGAATAGCGAGGAAGATATTTATAAGAGAAGAAGATTTTCGAGAACATCAATGTATTCAATGCAGAAAAGACGTGAATGGTCAGAATTCAACGGTTGAAAGAAAACGTGTCAAGGGATAAATGGAAGAAAAAACACGCGTAGAATATCTAGCGATGGATGCAGAGACGTGTCAGAATAAAGGGAGTGTGAAAAAACAAGGAGTTACGGCAAATCAAGGAACTTACATTCTCATGATCTTTATCTTCTTCGTAGAAAAAGATATGAGAAGAGGCAATATGTAGGATCAGAATATTGTCACAACAATATTCCTACGAAATAAACAACAGTTCTGCGATATAACGCTGAAGGTTTATCAACGACAGTTTGCGAAATATCCAAAGATGACTTAAGTAATGACGTAATGGATGAAAATGACGGAACCACGAAGAAAATGTGACATGTCTGCGATATATCAATAAAACCTGCGAAAGATAAAGGTCGTGCTAGCTGCGATTTATCGCAAGAACTCAGATCCGAAATTGAAGGGGATCTTAGCTGTAAATGATCTGTCATAAGCTGTAATCCATTATGTAAATGCCTATATAAAGGAAATGAATAGTTCCAGAGGGGGAGAGGATTTTTTGAGTGCTAAGAAAGTTTTTAGGAGAGAGAAAATCTTATTAAGTGTATTGAATTCTTGATTCTCCCAACTTCTGTAATTCTTTAAAGATCAAATTAATAAAAAAGGTCCTTAATCTTCAAATTGTGTCATAGATACTGATAAATTCTTGAGTAGGGTGTAGTGTGGGAATTCCTGCAACTACAATCACAAAGTCAAAGTTTACTGAAAAGCGAGGTTACTCGCCTTTCATATTTGTTAATCAAAACTAATTTGGCGATAGAATCTTTGTCAGATGAGAATAAAACTTTATCTCAGGAGAAACATAAACTTTCAAGTTTGATGGTGATCTCCTCGCAGAAAGTGAACAATCTTCAAAGGATATGTGATAACCAAAAGCAATCTCTCTGCTCTCTTACGAATAAACTCAATGAAGTAACTGAATCATCTGCCGCTGAAATATACAAACTTATCAAGGGTAGGCTAACTCTTAGTTTGAATGCCAGCAAGCTTCGAGATGAATACTCCCAATTAGAGAAATCTCATTCCCTATTATCAAAATAAAATTCATATTTACGCACCAAAGAGGAGAACATGAAATCTCGTCTGAAAGGCATGGTTGGCGACAAATTCGATGATGCTATGAACCAATGGGATAATTGTCTCTTTTCATTAATCCAAAACTTAACCTCTCAAAAAGAAGGTAGTCAATTATGACTGCCTCACTTGTTAATTTTTCTCGTCAAATTTTATGTTATATTTCTCGCGAGTCTCTTCCTGAATAATTTTTTAATCATTTTGTTGCTCGCAGAATCTGAAAGAAATCTTCAATCCACCATTACTACTCTTACTGGTATGTTGGATAAAGTTCGCAAAGAGAACAAAACTCTCCTTTCCGACTGCATAGAAGCTCGTGACAAGGATGAAAGAAGACTTGATTATCTTGAGTATTTCAAGAATATAGAAATCAGAAATCGTGACAAAGGTTTCCATCGTCAGGTTCATCTTAGTGCTCAAGTCCTTGTGAACGAAATTCTGATTTCCAACTCTCTTCCTCCTATATCTGATCCTCCTTTGAAAGTTGACGATGATGAAATCCCTCTCCCCATGGATAAGGATTTAAAATATGCATCTACTGAAGGAGATGTTGAAGAAGATGATCAAGAAAAAGAAAAAAGCTCTCCCAAAGAAGGAGAAAATCGTAATGAGAAAAATGTTGGTGATGATACTCGCGATGAGAGAATATTGGCGATGATAATAACCCTAACAACAATCATAAGTCTGGCGAGACCACCGCTGAAACTTGAATATCGTTTTTAATTTCTTTTTCTTCTTCTTTCTCGCAAGTAATGTAACTTTTTTAAAATTTTGAAGTATAACTTTTTATCTTGTTCCCTTTGAATATTCTTAAGAAAATTAATGAAATCTTATATATTCATTCCCTTATTTTCCCCTTATTAATTTTCTTGAGAACTTGAATTATTTCCGCGCAAAGTGTACCTATATTTTTATGAAATGATGAATTCTGACAATAATCCTGAAGAATGCTGAAGAAATTTGCCTTCATATATGTTTTCTTGCGATGAACAGATCTTTCCTGCACGCTTAAAAAATAATAATTAGTATTTGAGATTATTCTATTGGTCCTATTTTGCCTTCCTAATTAAAGGTCTTATTTCGCCAATTTTCCTCTTTGCGACAAAATCGCAGGACGTCTTTACATTTGCATGTATCAACCCATTGATCTTTCCTTATCTTTATTTCTTAATTGTATTGCGACAATATGACAAGTCTAAGTTCTCTCACGAGAATTAAGCCATGTGACATTGCCGTCTTGCTATGAAATCGCAGGACGTCTTTACACTTTCATGTAAAAACCCGTTGATCTCATCTTAACTTTTTCTATTTTAGCTTTTTTCCTTTGTATAATTTGCGTCACGCGACAATATGACAGGCCTAAATGTTCTTGCAATCATAAAGCCCCATGACATAGGCGTCTTAAGACACTTATCAGCTCCCTAATGGAGGGTGCTGCCCTTATCTTCCCCCTGGTTGCCCCTTCAAGGAGGGCACATCGGCCATACAAGACTAGCTCCCCCATCCATATTTACCAACAACTAGTTGTTTTCGCAACCTCTTGTCCTTTATGCCTATATGGATTATAGTTACAATACTGCACCCTAAGTGGGGTTTTCTTCAGGCCGAGTGAATCATAGCCAAGACTTACCAAAGATGGCCAGGGTAGGTTCGTCCATCCCGGGCATCTTTGGCTCAACCATGTACCTCGGCACCTTGGTCATACTCTGCACTCCTTGGAAGAGATTCTCGGTTGTCCAACCAGGGTATAACCTTATAAAGGTGGAAATCCAAGATCTCTCTCCCGGATAGGTTTTCTTTAACCCCAACATCTGTATGACTCAGGTTCCAGCAGCGATGTAACCTTATCCATGAATCATATAAAGAGATACCCCCCTTATAACGTGCTTGTAGGTCTTACATTTTCCTCTTACGAAATTGTATTCGCGAACTAGGGTGCACGCCATAAAGGTTTGTCCCATTCTTTAAATCTCTGCGAAATTTTATTCGCGTTTCTCGCGATAATGCTCGCATAATTTGTAACAGAGAAAGAAGAATTTATTATCTGTTTCGTTATACAATACTCCAGTGTCTTTTCCCTTGCAGAATTTTGTCACTGATAATACCTTTTCATAAATAGTCTATTCCATGGTCTATCAAGTCTCTGGCCAACATCTCTTCCTTCATGATCCATTAATTTGTATGCCCCATTTCCAATTATCTCTTTAATGAGGTAAGGTCCGTCCCACTTTCTCGCCAATTTTCCACCATTCTCTCGCTGATATTTTGGTGTCTCTCACAGAACTAAATCGCCAGGTTGGAATTCTCGTTTTTTAACACGTTTGTTGTACTTGAGAGCTAATCTTCGCTGATAATTTTCCATATGTTGTAGAGTCTTTTGTCTCTTTTCTTCCAGTTCATCTAACTTATGTAAAATCATTCCATTACTTAAATTCTTTTCCCATGCTTCTCTTTTTGTTGTAGGAATAGCAACTTCTGTTGGTAATACAACTTCAACCCCATATGTTAAACAAAAGGGTGACATTCCAGTAGCTTCTCTTCTAGTTGTATTATATGCCCATATTGCATTATGCACTTGTTCATACCATGCTTTGTGGTATCCTTCTAGCTACTTTTTCAGGATATTTGCGATTGTTTTATTAGTTGCCTCAGCCTGACCATTTGCTTGTGGGTATAAAGGAGTAGACTTTCCACATTTTATCTTAAATGCATTGAGTAGCAATTCTATGTTTTGTCCTTCAAATTGCTTTCCATTATCAGACATCAACTGTGCCGAAATTCCAAATCTGCAGATTATATTTTCAAATATGAATGTGAAAATATCTTTATCGCAGATATGTTGTACTGCTTTTACTTCTCCCCATTTTGTGAAATAATCTGTTGCCACAATGAGATATCTTCTTTGTCCAGAGCCAGGCACAAATGGTCCCACAATATCTAATCCCCACTTTCCAAAAGGCCACACACTTGTTGACGATGATAATGGTGCTCCTGGTACATGTATCGTGTTTCCAAATCGCTGAAAATCTACACAACGTCTTGAGTGTTGCTTCGCATCTTCATGCATATACGTCCAGTAATATCCTTGCATTTTTGTTCTATATGCCAAAGATCTACCTCCACTGTGATTACCAGCATCACCACTGTGTAGCATTTTTAGCACTTTTTCTCCCTCTTCCCTCGTCAAACATCTTAGTGATGGTCCATTAAAAGATCTGCGGTATAATACTCCATCTCTTAGCTCATAATTGGTTTCCCTACTTTTCAATTTATGTGCCTCTACTCTATTTCTTGGGGTTTCTCCTCTCGCCAAATAAGCATGAAGATTCGCTCGCCAATCTATTCTTTTGTCTTTTGTTTCTTCCTCGCCAGTTTCTACGATCATCACATCTGTCTCTTCTTCCTCGCCAGTTTCCGCGATCTTCACATCCATCTCTTCTTCTTCTTTATTTATTGATGGCAATAAAAGTGTTTGAATTTTTGTGCATCTCGCAACTGGGTTTGTCATCATGTTGGATATGAAAGCAAAAGCATCTGTAAGTCTATTATCTTTCCTTGATATGTGCCTCTATTTTATTTTTGGAATTCTCGCAGATAATGCTTCCACGAGTCTTTTGTATTTCCTTAAAGAAGGTTTATTTGTTGTATATTCTCCGGTTATATGGCGAATAACCAGCTGAGAATCGCTGGTAACTCTAGCATTCTCCAATTTCATCTCTATCGCAAACTTTAGAGCATGGATCACAGCCTCATATTCTGTCTCATTATTAGTGGATGTAAATTCCAACCTGAATGAAAAAGTTGTTTTTTCTCCTTCTGGCGAAATAAAAACAACCCCAATCCCGTTTCCTTCTCCATTAGATGATCCATTCACTAATATCTCCCATTATTAGCTTCTGTTAATAATTATTTTGGTTCTCCATGTTCTTCTTCTACATCCATCATTTCTTCCACAGTTCATCATCTTCCAAAGGAAACTCGACTAAGAAATCTGCGATGACCTGTGATTTTGGCGAAGATAGAATTTCATACTTGATATCGAAATGTCCCACTTGTGCATTCCATCTTTCAACTCTGCCTGATCTTTTTGAATTTTTCATTACAGACTCAATTGGCACTTTTGTTAACACTTTGATCCTATGTGCTTGAAAATAGATACGGAGCTTGAAGGTTGCATGCACCAATGCTAGAATTAATTTCTCAATCTTTGAATAATTTTTCTCTGCTAAATTGAATGTTTACTAATATAATAAATTGGTTTCTCTATTCCAGCATCTACTCGCAGCAATACTGCACTTAGCGCGTACATGGTTGTCGCAAGATAGATTAATAACTCTTCTCCCGGTTCAACTTTCTGTAAAATAGTTATATTCACTAAATGTTCTTTTATTCCCTGAAAAGCTTTTTCACATTCATCTGTCCACTTAAATTTTGTCCCCTTTTTGAGTACGTCGAAAAAATATTTGCAGTTGTCAGAAGATCGCGAGATGAATCTTCCTAGCAAAGTTAAAAGTCCATTCAATTTTTGAACATCTTTTACCGTCGCAGGTGTTGGCATATCGCGGATTGCTTGCACTTTTTCAGGATCAACTTGTATTCCTTCTTTTGATACAATATACCCCAGAAACTTTCCAGAAGAAACTCCAAAAGTACACCTTTCAGGATTCACCTTGATATTTAATTGCCGCATTTGCTCGAAAATCTCTTTCAAATCTTGCACATGATTCTTAGCATCCTTACTTTTGATTAGCATGTCATCTACATATACTTCCAATGTTTTGTGGATCCACTTTGCAAACACCTTCTCCACCATTCTTTGATATGTTGCACCAGCATTTCGTAAACCAAAGGGCATCTTTGTATAACAATATAATCCTCTTGGAGCAAAAAACGCGGTATGCTCTTAGTCTTTTTCGGCGAGAGGAATTTGATTATATCCTTTGTATCCATCTAATGAAGATATTCTCTCATTTCCTGCTGCTGATTCAACCATCTGTGGGATATCTGGTAGTGGAAAACTATCTTTAGGACAAGCTTTGTTTAAATCAGTAAAATCTATGCAAATTCTTATTCCCTTGTTCTTCTTTGGGACCACCACCATATTTTCAATCCACTCTGGATATTTTTCTTGCCTTATAATTCCTACGTCGAGCATCTTCTGTAATTCTTCTTCAATTTGAGAATGGTATGTTGTTGCGATTTTTCTTATTCTTTGCTTGAATGGCCTTCTGTTTTTGTTGATTTCTAATTTATGACATGCTACTGATGGATCTATCCCTAGCATTTCATCCATGCTCCACGCGAAAATATCTTTGTATTCTCGCAAAAGATTTATAGTTCTTTCTTCCTAATCTGTCTCCATTCTAGTCCCAATTTTCAGCATTTTAGGTTCTTCTTCACTCCCAATATTTACTTCCTTTGTTGGTTCAGCTGCAGTATAACTGGCTTCTGGTTCTCCTATTGGGGTTGGCGTTTTTATAACTCTCGCAAGTTCATCTCCTTCTCGCGAAAGTTCACTGGGTATTCCTTTTCCTTCTTTTGCTCTTATCATGTAGACTTTAAACTCTTCTTCTTTATTTGTCTCTCTCGCTATTTTTCTGCGAGCCTTTCACTGCTTTGGACGTTCTTCACATTTTCTCACTTCAATTTGATAGCATATCTTCGCAAGATCTGTATCTCCTCTAATTTCTCCAATTCCACTAGGCATAGGGAATTTAATGCATTGATGTAAGGTTGACGCTACAGCTTTGATCGCATGTATACATGGTCTTCCCAATATCATGTTGTATGGTGATTCCATGTCTACCACACATAGTGTTACTTGCGCTTCAATTTCTCCAAGTGGTAATCGTACCATTATTTCACCTCTTGGTTTTGTTAAAGATTTTCCGAAACCATGAATATGATACGCTGAATAAGACATTTCTTCATCCTTATACCCCATTTTCTTAAAAGCATGATAAAATATTATATCCACAGAAATTCCTGTATCCACTAGAGTTCTATTCATAGCCCATTCTTCTATGGATTTTGTTGATTTTCCCTTTCTTATTGGTATAGTGGATACCGTAATCACCAAAGGAGATGTATGGCTTAGATTTTCTTCCGGATTTTTTGTTGATGTAAATGTAGTTTCCTGCTTTTCCCAATCCTTCAATAATGACGTTTTCTCCACCGTCATAATTTTTCTCCCTTCAAAATCCCGTTTATGTGTCTTCCCCTTAATGTTTTCATGAAATTTATCAATCATTGCTCTTGACACTATATCATGCTCCAATTTCTTGTAATTCTCTTTAATTCTAATCATTCTTCCTTCAAATGTCTTGCCAACTCGTTTTATGATTTCTTTGATCTTGAGTAATTCCTATCTTCTTTTTCACTTTTTCTATGATTTTACTAATTCAATCCCGGTTTCTAGCGCCAAAATGTAGTAGCAGGAATTCCCACACTACACCCCTGTTAAGATTCTATAGAAATCTATGAGAAACTAGTTGGAGATTTGAAGAATTAAACAACACTTTGTTATTGAGATCTCAGAAATGTTTACAGAAAATATTCAAACTCAGAAATACAACTTTCTTTCTAGAGTTTATCTCTCCTCAAGACTTTCTCAACTCTAAAAAATACATTATCATGTTCTGGATCTATTGGAACCCTTTATATAGAAAATTACATAGTGGACGACAGCTAAGTTTTCCCCTTCTTTCGGATCTATTATGCGATCTCATCGCGGTAGTTACAGTGTTAATTATCGCCAACTTTTGTAATCATCGTGAAACAAACACACTTTTAGCATGCTTCTTCAATCGTCAGCTATTATGATGTTCTCTCATGACACTCGCCAAATGTCATTGAAGAATCTCACGATGTTCTCGTAAAGATGTCGTTAATATTGTAGGAACATTTGATCTTCTCGTAAAAGTGTCATTCTCATCACAAGAATATCGTTGTGGCGATATTCTGGTCCTACAAGGTCTCTGATAAAACGAGAAATGCTATGCTTCTGTCTCCCATTATGAGTTGTACCGGAAGACACTTTCGTAGTTGCAAAGTTCAGATAGCCCGCTAAAGCAAGTTCAGAAGACGAGCCAATAATGACCTGAGTTAGACCAGAGTTTCTCGTTTTCGGATGAACTGAGGAAGAAATTTATCAGAATTGAACATCACAGGTTCAAAGATTACCATAGTTAGACCTGAGTTTCTCGTTCGGATAAACTGCAGACGAAATATATCAGAATTGAACATCACAGTTTCAAAGATTACTAGAGTTTGACCTGAGTATCTCTTTCGGATGAACTGGAGACGAAATATATCAGAATTGAACATCACATGTTCAAAGATTACTAAAGTTAGACCTGGGTTTCTCTTTCGGATGAACTGGAGACGAAATATATCATAATTGAACATCACAGGTTCAAATATTACTTGGGTTAGACATGAGTTTCTCGTTTTTGGATGAACTGAGGACGAAATATATCAGAATTGAACAACACAGTTCAAAGATTACCAGAGTTAGACCTGAGTCTCTTTCGGATGAACTGAAGACGAAATATATCAGAATTGAACATCACAGGTTCGAATAACTGGAATTAGACCTGAGTTTCGTTCAGATGAACTAAATACGAATATATCAAAATTGAGACAGTGAAAATAACCATACTACCCTTATCAGAAATAAGTAAAGTAAATGTTACCGAATGCGAAAATGACCATATTACCTTTATTGGAAGAAAAAAGTGCAATAAATATTATGCAGACTGTGAAAATGACCATACTACTCTTATCGGAAATAAGTAAAGTAATTCTCACAGACGGTGAATGAACTCATGATAGATGTTCTTAATGTGGAATGAACTCATAATGGTTGTTCATATTATGAGTTGTTCTTATTGGGGTCTCTGCCAAAACGATAAATAGTTCACATTGTAGAATGAACTCGTGATAGATGTTCTTATTGAGGTCTCTGATAAAACGAGAAATGCTATGCTTCTGTCTCCCATTGTGAGTTGTACCGGAAGACACTTTCGTAGTTGCGAAGTTCAGATAGCCCGCTAAAGCAAGTTCAGAAGACGAGCCAATAATGACCTGAGTTAGAACAGAGTTTCTCGTTTTCGGATGAACTGAGGAAGAAATATATCAGAATTGAACATCACAGGTTCAAAGATTACCATAGTTAGACCTGATTTTCTCGTTCGGATGAACTGCAGACGAAATATATCAGAATTGAACATCACTGGTTCTTAGATTACTAGAGTTAGACCTGAGTATCTCTTTCGGATGAACTGGAGACGAAATATACCAGAATTGAACATCACAGGTTCAAACATTACTAGAGTTAGACCTGAGTTTCTCTTTCGGATGAACTGGAGACGAAATATATCATAATTGAACATCACAGGTTCAAATATTACTTGGGTTAGACATGAGTTTCTCCTTTTCGGATGAACTGAGGACGAAATATATCAGAATTGAACAACACAGTTCAAAGATTACCAGAGTTAGACCTGAGTCTCTCTTTCGGATAAACTGAAGACGAAATATATCGAAATTGAACATCACAGGTTCGAATAACTGGAATTAGACCTGAGTTTCGTTCAGATGAACTAAAGACGAATATATCAGAATTGAGACAGTGAAAATGACCATACTACCCTTATCAGAAATAAGTAAAGTAAATGTTACCGAATGCGAAAATGACCATATTACCTTTATAGGAAAAAAAAGTGCAATAAATATTATGCAGACAGTGAAAATGACCATACTAGCCTTACGGAAATAAGTAAAGTAAATGCCATAGACTGTGAAAATGACTATATTGCCCTTATTGGAAATAAGTGTCATAAATATAATTGAGACAGTGAAAATGACCATACTACCCTTATCAGAAATAAGTAAAGTAAATGTTACCGATTGCGAAAATGACCATATTACCTTTATAGGAAAAAAAAAAGTGCAATAAATATTATGAAGACAGTGAAAATGACCATACTAGCCTTACGGAAATAAGTAAAGTAAATGTCACAGACTGTGAAAATGACTATATTGCCCTTATTGGAAATAAGTGTCATAAATATTATGGGGATAGTGAAAATGACCATACTACCCTTATCATTAATAAGTCAAGTAAATGTTACCGATTGCGAAAATGACCATATTACCTTTATAGGAAAAATAATGCAATAAATATTAGGCAGATTGTGAAAATGACCATACTACACTTATCGGAAATAAGTAAAGTAAATGATACAGACTTTGAAAATGACCATATTGCCCTTATTGGAAATAAGTGCCATAAATATTATGGAGACAGTGAAATGACCATACTACCCTTATCGGAAATAAGTAAAGTAAATGTTACAGACTGTGAAAATAACCATATTACCCGTGTTGTTAATAAGTGCAACAAATATTATGCAGATTGTGAAAATGACCATACTACCCTTATCAGAAAGTAAAAAATACTAGAACCCCCCTACTATATGGGTTCAACATTTATAAGCCCCACAAAATGGATCATTCATTGTCAACTCCATACTTTAAGAAAATGATATTGCTAGGCCCAAAACTTTAAAATTCAGGGCTTATTAATAAAAAAATTATTTCATAATGCCAAAACTACCCTTTAGTATATATATAGGTAATAAAACTAGGTCTAGCTTTCATTTTCGGTTTCATTTTCTTTTTCAGTTTCTCTCTCCACTCTAAAGAGATTTTTGGTTTTCAAGCAGAGAGATGTTGTTCATGGCGCCGTTCTACGGAGAGGAGGAAAATAATTATCTCAATCGAATCTATGCTATTTTATATACCGATGATATTATAGATTTATACTCAATTCAATGATTAAATCTTCCAACAATCAAGATTACTTCGAAAGGTTAATTTCTATGTTCGATTAGCTCCGGTCAACAACAAATCGGAAGAACAAGATAAGTTTATCACCTCTATATTTGATTCTATTTTAAATCTCGCTGTGTTTTAAACAAAATGAATGTTTCAAAAAGTTGATTTACGGTTTCAAAATGTTAATTAATTTTATTTTACTTCGAATTTTCGATACGATTTATAATCATATTTTAGATCTGTAATCATCTTATCTTTCTCTTAAGTTTGATCTAATTTATTCGATTTTTTTTTTGTGAAATCTTTTTTACGGTTCGTCCGTTGAGGTTTGATAAATCTTCCAATTTTTCTCTAAGCTTAAATCTGATTTTAGATCCATAATCGGCGTGTTCTAATACCTTTACCCATATGAGATCAGTGAGATCGGATAAATTTAATTTCTTTTACAGTTAGATTTCTTACAAGGTATGTTTACAAATCACAATAATGTTTATATATCATGATTAAGAAGTGAAATTCACTACGTTTGGTAATTAGTTTTTGAACTGATTTATCAAACTCTAATGTTACCTGTTCTTAAAAAATGATTTCTAGTTCAATATATATTTGATGATTCAACTCTCGTTGCTTCTAGGTACGAATCTTATTTTGGTTTGATTTCAAAACTTTTGTCAATTTTTTTTCCGATTATTTGTTGTTCTTGCATGTCCGATCCGAGAATTTGTTGTTTATATTTTGTTGATACTGAGAGGAGGATGAAGAAACAATTATTTTGTTGTTTCAGAAGAACAACTTCAAATCGATGTAGACATGCGCTGTTTTTTGTTACAGTATGTGTAACTTGAGGTTACACATATATATCCTGTTGTATTTTTAGCATGGAATTTGTATTTTTCTGTTGTTTTTTGTGAATTTGTTGTGAGTTTTTTTGTTTGATACTGAGAAGAGGATGAAGAAACAATGTTATTTCAGAAGAACAACTTCAAATTGATGATGTAAACATGTTGTTTTTTGTTTTACAGTATGTGTAACTTGAGGTTACACATATATATCCTGTTGTATTTTTAGCATGGAATTTGTATTTTTCTGTTATTTTTTGTGAATTTGTGAATTTGTTGTGAGTTTTTTTGTTTGATACTGAGAAGAGGATGAAGAAACAATGTTATTTCAGAAGAACAACTTCAAATTGATGATGTAAACATGTTGTTTTTTGTTTTACAGTATGTGTAACTTTAGGTTACACATATATATCGTGTTGTATTTTTAGCATGGAATTTGTATTTTTTCTGTTGTTTTTTGTGAATTTGTGAATTTGTTGTGAGTTTTTTTGTTTGATACTAAGAAGAGAATGAAGAAACAATGTTGTTTCAGAAGAACAACTTCAAATTGATGATGTAAACATGTTTTTTTTTTGTTTTACAGTATGTGTAACTTGAGGTTACACATATATATCTTGTTGTATTTTTAGCATGGAATTTGTATTTTTCTGTTGTTTTTTGTGATGTTGTGAATTTGTTGTGAGTTTTTTTGTTTGATACTGAGAACAGGATGAAGAAACAATGTTGTTTCAGAAGAACAACTTCAAATTGATGATGTAAACATGTTGTTTTTTTCTTTACAGTATGTGTAACTTGAGGTTACACAATTCAGATGCATGTGTATCTGCAAGTTACACATGCTAATTGAATGCTAATTGAATGTGTAGCTTATAGTTACACATTCTAACCGAATATGTAAATGCTAGTTGCACATGCTATGTGGATCTACTGGTTTGTATCTACGTTATGATTATTTTTGGTTGAATTTACTGGTTTTGTGCTGTCTTGTGTGCAGGGAAACACATTAGGAAGTTGGTTGAAGATGGATTCATCAGCTGCAAACCAAACTACATTCACTCTCGATCTCATGTACGAAGAATGACAAAAGCCAGATTGAAGGGTTTTCACTCTAGATATGGTACGTTATACATAATAATTCACAGTTTTTTTGCTTTTCAGTATTCATAATGTGTATTTGGCTTCCAGCCTGCACTGAACCCTTAGCTAGACTTGTACTTATGGATTAACTCTGTCATCATTTCTCAGTAGTATGCAAAAGTATGTGTAACTTCTAGTTACACAAGCTAATTAGATGTGTAACTTCTAGTTACACAAGCTAATTTGATGTGTAGTTTCTAGTTACACCTGCTGATTGAATGTGTAACTTCAAGTTACATAGATTTTACTTACATATAGTTTTTACACAAGCAGTTGCCAAATTAGTAGGCCTTTCACAAGTAGTAGTATTGTGTATGATTAAACCTAAGTAGTTACTTGTAATCTTGTATAATAACGCCACTTTGAATGATCCAGGTTCAGTTAGTGATTGAGAATTTAGAGCAATTGTTCCTGAAATAACAAAAATGATCGACTTGTTGTCAATGATGATCGAGGTAATAAGTTAATGCTACTGCAAGCAAATCCAGATGCCCCTATATATCTGCCTATAGGTAAGTAATGGAAATGGTTTGTTTAAGTAAATGTAGGACTAACTAGTGAAACTACGTTAACCAGTTTAAGTCCATAGCAAGTCCATAGAGAAAGTAGTGTATGGACAACAGAATGAAATATACATAATTGTATAATTTTGTAGGAACTGTTAGCTTTTGAAGTTTGACCGCCTTCATACTTTACGGGTACGCAAACTAATTGCATATAGTAGATTATCTCCAAAACCAGATTCTGAAGTCGTGTAGCTACTAGTTACACATGGCAATTGGATATGTAACTGCAAGTTACACATGCTAATTGAATGTGTAACTGCTAGTTACATGTGCTAATTATATGTGTAAAAGTTTGAGTAAACCTGAAATGATACATAATTCAGTTTATTGGTGTTGGTTGCAGGTGCAGGACATGGGTTACGATGGAATTGATATGTGGTAAGTTATGGCTTGAGTCTGAGAACTCAATATTGCATGCTAGATGCATGTTAGGATAAACAGGTGCAGAGTTGCCAATGTATGTTGCTATTGCAGTGGATTTGTCAGGAATTGATGCTAGTAGATAATGATGAAATGAACCATGGTGGTAGCTGTATGATAAATGTTGTTGAAAGTGTGCATAGTGTTGTGTAAATTTCAATTACACTAGATAGATGCATATGTAACTCCCAGTTACACTAGACAGATGCGTGTGTAACTAAAAGTTACACATGCTAAGAAATTATTGTAAATAAATCTTAAAGTGTAATACATGTATTTTTTTTATGTTTACTTTTTTATGTCTATATTTTTAATTTGTAACTTCTCGTTACACATGCCATATGGATGTGTAACCTTTGGATACACATGTTATATGCATGTGTAACTTCTGCTTACACATGTGTAACCCTTTCATGCCATACCCATGTGTAACTTCTGGATACACATGCTCGTTGCATGTGTAACTTCAGATTACACATCCATATATTATTGGTGGGAGGCGGTGGTGGCCGCCGGCGATGGAGGTGGTGGTTTCCGGCGGTGGTGGTTTCTGCTGCTGATGGTGGTCACTGGCGTAGGTGGTTGGCGGTGGTGGTTGGTGGTGGTGGTCGCCGACGGAGGTGTTTTTTGGTGGCGGTCGTCGGAGGTGGTGGTTGGTGGCGGCGGTCGTCGGAGGTGGTGGTTGGTGGCGGCGGTCGTCGGAGGTGGTGGTTGGTGGTGGCGGTGGCAGTCGTTAAAGATGGATGTGACATCATGTTTGCTATATTTTAATATTTTGGGATTAAATTTAAATTTTATTTTATTTGGGGCTTAAAAAAATACAAAAGGGTATGGTTGTCTTTTCATAATTTGGGGCCTAGATTTAAACTTCTTTTAATTAAGGGTCTCATATTATGGGTTATCCATGGGTTGGGCCTTAGCCTAATTTTCCCTATCAGAAATACTTAAAGTAAATGTTTCAGACTGTGAAAATGACCAAATTGCCGTTATTGGAAATAAGAGCCATAAATATTTTGGAGAAAGTGAAAATGACCATACTACCCTTATCAGAAATAAGTAAAGTAAATGTTACAGACTGTGAAAATTTTCATATTACCCTTATTGGAAATAAGTGCAATACATATTATGGAGACCGTGAAAAATGACCATACTACCCTTATCAGAAATAAGTAAAGTAAATGTTACCGAATGCGAAAATGACCGTATTACCTTTATTGGAAGATAAAAGTGCAATAAATATTATGCACACTGTGAAAATGACCATACTACTCTTATCGGAAATAAGTAAAGTAATTCCTACAGACTGTGAATGAAGTCGTGATAGATGTTCTTAATGTGGAATGAACTCATAATGGTTGTTCATATTGTGAGTTGCTCTTATTGAGGTCTCTGCTAAAACGAGAAATAGTTCACATTGTAGAATGAACTCGTGATAGATGTTCTTATTGAGGTCTCTGCTAAAACGAGAAATGCTATGCTTCTGTCTCCCATTGTGAGTTGTACCGGAAGACACTTTAGTAGTTGTGAAGTTCAGATAGCCCGCTAAAGAAATTTCAGAAGCCGAGCCAATAATGACCTGAGTTAGACCAGAGTTTCTCGTTTTCGGATGAACTGTGTAAGAAATATATCAGAATTGAACATCACAGGTTCAAAGATTACCATAGTAAGACTTGAGTTTCTCGTTCGGATGAACTGCAGACGAAATATATCAGAACTGAACATCACAGGTTCAAAGATTACTAGAGTTAGACCTGAGTATCTCTTTCGGATGAACTGGGGACGAAATATATCAGAATGGAATATAACAGGTTCAAAAATTACTAGAGTTAGACCTGAGTATCTCTTTCGGATGTACTGGAGACGAAATATATCAGAATTGAACATCACAGGTTCAAAGATTACTAGATTTGTAGGACCAGAATATCGCCATAGCAACATTCTTGCGATATTAACAACGCTTCTACAAATAATTCCGCGAGCACTACAACAACACTTGGCGAGTGTAGGAGTAAATTTGTACCGCGATGGTTACAATTCTTGCGAGAATGAACATAATAATTTCTACAAGGAGATCGCAGAATGAATCCGAAAGAAGGGGAAAACTTAGCTGTCATCCACTATGTAATTTCCCATATAAAGGGTTTGAATAGGTCCAGAAGAGGATGATGAATTGTTTAGAGTTGAGAAAGTGTTGAGGAGAGAGAAACTCTAGAAAGAAAGTTGTATTTCTGAGTTTCAATATTTTCTGTAATCATTTCTGAAAATTAAATGATAAAGTGTTGTTCTTAATCTACAAATTAGACTTACAATTGCCAAATCTTAGTATGGGTGTAGTGTAGGAATTCCTGCAACTACATTTTGGCGCTAGAAACAGGGATTGAATTAACAAAATCACAAAAAAAGTGAAAAGGAGGATATGAGTTACACAAGATTAAGGAAATCATAAAACGAGTTGGTGAAATATTTAGAGGAAAAATGATTAGAATTAAAGAGAATTGCAGGAAATTGGAGCATGATACGGTGTCAAGAACAATGATTGATAAATTTCATGAAAACATTAAGGGGAAGATACATAAACGAGATTTTGAAGGGAAAAAAATTATGACGGTGGAGAAAACGTCATTATTGAAGGATTGGGAAAAGCAGGAAATTACATTTACAACAACAGAAATTTCAGAAGAAAATCTAAGCCATACATCTCCTTTGGTGATCACGGTAGCCACTATACCGATAAGAAAGGGAAAATCAACAAAATCTGTAGAAGAGTGGGCTATGAATAGAACTTTGGTCGATACAGGAAGTTCTGTGGATATAATATTTTATCATGCTCTTAAGAAAATTGGGTATAAGGATGAAGAAATGTCTTATTCAGCATATAATATTCATGGTTTTGGAAACTTTAACAAAACCAAGAGGTGAAATAGTGGTACGATTACCACTTGGAGAAATTGAAACACGAGTAACACTATGTGTGGTAGACATGGAATCACCATACAACATGATATTGGGAAGACCATGGATACATGCAATCAAAGCAGTAGCGTCAACCTTACATCAATGCATTAAATTCCCAATGCCTAGTGGAATTGGAGAAATTAGAGGAGATACAGATCTTGCGAAGATATGCTATCAAATTGAAGTAAGAAATTGTGAAGAACATCCTAAGCAGCGAAAAGCTCGCAGAAAAATAGCGAGAGAGACAAAGAAAGAAGAAGAGTTTAAAGTCTACATGATAAGAGCAAAAGAAGGAAAAGGAATACCCAGTAAACTTTCGCGAGAAGGAGATGAACTTGCGAGAGTTATGAAAAAACCAACACCAATGGGAGAAACAAAAGCCAGTTATACTGCAGCTGAACCGACAAAGGAAGTAAATATTGGGAGTGAAGAAGAACCTAAAATGCTAAAAATTGGGACTAGAATGGAGACAGATGAGGAAGAAAGAACTATAAATCTTTTGCGAGAATACAAAGATATTTTCTCGTAGAACATGGATGAAATGCCAGGGATAGATCCATCAGTAGAATGTCATAAATTATAAATCAACAAAAACATAAGGCCATTCAAACAAAGAATAAGAAAAATCGCAACAACATACCATTCTCAAATAGAAGAAGAATTACAGAAAATGCTCGATGCAGGAATTATAAGGCAAGCAAAATATCCATAGTGGATTGCAAATATGGTGGTGGTCCCAAAGAAGAACAAAGGAATAATAATTTGCATAGATTTTACTGATTTAAACAAAGCTTGTCCTAAAGATAGTTTTCCACTACCAGATATCCCACAGATGGTTGAATCAGCAGCGAGAAATGCAAGAATATCTTCATTAGATTGATACAAAGGATATAATCAAATCCCTCTCGCTGAAGAAGACCAAGAGCATACCGCATTTTTTCTCTCTAAGAGGACTATATTGTTATACAAAGATGCCCTTTTGGCTTACAAAATGCTGGTGCAACATATCAAAGAATGGTGGAGAAGGTGTTTGCAAAGTGGATCCACAAAACATTGGAAGTGTATGTAGATGATATGCTAATCAAAAGTAAGGAAGCTGAGAATCATGTGCAAGATTTGAAAGAGATTTTCGAACAAATGCGGCAATTCAATATCAAAGTGAATCCCGACAAGTGTACTTTTGGAGTAACTTCAGGAAAGTTTCTGGGGTATATTGTATCAAAAGAAGGAATACAAGTTGATCCAGAAAAAGTGCAAGCAATCCGCGATATGCCAACACCTGCGACGGTAAAAGATGTACAAAAATTGAATGGACTTTTAGCCTCCCTAGGAAGATTCATCTCTCTATCTTCTGACAAATGCAAGAATTTTTTCGATGTACTCAAAAAGGGGACAAAGTTCAAGTGGAGAGATGAATGTGAAAAGGCTTTTCATGGAATAAAAGAACATTTAATGAATATAACTATTTTACAGAAAGTTGAACCGGGAGAAGAGTTATGAATCTATCTCGCGACAACCACGTACGCACTGAGTGCGGTATTGCTACGAGTAGATGCTAGAATAGAGAAACCAATTTATTATAATAGTAAAACATTTAATTCAGCAGAGAAAAATTATTCAAAGATTGAGAAGCTAATTTTAGCATTGGTACATGCAACCTTCAAGCTTCGTATCTATTTTCAAGCACATAAGATCAAAGTATTAACAAAAGTGCCAATTCAGTCAGTAATGAAAAATTAAAAAAGATCAGGCAGAGTTGAAAGATAGAATGCTCAAGTGGGACACTTCGATATCAAGTATGAAATTCTATCTTCGCCAAAATCACAAGTCATCGCAGATTTCTTAGCCGAATTTCCTTTGGAAAATGATGAAGCTGTGGAAGAAATGATGGATGTAGAAGAGGAGCATGGAGATCCAAAAGAATTATTAACAGAACCTAATAGATGGGAGATATTAGTGGATAGATCATCAAATGGAGAAGGAAATGGGATTGGGGTTGTTTTTATTTCGCCAGAAGGAGAAAAAACATCTTTTTCATTCAGGTTGGAATTTACATCCACTAATAATGAGACATAATATGTGGCTGTGATACATGCTTTAAAGTTTGCGATAGAGATGAAGTTGGAGAATGCTAGAATCACCAGCGATTCTCAATTGATTATTCGCCAAATAACTGGAGAATATACAACAAATGAACCTTCTTTGAGGAAATACAAAAGACTCGTGGAAGAATTGTCTGCGAGAATTCCAAAAATAAAATGGAGCCACATATCAAGGAAAGATAATAGACTCGCAGATGCTTTTGATTTCATATCCAGCATGATGACAAACCCAGTTGCGAGATGCATAAAAATTTAAACACTTTTATTACCATCAATAAATAAAGAAGAAGAAGAGACGGATGTGATGATCGTAGAAACTGGCGAGGAAGAAACAAAAGACAAAAGCATAGATTGGCGAGCGGATCTTCATGCTTATTTGGCAAGAGGAGAAACCACAAGAAATAGACTAGAGGCACATAAATTGAAAAGTAGGGCAACCAACTATGAGCTAAGAGATGGAGTACTATACCGCAGATCTTTTAATGGACCATCGCTAAGATGTTTGACGAGAGAAGAAGGAGAAAAGGTATTAAAAATGTTGTACAATGGTGATGCTGGTAATCATAGTGGAGGTAGATCTTTGGCATATATAACAAAAATGCAAGGATATTACTGGCCATATATGCATGAAGATGCGAAGCAACACTCAAGACGTTGTGAAGACTGTCAGCGATTTGGAAAAAAGATACATGCACCAGGAGCACCATTATCATCCTTAACAAGTGTGTTCCTTTTGGAAAGTGGGGATTAGATATTGTGGTACCATTTGTGCCTGGTTCTGGACAAAGGAGATATCTCATTGTGGCAACAGATTATTTCACAAAATGGGGAGAACTAAAAGCAGTACAACATATCCGTGATAAAGATATTTTCACATTCATATTTGAAAATATAATCTGCAGATTTGGAATTCCCGCACAGTTGATGTCTGATAATGGAAAGAAATTTGAAGGACAGAACATAGAATTGCTACTCAATGCATTTAAGATAAAATGTGGAAAGTCTACTCCTTTATACCCACAAGCAAATGGTCAAGCTGAGGCAACTAATAAAACAATCGCAGATATCCTAAAAAAGAAGTTAGAAGGATACCATAAAGCATGGTGCAAGCAAGTTCATAATGCAATATGGGCATACAATACAACTAGACGAGAAGCTACCGGAATGTCGCCCTTTTGTTTAACATAGGGGTTGAAGCTGTATTACCAACAGAAGTTGCTATTCCTACAACAAAAAGAGAAGCATGGGAAAAGAATTTAAGTGCTGGTATGATTTTACATAAGTTAGATGAACTGGAAGAAAAGAGAGAGAAGTCTCTATAACATATGGAAAATTATCAGCGAAGATTAGCTCGCGAGTACAACAAACGTGTTAAAAAACGAGAATTCCATCCTGGTGATTTAGTTCTGCGAGAAACACCAAGATATCAGCGAGAGAATGGTGGAAAATTGGCGAGAAAGTGGGACGGACCTTACCTCATTAAAGAGATGATTGGAAATAGGGCATACAAATTAATGGATCCTAAAGGAAGAGACGTTGGCCAAAGACTTGACAGACCATGGAATAGACTATTTCTGAAAAGGTATTATCAGTGACAAAATTCTGCAAGGTAAGAGACATTGGAGTATTGTATAATGAAACAGATAATAAATTCTTCTTTATCTATTACAATTTATGCGAGCATTATCGCGAGAAACGCGAATAGAATTTCGCAGAGATTTAAAGAATGGGACAAACCTTTATGGCGTGCACCCTAGTTCGCGAATACAATTTCTTAAGAGGCAAATGTAAGACCTACAAGCACGTTATAAGGGGGTATCTCTTTACATGATTCAGTGATAAGGTTATACGGCTACCGGAACCTGAATCATGCATATGTTGGGGTTAAAGAAAAGCTATCCGGGAGAGAGATCTTGGATTTCCAGCTTTATAAGGTTATACCCTGGTTGGATGACCAAGAATCTCTCCTAAGAAGTGCAGAGTATGACCAAGGCGACGAGGTACATGGTTGAGCCAAGGGTTCCCGGGATGGACGAACCTACCCTGGCCATCTTTGGTAAGTCTTGGCCATGATGCACTTGGCCTGAAGAAAACCCCACTTAGGGTGCAGTCTTGTAACTATAAGCCATATAGGCATAAATGACAAGAGGCTGAGAAAACAACTGGTTGCTGGTAAATCTGGAGGGGAGGAGCTAGTCTTGTATGGCTGATGTGCCCTCCTTGAAGGGGAAACCAGGGGGAAGATAAGGGCGGCACCCTCCATTAGGGAGCTGATAAGTGTCTTAAGACGGCAATGTCATGGGGCTTCATGATCGTAAGAACATTTAGGCCTGTCATATTGTCGCGTGACGTAAATTATACAGAGGCATAAGGCCAAAAGAGAAAAAGTTAAGATGAGATCAATGGGTTTTTACATGAAAGTGTAAAGACGTCCTGCGATTTCATCGCAAGACGGCAATGTCACATGGCTTAGTTCTCGCGATAGAACTTAGACTTGTCATATTATCGCAATACAATTAAGAAATAAAGATAAGGAAAGATCAATGGGTTGATACATGCAAATGTAAAACCGTCCTGCGATTTTGTCGCGAAGAGGAAAATTGGCGAAATAAGACCTTTAACTAGGAAGGCAAAATAAGACCAATAGAATAATCTCAAACACTAATTATTATTTTTTAAGAATGCAGGAAAGTTTATATGAAGGCAGAATTCTTCAGATTATCGTCAGAATTCATTATTTCGTGGAAATATAGGTGCACTTCGCGCGAAAATGATTCAAAGTTCTCAAGAAAATTAATAAGGGGCATGTAGGGGAATGAATACAAAAGATTTCATTAACTTTCTTAAGAATATTCGAAGAGAACAAGATTAAAAGTTATACTTCAAAGTTTCAAAAAATTACATTACTCATGAGAAAGAAGAAGAAAAAGAAATTAAAAACGATATTCAAGCTTCAGCGATGGGCTCTCCAGACTTAGGATTGTTGTCAGGGTTGTTATCATCGCCAACATCTCTCTCATTGCGATTTTCTCCTTCTTTGGGAGAGCTTTTTTTCCTTTTCTTGATTATCTTCTTGATCATCTTCTACAACATCTTCTTCAGCATATCCTTCAGTAGATGCATATTCTAAATCCTTATCCATGGGAAGAGGGATTTCATCATCATCAACTTTTAAAGGAGGAACAGATACATGAGGAAGAGAATTAGAGATCAGAATTTCATTCACAAGAACTTGAGCACTAAGATGAACCTGACGAAGGAAACCTTTGTCACGAGTTCTGATTTCTATATTCTTGAAATACTCAAGATAATCAAGTCTTCTTTCAGCCTTGTCGCGAGCTCCTATACAATCGGAAAGGAGAGTCTTGTTCTCTTTGCGAACTTTATCCAATGTACCAGTGAGAGTAGTAATGGTGGATTGAAGATTTCTTTCAGATTCTGCGAGTAACAAAATGATTAAAAATTATTCAGACAAAATCTCGCTAGAAACATAATATGAAATTTGACAAGAAAAATCAACAAATGAGGCAGTCACAATTGACTACCTTCTTTTTGAGAGGTTAAGTTTTGGATTAGTGAAAAGAGACAGTTCTCCCATTGGTTCATAGCGTCATCAAATTTGTCGCCAACCATACCCTTCAGACGAGATTTCATGTTCTCCTCTTTGGTGCGTAAATATGAATTTTCTTTTGCTAATAGGGAATGAGATTTCTCTAATTGGGAGTATTCATCTCGAAGCTTGCTGACATTAAAACTAAGAGTTAGCCTACCCTTGATAAGTTTGTCTACTTCAGCGGTGGATGATTCAGTTACTTCATTGAGTTTATTCGTAAGAGAGCAGAGAGATTTCTTTTGGTTATCACATATCCTTTGAAGATTGCTCACTTTCTGCGAGGATATCGCCATAAAACTTGAAAATTTATGTTTCTCCTGGGATAAAGTTTTATTTTCATCTGACAAAGATTCTATCGCCAAATTAGTCTTGGTTAACAAATATGAGAGACGAGTAACCTCGCTGTTTAGTAAACTTTGACTTTGTGATAATTGATTATTCTCATTAGTGAGGTTATCTATTTGATCAATTGAATATGTATAGAGATTATATAATCTATTATGCTGGTCCATCCAAGAATCTCTTTCAACGCGAACTTCTTCAGCGATGGATTCAAATTTAAGTTTTTCCATGAAACGAGTCCGATTGGAAACTAATATATGAACCAAGAATTTAAAAGGAAGATTTGAGTATGAAGAATACGAAAATGAAATAAAAATATAAAAGGACAGAGGCAAAAAGAAGTATACCTTTCAACTCGTCATTTTTTCTGCGAAGATTCTCGCGATCTAGTAAAGAGTTATTAAGCTTGTGGTTCAAAGCTTCACATTCAGAAGTCTTAACTTGAAGACTTTTTTTTAGAGCTACAACTTCATTTTCCAAAGATGCTCGTGTAGCAGTGTTGTCAGAACCAAAATATTTGAGCAGAGTCTCGCAAACTTCATATTGAAGAGGATCAGTAGAAGAACCTTTAGCATTATTTAAAATGTTGGATAAAACTTTAAAAGCAACATCAACTCCTGCGAGAGTTTCATTTGATGGAGGGAGAGATGCAGAAGGTGAGGTAGTAATAAGGGCAAGTTGACGATTTGAGTCATTAGCGATGGTTGCATCATCAGAAGGAGGAGTTTTTGGGAAAGTAACAGTTGGAGGAAGTAAAGGGATAGAGGGAGTTTCATCCATAGCAACCTTAGGAGTTTGATTTGTCAAAAGTCCAGCAGAGGCAGAAATTTTGACAACAATATTATCACAAATAGGTGAAGGAGGGTCCGATTGCAAAGGTGTAGGAATAGTTCTTGCAGATGCTAATATGGGAATACTGATATTGCTTCCAAGAGTCTTAAAATGGCGAGATCTTTTGGGAGGATTAGCGATGTTCTCGTCATTCTGCGAATAATAACTTAGATAAGAAACAGAGGCAACAATATTGTTATTAAGAAATTGAATGTGTTTCTTACTACCTTATCACTCGCAGAACTCTTCTTTCTTTTGTTAATTGGCTTTTTGCGAGTATTAGGATTTTGGGCTGAGGACTGGGTGTTAAAGATAATTCCGCTGAAGAAAAGAAATAATATGAAAGTTATAAAGAATCAAACATGGAAGATTGAAGAATATAAATAAAAATTGGTCTAAGAAAATATCATAATAAAAAAACATACCTTGATGATTCCATTAAAACAGTAGCAGGAGAATATGAAGAAGAAAAGTTGCAGACAGAAAACAAGTAAACTAGATGAAGAAGGGAGGGAAATAAAAGAAGGAAACTAGTTACGGAATTTGACTCTACCTTTTATAGGCAAAAGAGGTGAGCCTGTTAAGTGAGACGTGCCAATAAAAGGATGAGTTTACAACACGTGTTAGTAGGAAAAGCTAAATTAACCGAATCTTGTCGAGGAAAAAATATGGAAAAGGTTGCGATAGCTAAGAAGAGTTTGGGATTCTCATGATCTTTTCTTCTTCACAGAAAAGACATGAGAAGAGGAAAGATGTAGGACCAGAATATCGCCATAGCAACATTCTTGCGATATTAACAACGCTTCTACAAATAATTCCGCGAGCACTACAACAACACTTGGCGAGTGTAGGAGTAAATTTGTACCGCGATGGTTACAATTCTTGCGAGAATGAACATAATAATTACTACGAGGAGATCGCAGAATGGATCCGAAAGTAGGGGAAAACTTAGCTGTCATCCACTATGTAATTTCCTATATAAAGGGTTTGAATAGGTCCAGAAGAGGATGATGTATTTTTTAGAGTTGAGAAAGTCTTGAGGAAATATAAACTCTAGAAAGAAAGTTGTATTTCTGAGTTTGAATATTTTCTGTAAACATTTCTGAAAATTAAATGATAAAGTGTTGTTCTTAATCTACAAATTAGACTTACAATTACAAATTCTTAGTATGGGTGTAGTGTAGGAATTCCTACACTACACCCATACTAAGATTTTGCAATTGTAAGTCTAATTTGTAGATTAAGAACAACACTTTATCATTTAATTTTCAGAAATGTTTACAGGAAATGTTAAAACTCAGAAATATACAATTTTCTTTCTAGAGTTTCTCTCTCCTATAAACTCTCTCAACTCTAAAAAGTACCTCCCCCTCTTTTGGACCTATTCGAACCCTTTATATAGGAAATTACATAGTGGATGATATCTAAGTTTTTCCCTTCTTTCGGATCTATTTTGCGATCTCCTCGCAGTAATTATAATGTTCATTCTCGTAAGATTTGTAACCATCGCGGTATAAATTTACTCTTCTCATATTCTCTTCAATCGTCAGCCTTTCTGTCATTCTTTTGATTGTTTTTGTGACACTCGCCAAGTGTTGTTCTAGTGCTCGCGGGATTATTTGTAGAAGTGTAGGGACAGAATATCGCAAGATAGTGGGTTACGAATATAGTGGCAAATATAAGAGAAAAGTGTTACAAGATAATACGATAACAGAAGAAACACGGGAGAAGCGTAAAGGGTTTGCGAACATAGAATAAAGTTTACGAGTATAGGTTGCGATGCTTCGCAAGTTATATACAGCTGTACAGATTTCCCTATAAATACTAGTTCAAATGCTAGATTGCAGAGGTTCTTTTGATGAGTGTTAGAAAAAGTCTTAGGTAAGAGAACAGAGAAAGTTGTAACTGTTCTAAGTCCAATCAATACTTTTCTTTGTAATCAATTGATAATATTAATTAGTAAATAGTCATTCTTCATCAAGAACTTCTTAAGATTTATGAATTCTACTGAGGGTGTAGTTGTGAGGTTTTCTGCAACTACATAATTGGCGCTAGAAACAGGGACTAGTTAAAGAATTTTGCATCAGAGAAATGGCTAGAAGAAAAAATATATCAGAACCATTGACTGCAGTAAGAAGAAGTGTGTGTCTCGTAGGTGGAGAAGCAAATGTAACAGGAGAGCTTAGTAGGGGAAGGAGCAATCGAATAAATCAAACTCAACAAAGAGTAATACAAGAAAGAGCAATGGATCAAGATCGAGTGAGCGTGCACACTTGGAGAACTGATACACCAGTAGAAGCATATAGAGAACCGCAAATCATAGAAAATGGGAGATTGATGGGAAGAACAATTCATGAAAGAGAAATGGAGGCATTAGAAACATTGAGACAAGGAATTCAAGAAGAACGAATGTTTGAAGCTGAAGAACGTGCAAATATGACGAGACAGAATCAAGAATTGAGGATGGAAAATGAGATGTTACAAAGAAGGAGATCTCAAAGTGCTGCGAAATCAAGTGTTAGACCAAAGAGAGAAGAACGAAATTCGCCAACAATGAATAGTGAAAATGCTATGCAAGGACAAGCACATAATCTGGTTGAAAGAAATCTAGAGAATCGCTTCATTTTAGTACCAGATAACGAACGAAATGTGGAAAATTTACGAACACGGCCATTTCCAAGAGAAAATAACCAGAATGGCGAAGAAAATCGAGAGGAAGAGCAGCAACTTGTGGAAGAAATTGAAAGGCAACAAGAAATGCATCAAAACAATTACGAGGATGGATTAAGAAGACATGAACAGGCTCATAACAATCAAAATCTTGAGTATGGTAGAATTCAGAGGAGAGCTGGAAATCAACGAACATGAATGGTAAGGAATGAACCAAATCTCCAAATCAGAATTCAGGCAAATCAAGGAGAGGTAAATCGCAGAAGAAGAAGAAATTCCTGATATTCACATGAGAAGGATGAGGAGAACAGAAATGGAAGAACAAGAATTTCAAGATGCTCTGCAACAAAACAATTGTGACAATCTGGAGAGAAGATATTTGCAAAATTGTGCAAATGAAAACATTAATGAAGAGTATGATAGGATGCGAAGGATCGCAAGAGAAGAAATGCAAGAACGTAGAAGAAGAGAAGCTACGTTGAAAATACCAATAGATGAGAATTCTAGGCAAATAAACGGATCTTTCGAGAATTAGCGGAAATGAGAGGAATGTTAAACAATAGAGGAGGAGGAGATAGAAGGCAATTAGATGAAGCAATAGAAGAAGCTGCGAGGACTCCTTTTTCTAGGGAAGTACAATTGGGAGGGATTCCACCAAAATGCAATCTTCCTACATTAACCAGCATCTTTGATGGGACTTCATGTGCTATTCAACACATCAAAGCATATATAAGATGCATGTTATAATGGGAGAATCACGATGCTGTGTTATGCAAGTACTTCGCGTCAAGTTTAACAGGAGAAGCTTTAAAATGGTTTGAAGGACTTCCGAAGAACACTATTACATCATTTAATCATCTACAAGCAACTTTCTTAGGAGCATATATCACAAATCATTCCTCGCGACTGGGTATTGAAGATGTGTTTGGTTTAAAACAAAGAATTGGTGAAAGTTTGAAGCATTTGGTAAGAAGATGGAAAACTATGTGCAGTCATATGGCAGGGTGTGTGGATGAAAGGTACCTGATTTTGTCTTTCATAAATGCGATGTTCGCAACCGAATAATTATATGTTTATATCTTCAAAAGAAAGAATTCCATTATGATGACAAAGTTGCGAGAATTACAAGAGGAGTACATTACATTAGAGGAAAATCAAAACAATATGGAGTCATATCCAGTGACAAGCACCAAAAATGAAGATATAAGAGCAAACTTACTTCCTAAAATAGTCAATGTCGTAGCAGGTACCTCGCAGACATCCTCGCAAACATCTTCGCAGATATCAGAAGAGAAGAAAATTGATAATGGTTAATCAAAAATGGTAGCAATGAGTAGCAAAGATCAAGAAGAGTATGATAGAGAAAAGAATTTTTATAGCCGAGGTGGAAATAACCAGATCCCAAGATTAGATCAGCAACAAGAAAATTATGGAGGACAAAGGCAGAACTATTTTGGACAAGGGAATCATAGACAAAACTATAACAATGGACAAGGAGGTCAAAGAATGGTAAGAGAAGAAATAAAAATGCCACCTTTGAATACAAGTGTAGAAAAGATATGGCAAGCAATCATCTTGATGGAGAACATACCAACCCCATGGAATATGGGAAAAGAACCACCAATGGGTCCGAGAAGTCATGAATTTTGCTTGTACCACCACTTTCATGGGCATTCTACAAATAATTGCAATAATATCAAAAGGATTATCTTGTGAATGATTGATCAAGGTAAGCTGAACCACTTTTTGCTCAAGCAAGCACAGTCGCAACAATTACCACAAGCTCCAGTGGTAACTCACATGGTAAACACGATACAAGAAAAGGGAAAGGAAACCTTACACATAGAAGTGGGACCAAAAGCAAGGAATGTTTTCTGCAATTCTATTGTTCACTCATATAGAGCCATAGAAGATTTTCATGATAATGTGTTAAGCAGGGTATATGCGAGAGATGGTGAAGGGAGGGAAATAATGAACATCGCAAAAATTTCACGACTTGAAGGTTGGCAGAAACGTGAAATTTCTTTTGAAGCCACAGAAGTTCCAGAAGGTTGCGAAACACATGATAATCCATTAGTAGTGAGATTAGAAATTTGTTTGAATGTGGGAGAAAACGAAGATGATACAGATGAAGAATCATTTGGTTTTAATAGAATCTTAATAGATACGGGAAGTTCTGTCAATATTCTCTTCTATTCTGCTTACAAAACCATGGGGGGGAAAGATGCAGATCTAATACCTTCTACCTACATGATTTATGGTTTTAATGGAACTGCTAATAAGCCTAAAGGAGAAATAAGCATGCGAATTCCCTTAAGTGAAATGCGAACTGAAATTTTGTTTTGCGTTGTTGATGTCGAATCACCATACAATGCTTTGATAGGGAGACCTTGGCTTCATGGGATTCTATGCGTAGCTTCAACTTTTCATCAGTGTATAAAATTTCCTCATCCAAAGGGTATTGGAATTATTAAGGGTGATTGGGCAGAAGGAAAGAAATGTTACGATACAGAAGTAGAAGTTTGCCAAGGAAAAGCTGTTGAAAAAGAAAGTTAGAGAAAAAGAGCAAAGGCTGCGAAAAGAAGTGAAAATTTAATGACTGAGGACTAAGGCATGAAGGAATAAAGTTACAGTGTTAAGTATGCAAGTAGTTTATGATGCTATAAAAGGGATACGATTTGCGAAGAAAGGAATGAAGAAAAAAGGTAATACAACAAAAAGGTAATCAATATATTTGTTCGCAACGTATAACAAAATATATTTTGAAAAACAAGAAAATGAAATGAGGTATTTCGCAACATGAAAAATTTGTGATGAGTTTTTACGAACAGAAATGACTTATTGCGATCAGCTTTCATAAAAGAAAGCCGCAAGATGTGATCAGCTTTCAAAAAAGAAAGAAAGCCGCAGAAAATTTACACAGGAAAACCTTTGTGACGTACACCCTAGTTCGCAAAGCAACATTTCGCAAAAGGCAAAGTCCTAAAGTACGTCATTTAATGGGGTACCTATAAGCATGGCTCAGGGGAAACGGAACACCACCACGGAACCTGAGTACATGGATATTACGGGGTACATAACCCAAAATCGGGGTACCTATCCGGGTAAGATACCTTGGATTATCAACCTAATCTTGCGATGTAACATGATTCAGGTTGGGCGACTAAGGCATATTGTCTTTCCTAAGAAGTGCAGAAAACGATCAAGGCGCCGAGGTACATGATTGAGTCAAGAGTGCCGGATGGGTTTGAAGCACATCTGCCATTCTTGACAAATAATGCACTTGGCCCAAAGATACCCCATAGGGTGCAACCTCGTAACTATAAGCCCTATAGGCAAAAAGGATAAGAGGTTGCGAACAAAAGATGGTTGTTTCTAGAACCGGATGGGAAGAGCTAACCTTGTATGGTCGATGTACGCTTCCTTGAAGGGGCAACCAAGGGGAAGATAAAGGGCAGCACCCTCCATTAGGGAGCTGATACGTGCTATAAGACGCAAATGTCATGAGGCTTTTTGTTCGCAAGAACATAAAGGCTTGTCATATTTGTGCAACAATCGTATTTCTGCGAGTAAAAAAAAGAAAAAAGAAAGATAATATACATACACATTCGCAGAATTAAATACAAAGAAGTTAAGATGAGATCAATGGGTTATTACATGAAAGTGTGATAACGTCCTGCGATTTCATCGCACGACGATAATGTCACAAGGCTGTACATTCGTAAGTATATTCAGACTTGTCATATTATCACAAATACAAAATATTGTTAAGGTAAAGTCAAGGGGTTGAGGCATGTGAATGCACCAACGTCCTGCGACTTTATCGCAAAAGATGTGGCAAAGTAAGACCTTTACTTAGGAAGGCATGATAAGACCACAGAAACTGATGAAGTCAATTCCGTCAATATTATAGAAGATTCTTTATATTATCAACAAGAATACACATCAAGAATTTTATTCGCAATCAAGAATAGATATTTCATACTCGTTAAATTTTCGAGGATTGAATACTTCTCATATTTCTTCAAGGGTTGAGTACTTCTTATACTTCTTCAAGAGTATTCCATATTTCTTATACTTCTTATGCTTTTTATACTCCTTATACTTCTTCAAAGATGTTTCATAATTCTACAAGGAGGTTTCATACTTTTTATACTTCAAGGGGGTGACTTATTATTTACTTAGCAACAACCTGAAACTTCGCAACTTAAACTAAGGTGGATATTCTCGTAACTACAACAATAATTGATCACCTGAAAAGCAATAATAGGGGAAAGGGAATACTAAGTTAAGTCTTCAAGACACAATTATTTCTCTTCATATGATCAAGTTATGCAAGAAAGGAAAGCATTCAGTTAAAGAAACATCAACTCATCATCGCAGAATTAAGAGAATTGTATTAATAAGTTGCGGAAAGAAAATTACTAGTTGATTTAAAGTGAAGGAAAGAAGAAAATATTGTACTTAAACAGATAAGACAAAAAGAACTAAAGCAAATATACAGGAAGGAATAAAGCTATTTTGTGGGAGATTTGTCTTCATCAAAATGATCCTCTTCTTCTTCTTCTTCAGAGATATCATCTTCAGCTTCACTATCAGAGATATCTAAATCTGGGGTATCATCAGGGATTTCTTCAGAAAGGAGCATCTGGTACCTAGTGAGAGGAATTTGTTTGTCTTCACAAATCTTGCGAGTCATCATAGCTCTGAAACGCTTGATATTTAAACCATGGTTGTCCTGAGAAATTTGTAGTTGAGACTTTAAATTAGAAATCTTCTGATGACGCGCGGCAAGAATAGTTTCCAGCTCTTCAATCCTCTTCATATATTCTCCAGTGGCAAGGGCAGCTTCCAGTTCTTCAATTCTCTTCGCATAATATTCTTCAGTATTTACAAAGAAAAAAGAAAAGTAAGAAATAAGAAAATAAAGAATAAGGGAATAAATTAAGAAATTGATTAGCAAACTATGGAGTAAAAATTTGCGAATTTACCTTCTAATTGCTTCTTATCATTACGAAGATAAGTAACTTCAAGCTCCAGTTGGTTATTTTGATCAAGAAGAGAGGAATTTTCAGTTACAATACTCGCAGATTGCATATTATCTTCGCAGCGGGATTTTAATTCTGCATTATCAATATTTAAATCCTCTATCTTCTGTAGAAGTTTTGCATTCTCAGTCTCCAGCTTGTTGCAATGACTTAAAGTTTTCTTCTCAGCCAGTGCATGACGTCTTTCCCAATATGAAGCAGCTGCACAGCTAACTCTCCCAACCTGAGCAAATAAAAGGGATTAGAAATCAATGAAGTAGGGGAAATAAACAAGGAATAGAGGAGAAACTTACCATACTCCCCAAAGAATATAATGTAACTGGAGTAATAAATCTTGAAATTCCATTAAGGGAATTATTATTGATTACAGTGGGAACTTTGCAAGCTTTCGCAATATGTCTATGAGCATTCGAAGTAGGAGAGTTTCCTAATTCACGAGAAGAGTTGAGAAAAACCTCATACAATTGAGTCATTGCAGACTCAAAAGTTTCCACATTGATATAATCTTCATCATCATCATCATCATCATCATCATCATCATTCCTCCTATCAGAAATGGTATCAGAATTAGAACCAAGATCTTTTTCAGAAAGTCTATCATCTTCATCACTTTGTTCTTTGTTAACATCCTTGCTAGAGGAGAGCACATTGGAGTAAGCACTGGGTGGGAGTCTCTTCCTCTTCTTCGCAGGGACGATATCCTTAAGCTTCCCTTTTCCTTTGCAAATGACATCTTCTTTGTTACCAGAAGTCTTGGTATTCTTCGCAGAACGAAGTGTTCTTTGTCTCGCAGTTAGTACTTCAGAAGAAGTTGAGTTCTTATTCGCAATAGCCCCAGGGAAATCAGGAAGAATCTACAAATTAAAATAAGGATAAGAAACAGAGGCAACAATATATTGTTCAAAATACATATAAGAATGTTTCTTACCTCATTTGAAAATAATTGGAAAGCTTCGCGAATATTGGATTTCCCAGTTTTAAGGTAACTTTCCTTAAGATCATTTACCTGATTAATATGGCAAAAGTGTTAGTAAAAGAAGAAAAATAACAAGAAGATAAGAAGATAGAGGTACATACATCTTTATCCCTATTAGGACAAGAAAAGACCCAAGGTTGATAGTTACGATCATGAAGATTCGCAAGAAGATCCACTATCCCAGAGATATAAGAACCTGATAATGCTAGAGGATAATTATACCAATCATCATCATGAGAATGGCGAGGGGTTTGATTATTTCCAGAAGCATAATCAATATCATGCATGAGAAGATCAGTTTCTGCAACATCAGATTTACGATGAAGACGAACACCCCAACGTTTATCTTCCTTCCTCGCAGGAATTAGTGTGTAGTTTTTAAAGAAATTCTCAACTGTGTAATTTGCAGCAATAATCTCTACATCTCTAAATGCAGGTTTCCTAAGTTCAATTGGGTATAAAGATTTTCCGGTAGCAGCACGATTTGCGAATTCAACCAGAATGCGAATGCAATCCCCAGTCAATTGATAGATGGCTCGTGAGAAATTTGGATGAGAAATAATATCATAAAATAAAGGAAGAGTGACATCATAAAGAGGAAGAGGAAGACCCGCGAGGATTTGACCTCATGAGATTAAAACTTTCTTATCATTCCAATGGAGATCAGTAAAGAGCTCCATACAAAGACTGGATTTATTAGTATGACCATCAATCTCAGAAAGAACGAGATCCCTATCAGCAAGTTCTGCATTAAGTTGTTCCACAATTTTCTTCTTGGGAGCCATTAGATGAAGGATGAAAAACAGAGAAGAAAAGGAATAGAAAAGGCAAGAAATAGAAGTAGAAGAAAGAAGGAAGAAATTACAGAAGCAGATATAATAAGGAAGATGGAAAAGATAAAAGAACGAAAATAGGAGTAAAAGATAGTATTTATAAAGAAAAGAGTTGGGTGAAGATATAAATTCATCAATGCGATTAGACGTGGGTGGTTAAGAAGGACGGTTACGAAAAAACGTGTCGAAGTTTTAATAAAATAGAAAATACGTGTTGCGAATACAACGGGTGATGATAACTATATTAAATTTACGAGAATAATGATTTTCATGACATTTCTTCTTCGCATAACTGACATGAGAAGAGGCAAGATGTAGGGACGGAATATCGCAAGATAGTGGGTTACAAATATAGTGGCAAATATAAGAGAAAAGTGTTACAAGATAATACGATAACAGAAGAAATACAGGAGAAGCGTAAAGGGTTTGCGAACATATAATAAAGTTTACGAGTATAGGTTGCGATGCTTCACAAGTTATATACAGCTGTACAGATTTCACTATAAATACTAGTTCAAATGCTAGATTACAGAGGTTCTTTTGATGAGTGTTAGAAAATATCTCAGGTAAGAGAACAGAGAAAGTTGTAACTGTTCTAAGTCCAATCAATACTTTTCTTTGTAATCAATTGAGAATATTAATTAGTAAATAGTCATTCTTCATCAAGAACTTCTTAAGATTTATGAATTCTACTGAGGGTGTAGTTGTGAGGTTTTATGCAACTACAAGAAGTGTTGTTAATAACGCAAGAATATTGCTATGGCGATATTCTGGTCCTACATCTTGCCTCTTCTCAGGTCTTTTCTGTGAAGAAGAGAAGATCATGAGAACAAATTGCTGCAATCACCTATCTTTTCACCTCAATCTCTGTTCTGACACGTTTTTATATTCTTCGCCAGCTGTTTTCATGCATTCCCTCTCCCAATATATCTTTGACACGTCATTTCTAACCGCTGAAATCTGACCGTTCATTCCTTTTTTTTGCATTTATTGCGTTTAACTTCTCAAGAAATTTTTTCTTCTATAAATACTCTTCTCATTCTCTTCTTTTTCTCTTTTTACTTTGTTCTTCTTTCTCTACGTGACTTCTCTGCAAGTTTACTGTTCTTCCGCAAATTGGGCGTATGTCATCGCTGTGATTTCTTCCTTCTTTTAAACCCTTTCTTTCATTCCCATACTTAAAAATGGTTGCTGCTGGTGCTAAAAATTTGACTGCTTTTAATGAAATGCAAGAAAAACTCAAAAGCAAAGGTTTTAACTTGTCTTTAATTCCAGATCAAAGTTCTAAATCTGAACTTTCTCCCAAACTATTTCCTGATTATCAATGCTCTCACCAAAAAATCATAGTATCGCTAGGCCAACTTGAAGATGGTCTTCCCCTTCCTCTCTATGATCCAGAACTCCCATTATTCTACCAAATAATATCTGACGAGAGGTTCTCACGAGCAATATATCAATTAGGTGGAGATTGTATTAGATTGCTACTTGAATATGCTTCTCGTGGTGCTGGTAAATGATCGCGCTATTCTGAAGATGCTCAGAATCCTCTTTACAAACATATTCTAATTAACCCTGCAAATTATACTGTAGAAAACGTTTTTAGAAATTACAAGATACTCCCTATGAAGAGGGATAGCACCTGCTGGGGTGTTCGCTTGAAAAAAGAGAAACTCGCTGTCGAGGAAGCTCTCATGCTGGATATTGATTTTCATACAAAAACCAATCATGGCCCTTGCCATTCTAGCGATGATAAGTGGTTTATTTTTCCACTATGTCTTGAAGGTCCTTATATATCTGGTTCCCTCCCATTACCTGCGGATCTCTCTCAGTATGAGCCATGGGTCTTCAATTGGCCTGAAAGATCTGCAGAAGTATATCCTCTTAATTTCTTGCATTATTATTATTCACTATTTTCTTCATATTTTTACATTCTCGCTAATTACTCTGTTGTTTCGCAGATTGACAGAATAAAACTCAGCTACCAGAAATTTAGGAAACCCAACACTCTATTAGCTCTTAGATCCTTCACAGATGAAGTAAGAAATATTCTTTTACTAGTTTTAACAATATATTGTTGCCCCTATTTCTTATCTTTATCTGTGCTCGTAGGAAATTGAAGAATTAGAACCACTTTCGGCGAAGACCAAAGAGAAGTCTACAACTGATTGCAAGGGAAAATCCACTGCTCCTCCTAAAGGAAAACTTACTTCCCCTCGCAATGAGGAATTTGGCGATAATCCCCTAAAGAAAAGGAAAATCCAACCCTCTTCTTCTCCATCTCCCCAACTTATTCCTGAAAACTTAGATAATGATCTTAATGGTGGTAATGCCTTCCCTACTATAAAGGATTCTTCTCCTTCTGAGTCTTCCATGGCTCAATTTTCCAAACTTTTTGGCGATGCTATTGTAAATGATGGGGATGAAGCTCTTCGTGGGATATCTCAATCCCTCTCCAAAGTTTGTGATTCCCCTATCTTAGTTGATAATGATTCTCTTCATGGAATCTCGCAATCAATAACTCCTAGTCTCTTGAATTCTCTTGGCATCGTGGTATGTTTTTATTTCTTCATCAAATCTATGCACTTATTTCCTTGTATGCGTGTCGTAACCACAACAAATTAATTAATACTTTACTACCTAATTAACAAGTAATATAGGGTAGTCAAGGTCGATCCCACGAGAAGCACGAGATTCTAGTTGTAAAATTGTCACACAAAAGGGGGTTGAATTGTCACAAAAAGTAAATAAAGCAATTAAAAATATAAAGGAAATCAATAAGAGAGATTAGATCAAGAAATCCTTCTTCGCTGCAAAACAATGCTTAAAGTTATGTTCTTTTCCACTTCTTATTAGTCACAGATTATCACCAACCGTAGGATAGCAGGTTCGCTTAGCTAACCCCAAAATTCCTTATTTCACTGAGTAACTGGTTCGCTTAGTTATCAGATTCTATTCAAAAGAACCACCTTGAGGTTCTCTTACAAGATTTAATTCCTCGAACGCATTAAGATTTATGAACTTAGGTTTAGTACTAGTAGTTAGACTCGGTTCGCTTGGTCCACTTTCTAGCGTTGTTTTCACACACAATTGCTCCACGGAATCCCTCCGCAAGGTCTCGTGCTTTCTACTTGTGTAAAGAGTCAAGAAACGATTACTTATCCCCTAACTTTCACTAGCTTTAGATTAATTAACAAATCAATTTAGTATGCATCCTAAACGACATATCAATCAAGCATAAACATTCTTATTAGCAAAAACAAACGATAATCATGTGACAATTCAAAGTAGATTTAAAACAAAACTCAAAACATGTTAAGAACTAGGAATTCATCCTCAATCAAATTAGTTACTCATATTAAGGAGTTCACACAAAGAGAAAAGTATTGTGTGTGTAAAAGTGTGCAAAAGAGATGTGTGTAAAGATATGTAGAGAACTCCTTTATTTATAGGCTTCAATGTTCTCCATATCTTCCAAGGAATAGAATCCCTTTCCTTTTGTAGCTCAATTTCCAAATCCAAGCCTTTCTCAAATCTTCCATCTCCTCTTTCCATATTCCAACCAAATTCTTCATTCAATTCCAAGTCCAATTCTTCACATCCCATGAGAGAAATCCACACAAAATTCTGCAACTTTGGCTCGCCGAAAAACTGGGTTTTTGGCCGGAAATAGGCCAGAATTTGTCGCCACCGGTCACCTGAGATTCTCTCCCGGTAAGGGAATATTCCGTCTAAGATTCTGTTAAAGTTAACGGTCAATATGGTCAAACTGTCAGTCAATGGGTCAAGGGAGGAGTGAGTTAGACAACGAGTCAGCAGTTTAGTCGGCTGATTTAGCTGACTAGTCTGAGTTGCAGGTATGGATCGGCCCCTCGAACTCGTTCTGGATCGGTCTCGTCGGCTAGCGAGTTAACTCGCCGGAGTGGAAAACCGGCCGAGTTCTGTTTAATTACAGGGCATTTCCAGCCGTTTTCAGGCATCTTCTTCTTCCTGCGACAAGCCTATCATTCATCTACAATTTTAATCATTCAGTGCTGCTTTAACTTTCAACAGAATCGTACAGCAACTCAGCCCTATTTTCTTGATCTTTAGCAGCTTGTAACACCACCACTTACTCTTCTTCCCTGTATAAACTGTAAAACCATATCCACCTTTCCTCTCAGTACTGTAAAACCATATCGAACCCTAATTGCTTTTCTGCTCAACAGACTCACATCCATTAACTCATACCAAATCCCCATTAATTCTTCTTCTGTTGAATCTCTTCTCCATTAGCATCAATCAATAATACCAAAACCCCAGCTCCTGAGATCCCAAATTCTCTCAAATCACTCACCGATTTCTTCCAATCTCGAACTCATCTCAGATTTAACAGCAGCTTCAGTTTCTTGTCTCAAACACAAATCCAGTCAAGACCCCTCTCTAATCATCCACAGAAACAAAAAAAATGGAAACCCTAGATTTCGAATTCATCAGCAACCCTTATTTCTTCCACCAACCTTCTCTCGAATTCAATCCTGATCTGATAACCAACCCACCTTTCTAATTCGATTACAACGACTAATTTCTCTCAATCTCCTCACCATCTCTCGATTTCTCGGAATATCGTATCTCTCCCACTGTTCAATTTCAGTTTCAGGTGAATGAACAAGAGTATCTCGATTCTAGGTTATAGGTTGGGATGGTTATTGACAGCCGGTCCTTTCTGATAAGGGATAGCTAAGCTGGCTGTCCCTTAACCTAGCTAGTATATATTTAGTCCTCCTCCAAACAAGGTCACCCCTTAACCTTAGCTAGCCTGTTTTTAATACTCCTCTAAGAGAGTTGCCCTTTAACCGTGACTCGTCTCCCGATAATGTTTTCCCTATGAAATGACAATTCTGCCCTTTTAACCCAAATTGGATGATTTCTTCTCCTTTTCCTCCGTGTGACTCCAGAGTACCTAATAGCTCAAAAACACACGTAAAATACATAATTTACAATAAAAATAGCAAAGAAAGCATAAACTACTAGATAGTAAATAAGGTGTATTCTACACCTATCATTCCTCGTCAAGTCTTAACTTATTTTGCTCTCGCGCATGTTGGAAGAGCTTCCTTTGATGTTGCTTCTGATTTGGATAAGAGATGTATTGATTATGAAAAAAAGACTGTTAAGCTTCTCCAAGATAAAGAGAAACTAGAAGCTAAAGTTGCTGAGCTTCGCAAGAAGAATAAGCAATTGGAGACTAAAGCTTCAGTTGATAAGCAAAAAATCTCTAATCTTGATAAAGCTAATCAACAACTCTATGGTATAATTTATTTCCTTTCTTCTTTTATCTCATCTCACCCTATCGCAGCTTATTCAAGCAATCATTTTTGCAGATATTTATGGTCTTACGGATGAGGCTATATTCCTCCAATCTTTTCCCGAACCCATAGATGATAATACTCTTCTTGCTCGCCTTAACACCTCTTTAAGTAATTTCTCGGATGACCAGATTAAATCTCTTTCCACAGATGAACTTAAATCCAAATTTAATCTTTTAAAAGTCTAGCATAGATTCAATTTAAATTTAACTAATAAGTTCAAACGCCTTTATCTTGATTCAAAAGAAGAAATCAATAGATTAAGAAGTAGGAATAACGATCTTATTGACGAGAAAGATCTTGCAATTAAGAATGGCGCTAAGACCCTAGTTGATTTCCATAAAACACTTCTTAACGTTCAAATGGAGAGAGATAAGCTTATCTGTGAGAACAAGGATCTTCTTGCGATGGAGACTCAAGTTCGCTCTCGTCTTCTTAATAGTAGCGATGATGAATTTTCTTGGGCTGCGATGGTTCTTAATAATGCCAGAAATAACTTGGGTGTAAATGTTAGTCTTCATACTGAACAAGCAGCTTTAATTAGAGACATGATTTCTGAGAGAGAAGGTTGCTAACTGTTCTACTTTGTTGATTTCTTGCTTTTATTATTTTCCCTTGCAAAATTTCTAACTTGTTGTTATATTCTCGCAGAATCTGAAGAGAGATATCATGTAAGAATAAGAGAACTTAAAGATGATAAGCATCAATTCGCGAATAATCTTGTTGCTCGCAACGAGAAATATTCACGATTGAAAGAACAATTTAGAATTTCCATTGCAAAATTTTAATAGATCTCTCATCATTACTCGCAATAATTCCACTAAAAATGTTTGTGATGATCATGGGATTTCTCATTCTACATATCCTGATCTTGCAAAGGAAGTACCATCAAAAATTCCAAATCTTGTTATCTCTGATAGTGATGAAGAATCTGACGAAAGTGAAGATGATGATAAAAATGAAGGCAAAGATTCTGGTGATGATGAAAAATTTGACAAGGATGATGAAGAGAAGAAATCTGACGAGGAAGATAAATTTGATGAAGATGAAGATAACAGTGATAATGAAAAGTCTAGTGATGAAAAGGAGTCTGATGAAGAGAATGATGGATCTAAATAATTCTTTTTCTTCTTTTTGTCTTCCTTATAATTTTTGTACTTTTATTTCTCTCTTCTTGCAATATTGCTGCGAGCTTCTCCACTTTCTGCAAGTTCCTCCAATCTTACGAATTTCTTTTGATGTATAAACTTCTTTGACTCCATCTGTATGAGTTAGTGAACAATTCCTTTTTTCAATATAATTAATCAACATAATTACTCTCTTTTAACCGTCTATAAATGCATCATATAATAAGATCTAGTCGATTTTATCTTATGATGATGAATAATAACATCATTATTCTATGCATTCCCATACTTGCCTCTATTATTCATCTGTAATATGAGAAAATCGAGTAGAGCTTAAGTAACAGTTATAAATAAAGCATATTTTGTCTCAATATTTGCGATGGCATTGCTGCCATGCTATCGCAACTTTTTGATTTTGCGATCTTATTATAACTTCAATATAAATATCGTAAATATTATAATTTCTGCGATATTATCGCAATCAGTTGATCTTGTGGTCTTATTATGCCTTCCTACTTAAAGGTCTTATTTTGCCACATTTTTTTTTCTGCGACAAAATCGCAGGACGTCTTTACATTTGCATGTATTGACCCATTGATCTTGTCTTATCATTTCTTAGTATTATAGCCTCTTCAGGATATTTGTCACGCGACAATATGACAGGTCTAAATATTCTTGCGAACATAAAGTCCCGTGACATTGCCGTCTTTGCGATGAAATTACAGGACGTCTTTACACTTTCATGTAAAAACCCATTGATCTCATCTTAACTTTTTCTCTTATGGCTTTTTGCCTCTGTATAATTTACGTCACGCGACAATATGACAGGCCTAAAACAAATTCTTCGCTTTGGATCCAACCTCTATGACAAAGGTTTCTGCTCCTTTTACAGTATTCACTCTGCGATTATCTGGTGGCGGTGGCAATTGTTGCGATTGTTGACGCCCTCTTAGAAAATGGTTTAACTTTCCTTGATCGATCATTCTTAGAATTATTCTCTTTACATTTCTGCAATCATTTATCGAATGGCCGTGGAAATGATGATAAGGGCAGAATTCTTGATTACGATTGTTAGGATGTTGTTCCTTCCCCATGTTCCATGGCGATGGTATATCTTCCATCAAAATAATTGCTTCCCAGATTTTTTCTATGCTAGTATTCAAAGGTGGCATCTTAAACTCCTCTCATATTGTTTTCTGATTACCCTGACTTCTAAAATTATTTTGTCTCTGTCCACCATAAGTCTCTTGGGGTTGATCAAGCCTTTGGATTTTATTATTTCCTCCGCGATTGTAATAATTCTTCTCTCTTTCATACTCTTCTTGATCGCGACTTCCCATAGCTACTAGTTTTTGTTGCTCATTAATCGCTACTTTCTCTGGTTGACTCTGCGAGGTGCGCACCACATTATTAATCATTTTAGGAAGTAAACTTCCATTTGCCGCTACTGAGCTGGTGTTTACAACTGGGTATGATTCCATTTTATTTTATTTTCTTCTAAAGCAATGTATTCTTCTTGTAGTTCTCTAAGTTCAGTCATTGTGATGGTATTCTTGATTCTGAAAATTTATATGTTGAGTAGATTGGTCGCAAACATTGTATTTATGAAGGATAAAATAAGATATGTCTCATCTACTCTTCCTGCCATCTCACTGCACATTGTCTTCCATCTTATGGTTAGATGTTTCAGACTCTCGCCAACCCTCTGTTTTAATCCAAACACATCTTCAATACCCGGTCGTGAAGAATTGTTGCTTATGTATGCACCTAGAAATGTAGCTTGTAAGTGATCAAAAGAAGTAATAGTATTTTTCGGCAGCCCCTCAAACCATTTTAGCGCCTCGCCAGTTAAGCTGGACGCAAAATACTTGCATAACACAGAATCATGATTCTCCCACTGTAGCATACACCTAACATAATCCTTAACATGTTGAACAGCACAAGTAGTCCTATCAAAAATACTGTTTAATGCTGGTAAATTGTATTTTGGGGGAATTCCTCTTAGTTGCACTTCTTGTGTGAAGGGAGTTCTCGCTGCTTCCTCAATAGCTTCATCAAGTTGTCTTCTTCCTCCTTCTCTTCTGTTATTTATCATTCCCCTCATTTATGCTAATTCCCTTAAAATTTGTTCATTCGCAGTCGGATTTTGTTCTATTGGCCTTTTTAACGCAGCTTCCCTTCTTTTGCGTTCATGCCTTTCTTGTTTTGCAAGTGTTTGTAAATCTTCATCTACATCGCCATTCTGCCTCCTTCTGCGATTTTCATCTTCATCTCCTTCTAAAATTCGCAATTGATTATGTCTTCCAATTTTTTCTCCACGAGTTTCTTCATTTCTCATCATTTCTCTTCACTGTCTTTTTATTCTTCTTTGTATTCTATCATACTCCTCGTGAACATTATCATTATTGCGATTTTGCGTACGCCTCCTTTCTCGATTATCATGGTTATTCTGCCATATTGCCTCTTGAAACTCCTATTCTTCAACCTCTGCTCTCAACCTTTCTCTCTCGCAAGCTAAGCGTGCTTGTTCAGCGTAATGTCTCTCAATTTCGTTCTCAATGATTCTTTGATTTCTGACATTCTCTCGCCCATGTAATATTCTTCTTCCTTCTTCTCGATTTTCTTCACCATCTTGATTATTCTCATCCTTTTGATTTCTATTATTTTGTCTTCCATTCAAAACTTCATCGTGTGGATTATAACGAATGTCAATTACCCTCTCTTCTCCCTGACGTTGTTCCCCATTTGGATTTTGCATTTCTTATTGTACGTTTTCTCTAACATTTCTTATAAGGGAATTTCGTCTTGGTTCTTCCCTGAATGATCTTGAACTTGATCTAGTAGTACTTCTTGATCTCCTATTTTGTAACCGCAAATTCTCCATTCTTAACTCGTGATTTTGTCTTGTTAAATTTGCACATTCTTCCGCTTCTAGCCTTCTTTCTTCCTGTACTTTTTGTCTTAAGTCATATGTTGTTTCATCTTTGCCTTGATGAATTAATCCTTCAACCACTCCTTGATCTCTTCTTTCTCTGTTTTCATCTCTTAATTGTCGATTTTCTTCTTCTCCCATCGAATCCGATGTCCAAGTATGCACACTCACTCTATCATAATCCACACCTCTATTTTGTATTGGTGTTTGTTGATCAGGTTGTTGAGTTTGATTTTCTCCTTCATTCCTTGTTCTATTTCTTCTTGTTCTCATCCTTGAAGATTCTCCCAACTCACTTGTTTCTCCTCCTGCAAGTCTTTTACTCCTCCTCACGGTTGTTGGTGGTTCTGATGTGTTTCTTCTTCTTCTTCCAGCCATTTGTTCATTTCCCTCAAATCTTCAAATTGTAATTAGAGATTTTGTAGCTTGATTCTCCCTATTTCTAGCGCCAAAATGTATTAGCAGGAATTCCTACACTACACCCATACTAAGAATTTGTAATTATAAGTCTAATTTGTGGATTAAGAACAACATTTTATCATTATATCTTCAGAAATGTTTACAGGAAATGTTAAAACTCAGAAATATACAACTTTCTTTTTAGAGTTTCTCTCTCCTCAAAACTCTCTCAACTCTAAAAAGTACCTCCCCCTCTTCTGGACTTATTCGAACCCTTTATATAGGAAATTACATAGTGGATGACAGCTAAGTTTTCCATTCTTTCGGATCTATTCTGCGATCTCCTCGCAGTAATTATAATGTTCATTCGCGCAAGATTTGTAACCATCGCGGTATAAATTTACTCTTCTCATATTCTCTTCAATCGTCAGCCTTTCTGTCATTCTTTTGATTGTTTTTGTGACACTCGCCAATTGTTGTTGTAGTGCTCGCGGGATTATTTGTAGAAGTGTTGTTAATATCGCAAGAATGTTGCTATGGCGATATTCTGGTCCAACACTAAATATATCAGAATTGAACATCACAGGTTCAAAGATTACTAGAGTTAGACCTGAGTATCTCTTTCGGATGAGCTGGAGACGAAATATATCAGAATTGAACATCACAGGTTCAAAGATTACTAGAGTTAGACCTGAGTTTCTCTTTCGGATGAACTGGAGACGAAATATATCGAATTGAACATCACAGTTCAAATATTACTTGGGTTAGACATGAGTTTCTCGTTTTCGGATGAACTGAGGACGAAATATATCGAATTGAACAACACAGTTCAAAGATTACCAGAGTTAGACCTGAGTCTCTCTTTCGGATGAACTGAAGACGAAATATATCAGAATTGAACATCACAGGTTCGAATAACTGGAATTAGACCTGAGTTTCGTTCAGATGAACTAAGGATGAATATATCAGAATTGAGAAAGTGAAAATGACCATACTACCCTTATCATAAATAAGTAAAGTAAATGTTACCGAATGCGAAAATGACCATATTACCTTTATAGGAAAAAACAAAGTGCAATAAATATTATGCAGACAATGACCATATTAGCCTTACGGAAATAAGTAAAGTAAATGTTACCGACTGTGAAAATGACTATATTGCTCTTATTGGAAATAAGTGTCATAAATATTATGGAGATAGTGAAAATGACCATACTACCCTTATTATAAATAAGTCAAGTAAACGTTACCGATTGCGAAAATGACCATATTACCTATATAGGAAAAATAATGCAATAAATATTAGGCAGATTGTGAAAATGACCATACTACACTTATCGGAAATAAGTAAAGTAAATGATACAGACTTTGAAAATGACTATATTGCCCTTATTGGAAATAAGTGCCATAAATATTATTGAGACAGTGAAAATGACCATACTACCCTTATCGGAAATAAGTAAAGTAAATGTTACAGACTGTGAAAATAACCATATTACCCTTGTTGTTAATAAGTGCAACAAATATTATGCAGATTGTGAAAATGACCATACTACCCTTATCAGAAATACGTAAAGTAAATGTTTCAGATTGTGAAAATGACCAAATTGCCGTTATTGGAAATAAGAGCCATAAATATTTTGGAGACAGTGAAAATGACCATACTACCCTTATCAGAAATAAGTAAAGTAAATGTTACAGACTGTGAAAATTTCCATATTACCCTTATTGGAAATAAGTGCAATACATATTATGGAGACCGTGAAAAATGACCATACTACCCTTATCAGAAATAAGTAAAGTAAATTTTACCGAATGCGAAAATGACCGTATTACCTTTACTGGAAGAAAAAAATGCAATAAATATTATGCACACTGTGAAAATGACCATACTACTCTTATCGGAAATAAGTAAAGTAATTCCTACAGACTGTGAATGAAGCCGTGATAGATGTTCTTAATGTGGAATGAACTCATAATGGTTGTTCATATTGTGAGTTGTTCTTATTGAGGTCTCTGCTAAAACGATAAATAGTTCACATTGTAGAATGAACTCTTGATAGATGTTCTTATTGAGGTCTCTGCTAAAACGAGAAATGCTATGCTTTTGTCTCCCATTGTGAGTTGTACCGGAAGACACTTTCGTAGTTGCAAAGTTCAGATAACCCGCTAAAGAAATTTCTGATGCCGAGCCAATAATGACCTGAGTTAGACCAGAGTTTCTCGTTTTCGGATGAACTGAGTAAGAAATATATCAGAATTGAACATCACAGGTTTAAAGATTACCATAGTTAGACCTGAGTTTCTCGTTCGGATGAACTGTAGACAAAATATATCAGAATTGAACATCACAGGTTCAAAGATTACTAGAGTTAGACCTGAGTATCTCTTTCGGATGAACTGGAGACGAAATATGTCAGAATTGAACATCACAGGTTCAAAGATTACTAGAGTTAGACCTGAGTATCTCTTTCGGATTAACTGGAGACGAAATATATCAGAATTGAACATCACAGGTTCAAAGATTACTAGAGTTAGACCTGAGTTTCTCTTTCGGATGAACTGGAGACGAAATATATCATAATTGAACTTCACAGGTTCAAATTTTACTTGGGTTAGACATTAGTTTCTCGTTTTCGGATGAACTGAGGACGAAATATATCAGAATTGAAAATCACAGTTCAAAGATTACCAGAGTTAGACCTGAGTCTCTCTTTCGGATGACTGAAGTCGAAATATATCAGAATTGAACATCACAGGTTCGAATAACTGGAATTAGACCTGAGTTTCGTTCAGATGAACTAAAGACGAATATATCAGAATTGAGACAGTGAAAATGACCATACTACCCTTATCATAAATAAATAAAATAAATGTTACCGATTGCGAAAATAACCATATTACCTTTATAGGAAAAAAAAGTGCAATAAATATTATGCAGACAGTGAAAATGACCATACTACCCTTACGGAAATAAGTAAAGTAAATGTTACAGACTGTGAAAATGACCATATTACCATTATTGGAAATAAGTGCCATAAATATTATGGAGACAGTGAAAATGACCATACTACGCTTATCAGAAATAAGTCAAGTAAATGTTACCGATTGCGAAAAAGACCATATTACCTTTATAGGAAAAACAATGCAATAAATATTAGACAGATTGTGATAATGACCATACTACACTTATCGGAAATAAGTAAAGTAAATGATACAGACTTTGAAAATGATCATGTTGCCCTTATTGGAAATAAGTTCCATAAATATTATGGAGACAGTGAAAATGACCATACTACCCTTATCGGAAATAAGTAAAGTAAATATTATAGACTGAGAAAATGACCATACTACCCTTATCGGAAATAAGTAAAGTAAATATTACAGACTATAGAAATGACCATACTGCCCTTATTGGAAATAAGTGCCATAAATATTATGGAGACAGTGAAAATGACCATACTACCCTTATCAGAAATAAGTAAAGTAAATGTTACCGATTGCGAAAATGACCATATTGCCCTTATTGGAAATAAGTGCCATAAATATTATGGAGACAGTGAAAATGACAATGCTACCCTTATCGGAAATACGTAAATTAAATGTTTCAGACTGTGAAAATGACCGTATTATCCTTATTGGAAATAAGTGCAATACATATTATTGAGACCGTGAAAATGACCATACTACCCTTATCAGAAATAAGTAAAGTAAATGTTACCGAATGCGAAAATGACCATATTACCTTTATTGGAAGAAAAAAGTGCAATAAATATTATGCAGACTGTGAAAATGACCATACTACTCTTATCGGAAATAAGTAAAGTAATTCTCACAGACGGTGAATGAACTCGTGATAGATGTTCTTAATGTGGAACGCACTCATAATGGTTGTTCATATTGTGAGTTGTTCTTATTGAGGTCTCTGCTAAAATGATAAATAGTTCACATTGTAGAATGAACTCGTGATAGATGTTCTTATTGAGGTCTTTGATAAAACGAGAAATGCTATGCTTCTGTCTCCCATTGTGAGTTGTACCGGAAGACACTTTCGTAGTTGCGAAGTTCTGATAGCCCGCTAAAGCAAGTTCAGAAGATGAGCCAATAATGACCTGAGTTAGACCAGAGTTTCTCGTTTTCGGATGAACTGAGGAAGAAATATATCAGAATTGAACATCACAGGTTCAAAGATTACCATAGTTAGACCTGAGTTTCTCGTTCGGATGAACTGGAGACGAAATATATCAGAATTGAACATCACAGGTTCAAAGATTACTAGAGTTAGACCTGGGTATCTCTTTCGGATGAACTGGAGACGAAATATATAAGAATTGAACATCACAGGTTCAAAAATTTCTAGAGTTAGATGTAGTTGCAGGAATTCCCACACTACACCCTTGTTAAGATTCTACAGAAATCTATGAGAAATCAATTAAACTTCAAAGATTTAAACAACACTTTTCTATTCAAATCTCAGAAATGTTTGCAGAAATGAAAGAAGTCAAGATTACAAACATTCTCTTGAAGTTTCTCTCTCCTCTAAACTCTTTCAACTCTCAAAAATATAACATCCTCTTCTGGACCTATTCGAACCCTTTATATAGGAAATTACATAGTGGATGACAGCTAAGTTTTCCCCCTCTTTCGGATCCACTCTGCGATCTCCTCGCAGTAATTATTATGTTCATTCTCGCAAGAATTATAACCATCGCGATACAAATTTACTCCTTTCATATTCTCTTCAATCGTCAACTTTTCTGTTATTCTTTTGGTATTTTTGTGACACTCGCCAAATGTTGTTGTAGCGCTCGCGGGATTATTTGTAGAAGTGTTGTTAATATCGCAAGAATGTTTCTATGGCGATATTCTGGTCCTACATCTTGCCTCTTATCATGTCTTTTCTGCGAAGAAGAGAAGACCATGAGAACCCCAAACTCTTCTTAGCTATCGCAATCTTTCCTATACTTTTTCCTCGACAAGATTCCGTTAAGTTAGCTTTTCATGCTAACACGTGTTGTAAACTCATCCTTTTACTGACACGTCTCATTTAACAGGCTCCCCTTTTTTGCCTATAAAAGGTAGAGTCAAATTCCGTAACTAGTTTCCTTCTTTTATTTCTCTTTCTTCTTCATCTAGTTTCTTTGTTTTCTGTCTGCAACTTTTCTTCTTCATATTCGCATGCTACTGTTTTAATGGAATCATCAAGGTATGTCTTTTGATTATGATATTTTCTAGGATTAATTCTTATTTATATTCTTCAACCTTCTCTATTTGATTCTTCATAACTCCCATATTATGTTTTCTCTGCAGTGGAACTATCCCTAATACCCAGCCCACAATTCAAAACCCTAATCCTCGCAAAAGGCCATCTGTAAAGAAGAAGAGGAGTTCTGCGAGTGATAAGGTAGTAAGAAACACATTCTATTTCTTAATAACAATATTGTTGCCTCTGTTTCTTATCTAAGTTATTATTCGCAGAATGACGAGATCATCGCTAATCCTCCCAAAAGATCTCGCCATTTTAAGACTCTTGGAAGCAATATCAGCATTCCCATATTAGCATCTGCAAGAACTATTCATACACCTTTGCAATCATACCCTCCTTCATTTATTTGTGAGAATATCACTGTCAACACTTCTGACTCTGCTGGACTTTTGACAAATCAAACTCCTAAAATTGCTATGGCCAAAACTCCCTCTAGCCCTTTACTTCCTCCAACTGTTACTTTCCCAAAAACTCCTTCTGATGATGCAACCATCGCTAACGACTCAAATCTTCAACTTGCCCTTATTACTACCTCACCTTCTGCATCTCTCGCTCCATCAAATGAAACTTTCGCAGGAGTTGATGTTGCTTTTAAAGTTTTATCCAACATTTTAAATAATGCTAAAGGTTCTTTTACTGATCCTCTTCAATATGAAGTTTGCGAGATTCTGCTCAAATATTTTGGTTCTGACAACACAGCTTCATGAGCATCTTTGGAAAATGAAGTTGAAGCTCTAATAAAAATCCTTCAAGTTAAGACTTCTGAATGTGAAGCTTTGAACCACAAGCTTAATAACTCTCTACTTGATCGCGAGAATCTTCGCAGAAAAAATGACGAGCTGAAAGGTACACTTCTTTTTGCCTCTGTCCTTTTATCTTTTTATTTCATTTTCATATTCTTTGTACTCAAAGCTTCCTTTTAAATTCTTGGTTCATATATTAGTTTCAAATCAGACTCGTTTCATGGAAAAACTTAAATCTGAATCCATCGCTGAAGAAGTTCACGTTGAAAGAGATTCTTGGATGGACCAACATAATAGATTAGATAATCTCTATACATATTCAATTGATCAAATAGATAATCTCACTAATGAGAATAATCAATTATCGCAATATCAAACTTTATTAAGTAACAAAGTTACTCATCTCTCATATTCATTACTCAAGGCTAACTTGGCGATAAAATCTTTGTTAGATGAAAATAGAACCTTATCCCAAGAGAAACATAAATTTTCAAGTTTGATGGCGATCTCCTCGCAGAAAGTGAGTAATCTTCGAAGGATATGTGATAACCAAAAGCAATCTCTCTATTCTCTTACGAATAAACTCAATGAAGTAACTGAATCATCCGCCGCTGAAGTAGATAAACTTATCAAGGGTAAGCTAACTCTTAGTTTAAATGCCAGCAAGCTTCGAGACAAATACTCCCAATTAGAGAAATCTCATTCCTTACTAGCAAAAGAAAATTCATATTTATGCACCAAAGAGGAGAACATGAAATCCCGTCTGAAGGGTATGGTTGGCGACAAATTCGATGATGCTATGAATCAATGGGAGAACTGTCTCTTTTCACTAATCCAAAACTTAACCTCTCAAAAAGAAGGTAGTCAATCATGACTGCCTCATTTGTTGATTTTTCTTGTCAAATTTCATGTTATGTTTCTAGCGAGATTTTGTCTGAATAATTTTTAATCATTTTGTTACTCGCAGAATCTGAAAGAAATCTTCAATCCACTATTACTACTCTCACTGGTACATTGGATAAAGTTCGCAAAGAGAACAAGACTCTCCTTTCCGATTGTATAGAAGCTCGCGACAAGGCTGAAAGAAGACTTGATTATCTTGAGTATTTCAAGAATATAGAAATAAGAAATCGTGACAAAGGTTTCCTTCGCCAGGTTCATCTTAGTGCTCAAGTTCTTGTGAATGAAATTCTCATCTCCAATTCTCTTCCTCCTGTATCTGTTTCTCCTTTAAAAGTTGATGATGATGAAATCCCTCTTCCCATGGATAAGGATTTAGAATATGCATCTGCTGAAGGAGATGTTGAAGAAGATGTTGTAGAAGATGATCAAGAAGATAATCAAGAAAAAGAAGAAAGTTCTCCTAAGGAAGGAGAAACTCGCAATGAGAGATATGTTAGCGATGATGACAACCCTGACAACAATCCTAAGTCTGGCGAGACCATCGCTGAAGCTTGAATATCGTTTTTAATTTCTTTTTCTTCTTCTTTCTCGTGAGTAATGTAATTTTTTGAAACTTTGAAGTATAACTTTTAATCTTGTTCTCTTCGAATATTCTCAAGAAAGTTAATGAAATCTTTTATATTCATTCCCCTACATGCCCCTTATTAAATTTCTTGAGAACTTGAATCATTTCCGCGCGAAGTGCACCTATATTTCCACGAAATAATGAATTCTGACGATAATCTGATGTAGGACCAGAATATCGCCACAATTATATTCATGAGAGATTAACGACACTTTTGCGAGCGTCACCTAAAACTCTTCAACAACATTTCACGAGCGCCACAAAATAATTCAAAGAATGACGACAGCATAAAACATGAGAAAAATATGAAGATTTTATAGTCAAAGAGAATATTCGCGAGCACAAGGCGGGAATTCGCGAGAGCAAAACAGGAAATGAAGATTTTGTGGTTATAAAAGAGTCTCGCGAGCACGATAGAAGATTTCGCGAGCAGATAGAAGATTTCGCGAGCAGATAGAAGATTTCGCGAGCAGATAGCAGATCTCGCGAGCAGATGTCAGATTTCGCGAGCAGATATCAGATTTCGCGAGCAGATGTCAGATTTCGCGAGCAGATATCAGATCTCGCGAGCAGATGTCAGATTTCGCGAGCAGATATCAGATTTCGCGAGCACGATAGCAGAGCCAGCAAGGAGCATAGCGAAAATCCTAAAAAATGGGAAAGATAAATTGAATGTGAGTTGTCACCCACTATGAAGATACCTATATAAATAGAAGAACAAGAGAGAGAAAGGGGGGGGGAACACAATTTTAGAAGAGAGAGATATTTTACAGAGAGTTTTTAGGAGAGAGAATGTATTTTTCTTTATCATCTTTTTCCCCAAAACTATATCTAGAACTCCATTAATGGAGGTTATCAATGTAAGATTAAATGTAAATTTAAACAATCATAGTTAAGAACCATGGATGTAGATCACATTGATCGAACCATGTAAAAAATCTTGGTGTCCATTTATAATCTTAGTATTTTTATCACCATTTTTATATTTAGATCAAGAAATTATTATCAAGATATTACAAGGGGTGTGTTGTGGGAAATCCTGCAACTACATTTTGGCGCTAGAAACAGGGACTGCAGTGGATTAGATTGAAGAAAATAAAGAAAAGTTGTCAATTTGTTAAAGGTGGATTAAAGAGAAAATTACGAAGGAAAAGTTGGATCAACAGACAACAAGTGATGTTAGAAGTTTGGTGAAATTGAATGACAAAAAAATACAAAGTACAGGATATTCCCGTGAAAATCAGTGGGGAAGATAGTCAGTAAAGGGAAATTGGTCACAATATACACCAACAATTGATTCATGAAGACCAATTCTAACTCAATCTTTTTAAAAAAAATTCCATAAGAATTTCAGATCTTGTGATTTTAAAACGTTTTAGACAAAAAACTTCATGAATATTAAATTTTAAAATTAAATTTTATTATTCATCAAAATTTCCTAGATATCTTAAAAACTCCAGAAAACTTTGTTTACCAAAACCAATCAACTAATCTTGAAAACGTTAAATGTTGAAATTTAGATTTAATTTGAAGATTCAACTGACAAATATTAATTTCTTTTTTGTTTTGATGTTACAATAAACAATTGAGAACAATCTCATAAAACATGTCAAGATATCTCCTTACTAGTGAAAATGTCAATCCTAGCGAGCAGATTCATCTAATTTGTAGAACTTCAAATTTAACAAATCAGTTGGTACAGAAGGGAAATATTTGTGAAATTGGCAAGAAGCATCTAACGTCAAATCAATCGCAGCAGCAATGACGACCTGAGAGCAACAACAATAAATCATTAATTAGTTAACATTTGCCAGAAACGACAACAATATTGAGTGAAGACCAACAGCGGCAATAACGATAAAACAAATAAGAAAGCAAATAAGGTCATGAGCCATCAGCAAGGAAGACTGCTGCGAGGTGCTCACTATTATTTCAGTAAACAACAAATAAAATCCAGCTAGAACGATTAGTGAAGAGAAAATTTGACAAAGATGAAGTCTACCTCCAATGAAAGAAACAGAGATCAGAATAAAGTGAGCGTTTAATATCGTGAAGTGACATTTTGACAACATCTATTAATCATTGTATATGTGAAGACCAATGAAGAAAGCACTAGAGTTCCAGCGAAGCAAACAGCTCCAATTTAGACAAATGAACAAAATAGGCAGCATCTAAGGTCATCAATAAGGAAAGAACAGCAGCGGGAGGTGCAGAAAGTGCAACAATGTGAAAAGGGACATGAATGCTGTCGTAATCATGGATGCCATCATCGTCAACTAATTCGCGAGTAACAAAAGGCAGCACATGGAATTTTATGAATGGGCGATAAACAAAGATATAGTAATATAATACAATCAACTCGTGACCAATATCAAAAAAGAACGGAGGACCATGAATCCACCGGAACATCATCAGCAATGGTACCAAAATTATTTAATCACAGGCAGGAAAGGGAAGATGGCATAGGATATGAAGGGAGGAAATTTTACATGAAATTTACACTGCGAACAAAGGAATATATCGTGAAAGAAGAAATTTGGCGAAAGGATACTTCATAAATGGTTATAACAAGGAACACACGCAACACAAACAACAGCAATGTTGCTTTATCAAAAATCCCAGCGTAATCCAAAAATGAAAGAAAGACATAGAAAAAAGAGATTCCGGGAGATGTTCACAGTAAGACAAAGTTAGGAAAAAAGTTGATAGGTGGAAGAATGACATAAAGCAGCTTCAAGTAACATCACACGCAGTGAAGAGAAGTAACAGGACGGAAGAGATTAAGCAGGGAATTCTCAACTGAAACGTACAGGTGGGAGAATGCGATGATATCAATCAAATACGAAGGAAGGATAATGTACTCCCAACAAACCAGCGAAGAAGAGAAGTTACGGCGAGAGAAAGAATTTCACAATAAGAAGATAGAGGGCAAAGTTAGTTGCGAGCAACAGTCATAACCTGCGAGCACCAGTTCTTTATTTCCAGTTCGAAAGTAGCAAGACCACGGCACATTAAATAACCTGCGAGCAACAGTTAAGTTCAATAGTTGTTCTTCGTAAAGAAACAGGGACCTATGATATTACGTACTCAACAGTTAAACAACAAAGACAATTAGTTGTTCTTACGTACTCAACAGTTCTTTACGTACTTTACGTACATTGTCTCAAAAATGTAGAAACAGGAAAGACAATTAGTTGTTCTTTACGTACTAATTAAATAAGAGAGGAAGTAAGGGAGGAAAGACAACGACGTACAGGAAAGACATTATACTTAGACGGAAGCAAAAAAGTGAAGTTTAACATGAGTAAAAGATGAAAGACGGATGAAAACTAAGCTGTCCACAGCCCAGTTAAAGAAGTGTTTTACTAAGCCCAGTTCGTCCAAGCCCATTAAAGCAAACCAACCCATTTCACACAGGATATAAAGTACACCAAGCTATTTAACGCAAAGAATTGGCTAGCGAGAAAATGAAGTCTAATTTTGGCATGGTACATCTACTTTCCACGAGAGGATTATTTCATTACTTCGCCAAATTGGTCAGAGGCAGGAATTTGGTATTTTATTACTTCGTCAGATATTTGATTATTTCGCAAGTTAATTTCGTAAGAGAAGGGTTAGAACAATTGGTATGGTGCAAAAGGCAGGTCAAGAGTTCATTTCTCACTTCTTCTCATTTCACGAGCAAATCAAATATTTCGCGAGAATTGGCGGCAACAGCAAATCACCAAAAAGCTAAGTACCACTTCCTTGAATATTTTACTTACAGAAAATGAAAATTTTTGATTTATATTATCGCCAGATTTCAAAGAACATTTCTAAAGATTTATAATATTTCAAAAAAAATTCAAAAAACTTTTGATTCAATTTACCAAAAGCGGTATAATCGCAAGATTTCTAAAATTTCTAAGATTTCAAAACATTTCAAAGAATTTTGATTTGATTGACCAGAGCGACATATTCGCAAAAATTTAAAGATTTCAAAAAAGATTTCTAAGATTTTTTAGTTGACTTACCAAAAAGCGATACAATCGCAAGATTTCAAAAAATTACAAAAAATTATAAAAAATGAGATCATCGCAAAAAATTTAAAGATCGCAAAATTTTTCAAAGATTTCAAAGATTACAATAAATGAAACTATCGCCAAGATTTCTAAGATTTCAAAAAAAATTAATTTCATTTCCAAAACAACGATACCCTCGCAAGATTACAAAGATTTCAAAAGATTACAGAAATGGAATTATCACAAAAATTTTCAAAGATTTCTAAGGTTACAGAAAACGAAATTATCACCAAAATTTCTAAGATTTCAAATTTCCAAAATACGCGATACAATCGCAAGATTTCAAAGAAGATTTCAAAGATTTCTCTAGAATATTTCTTTTACAGAAAGAGATTTTTGGTTTAACAAATGCGATAAAATCGCAAGATTTCAAAGAATATTTCTAAGATTTCAAAAGATTTTAAAGAATATTTCAACTCACAGAAATGAGCAAAACAAATTTTTATCGGAGTCATGAGTATAATCGCGAGATTATTCAAGATTATATAAAGAATTGACAGAAATGAAAGAATGAAGAAACGCAAAAATATCGCGAGAGACGCGAATAAAATTTCGCAGAAATTTAAAGAGTGGGACAAACCTTTATGGCGTGCACCCTAGTTCGCGAATACAATTTCGTAAGAGAAAAATGTAAGACCTACAAGTGCGTCATAAAGGGGGTATCTCTTTACATGATTCAGCGATAAGGTTATACCGCTGCTGGAACCTGAGTCATGCAGATGTTGGGGTTAAAGAAAACCTATCCGGGAGAGAGATCTTGGATTTCCAGCTTTATAAGGTTATACCATGGTTGGACGACCGAGGATCTCTCCTAAGAAGTGCAGAGTATGACCAAGGCGCCGAGGTACACGGTTGATCCAAGGGTGCCCGGGACGGACGAACCTACCCTGGCCATCTTTGGTAAGTCTTGGCTATGATGCACTTGGCCTGAAGAAAACCCCACCTAGGGTGTAGTCTTGTAACTATAAGCCATATAGGCATAAAGGACAAGAGGCTACGAAAGCAAATGGTTGTTGGTAAATCTGGATGGGAGGAGCTAGTCTTGTATGGCCGATGTGCCCTCCTTGAAGGGGCAACCAGGGGGAGATAAGGGCGGCACCCTCCATTAGGGAGCTGATAAGTGTCTTAAGACAGCAATGTCACAGGGCTTCGTTCTCGCAAGAGAACTTAGGCCTGTCATATTGTCGCGTGACGTAAATTATACAGAGGCAAAAAGCCAAAAGAGAAAAAGTTAAGATGAGATTAATGGGTTTTTGCATGAAAGTGTAAAGACGTCCTGCGATTTTATCGTAATACGAAAATGTCACGGGTCTTTACGTTCGCAAGAATATTTAGACCTGTCATATTGTCGCGTGACAAATATCCTGAAGAGGCTATAATACTAAGGAATGATAAGGCAAGATCAATGGGTCAATACATGAAAATGTAAAGACGTCCTGCGATTTTGTCGCCAAGAAAAAAATTGGCAAAATAAGACCTTTAACTAGGAAGGCAAAATAAGACCAATAGAATAATCTCAAACATTAATTATTTTATTTTAAGAATGCAGAACTATTCATCGCGGCACTATTCATAATTTCGCAGAAAAATTCAGCAACTCGCAGAAATATTCAGAAACTTGCAAACTCATTCAGCATTTCGCAAATTATTCCAGAATTTTGTAGGAGAAGTTATTATTTCGCAGAATATGATTATTTTATTGAAAGTGGCAGAGGCAATTCGTTCATTCAACATTTTCTCAGGGATTCTTCCTTCATAAATAAAGAACAGAGGCAACTATGGATTACCAAGAAAACATTTTATGTTCTTTATCTTCTCGCAAGAATCATTTCCAAAATGGACTAGGATTTTCACCAAAAATGAAGTAATAATTTCACGAGAACGGAGGCAATTCTTAGGATTTTCATTAAAGGACGGATACTTCTTATTTTTTGAAGATTGAGTACTTCTTATATTTCTTCAGGGATACTTCATACTTCACGAGCACTTCAAGAGTTAATACTTCTTATTTGCTTAACAAAGATATGGAACTTCACAAAAGAATAGAGACAAGTACGTACTTTTAAAGTCTAGTATTCTTTCGCTCGTTCCTTCATCAACAAAAATTAAACACTACTACAACAACAAATTTTTTCTTAAAGATTACTTTTCAAGCAATATTCAAGAAAAAAGAGGCAAGATGTAGGACCAGAATATCGCCACAATTATATTCACGAGAGATTAACGACACTTTTGCGAGCGTCACCTAAAACTCTTCAACAACATTTCACGAGTGTCACAAAATAATTCAAAGAATGACGATAGCATAAAACATGAGAAAAATATGAAGATTTTGTAGTCAAAGAGAATATTCGCGAGCACAAGGCGGGAATTCGCGAGAGAAAAACAGGAAATGAAGATTTTGTGGTTATAAAAGAGTCTCGCGAGCACGATAGAAGATTTCGAGAGCAGATAGAAGATTTCGCGAGCAGATAGAAGATTTCGCGATCAGATATTAGATTTCGCGAGCAGATAGCAGATCTCGCGAGAAGATGTCAGATTTCGCGAGCAGATATCATATTTCGCGAGCACGATAGCAGAGCCAACAAGGAGCATAGCGAAAATCCTAAAAAATGGGAAAGATAAATTGAATGTGAGTTGTCACCCACTATGAAGATACCTATATAAATAGAAGAACAAGAGAGAGAAAGGGGGGAACACAATTTTAGAAGAGAGAGATATTTTGCAGAGAGTTTTTAGGAGAGAGAATGTATTTTTCTTTATCATCTTCTTCCTCAAAACTAGATCTAGAACTCCATTAATGGAGGTTATCAATATAAGATTAAATGTAAATTTAAACAATCATAGTGAAGAACCATGGATGTAGATCACATTGATCGAACCATGTAAAAAATCTTGGTGTCCATTTATAATCTTAGCATTTTTATCACCATTTTTATATTTAGATCAAGAAATTATTATCAAGATATTACAAGGGGTGTGTTGTGGGAAATCCTGCAACTACATCTGAAGAATGCTGAAGAAATCTTCCTTCATATAAACTTTCCTGCATTTTTAAAAAAAAATAATTAGTGTTTGAGATTATTCTATTGGTCTTATTTTGCCTTCCTAGTTAAAGGTCTTATTTCGCCAATTTTCCTCTTTGCGACAAAATCGCAGGACGTCTTTACATTCGCATATATCAACCCATTGATCTTGCCTTATCTTTATTTCTTAATTGTACTGCGACAATATGACAAGTCTAAGTTCTCTCGCAAGAACTAAGCCATGTGACATTGCCGTCTTGCGATGAAATCGCAGGACGTCTTTACACTTTCATGTAAAAATCCATTGATCTCATCTTAACTTTTTCTCTTTTGGCCTTTTGCCTCTGTATAATTTACGTCACGCGACAATATGACAGGCCTAAATGTTCTTGCGATCATGAAGCCTCATGAAATTGTCGTCTTAAGACACTTATCAGCTCCCTAATGGAGGGTGCCGCCTTTATCTCCCCCTGGTAGCCCCTTCAAGGAGGGCACATCGGCCGTACAAGACTAGCTCCTCCCATCCAAATTTACCAACAACCAGTTGTTTTCGCAGCCTATTGTCCTTTATGCCTATATGGCTTATAGTTACAAGACTGTACCCTAAGTGGGGTTTTCTTCAGGCCAAGTGCATCATAGCCAAGACTTACCAAAGATGACCAGGGTAGGTTCGTCCGTCCCGGGCACCCTTGGCTCAACCGTGTACCTCGGCGCCTTGGTCATACTCTGCACTTTTTAGGAGAGATTCTTGGTCATCCAACCAGGGTATAACCTTATAAAGCTGGAAATCCAAGATCTTTCTCCCGGATACGTTTTCTTTAACCCCAACATCTGCATGATTCATGTTCCGGTAGCGGTATAACCTTATCGTTGAATCATGTAAAGAGATACCCCCCTTATAACATGTTTGTAGGTCTTACATTTGCCTCTTACAAAATTGTATTCGCGAACTAGGGTGCACGCCATAAAGGTTTGTCCCATTCTTTAAATCTCTGCGAAATTTTATTCGCGTTTCTCGCGACAATGCTCGCATAATTTGTAATAGAAAAATAAGAATTTATTATATGTTTCATTATGCAATACTCTAGTGTCTCTTATCTTGCAGAATTTTGTCACTGATAATACCTTTTAAGAAATAGTTTATTCCATGGTCTGTCAAGGCTTTGGCCAACATCTCTTCCTTCAGGATCCATTAATTTGTATGCCCCATTTCCAATTATATCTCTTTAATGAGGTAAGGTTCGTCCCACTTTCTTGACAATTTTCCACCATTCTCTCGCTGATAACTTGGTGTTTCTCGCAGAACTAAATTACCAGGCTGGAATTCTCGTTTTTTAACACGTTTGTTGTACTCGCGAGCTAATCTTCGCTGATAATTTTCCATATGTTGTAGAGTCTTTTCTCTCTTTTCTTCCAGTTCATCTAACTTATGTAAAATCATACCAGCACTTAAATTTTTTTTTCCCATGCTTCTCTTTTTTTTGTAGGAATAACAACTTCTGTTGGTAATACAGCTTCAACCCCGTATGTTAAACAAAAGGGTGACATTCCAGTAGCTTCTCGTCTAGTTGTATTGTATTCCCATATTGCATTATGCACTTGCTCACACCATGCTTTGTGGTATCCTTCTAACTTCTTTTTTAGGATATCTGCGATTGTTTTATTAGTTGCCTCAGAATGACCATTCTTATAAAGGAGTAGACTTTCCACATTTTATCTTAAATGCATTGAGTAGCAATTCTATGTTCTATCCTTCAAATTGCTTTCTATTATCATACATCAACTGTGCGGGAATTCCAAATCGGCAGATTATATTTTCAAATATGAATGTGAAAATATCTTTATCGCGGATATGTTGTACTGCTTTTACTTCTCCCCATTTTGTGAAATAGTCTGTTGCCACAATGAGATATCTCCTTTGTCCAGAACCAGGCACAAATGGTCCCACAATATCTAATCCCCACTTTCCAAAAGGCCACACGCTTGTTGAGGAAGATAATGGTGCTCCTGGTGCATGTATTTTTTTTCCAAATCGCTGATAATCTTCACAACGTCTTGAGTGTTTCTTCACATCTTCATGCATATATGGCCAGTAATATCCTTGCATTTTTGTTCTATATGCCAAAGACCTACCTCCACTGTGATTACTAGCATCACCATTGTGCAACATTTTTAACACCTTTTCTCCTTCTTCTCTCGTCAAACATCTTAGCGATGGTCCATTAAAAGATCTGCGGTATAATACTCCATCTCTTAGATCATAGTTAGTTGCCCTACTTTTCAATTTATGTGCCTCTAGTCTATTTCTTGGGGTTTCTCCTCTCGCCAAATAAGCATGAAGATCCGCTCGCCAATCTATGCTTCTGTCTTTTGTTTCTTCCTCGCCAATTTCTACGATCATCACATCTGTCTCTTCTTCTTCTTTATTTATTGATGGTAATAAAAGTTTTTGAATTTTTATGCATCTCGCAACTGGGTTTGTCATCATGCTGGATATGAAAGCAAAAGCATCTGGGAGTCTATTATATTTCCTTGATATGTGCCTCCACTTTATTTTTGGAATTCTCGCAGATAATTCTTCCACGAGTCTTTTGTATTTCCTTATAGAAGGTTCATTTGTTGTATATTCTCCAGTTATTTGGCGAATAACCAGTTGAGAATCGCTGGTGATTCTAGCATTCTCCAACTTCATCTCTATCTCAAACTTTAGAGCATGGATCACAACCTCATATTCTGTCTCATTATTAGTGGATGTAAATTCCAACATGAATGAAAAAGTTGTTTTCTCTCCTTCTGGCGAAATAAAAACAACCCAATCCCATTTCCTTCTCCATTAGATGATCCATCCACTAATATCTCTCATCTATTAGGTTCTGTTAATAATTCTTTTGGATCTCCATGGTCCTCTTCTATATCCATCATTTCTTCCACAGCTTCATCATCTTCCAAAGGAAATTCGGCTAAGAAATCTGCGATGACTTGTGATTTTGGCGAAGATAGAATTTCATAGTTGATATCGAAGTGTCCCACTTGTGCATTCCATCCTTCGACTCTGCCTGATCTTTTTGAATTTTTCATTACTGACTCAATTGGCACTTTTGTTAACACTTTGATCTTATGTGCTTGAAAATAGATACGAAGCTTGAAGGTTGCATGCACCAATGCTAAAATTAGCTTCTCAATCTTTGAATAATTTTTCTCTGCTGAATTAAATGTTTTACTAATATAATAAATTGGTTTCTCTATTCCAGCATCTACTCGTAGCAATACCGCACTCAGCGCGTACGTGGTTGTCGCGAGATAGATTAATAACTCTTCTCTCGGTTCAGCTTTCTGTAAAATAGTTATATTCATTAAATGTTCTTTCATTCCCCGAAAAGCCTTTTCACATTCATCTGTCCACTTGAACTTTGTCCCATTTTTGAGTACACCGAAAAAATGCTTGCATTTGTCAGAAGATCGCGAGATGAATCTTCCAAGCGAGGCTAAAAGTCCATTCAATTTTTTTACATCTTTTACTGTAGCTGGTGTTGGCATATCGCGAATCGCTTACACCTTTTCTGGATCAACTTGTATTCCTTCTTTTGATACAATATACCCCAGAAACTTTCCTGAAGTTGCTCCAAAAGTACACTTGTCGGGATTCACTTTGATATTGAATTGCCGCATTTGTTCGAAAATCTCTTTCAAATCTTGCACATGATTCTCAGCTTCCTTACTTTTGATTAGCATATCATCTACATACACTTCCAATATTTTGTGGATCCACTTTGCAAACACCTTCTCCACCTCTCTTTGATATGTTGCACCAGCATTTCGTAAGCCAAAGGGAATCTTTGTATAACAATATAATCCTCTTGGAGAAAAAAACGCGGTATGCTCTTGGTCTTCTTCAGTGAGAGGGATTTGATTATATCCTTTGTATCCATCTAATGAAGATATTCTTGCATTTCCCGCTGCTGATTCAACCATCTTTGGGATATCTGGTAGTGGAAAACTATCTTTAGGACAAGCTTTGTTTAAATCAGTAAAATCTATGCAAATTCTTATTCCTTTATTATTTTTTGGGACCACCACCATATTTGCAATCCACTCTGGATATTTTGCTTGCCTTATAATTCCTGCATCGCGCATTTTCTGTAAGTCTTCTTCTATTTGAGAATGGTATGTTGTTGCGATTTTTCTTATTCTTTGTTTGAATGGCCTTATGTTTTTGTTGATTTCTAATTTATGACATGCTACTGATGGATCTATCCCTGGAATTTCATCCATGTTCCACGCGAAAATATCTTTGTATTCTCGCAAAAGATTTATAGTTCTTAATTCCTCATCTGTCTCCATTCTAGTCCCATGATGGGGTTTTAATTGTGTACCGCAAGTTCACGACTATCGATTGGATAGTATGCAAGCACGGGTCGTTCCACTGGGACTAACTACTATTACTTTTAATTTCTAATTAAAATAAAATGCTAGAAAGAATAATTAAGAGATCAATAATAAGAAAATGTGATAAAATAAGAAGATAAGAAAAACCCCAAGGCTTGGAATTTCACTACTATTATGTATACTAGATTATTCAACCATTTCTCTTTAAAATTCTTCACAAAATTGCTCGAGACGATTTAGGACCAATTTGTATGCCTCAGATGATATAACGTTAGGCTCAATTGAATTTCTCAAAATACTAATAATTCATTCCATTTAAAGGTGCTGATCTCTAAAATAAGAACATAAAATCTTTGATTGAAGCACAAGGACATATGAAAAGAATTATTATCATTACCAAGCAAGAAAATAGGACCAAGAAGAATTATTATTGAAAATGAAGTAGAACTCTCTTAATACACATCATAGGGCTTCATCCGAAGCCCTCGTGAAGAGATTATTTCATTACAAAGAAAAATAAAAAGAAATAAATGAACTAAAACTATTTGCTCAGACTCCGGACCTCGGACCTCCCTTTTCCATCTGCTTCAACCAGTATTTATAGTTTTCAAAGGAAACTACTTTCCTTTAGCATATCCATTACCACATCATTTCCCCTATGAGAATGCACCATATGTCAGGACAACATAAAATCCTCAAATAAGAATGTGCCACGTGTCAAATAATATAATTCTCATGCATTTACAATTTTCCTTATTTTGGGAATTTTTATTCTTTATCAACTCCAACCATAAAGAATAATATTCTTTCCATACTCTTTATATATATTTAATTCCCATCAATTACTCCATGTAGATTTATTACTTAACACTTTTATTTTCTTCACTAAAATAAGTATCTCCATATATCTTTTTAATATCTTGTAAATGATGTCGACATAATGGGCTCCACATTTTCCACACTCCCATATCCAAATAATTGGACAAATAAAATAATTCTCCATCTTCTTCCTTTTGTGCCTAACCCGTTAAATTATAAATCACTTTATTTCTTCCATTTTACGAGCAGAATTCCACATTTTAGTCCATCGAGCTTTATTTCTCAAAAAACTGCAAAAATAAATAAAATCATCAAATATGTACAAAATAAAGAACTAAATAAATGTAAATTTGAGTAGTAAATATGTAAGAATTAAGCACTCATCACACCCCCAAACCTACATTTTGCTAGTCCCGAGCAAAACTGAAATGAAAATCCTAACTCACTGTCGCAGGCATCGTCGATTGCATTTAGCGTATGCAATAAGCCTTTAAACCCCTAGGTGGCCCTAGTGGACGAGTTATAGTCTCGTGAGAGTTTACCAGAGGTGTACCCACAAAACCTTTACTCCAAATTGGTCACAAGTATTCCAAGAGCTATGAGGACATAAAATTTCTCAACCTATCGCCAAGTAACTAGAATGCCAAAGAAATTAAAGGTATCAGCTCAAAAGCTGAATAAATAAAAGGGGAGACACATCTGCAATACTGCTAGATAAAGAGATATCCGCTACACAGCTAGATAAACATTGTAAGATGCATCCGCTTTACAACTGGATAAGATTAGGAGAGAGATAAAGATGAGAGGGACATCTGCTACACAGCTGGATAAATTATGTGTGATGAGTTGAACCAGTGTTAGAAAGATCTTGTGCCAGATGGAAATCGGACTAACAAAGCAACCAATATGCATCCCTCTTTGACTCTCTCATAGTGCTCAGTAGAAACAACGTCTTCTTCGGCTTCAACTGTTGATGATAAACTCTTGAACTTCGTAGAACTTTGACAATTAACTCTTTTCTTCGATTTCTTGCTTGAAACTTCCTTGAAGATTTCTAATGGCCTTATTGAAACATAATAATTTTTTTTTTATGTACATTTTTATTTATTTATTCATTTTTCATTATTTTTTTCATTACACAATAATAACAAGACTAATATTTTCATGGCCATGAGATAAGGACTTTAGCACTTGGATCTTCGCAACTTGAAATATCTTGGTATCATGAACTTCAATAACTTACATCGTTTGATTTTCTTTGCTCTAAGTCTTCAACTTTGATTTTTGAATTTTGCTTATAAACCTTAAACGTCTTCAACTTTCTTCTTAGATTTTGATGTCGCTTCCTTGTTGATGATGATAACCTTCTACTGAAAGAGAGTCGTAACCAAGACTACATGGGAGGTTGCTTTGTCTTTCTGGCATTTCCTTCTGACCTAATTGTCTTCCTATCATGAATGGTTAGGCCCATCACGATTACCCTCTAAAAGGAACATGTTCTCTCCTGATTGTCAATGATCTCAATGTCTTTTTCTCTAATGTCTCAGTAGAATGTTATCCCTAGCAATTCCTATTTCTATCTTTTCGGTGAGAAACAGTATGTAAACTTATCTAAAAGAATATTACGTGACTCTAAATGTTGGAGATTTTTGGTACAACTAAAAAATTTCTCCCTTACCCCCAAACCTAAATTGAACATAGTCCTCGATGTTCCAGATATAAATATGAATGCATGAACAAAGAGAAATGCTGATCAAAAGAAAAGAGATAGGGAACGATGTTACCAGGACCATGTACCACAAGGATGGGTTGCCTCCCATTAAGCGCTAAGTTTAAAGTCTTCAGCCAGACATAAGAAAGAATTAATCACTTTATATCATAAAGCAATATCCGAAACAACTGCGGATCATCTGCATCAAAAAGTGTTAACACAGATAGAAGGAAACTGCAACATACCAAGAATAAACATAGCACACCTTTGCCTAGTTTCCTGTTTAAGACAACTATATCTAGTTGTGGTTCAGGTTCTATAAAGGGGTCTAAATAAAATATTTTCATGGGCTGCACCTCCTCATAAGTGAGATCTGAAATATCAGGTTTTAAGGTCTGGAAAAATTTAGAAGCACACAAAAATAACCAGAATAATTGAGGATCCTCTAAGTCAATCAGACTTGACTCACACAATTGACCATAATGATGGTCATTCTTCTGAAGATGTGTTGACAATTTTAAATTCCTAAAATAATTAGGTTTAGTTCTCAAAACTATATAATGACACATTTCGAAATGAGATACTCCCACATTTGGTAAATAAAATCTTGGTGGGACAACAAAATCAATTATGGTATCTTGGACCGGATTAACCACATCAACCAGAGGATGGGTTTCTATCAACTGAGTTTCTTTTTGGACATAACCAGGTTCAAGAAAACGTGCATGAAGATAGTCTCTTAATATGGTAGAGGCACATATGTCTAGTCCCAAGTTAGGGGACTTTACAAGAGTCAAGGGTAAACCACGGGGAGACTGATATTTACCCCCAAACCTAGAGTTGTCAATATCCTTCGATAAACTAGTCACAATTTCCTTATTGTCTAAATTATCAGATTTAGGAAAATGGTCTTTTATTTCTTCTAGGTTGTAATCGTGTGGTTCTACATTTCTATAATTCTCAGAAGGGACTATTGTTTTCGAATCACTAGACCCTAAAACACTAGTCTCAGGATAGACTCTTTCCTCTAAGCCATCCTCGTCTTCGTAATCACAATAATATACTTCACCGTCTAAAATAATGGTATCCCTAGTCAAATCCTCATCCTTTTGAATAGGTGAATAATCATCAATATTATTAGGATTTGAACTAGAAACAACATTATAATCATAAGGCTCAATTGGTGTAACAATTTCCTCATCACCATGATTATGTATTTCAAATTCTTCATCAGCACTATCCTCATCATCATCACAATATGAAGATGGTTGAACCTTATCTAATTTGCAATTAAGTTCATTTAGAGAAATACGTAAAGCTGCAATTCTTTCCTTTGTATCTAAGTCATGCCTGAGTGACTCTTCATAAAATTGTTCCCTTAGTATGTCATTCCTATTCAAATTTTCAGTCAACTGCTTGAGTGAATTTTCTAAAGAAAGACTAGGATCATAAGAATTATTTTGTTGCAACTGCTTCATTAAATCCTCCAAAGATGGAGAACTTACATTTTGATCATTACAATATTGCTCATTCGCCCGTTCATATGATTGATGGCCGTGCGAATAGTAATTTAGATCACCATGGTAAGAACCATAACCCTCAGAAGGTCGGTAATGGTCCCAAGTACTATCCACACTACTGACATAGTACGGATAATGTCCAATTTCAAATTCAGGTCGATATTCATTGTATTGGTCTTCATAATACCAGTTCGACATTTTTTTTTTTGGGTTGTACGTGCAAATGCAAGGTCGACTAAAATTGGTAGGCTCAGGTTACCTTAAGAAAAATATACCTACAGTCAAAGACTGGTCAACGGTACTTGGCTAAGGTTTGTGGAATTTCGGCTGGTAACTCCCATAAGGCCCAAGGCACGGGTTCAGCGTACTTCTCCACGGGTTTCCTAAAATCGGTTGTCTGACGATGCAATTGGTGTGTGCACGTGTATATATATTTTTTCAAATAAAGAAAATAAAAGGAAAGAATTAAAAAAATATTTACAAAATTAAAAAGAATCCTAAACTAATTATGTACAAAGAGAATAAAATCTAAAAAATCAAAAAACTTCCTAAAATAATTATTTACAAAAACAAACAAAATAAAATTTGGATACTTACCTGTTTAGTGCGCAAATTTTATTTTCACTTTAAATCTCCAATTATCCTGCACACCAAAAATAAAAAGATACCCAAGTAAAATCTAAAAATATAATAATAATAATCTAAACTATCCTAATATTTTAAAATTTTAATAGAAACTAAAAATGACAATTATCAGTCCCCGGCAGCGGCGCCAAAAACTTGATGGGATTTTAATTGTGTACCGCAAGTGCACGGCTATCGATTGGATAGTATGCAAGCACGGGTCATTCCACTGGGACTAACTACTGTTACTTTTAATTTCTAATTAAAATAAAATGCTAGAAAGAATAATTAAGAGATCAATAATAAGAAAAGGTGATAAAATAAGAAGATAAGAAAAACCCAATGCTTGGAATTTCACTACTATTATGTATACTAGATTATTCAACCAATTCTCTTTAAAATTCTTCACAAATTTGCTCGAGACGATTTAAGACCAATATGTACGCCTCGGATGATATAACGTTAGGCTCAATTAAATTTCTCAAAATACTAATAATTCATTCCATTTAAAGGTGCTGATCTCTAAAATAAGAACATAAAATCTTTGATTGAAGCACAAGGACATATGAAAAGAATTATTATCATTACCAAGCAAGAAAATAGGACCAAGAAGAATTATTATTGAAAATGAAGTAGAACTCTCTTAATACACATCATAGGGCTTCATCCGCAGCCCTAGTGAAGAGATTATTTCATTACAAAGAAAAATAAAAAGAAATAAATAAACTAAAACTATTTGCTCAGACTCCGGACCTCGGACCTCCCTTTTCCATCTGCTTCAACCAGTATTTATAGTTTTCAAAGTAAACTACTTTCCTTTAGCATATCCATTACCACATCATTTCCCCTATGAGAATGCAACATGTGGCAGGACAACATAAAATCCTCAAATAAGAATGTGCCACGTGTCAAATAATATAATTCTCATGCATTTACAATTTTCCTTATTTTGGGAATTTTTATTCTTTATTAACTCCAACCATAAAGAATAATATTCTTTCCATACTCTTTATATATTTAATTCCCATCAATTACTCCATGTAGATTTATTACTTAACACTTTTATTTTCTTCACTAAAATAAGTATCTTCATATATCTTTTTAATATCTTGTAAATGATGTCGACATAATGGGCTCCACATTTTCCACACTCCCATATCCAAATAATTGGAAAAATGAAATAATTCTCCATCTTCTTCCTTTTGGGCCTAACCCGTTAAATTATAAATCACTTCATTTCTTCCATTTTACGAGCACAATTCCACATTTTAGTCCATCGAGCTTTATTTCTCAAAAAACTGCAAAAATAAATAAAATCATCAAATATGTACAAAATAAAGAACTAAATAAATGTAAATTTGAGTAGTAAATATGTAAGAATTAAGCACTCATCACACCCCCAAACCTACATTTTGCTAGTCCCGAGCAAAACTGAAATGAAAATCCTAACTCACTTTCGCAGGCATCGTCGATTGCATTTAGCGTATGCAATAAGCCTTTAAACCCCTAGGTGGCCCTAGTGGACGAGTTATAGTCTCGTGAGAGTTTACCAGAGGTGTACCCACAAAACCTTTACTCCAAATTGGTCACAAGTATTCCAAGAGCTATGAGGACATAAAATTTCTCAACCTATCGCCAAGTAACTAGAATGCCAAAGAAATTAAAGGTATCAGCTCAAAAGCTGAATAAATAAAAGAGGAGACACATCTGCAATACTGCTAGATAAAGAGATATCCGCTACACAGCTAGATAAACATTGTAAGATGCATCCGCTTTACAGCTGGATAAGATTAGGAGAGAGATAAAGATGAGAGGGACATCTACTACACAGCTGGATAAATTACGTGTGATGAGTTTGTAGTTGCAGGAATTCCCACACTACACCCTATTCAAGAATTTATCAATATTTATGACATAATTTGAAGATTAAAGACACTTTTTATTAATTTGATCTTAAGGAATTACAGAAATCAAGAACACAGAACACTTGATAAAAGATTTTCTCTCTCTTAAAACTTTCCTTGCACTCAAAAATTCATCTCTCCCTCTGGAACTATTCATCTCCTTTATATAGGTATTTACATAGTGGATTACAGCTCATGACAGCTCATTTGCAGCTAAGATCCCCTTCAATTTCGGATCTGAGTAACTGCGATAAATCGCAGTTAGCACCGCCTTTATCTTTCGCAGGTTTTATTGATATGTCGCAGACATGTCACACTTTTTTCGTGTTTCCGTCATTTTCAATCATTACGTCATTGTTTAAGTCATCTTTGGTTGTCTCGCAGAATTGTTGTTTATTATTGATGTGTCGCGGATCTGTTGTTTATTTCACAAGAATATTGTTGTAACAATATTCTGACCCTACATCTTGCCTCTTCTCATATCTTTTCTGCGAAGAAGATAAAGATCATGAGAACTTAAGTTTTTTTTGATTTGCCGCAACTCCTTGTCTTTTCACATTCCCTTCATTCTGACACGTCTCTGCATCCATCGCTAAATATTCTATGCGTGTTTTTTCTCTCATTTATCCATTGACACGTCTTTTTTCAACCGTTGAATTCTGACCATTCATGTCTTTTCTTCATTAAATGCATTGATGTTTTCGAGAATCTTCTTTCCTTATAAATATCTTCTTCGCTAATCTCCCCTCTTCTTTTTACTCTCTCTTTTTTCCTTTCTTCTTTACTTCTTCTCTGCAACTCTATTGTTCTTCATCTTCTTCGGAAAATTCCGGATCTATTACTGTTTCAATTTTATTTCCTTATTCTTATTCATCTAAATCGTCGTTCCCGTACTAAAAAATGGCCCCTGCTAAAAAATTAGGTCAACCCACTTTAATAAAACACCAGCAGAAACTTCAAACTTTAGGTTTTGCACTTTCTGAGATTCTTGGTCAATCTTCAGACTCTGACCTCTCCATTGATCTAGCTTCAAGATTTCCTTATTCTAATGAAAAGATCCTTATTTCGCTAGGTCAATTAGAAGCTGGCCTTCCTATCCCTCTTTATGACCCAAAACTCCCTCTTTTTTATCAAATTATTTCTCATGCCAAACTTTCACGAGCAATCTACCAATTAAGTGGAGATTGTATTCGTCTCATTCTTGAATATGCCTCTCGTGGAGCTGGTAAAGGATCTCGCTATCCTGATTCTGCGAGACATCCTGATTTTAAAGATATCCCAATTATTCCTGTGAAATATACCGTGGAGAATTTCTTTGCGAATTATCAAGTAATTCCCATGAAGAAAGAGAGCACATGTTGGGCTGTTCGTTTAAATAAGGATAAAAAAGTTGCGAAAGATAAAATTCTTATGCAAGATATAGATTATCATTCAAGTAAAAACCAAGGTCCTCGCTTCTCAAAATATGACAAGTGGTGCAAATTTCCTCTCCTCCTAGAAGGTCCATATATTTTTGGCACTCTTGATATTCCTGCGGATCTTTCACATCTTGCATCGTATCGTCCTTGGGTTTTTAATTGGCCTGAAAAGAATTCTGAGGTATATCCCGCAAAGTTTTATCATTATTCGCAAACTTAGTTAAATATATTATTCTTACTAATTATTGAAACATCTTTTATCGTATTGAAAAATGAAGGCTAGTTACGCCGATCTTCAATCCCCATCTCTTACAAATTTTGAAAACCTTCACAGATGAAGTAAGAAACAATCTTCTATAATCTTTAACAATATATTGTTGCCCCTGTTTCTTATCTTTATGTGTGATTGTTTTCAAGGAAATTCCATTTGTCGCGGTGGTTGAAGCCAAAGATAAAGGCAAAAGAGTATTAACCCCAAATGAAAGTTCTGGTACTTCCCCACGCCGCAATAAAAATCAAACCACGGATGGTCCTCCAGAGAAGAGAAGAAAAACTCAACCACTTCTTCCGCTTAGAGAGAATCCTATTATCGCTGAAAAAGATAAAGAATTTGAAGAAAATGATGGGGTAAACCATGACGTCACTGTGGGCACTTCAACACATTTTTCTTCTACAAGAATTAGATCTGCGATGGGTATCTCTCAACCTGAGACTCCAATGGATCAATTATCAAATATTTTTAGGAATCCAATGCAAGGTGTTGGTGAGGATGATATCACTCGTACTTGCGATTATCTCTCGAAAATCTGCGATGCTTCGATCTTGACTAATAATAAAGATCTCAAAGGAGTTTCCAGATTTATCGACTCAAGTTTTCTTCACGCGCTAACTTCGCTGGTATGCCCCTTTCCTTTATTTTTCTTGTAGTAAATTTTATATTTATCATGTGTATCGAAGATCTTTTACTTATCCTTATTCATTTTCTCTTTTCTATCGCAGACTGCTAGAGCTTCCTTTTCTGTTGCTTCAGAATTAGAAAATAGATTATCAACATCGCAGAAAAGGCTTACTGATTCGCAATCTGAATCTGCGAAACTTCGTGAAAGAAATAAACAATATGAAGCTGAAATATCCCTTCTCCGCGAAAAATGCAAGCAATTGGAAGTATCTGGAAATACTGAACTCCTTACTAAAAACAAATCGCTTGAAGTAGAAGTTGAAGTTCTTCAACAGAAATTAGTTGACAAGGATAAGTTCTGCAAAAAAATTTATTGGTATAAATCTTTTCTCTCTTTAATATATATATATTTTTTTTTACTTTTCTTCATTCTTGCTATTTTATAGCTTATTTGAGCAACCATTTTGCAGATGCCTATAATCTTACTAATGAAGCTATTATTCTCAATTCTTTTGATCAACCCATAGATGAAACCACTCTTCTTCAGCGTCTTAATGACGCTTTAAATAATTATTCAGACGAAAAAATTAATACTCTGTCCCTTGATGAGCTTAAATATCAGGTTTCCCTTATGAGAATGGACTATAGATCTACCTTGAGTATGTCCAATAGTTTAAATACTTGCATAGATGAATTTAGAGATAAAATCAAAGTCTTAAAATCCAAGAAGAGTGAACTTGAGAAGGATAAAGAACGCATTACTCTTCAAGGCGCTGAAGCTCTATCAAAATTTCGCAATACCCTTATTGATACTGAACTTGAGAGAGATAGACTTAAGGATGAAAATTTTAAACTTCTTAAAAGAGAAAAACAAATTCGTTCCCATCTTCTTATTCAAAATGATGATGAATTCGCATGGGATGCGGCAATTCTCGATAATGCTAGGAAAAACTTAGCAATAGATGTCAGTCTTCATACCGAGCAAGCAACCTTGATACAAGAAATTATTCATGAGAGAGAAGGTTATTTATTGCTCCTCTAACATCTTTATACTTTTTTGTAGATTTTCAACGAATTTCTAATTTGTTATTGTTCCATCGTTGTAGTTGCAGGAATTCCCACAACACACCCCTTATAATATCTTGATAATTATCTCTTGATCTAAACTAATTTGATATTTAAAATTCTAAAAATTGTAAATAGACACACGGATTTTTACATGGTTCGATCAATTTGATCTACATCCATGATTCTCTACTATGATTGTTAAAGTTTATATTTGATTTTACATTTGATAATCTCCATTAATGGAATTCTAAATCTAGTTTTGGGGAAGAAGATGATAAAGAAAAATACATTTTCTCTCTCTAAAAGTCTTTCTGAAAAATATATCTCTCTCCTAAAACTTTCTCTCTCCTCAAGACTCTCTCAACTCTAAAAAATACATCATCCCTTTCTGGACTTACTTGAACCCTTTATATAGGAAATTACATAGTGGGTGACAACTAAGTTTTCCCCTTCTTTCGGATCTATTTTGCGATTTCATCGCGGTAATTACAATGTTAATATTTGCCAACTTTTGTAATCCTCGTGAAACAATATTCTTCTAATATGCCTCTTCAATCGTCAACTTCGTCATTCTTTGAATTATTTTGTGACGCTCGTGAAATGTTGTTGAAGATTTTTTAGTAACGCTCGCAGAAGTGTCATTAATCTCTCGTGAATATAATTGTGGCGATATTCTGATCCTACATCTTGCCTCTTTTTTCTTGAATATTGCTTGAAAAGTAATTTTTAAGAAAAAATCTGTTGTTGTAGCAGTCTTTGATTTTTGTTGATGAAGGAATGAGCGAAAGAATATTGGACTTGAAAAGTATATACTTGCCTCTATTATTTTGTGAAGTTCCATATCTTTGTTAAGTAAATAAGAAGTATTAACTCTTGAAGTGCTCGTGAAGTATGAAGTATCCATGAAGAAATATAAGAAGTACTCAATCTTCAAAAAATAAGAAGTATCCGTTCTTTAATGAAAGTCATAGTATTGCATCTGTTCTCGTGAAATTATTACTTCATTTTTGGTGAAAATCCTAGTCCATTTTGGAAATGATTCTTGCGAGAAGATAAAGAACATAAAATGTTTTCTTGGTAATCCACAGTTGCCTCTGTTCTTTATCTACGAAGGAAGGATCTCTGAGAAAATGTTAAATGAACGAATTGCCTCTGCCTCATTTGACAAAATGATCATATTCTGCGAAATAATCACTTCTCCTGCAAAATTCTGGAATGGTCTGCAATATGCTGAACTAGTCCGAAAATTTATGAATGTTTCTGCGAATTTCTGAATGTTTCTGCGAGGCTCTAAATGTTTCCGCGAGATTCTTAAATAATGCTTTGAATAGTGACGATGAATAGTGGCGAGATTGTGAATAATGCTACGAGATTGTAGACATTCCTCTTGAGAGACTCTGAAAAATACTTCTGAGAAACTCTGAATAGTATTTCTGAGAGATTTTGAATAGTACTTGCTTTCTCTTTTGCGATGAACAAATCTTTCCTGCATTCTTACAAGAAAATAATTAATGTTTGAGATTATTCTATTGGTCTTATTTTGCCTTCCTAGTTAAAGGTCTTATTTTGCCAATTTTTCTCTTTGCGACAAAATCGCAGGACGTCTTTACATTTGCATGTATTGACCCATTGATCTTGCCTTATCATTTCTCTTAAGGCTTTTTGGCCTGTTATGCGACAATATTACAAGTCTAAGTTCTCTCGCGAGATCAAAGTCTCATGACATTGCCGTCTTGCGATGAAATCGCAGGACGTCTTTACACTTTCATGTAAAAACCCATTAATCTCATCTTAACTTTTTCTCATTTGGCTTTTTGCCTCTGTATAATTTACGCGACAATATGACAGGCCTAAATGATCTTACGATCTTAGAGCCCCATGAAATTGCCATCTTAAGACACTTATCAGCTCCCTAATGGAGGGTGCCGCCCTTATCTTCCCCCTGGTTGCCCCTTCAAGGAGGGCACATCGGCCATACAAGACTAGCTCCTCCCATCCAGATTTACCAACAACCAGTTGTTTTCGTAGCTTCTTGTCCTTTATGCCTATATGTCTTATAGTTACAAGACTACACCCTAGGTGGGATTTTCTTCAGGCCAAGTGCATTGTAGCCAAGACTTACCAAAGATGGCCAGGGTAGGTTCATCCGTCCCGGGCACCCTTGGCTAAACCGTGTACCTCGGCGCCTTGGTCATACTTTGCACTTCTTGGAAGAGATCCTCGGTTGTCCAACCAGGGTATAACCTTATAAAGCTGGAAATCCAAGATCTCTCTCCCGGATAGGTTTTCTTTAACCCCAACATCTGCATGACTCAGGTTCCAGTAGCGGTATAACCTTATCGCTGAATCATGTAAAGAGATACCCCCCTTATAACGTGCTTGTAGGTCTTACGAAATTGTATTTGCGAACTAGGTTGCACGCCATAAAGGTTTGTCCCATTCTTTAAGTCTCTGCGAAATTTTATTCGCGTTTCTCGCGATATTTTCGCGTTTCTTCATTCTTTCATTTCTGTAAATTCTTTACATAATCTTGAATAATCTCGCGATTACACTCGCAGCTTTGATAAAAATTTCTTTTGCTCATTTCTGTGAGTTGAAATATTCTTTTAAAATCTTTTGAAATCTTAGAAATATTCTTTGAAATCTTGCAATTTTATCGCATTTGTTAAACCAAAAATTTCTTTCTGTAAAAGAAATATTCTAGAGAAATCTTGCGATTGTATCGCGTATTTTTGAAATTTGAAATCTTAGAAATTTCGTTTTTTGTAACTTTAGAAATCTTCGAAATTTTTTGCGATAATTCCATTTTCTATAATCTTTTGAAATCTTTGTAATCTTACGAGGGTATCGCTGTTTTGGAAATGAAATCAATTTTTTTTGAAATCTTAGAAATCTTTGCGATATTTTCATTTATTGTAATCTTTGAAAAATTTTGTGATCTTTAAATTTTTTGCGATGATCTCATTTTTTATAATTTTTTGATTTTTTGATTTTTTTTTTTTTGAAATCTTGCGATTATACCACTTTTGGTAAATTGAATCAAACATTTTTGAAATCTTTTGAAATATTATAAATCTTTAATAATTTTCAACTACATTTTTAGAAATCTTAGAAATGTTCTTTGAAATCTGGCGATAATATAAATCAATAAATTTCATTTTCTGTAAATAAAATATTCAAGGAAGTGGTACTTAGCTTTTTGGCGATTTTCTGTTGCTGCCGTTTCTCGCGAAGTATTTGATTTGCTCGTGAAATAAGAAGAAATGAGAAATGAACTCTTGTCCTGCTTCTTGTATACTGTCACATCATACCAACTGTTCTAATCCTCTCCTGCGATATTAACTTGCGTTATTCTCGTCAACTTTTTTCTTTACGAGGAGACTTTGCGAAATAAACACCAACTCTCTTCTCCTGTTTGAGAAATTTTTGTGTGAATCTGACTTTTTTCTCTTGCTAATTAGGGCTGGCGATCTTCACTAACTTCGCAAAAATTAAAGGACGGCAAAATATATAAAGCACCTCCTAAGTATTAACAATATACCATCACCCTGTCAATATTAAAGTGACACCCTAAGTATTAATAATATACCATCACCCTCTCGTCAAAATATATAAAGCACCTCCTGATTTGCTTGGTCTTCTCATATAATTCCAATGCTGACGAGAACATCGCCAAACTCTTTACGTAATCGCCATCACTAATAGATTTGATAAAGAATCTTCTCTCCTCCCAATTCTTAATTGATGGCGATGTGAACATGTGAAGACATGTGAATATAATAGTACAAAATGTATGAAACTTAGAGAAAAGAATACTTTGATATGGGACTAAAATAACCACTACTTGCTTGTTTCGTCTTCTTATATTTCTTCTGATCGTATGAAACTCTACTACTTGCTTGCGATAGTCACTTGCGATAACATTCGTGAATTGATTTCGCCAGTACTTCCACTTCTCTCTCCATTAATAATTCAAGATTGCTTTCCTCTTTCTATCATCACTTAGCTGCTCGAAATGATAATTTCGAACACCTCTCTTCTTTACTATGTTCTCATCCCATAGGCAATGCTAGAAAATGAAAATTACTCTCCTTTTCTTTTCTGAATTTTTCTCCACTCATTTTGCAGGGTGAACATTCTTGGCGGGATAATCGTCAACTGTTTTCTTTGCGAGAAGACCTGCTATTCATTTCTTCTTTGCTTGCTCGTGGTGGATATTCACATTGCTCCATGAACCATATATGCTGGCATCGATTTTTGTTAATACGGTAAGATTCGCAATTTTTTTTATTTTTTTTGTCATGTTGTTGATTGAAAATGATCTCTTCACACTATAAAAATATGGTCCCCTTCATCTGCGACACTTTTGCATGCAAACTTCTTTGTCTCCGCTGCTGGTCCTACTGGTTGCCTTCTTTGTCCTTCTTCACTCTTTAGCATTGATACTCGCGGATTTGAAGTTGCATGACGTCCTTGATAATAATAATTTTACTTTGGTTGATTCATCTGAAGTGATGGTCTCCAAGTTGCACTGGCGATGTTCTCCAAAAACCAACAGTAAAACTCAATTAAAAATTTCATGGGAAAGTGTTAGTTGACATATAATTACGTATGACATGGGCTATCGCCAAAAGTCTATACTCAATTAAAATTTTTACTTTTTATAATAATTTTATGAAAGGGTTATCGCAAAAAGAATTAACATATACTCCGTAATTACGTATACATGAAAGAAATAATAAAGTGGATCCTATCTAGTAAGGCTTGTTGGGGCATATTCCTACCCTACATAGCATCAATTTCAATACTAGCATGAAATTATTTGAAAATGTTTCAAAACTAAACTAACCAAATTCATACTAATAAGAACAATTAACTAAGTTACGGTGTTATGATCATGGCATAGGCACGTTCCACTTAGTTTTTTAGTGTCACTAGTGGATTTGTCTACTTAGTAAGGACAGTTCTATGATAATTATTTAGGGATGAGAATTATTCCTGATGGGATGTTGATGGTCTGCAATTTATTACTCATAAATTCCTTATGTTGGTCATCCTGGCGAGCTGCTTCATTGATTGATTGTCTTCTATTTACATTTCCCTGCTATCATGCAGTACAATAAAAAAATGTACTGGTCCCCCTATTGCTGCAGCCTTCTCTTTTAAATTTTTTTACCATTGGTTAACTGTTTCCTCCATCGTTGGCTTAGCATTCCTTTTCTTCATATTCCCATGGGTCCTCTACAGAAATCATTTATAGTTTCTTTAAAATTGATCCTCTCGCCATACTATGTTGATTTCTTCTAAAGACATCACTATTTCTTCTAAAATAATAACGAGCACCTCGCAGTAATTTTCCTCTTGTAAGTTTACTGTTGCTAAGTTCTGCCGCAATATCATCGCAGACAATAATGAAAATTCTACCCACAAAGACAATATTAGTGAGCACCTCGCAGGAATCTCCCTTGAATCTTATTCTTTATTTCGCTGCTAACTCCTTTATATGGTTTAGTTTCATTTTATAAATGCCGCAGGTTTCTTATATTTCCACCTTTCTTCGTTCTCATTAATTTTTCTTTGCCACCAACTCATTTTTGCTTGAATATGCCCCTAGGACTCCTGCGAATTGTCCTACCAATAATTTGTGTGTCTTGTTCTTCACTGTAACAATAATCAAGTCAATAAATTAAATATATCAGCGGAAGTGTAATGATTGTATTCTCGCAAGGATTTTAATTTTCATGAAATGGATTCTGAAAACAACATTTGTAAATCTATACTTCGCAGAAACGATCAAAATTATATTTTCATGAAACAATCAAAATCGTGATTAAAATCGATGTATTTGTAATGATCTAATCTTTCATTTTTGACTTCAATCACAAAAATCATGTTCATATTAGTTGTCAAAATTATGATTAAATTCAAAGTTTATGGACGTAAATTTATGATCAAAACTCTTTTGAACTCAAAATATCAACTAAACATCAATTTTTGTGAAAAACAAAGTGTGATCGTTTAAAAATTCAAAATCTTCCGGATCCAGATTATTAAATATGATTAAAGAGATAAGAAAGAAATTGTCCTGTTTAAACAATTAATTGATGCCGATTCATTTTATTTGATTCCTATAAAGATTTCTTCGAATCTGCTCCTGCTTCCCAATTTTTTCTGCTTCTCTTTCTCTATAAACATTTCTCTTAAATTTTGTTGGCTGTTCTTCATCGTTCTTTTCCCAGAATTTCCATATTTTTCCCTGTATCTCATAGATTCAATCGAATTCATCATCAATAATTGCTAATTTCTATTTATCTTCCTCCCCTTAGTCGGCGCCAAAATGTAGTTGCAGGAATTCCCACAACACACCCCTTATAATATCTTGATAATTATCTCTTGTTCTAAACTAATTTGATATTTAAAATTATAAAAATTGTAAATAGACACACGGATTTTTACATGGTTCGATCAATTTGATCTACATCCATGATTCTCTACTATGATTGTTAAAGTTTACATTTGATTTTACATTTGATAATCTCCATTAATGGAATTCTAAATCTAGTTTTGGGGAAGAAGATGATAAAGAAAAATACATTTTCTCTCTCTAAAAGTCTTTCTGAAAAATATATCTCTCTCCTAAAACTTTCTCTCTCCTCAAGACTCTCTCAACTCTAAAACATACATCATCCCTTTCTGGACTTACTTGAACCCTTTATATAGGAAATTACATAGTGGGTGACAGCTAAGTTTTCCCCTTCTTTCGGATCTATTTTGCGATCTCATCGCGGTAATTACAATGTTAATATTCGCCAACTTTTGTAATCCTCGTGAAACAATATTCTTCTAATATGCCTCTTCAATCGTCAACTTCGTCATTCTTTGAATTATTTTGTGACGCTCGTGAAATGTTGTTGAAGATTTTTTAGTAACGCTCGCAGAAGTGTCATTAATCTCTCGTGAATATAATTGTGGCGATATTCTGATCCTACAATCGCAGAATCTGAAGAAAAACATTCCGCAAGGATAGCAGAACTTGAAGAAGAAAAAAGTAATCTTGCGAAAAATCTTGCTTCCCGTAATGATAAAATCACTAGACTCCGAGAGAAAATAAAGATATCCAATTCCAATTTGCGTAGCAATCTTCTCACCGTATGCAATAATGCTATTGAGAAAGTTTGTAAAGATAACGATCTTCCTCTTAGTATATATCCTTTTCTCTTGGATAACATCCCAACCAGTACTGAAGTACCAGTTATTTCTGACAGTGAGGTTGATATAGATGAGAATGAAAGCGAAGATGAAGAAGAAACTGATGATGAAGATAATGAAGACAAAGATGAAGATAATGATGAAAATAAATCTCAATAGTTTTGTTTTCTCTTTTTAACCTTCTCTTGTATTTCTTTCTTTCTTGTGATAATTATCTACGACAAATTGTATCATTCTTTCTGCAAGATATTTGTAACTCCTGATGTCTTTCAATATATAAATTCTCTTTTTTTTGCTCGTCTATCTCATTATTTATATGAATTTATCATATAATGATGAATAACAATATTTACTATGCTATATATCGTTCCCATACTTGCCTCTTGTTATTAATCTGCAATATGATAAATGAATTATCGCAAATATTTCTGCGAACCATCTGTTATATGATTCGCAGATATAACTTTTCTTGTGGTCTTATTTCGCCTTCCTAGTTAATGGTCTTATTATTCCACTTTTATGCGACAAGATCGCAGGACATTCTTACTTTACATGTAATAATCCATTGACCTTGTCTTATCATTATTTTTATCTCTGTGACAATATGATAAATCTAAGCCATCTTGTGAGATTAATCTCTCTTTGCTTTTTAAGACTTATGATATTGCCGTCTTTGCGATGAAATCGCCGGACGTCTTTGCGATTTATTTCCTCTTATTATTGATTTCATTTATCTCATCTTTTGATCTTATCGCAAAAACCCATTGATCTCATCTTAACGTTTCTCTTTAGGCTTTTTGGCCAGTCACGCGGCAATATGACGGGCCTAAATATTCTTGCGAATATAAAGTCCCATGACATTGCTGTCTCGTCACACGCGACAATATGACGGGCCTAAATATTCTTGCGAATATAAAGCCCCATGACATTGCCGTCTTTTTTGATACACAGCTCCCTAATGGAGGGTACCGCCCTTATCTCTCCCCCCGGTTGCTCCTTCAAGGATTATACATCGGCCATACAAGACTAGCACTTTCCCATCCGGTTCTGCCAACAACCAGTTGTTTTCGCAGCCTTGTCCTTTATGCCTTATATGGCTTATAGTTACAAGACTACACCCCAAGTAGGGTTTTCTTCGGGCCGAACACATCATAAGCCAAGACTTGCCATGGATGGCCAGGGTAGGTTCATCCATCCCGGGCACCCACAGCTCAACCGTGTACCTCGGTGCCTTGATCATACATTGCATTCCTTAGGAGAAACTCTCGAGCGCCCAACCAGGGTATAACCTTATATAATTGGGAATCGAAGTTATCTCTCCCGGATGGATTTTCTATAATCCCAAATCTCCATGACTAGGTTCCAGCAGCGGTATAGCCTTTCCCATAGCCATGCAAAGAGATACCCCCCTTATGACGCACTTTAAGGACATTGCCTCTTACGGAATAGAATCCGCGAACTAAGGTGTACGCCATAAAAGTTCGTCCCATTTTTATATATTTTTAGGCGATTTGCGCCCTTCTTATGCATTTGCATTTAAAAATTCTTATATGATTAGAAATCATCATCTTTTTCTTTTTAATAGAAAGATTCTCATTTTTGAGCCGAGTTTTTCTTTTAATTTTCACAACAGAGTTTTTCATTTGTTCGCAACACGATATTGTTGTACTTATTTTCTTATGTGTCGAATGATTATTCGCAATTTCTTTTTACTTATTTATCTTAAACTTGTTTGTTCTCCTGCGAAGAATGAAGGTTTCTACTTTTCCCCATCTTCGTATGATTAATCGCCATTGAATCTTTTGGGACAAAACTATTCTTGATGTATAACCTTTCCTCGCAACTCTATATTGTCCACCATCAATTTCTCAGCTCTCTGATTTTGCCTCCTGTTATGTTGTCAATTACGATTTCGGGCATTCCTTTCTTCGCAAGTATTAATGTCAACTTCATAACACTTTTTGCCTTCAAACCAATCTCCTTTAATTATCCCAATACCATGAGGATGTGGAAACTTTATGCATTGATGATATGTTGATGTTATACCCAAAATCCCATGGAGCCATGGTCTTCCAATTAAGGCATTGTAAGGAGATTCTATATCCACTACACAAAACTTGATTTTTGAAGATATCTTGTTCAATGGAATTTCCATAGTAATTTCTTCTTTTGGCTTGTTTGCAGTGCCATTAAAACCATAGATCTTGTAAGTTGAAGGGATTAACTCATCATCTCTTCCACCCATTGTGCGATATGTATGATAAAATAAAATGTCTACTGAGCTACCAGTATCAATTAAAACTTTATCTATTGCCCAAGAATCATTTGTTGCGTCATCATCATCTTCTTCTCCTTCTTCTCTGTATTTTGGATTTATCTCTAGTTTCACCACCAATGGGTTATCATGCATCTTCCCAGGTTATGGTATTTCTTCCGCAGTAAAAGAAATAACTTGTTTCTGCCATTCTTCTAACGGAGAAATCTTTGCAATATTCATCACCTCTCTTCCCTCTATATCCCTTGCAAATACTCTGCTTAGCACATTGTCATGGAAATCTTCTATCGTTTTCTGCGAATGTACAATTGAATTGCAAAATAGATTTTTTGTTGTAGCTCCTACTTCAATGACAAATGTTTCAGCTTCTTTTGCAACATTAACTCCGCAAATTTCTGGTGCTTGCGGAAATTGCTGCGGTTGTAAATATCTTGCTAGAAAATGATTTAATTTCCCCTGTTCAATCATTCGCAAAATAATTCTTTTTACATTTCTACAATTATGCACAGAGTGGCCATGAAAAAGATGATAAGGACAGAACTCTTGATTTTGGTTGTTAGGATGTGGTTCTTTCCCCATGTTCCAGGGTGAGGGTATGTTCTCCATCAGAATAATCACTTCCCAAATCTTGTTTATTCCGGTGTTTAAAGGTGGCAATTTGATGTCTTCCCACATATTCTTCTGTCCTCTTTGCTCTCTTGAATAATTCTGCCTCTGCCCACCATAAGTCTCCTGCGGTTGATCAAACCTTTGGACCTTATTATTGTTATTGCGATTATAAAAATTTCTCTCCTTTTCCAATTCCTCCTGATCTCTACTCCCCATTGCTACTATCTTATGTTGATTATCAGTCTCCATTTTCTCTCGCGGGTTTTGAGAAGTACTTGCTACTGTATTAATCATCCTTGGTAACAAACTTCCATTTGCTGCAAATAAATTTGCGCCTGTGTGAATTGGATACGACTCCATCTCATTTTGTTTTTCCTCCAAAGCAATGTATTCTTCCTGCAATTCTCGCAGTTCTGTCATGGTAATTGTGTTTTTAACTCTGAAGACCTGGATATATAATAGATTCGTCGCAAACATAGCATTTATGAAGGATAAGATGAGATATCTTTCATCCACTCTTCCTGTCATTTCACTACACATTGTCCTCCATCTTATCGTTAAGTGCTTTAAACTCTCACCAACTCTCTGTTTCAATCCAAACACATCTTCAATCCCAGGTCGTGTAAAGTTATTGCTGATGTATGCTCCTAAGAAAGTAGTTTGCAAATGCATGAACGAAGTTATTGTATTCTTTGGAAGACTTTCGAACCACTTCAATGCTTCGCCAGTCAAACTTGACGCAAAATATTTGCACAAAACAACGTCATGGTTCTCCCATTGTAGCATACATCGAATATAAGCTTTGATATGTTGGACAGCACATGTAGTCCCATCAAATATACTGGTCAATACCGGTAAATTACATTTTGGAGGTATCCCTCCTAATTGTACCTCTTGAGTAAATGGAGTTTTCGCAGCTTCCTCGATTTCCTCATCAAGTTGTCTTCTTCCTCATTCTCTTCTGTTATTTATCATTCCTCTCATTTCTGCTAATTCTCGCAAGATTTGTTCATTTCTATCAGAATTTTGCTCCATTGGCATTTTCAACGCAACCTCTCTTCGTCTGCGTTCATGTCTTTCTTGTCTTGCGATGATTCGCGCTTCTTCTCCAACATCTTGATTTTGCCTTCTTCTGCGATTTTCTTCTTCTTGCAAGTTAATTTGTCTTTCATTCTCTTCTCTGCGAATTTCCTCATCCCTTATTGTTTCTCTTCGTTGCCTTTCTATGTCTCTACGAATTCTCTCATATTCCTCATTGAGATTATCATTATTACGATTTTGCGCACGTCGTCGTTCTCGATTATCATGATTATTCTGACGCAACGCTGTTTGAATTTCTTGTTCTTCTACTTCTGCTCGCAATATCTCTCTTTCTCCTGCTAAATGTACTTGTTCAATATAATGCCTCACAATATCATCTTCGATTATTCTGCGATTTCTTCGAATCTCTTCATCACGTAACATTCTCCTTCTCTCTTTTTGATTTTCTCCCTCATCCTGATTATGTCTAATGTCTAAAGTTTCACCGCGTGGAATGTAACGATCATTTATCACATTCTCGCCAATATTTTGTATAGGGAGATTTTGTCTTGTTTCTTCTCTATATGATCTCGAATTTGATCTCATGCTGCTTCTCGATCTTATATTTTGCAACCTCAAATTATCCATTCTTAATTCATGATTTTGCCTTGTAAGATTGGCACGTTCTTCTGCCTCTAATCTTCTTTATTCCTGTATCCTTTGTCTCAAATCATCTACTACTTCATGCTCCTCATGAATTAGCCTTCCATCCATTTATTGATTTCTTTCCTCTTCTTGATTTTCCGTTTCTTCTATCAAATTCGACCTTCAAGTATGCACACTTACTCTATCATAATCCACATTTCTATCTTGTGCTCGTGTTTGTTGATTCGGTGGTTGGGTTGATTTTTTTACTCCATTTCTCCCCCTACTTCTTCCTGATCTGATCCTTAAAGATCCTTCCAATTCACCTGTTCCTTCCCCTGCAATTCTTTTACTTCTTCTCACTGTTGTTGGTGGTTCTGATGTATTTCTTCTCCTTCTAGCCATTTCTTCAATTCTAATAATTTCTTCAAATCTTCAAGCTGTAATTTGAAATTTCTCAAATTGATTCCTCCCTGTTTCTGGGCGCCAAAATGTAGTTGCAGGAATTCCCACACTACACCCTATTCAAGAATTTATCAATATTTATGACATAATTTGAAGATTAAAGACACTTTTTATTAATTTGATCTTAAGGAATTACAGAAATCATGAACACAGAACACTTGATAAAAGATTTTCTCTCTCTTAAAACTTTCCTTGCACTCAAAAATTCATCTCTCCCTCTGGAACTATTCATCTCCTTTATATAGGTATTTACATAGTGGATTACAGCTCATGACAGCTCATTTACAGCTAAGATCCCCTTCAATTTCGGATCTGAGTAACTGCGATAAGTCGCAGTTAGCACCGCCTTTATCTTTTGCAGGTTTTATTGATATGTCGCAGACATGTCACACTTTCTTCGTGTTTCCGTCATTTTCAATCATTACGTCATTGTTTAAGTCATCTTTGGATATCTCGCAGAATTGTTGTTTATTATTGATGTGTCGCAGATCTGTTGTTTATTTCACAAGAATATTGTTGTAACAATATTCTGATCCTACAGAGTTGAACCAGTGTTAGAAAGATCTTGTGCCAGATGGAAAGCGGACTAACAAAGCAACCAATATGCATCCCTCTTTGACTCTCTCATAGTGCTCAGTAGAAACAACGTCTTCTCCGGCTTCAACTGTTGATGATAAACTCTTGAACTTCATAGAACTTTGACAATTAACTCTTTTCTTCGATTTCTTGCTTGAAACTTCCTTGAAGATTTCTAATGGCCTTATTGAAACATAATAAAAAAAAAAATTAATTTTTTTTATGTACATATTTTTTTTTTTTTATTAATTTTTCATTTTTTTTTTCATTACACAATAATAACAAGACTAATATTTTCATGGCCATGAGATAAGGACTTTAGCACTTGGATCTTCGCAACTTGAAATATCTTGGTATCATGAACTTCAATAACTTACATCGTTTGATTTTCATTGCTCTAAGTCTTCAACTTTGATTTTTGAATTTTGCTTATAAACCTTAAACGTCTTCAACTTTCTTCTTAGATTTTGATGTCGCTTACTTGTTGATGATGATAACCTTCTACTGAAAGAGAGTCGTAACCAAGACTACATGGGAGGTTGCTTTGTCTTTCTGGCATTTCCTTCTGACCTAATTGTCTTCCTATCATGGATGGTTAGGTCCATCACGATTACCCTCTAAAAGGAACATGTTCTCTCCTGATTGTCAATGATCTCAATGTCTTTTTCTCTAATATCTCAGTAGAATGTTATCCCTAGAAATTCCAATTTCTATGTTTTCGGTGAGAAACAGTATGTAAACTTAGCTAAAAGAATACTACGTGACTCTAAATATTGGAGATTTTTGGTACAGCTAAGAAAATTCTCCCTTACCCCCAAACCTAAATTGAACATAGTCCTCGATGTTCCAGATATAAATATGAATGCATGAACAAAGAGAAATGCTGATCAAAAGAAAAGAGATAGGGAACGATGTTACCAGGACCATGTACCACAAGGATGGGTTGCCTCCCATTAAGCGCTAAGTTTAAAGTCTTCAGCTAGACATAAGAAATAATTAATCACTTCATATCATAAAGAAAGTACCGAAACAACTGCGGATCATCTGCATCAAAAAGTGTTAACACAGATAGAAGGAAACTGCAACATACCAAGAATAAACATAGCACACCTTTGCCTAGTTTCCTATTTAAGACAACTATATCTAGTTGTGGTTCAGGTTCAGGTTCTATAAAGGGGTCTAAATAAAATATTTTCATGGGCTGCACCTCCTCATAAGTGAGATCCGAAATATCAGGTTTTAAGGTCTGGAAAAATTTAGAAGCACACAATAATAACCTGAATAATTGAGGATCCTCTAAGTCAATCAGACTTGACTCACACAATTGACCATAATGATGGTCATTCTTCAGAAGATGTGTCGACAATTTTAATTTCCTAAAATAATTAGGTTTAGTTCTCAAAACTATATAATGACACATTTCGAAATGAGATACTCCCACATTTGGTAAATAAAATCTTGGTGGGACAACAAAATCAATTATGGTATCTTGGACCGAATTAACCACATCAACCAGAGGATGGGTTTCTATCAACTGAGTTTCTTTTTGGACATAACCAGGTTCAAGAAAACGTGCATGAAGATAGTCTCTTAATATGGTAGAGGCACATATGTCTAGTCCCAAGTTAGGGGACTTTACAAGAGTCAAGGGTAAACCACGGGGAGACTGATATTTACCCCCAAACCTAGAGTTGTCAATATCCTTCGTTAAACTAGTCACAATTTCCTTATTTTCTAAATTATCAGATTTAGGAAAATGGTCTTTTATTTCTTCTAGGTTGTAATCGTGTGGTTCTACATTTCTATAATCCTCAGAAGGGACTATTGTTTTCGAATCACTAGACCCTAAAACACTAGTCTCAGGATAGACTCTTTCCTCTAAGCCATCCTCGGCTTCGTAATCACAATAATATACTACACCGTCTAAAATAATGGTATCCCTAGTCAAATCCTCATCCTTTTGAATAGGTGAATAATCATCAATATTATTAGGATTTGAACTAGAAACAACATTATAATCATAAGGCTCAATTGGTGTAACAATTTCCTCATCACCGTGATTATGTATTTCAAATTCTTCATCAGCACTATCCTCATCATCATCACAATATGAAGATGGTTGAACCTTATCTAATTTGCAATTAAGTTCATTTAGAGAAATACGTAAAGCTGCAATTCTTTCCTTTGTATCTAAGTCATGCCTGAGTGACTCTTCATAAAATTGTTCCCTTAGTATGTCATTCCTATTCAAATTTTCAGTCAACTGCTTGAGTGAATTTTCTAAAGAAAGACTAGGATCATAAGAATTATTTTGTTGCAACTGCTTCATTAAATCCTCCAAAGATGGAGAACTTACATTTTGATCATTACAATATTGCTCATTCGCCCGTTCATATGATTGATGGCCGTGCGAATAGTAATTGGGATCACCATGGTAAGAACCATAACCCTCAGAAGGTCGGTAATGGTCCCAAGTACTATCCACACTACGGGCATAGTACGGATAATGTCCAATTTCAAATTCAGGTCGATATTCATTGTATTGGTCTTCATAATACCAGTTCGACATATATTTTTTTTTTGGGTTGTACGTGCAAATGCAAGGTCGACTAAAATTGGTAGGCTCAGGTTACCTTAAGAAAAATATACCTACAGTCAAAGACTGGTCAACAGTACTTGGCTAAGGTTGGTGGAATTTCGGCTGGTAACTCCCATAAGGCCCAAGGCACGGGTTCAGCGTACTTCTCCACGGGTTTCCTAAAATCGATTGTCTGACGATGCAATTGGTGTGTGCACGTGTATATATATTTTTTCAAATAAAGAAAATAAAAGGAAAGAATTAAAAAAATATTTACAAAATTAAAAAGAATCCTAAACTAATTATGTACAAAGAGAATAAAATCTAAAAAATCAAAAAACTTCCTAAAATAATTATTTACAAAAACAAAACAAAATAAAATTTGGATACTTACCTGTTTAGTACGCAAATTTTATTTTCACTTTAAATCTCCAATTATCCTGCACACCAAATATAAAAAGATACCCAAGTAAAATCTAAAAATATAATAATAATAATAATCTAAACTATCCTAATATTTTACAAATTTAATAGAAACTAAAAATGACAATTATCAGTCCCCGGCAGCGGCGCCAAAAACTTGATGGGGTTTTAATTGTGTACCGCAAGTGCACGGCTATCGATTGGATAGTATGCAAGCACGGGTCGTTCCACTGGGACTAACTACTATTACTTTTAATTTCTAATTAAAAGAAAATGCTAGAAAGAATAATTAAGAGATCAATAATAAGAAAAGGTGATAAAATAAGAAGATAAGAAAAACCCAAGGCTTGGAATTTCACCACTATTATGTATACTAGATTATTCAACCAATTCTCTTTAAAATTCTTCAAAAAATTGCTCGAGACGATTTAGGACCAATATGTATGCCTCAGATGATATAACGTTAGGATCAATTGAATTTCTCAAAATACTAATAATTCATTCCATTTAAAGGTGCTGATCTCTAAAATAAGAACATAAAATCTTTGATTGAAGCACAAGGACATATGAAAAGAATTATTATCATTACCAAGCAAGAAAATAGGACCAAGAAGAATTATTATTGAAAATGAAGTAGAACTCTCTTAATACACATCATAGGGCTTCATCCGCAGCCCTAGTGAAGAGATTATTTCATTACAAAGAAAAATAAAAAGAAATAAATAAACTAAAACTATTTGCTCAGACTCCGGACCTCGGACCTCCCTTTTCCATCTGCTTCAACCAGTATTTATAGTTTTCAAAGGAAACTACTTTCCTTTAGCATATCCATTACCACATCATTTCCCCTATGAGAATGCACCATGTGTCAGGAAAACATAAAATCCTCAAATAAGAATGTGCCACGTGTCAAATAATATAATTCTCATGCATTTACAATTTTCCTTATTTTGGGAATTATTTATTCTTTATTAACTCCAACCATAAAGAATAATATTCTTTCCATACTCTTTATATATTTAATTCCCATCAATTACTCCATGTAGATTTATTACTTAACACTTTTATTTTCTTCACTAAAATAAGTATCTCCATATATCTTTTTAATATCTTGTAAATGATGTCGACATAATGGGCTCCACATTTTCCACACTCCCATATCCAAATAATTGGACAAATGAAATAATTCTCCATCTTCTTCCTTTTGGGCCTAACCCGTTAAATTATAAATCACTTCATTTCTTCCATTTTACGAGCAGAATTCCACATTTTAGTCCATCGAGCTTTATTTCTCAAAAAACTGCAAAAATAAATAAAATCATCAAATATGTACAAAATAAAGAACTAAATAAATGTAAATTTGAGTAGTAAATATGTAAGAATTAAGCACTCATCATCCCAATTTTCATCATTTTAGGTTATTCTTCACTCCCAATATTTACTTCCTTTGTTGGTTCAGCTGCAGTATAACTGGTTTCTGGTTCTCCCATTGGTGTTGGTGTTTTCATAACTCTCGCAAGTTTATCTCCTTCTCGCGAAAGTTCACTGGGTATTCTTTTTCCTTCTTTTGCTCTTATCATGTAAAATTTAAACTCTTCTTCTTTCTTTGTCTCTCTCGCTATTTTTCCGCGAGCTTTTCGCTGCTTAGGACGTTCTTCACAATTTCTCACTTCAATTTGATAGCATATATTCGCAAGATCTATATCTCCTCTGATTTCTCCAATTCCACTAGGCATTTGGAATTTAATGCATTGATGTAAGGTTGACGCTACAGCTTTGATCGCATGTATCCATGGTCTTCCCAATATCATGTTGTATGGTGATTCCATGTCTACCACACATAGTGTTACTCGTGTTTCAATTTCTCCAAGTGGTAATCGTACCACTATTTCACCTCTTGGTTTTGTTAAAGATTTTCCAAAACCATGAATATGATATGCTGAATAGGACATTTCTTCATCCTTATACCCCATTTTCTTAAGATCATGATAAAATATTATATCCACAGAACTTCCTGTATCCACCAAAGTTCTATTCATAGCCCACTCTTCTACAGATTTTGTTGATTTTCCCTTTCTTATCGGTATAGTGGCTACCGTGATCACTAAAGGAGATGTAAGGCTTAGATTTTCTTCTGAAATTTCTGTTGTTGTAAATGTAATTTCCTGCTTTTCCCAATCCTTCAATAATGACGTTTTCTCCACCGTCATAATTTTTCTTCCTTCAAAATCTCGTTTATGTATCTTCCCCTTAATGTTTTCATGAAATTTATCAATCATTGTTCTTGACACCATATCATGCTCCAATTTCCTGCAATTCTCTTTAATTCTAATCATTTTTCCTCTAAATATTTCACCAACTCGTTTTATGATTTCCTAAATCTTGTGTAACTCCTATTCTCTTTTTCACTTTTTCTGTGATTTTGTTAATTCAATCCCTGTTTCGGGCGCCAAAATGTAGTAGCAGGAATTCCCACACTACACCCTTGTTAAGATTCTACAGAAATCTATGAGAAATCACTTAAACTTCAAAGATTTAAACAACACTTTTCTATTCAAATCTCAGAAATGTTTACAGAAATGAAAGAAGTCAAGATTACAAACATTCTCTTGAAGTTTCTCTCTCCTCTAAACTCTTTCAACTCTCAAAAATACATCATCCTCTTCTGGACCTATTCGAACCCTTTATATAGGAAATTACATAGTGGATGATAGCTAAGTTTTCCCCTTCTTTCGGATCCACTCTGCGATCTCCTCGCAGTAATTATTATGTTCATTCTCGCAAGAATTGTAACCATCGCGGTACAAATTTACTCCTTTAATATTCTCTTCAATCGTCAAATTTTTTGTCATTCTTTTGGTATATTTGTGACACTCGCCAAATGTTGTGGTAGCGCTCGCGGGATTATTTGTAGAAGTGTTGTTAATATCACAAGAATGTTGCTATGACGATATTTTGGTCCTACATTAGACCTGAGTTTCTCTTTCGGATGAACTGGAGACGAAATATATCAGAATTGAACATCACAGGTTCAAATATTACTTGGGTTAGACACGAGTTTCTCGTTTTCGGATGAACTGAGGACGAAATATATCAGAATTGAACATCACAGTTCAAATATTACTAGAGTTAGACCTGAGTTTCTCTTTCGGATGAACTGGAGACGAAATATATCATAATTGAACTTCATAGGTTCAAATATTACTTGGGTTAGACACGAGTTTCTCGTTTTCGGATGAACTGAGGACGAAATATATCAGAATTGAACATCACAGTTCAAAGATTACCAGAGTTAGACCTGAGTCTCTTTCGGATGAACTGAAGACGATATATATCAGAATTGAACATCACAAGTTCGAATAACTGGAATTAGACCTGAGTTTCGATCAGATGAACTAAAGATGAATATATCAGAATTGGGACAGTGAAAATGACCATAATACCCTTATCAGAAATAAGTAAAGTAAATGTTACCGATTGCGAAAATGACCATATTACCTTTATAGGAAAAAAAAGTGCAATAAATATTATGCAGACAGTGAAAATGACCATACTACCCTTACGGAAATAAGTAAAGTAAATGTTACAGACTGTGAAAATAACCATATTGCCCTTATTGGAAATAAGTGTCATAAATATTATGTAGACAGTGAAAATGACCATACTACCCTTATCAGAAATAAGTCAATTAAATGTTACCGATTGCGAAAATGACCATATTACCATTATAGGAAAAATAATGCAATAAATATTAGGCAGATTATGAAAATGACCATACTACACTTATCGGAAATAAGTAAAGTAAATGATACAGACTTTGAAAATGACCATATTGCCCTTATTGGAAATAAGTGCCATAAATATTATGGAGACAGTGAAAATGACCATACTACCCTTATCGGAAATAAGTAAAGTAAATGTTACAGACAGTGAAAATAACCATATTACCCGTGTTGTTAATAAGTGCAACAAATATTATGCAGATTATGAAAACGACCATACTACCCTTATCAGAAATACGTAAAGTAAATGTTTCAGACTGTGAAAATGACCAAATTGTCGTTAATGGAAATAAGAGCCATAAATATTTTGGAGCCAGTGAAAATGACCATACTACCCTTATCGAAAATAAGTAAAGTAAATAATACAGACTGTGAAAATTTCCATATTACCCTTATTGGAAATAAGTGCAATACATATTATGGAGATCGTGAAAATGACCATACTACCCTTATCAGAAATAAGTAAAGTAAATGTTACCGAATGCGAAAATGACCGTATTACCTTTATTGGAAGAAAAAGGTGCAATAAATATTATGCACACTGTGAAAATGACCATACTACTCTTATCGGAAATAAGTAAAGTAATTCCTACAGACTGTGAATGAAGTCGTGATAGATGTTCTTAATGTGGAATGAACTCATAATGGTTGTTCATATTGTGAGTTGTTCTTATTGAGGTCTCTGCTAAAACGATAAATAGTTCACATTGTAGAATGAACTCGTGATAGATGTTCTTATTTAGGTCTCTGCTAAAACGAGAAATGCTATGCTTTTGTCTCCCATTGTGAGTTCTACCAGAAGACACTTTCGTAGTTGCGATGTTCAGATAGCCCGTTAAAGCAAGTTCAGAAGACGAGCCAATAATGACCTGAGTTAGACCAGAGTTTCTCGTTTTCGGATGAACTGAGTAAGAAATATATCAGAATTGAACATCACAGGTTCAAAGATTACGAGAGTTAGACTTGAGTTTCTCTTTCGGATGAACTAGAGACGAAATATATCATAATTGAACATCACAAGTTCAATAATGACCTGAGTTAGACATGAGTTTCTCGTTTTCGGATAAACTGAGGACGAAATATATCAGAATTGAACATCACAGTTCAAAGATTACCAGAGTTAGACATGAGTCTCTCTTTCAGATGAACTGAAGACGAAATATATCAGAATTGAACATCACAGGTTCGAATAACTGGAATTAGACCTGAGTTTCATTCAGATGAACTAAAGACGAATATATCAGAATTGAGACTGTGAAAATGACTATACTACCCTTATCATAAATAAGTAAAGTAAATGTTACCGATTGCGAAAATGACCATATTACCTTTATAGGAAAAAAAGTGCAATAAATATTATGCAGACAGTGAAAATGACCATACTACCCTTACGAAAATAAGTAAAGTAAATGTTAGACTGTAAAAATGACCATATTGCCCTTATTGGAAATAAGTTCCATAAATATTATGGAGACAGTGAAAATGACCATACTACCCTTGTCAGAAATAAGTCAAGTAAATGTTACCGATTGCGAAAATGACCATATTACCTTTATAGGAAAAAAATTGCAATAAATATTAGGCAGATTGTGAAAATGACCATACTACACTTATCGGAAATAAGTAAAGTAAATGATACAGACTTTGAAAATGACCATATTGCCCTTATTGGAAATAAGTGCCATAAATATTATGGAGACAGTGAAAATGACCATACTACCCTTATCGGAAATAAGTAAACTAAATGTTACAGACAGTGAAAATAACCATATTACCCGTGTTGTTAATAAGTGCAACAAATATTATGCAGATTATGAAAACGACCATACTACCCTTATCAGAAATACGTAAAGTAAATGTTTCAGACTGTGAAAATGACCAAATTGTCGTTAATGGAAATAAGAGCCATAAATATTTTGGAGCCAGTGAAAATGACCATACTACCCTTATCGAAAATAAGTAAAGTAAATAATACAGACTGTGAAAATTTTCATATTACCCTTATTGGAAATAAGTGCAATACATATTATGGAGACCGTGAAAGATGACCATACTACTCTTATCAGAAATAAGTAAAGTAAATGTTACCGAATGCGAAAATGACCATATTATCTTTATTGGAAGACAAAAGTGCAATAAATATTATGCAGACTGTGAAAATGACCATACTACTCTTATCGGAAATAAGTAAAGTAATTCTTACATACTATGAATGAACTCGTGATAAATGTTCTTAATGTGGAATGAAATCATAATGGTTGTTCATACTGTGAGTTTTTCTTATTGAGGTCTCTGCTAAAACGATAAATAGTTCACATTGTAGAATGAACTCGTGATAGATATTCTTATTGAGGTTGTAGGACCAGAATATCGCTACAACGATATTCCTGCGAAGATTAACAACACTACTGCGAGGACATCGCGAATATCTCAACAACATTTGACGAATGTCGCAAAATTGCTTAAGGAATGACGAATGAAGAAACATGTAAAGAGCATGTGCTGACCTGCGATGGTTATAAAGTTGGCGAGAAGGATCAATATGGTTGTCGCGATGTGATCGCAGTAGAAATCCTAGATAAAAGGAAGACTTAGCTGTCATCCATTATGTAACTACCCTATAAATAGAGACCCAATATGTCCAGAAAAGGATGATGTATTTTTTTTAGAGTTGAAAGAGTCTTGAGGAGAGAGAAACTTCAAGAGAATAGTTGTAATCTTGATTTCTTCCATTTCTGAGAAAAATAATAAAGTGTCGTTTTTAATCTCCCATGATGAATTGATTATTATAGAATCTTTACAAGGGTGTAGTGTAGGATTTCCTGCAACTACATTTTGGCGCCCGAAACAGGGAGAATCAAGCTAAGAAACACATGTTGGGAATTTGAAGAAATTGTTAGAGTTAAAAAAAATGGTTAGAAGAAGAAGAAATACATCAGAACCACCAACAACTGTGAGGAGGAGTAAAAGACTTGCAAGTGGAGGAACAAATGAATTGGGAGAATCTTCAAGGATAAGAATAAGAAGAAATAGAACAAGAAATAAAGGAGAAAATCAGTTCCAACAGCCAAATCAACAAACACCAATACAAGATGAAAATGTGGATTACGATAGAGTGAGTGTGCATACTTGGAGATCGGATTTGATGGAAGAAGAAGAAAATCGACAATTAAGAAATGAAAGCGGAGAAGAAAGAGATCAAGGAGTGGTCGAAAGATTAATTCATGGAGAAGGCGAAAATGAAACAGCAGATGATTTAAGATAAAGAATACATGAAGAAAGAAGATTAGAGGCGGAATAACGTGAAAATTTAACAAGATAAAATCACGAGTTGAGAATGGAGAATTTGAGATTACAAAATAGAAGATCAAGAAGTACTGCTAGATCAAGTTCAAGGTCATTCAGAGAAGAACCAAGGCGAAATTCTGCTATGAGAAATGCTAGAGAAAATATCTAGGAAGAGACGCAAAATCCAAGTGAAGAGCAACGCCATGCAGAAGGAAGGATGATTAATGATCGCTATGATCCACGCGGTGAAGCTTTGGATGGAAGACGAAATAATAGAAATCAAGGAGGTGAAAATATCCAAAATGATGAAGAAATTCGAGAAGAAGGTAGAAGAATATTACATGGGAGAGAAATTGCAAGAAATCAAAGAATCATTGAGAAAGAAATTGAGAGACATTATGCTAAAAGCACGCTTAGCCTGCAAAAGACAAAGATTAAGAGCAGAAGTGGAAGAACAGGAGTTTCAAGAGGCAATATGGCAAAATAATCATGATAATCGAGAAAGGAGACGCATGCAAAATCGCAATAATGATAATATTCAAGAGGAGTATGATAGAATACAAAGAAGAATAGAAAGACAGCGAAGAGAAATGTTGAGAAATGAAGAAACTCGTGAAGAAGAAATTGGAAGACATAATCAATTGCGAATTTTAGAAGGAGGTGAAGATGAAAATTGCAGAAGAAGGCAGAATGACGATGTAGATGAAGATCCAAAAACTCTCGCAAGACAAGAAAGACATGAACGCAGGAGAAGGGAAGCTGCATTAAAAAGGCCAATAGAACAAAATCCAACTGCAAATGAGCAAATTTTAATGGAATTAGCAGAAATGAGGGGATTGATAAATAACAGAATAGAAGGAGGTAGAAGGCAACTTGATGAAGCTATTGAGGAAGCAGCGAGAACTCCATTCATATAAGAAGTGCAACTAAGAGGAATCCCCCCGAAATGCAATTTACCAACATTAAACAGTATTTTTGATGGGACTACATGTTTTGTTCAACATGTCAAGGCTTATGTTAGGTGTATGTTACAGTGGGAGAACCATGATGCTGTATTGTGCAAATATTTTGCGTCTAGCCTAACTGGCGAGGCGCTATAATGGTTCGAAAGTTGGCCTAAAAATATTATAACTTCTTTTGACCATTTGCAAGCTACATTTCTGGGGGCATATATAAGCAACAATTATTCGCGACTGGGTATTGAAGATGTGTTTGGGTTAAAACAGAGGATTGGAGAGAGATTGAAACATTTAACCATAAGATGGAAGACGATGTGCAGCGAGATGGCAGGAAGAGTGGATGAGAGATACCTTATTTTATCTTTCATTAATGCAATGTTTGCAACCAATCTACTGTATATACAAATTTTCAGAATCAAAAATACCATTGTAGTTGCAGGAATTCCTACACTACACCCATACTAAGAATTTTTGATTGTAAGTTTAATTTGTAGATTAATAACGACACTTTATCATTTTATTTTCAGAAATGTTTACAGGGAATCTTAGAACTCAAAAATACAACTTTCTTTTTAGAGTTTGTCTCTCCTCAATACTCTCTCAACTCTCAAAAATACATCATCCTTTTCTGAACCTATTGGAATCCTTTATATAGGAAATTACATAGTGGACGACAGCTAAGTTTTCCCCTCCTTTCGGATCTGTTCTGTGATCTCATCGCGGTAATTATAATGTTCACTCTCGCAAGATTTGTAACCATCGCGATATCAACTTACTCTCCTCACATTCTCTTCAATCGTTAACCTTTTTGTCGTTCTTTTGTGTTTCTCGTCAAGTGTTGTTGATGAACTCGCGATGTTCTCGCAGGAATATTGTTGTGGAGATATTCTGGTCCTACATTTTGCCTCTTCTCATGTCTTTTCTGCGAAGAAGAGAAGATCATGAGAATCCCAAACTCTTCTTAGCGCTCGCAACTTCTTTTCTTTCTATATTTTCTCCTCGACAAGATTCCGTTAATTTAGTTTTACCGCCTACACGTGTTATAAATTCCCTCTTTTTACTGACATGTCTCTACTCAACAGGTCATTCCCTTTTGCCTATAAAAGGTAGAGTTAAATTACAAAACTATTCTTCTTATTTTATTTCTCTCTCTTCTTCATATGGTTTATTCGTTTTCCGTCTGCAACTTTTCTTCTTCTTCGTATTCTCCTGCTACTGTTTTAATGTAATCATCAAGGTATGTTTTTTTATTATGATATTTACTTGAATCAATTTTTACTTATATTCTTCAATCTTCTCTGTTTGACTCTTCATTATGTTTTCTCTTCAGTGGAATCATCTCTAACACCCAGTCCACATCCCAAAATTCTAATGCTCGCAAAAGGCCGACTGACAAGAAAAAGAGAAGTTCTGCGAGTAATAAGGTAGTAAGAAACACATTTATCTCTTGATAACAATATTGTTGCCTCTGTTTCTTATCTGAGTTATTATTCGCATAATGAGGAGAACATCGCCAAACCCCCAAAAGATCTCGCCAATTTAAGACTCTAGCGATGACAAGTGGTTCATTTTTCCATTATATCTTGAAGGTCCTTATATATCTGGTTCCCTCCCATTACCTGCGAATCTCTCACAGTATGATCCATGGGTCTTCAATTGGCCTGAAAGATTTGCAGAAGTATACCCTATTAATTTCTTGCATTATTATTATTCACTATCTTCTTCATATTTTTACATTCTCGCTAATTACTTTGTTGTTTCTCAGATTGACAGAATGAAGCTCAGCTACCAGAGATTTAGGAAACCCAACACTCTCTTAGCTCTTAAATCCTTCACATATGAAGTAAGAAATATTCTTTTATTAGTTTTAACAATATATTGTTGCCCCTATTTCTTATCTTTATCTGTGTTCGCAGGAAATTGAAGAATTAGAACCACTTCCTGCGAAGACCAAAGAGAAGTCTACAACTGATCGCAAGGGGAAATCTACTGCTCCTCTTCAAGGGAAATCTACTGCCCCCCACAGTGAAGAACTTGGCGATCCTCCCCTAAAGAAAAGGAAAACTCAACATTTTTCTTCTTCAACTCCTCGTCTTATCCCAGATAATTTGCGTGTTGATATTGATGATGATATTTTTGATAATGATAATGGTGTTCCTTCCATAAAGGAATCTTCTTCTTCTGATTCTTCCATGGCTCAATTATCTAAAAAATTTGGCGATGCTACCACTGGTATTGTAAATGATCATGGAGATGAAGCTATTAATGGGATATCCCAGGCCCTCGCCAAAGTCTGCGATGCCCCAATTCTAGCTGATAATACTTCTCTTCGCGGGATTTCAACATCGCTAACTCCAAGTATCTTGAACTCACTTGGTATCCTGGTATGTTTCCTATTGTTCATCGTATTTATGTATTTATTTTTTCGCCAAATTTTTAACTAATTCAGTTCTATCACAGGTTGGAAGAGCTTCTTTCGCTGCTGCCTCTGATTCGGATAAAAAATATGTATCTTCCCTCAAGAAGAACACTGCTCTTCGCGAAAAGAATGAGAAAATTGAATCTGAACTTGTTAGTCTTCGTAAGAGAAGTGAAGAATTGGAGAGAAATCTTTCTCAACAATCGCTTAAAGCATCCAACCTTGATAACGTCAATAAACAACTTCTTGGTACGACATTTTCTTCTTTTCTTTCATATTTTTATTTTTCATTACTCTTTCTTACTTGACTCCTCATTCTCGCAGACATTTATGGTCTTACTAATGAGGCTTTAACCATTCGTTCTTTCCCTGAACCCATAAACAATGATGCTCTTCTAAAACTTCTTAATAACTCTTTGAATAACCCTTCGGATATTAATTCTCTTTCCATAGATGAACTCAGATCTAAGTTTCGCCTCTTAGAAATTGATTACAGATCTTGTTGAGATATATCACACAGATTCAAACAGCTTCTTCGTATATCGAGACAAGGAGCTGAAACCTTATCAAAATTTCACAAGACTATGCTTGAAATTCAATGTGAAAGGGATAGACTTATCTGCGAAAAAGAGGATTTTGTCAAAAGAGAAAACCAAATTCGCTCTTGTCTTCTTATTAAAAGCGATGAGGAATTTTCTTGGGCTGCGATGGTTCTTGATAATGCCAGAAATAACTTAGGTGTATATGTTAGCCTTCACGTCGAACAAGCAGCCTTAATTGAAGATATGATTTCTGAAAGAGAAGGTTGTTAACTGTTCTACCCCGTAGATTTCTTGTTTTTATTATTCTTCCTTGAAAAATTTCTAACTTGTTGTTATATTCTCGCAGAATTTGAAGAGAGATATCGTGTAAGAATAAAAGAACTCGAAGATGATAAGCATCAACTCGCGAATAGTCTTGCTGCTCGTAATGAGAAATATTCACGATTGAAAGAACAATTTAGAATCAACACTGCAAATTTTAATAGATCTCTCATCATTACTCGCAATAATTCCACCAAACTGGTTTGTGATGATCATGGGATTTCTCATTCTATATATCCTGATCTTGCAAATGAAGTACCATCAGAAATTCCAAATCTTGTTATCTCTGATAGTGATGAAGAATCTGGCGAAGATGAAGATGATGATAACAATGAAGGAAAAAATTCTGGCGATGAAGAAAAATTTGATAAAGATGAGGATAACAATGATGAGAAGAAATCTGGTGATGAAGAGAAGTCTGATGAAGATGAAGGTAATAGCGATGAAGAGAAAAAATCTGGCGGTGAAGAGAAGTCTGATGAAGAAGACGGTGATAAATCTAATTAGTTCTACTTCCTTGTAAATTTTGTGTACTTATTTCCTTATTCTTGTATCATTACTGCGAGTTTATCCCATTTTCTGTGAGTTCTTCCAACTTATAAACTTCTTCGATGCATAAACTTCTTTGCCTCCATCTGTATGAATTAATGAACAATTCTATTTTTTGCGACACAATCAATTAATATAACTATTACCCTTTAACTATTTATATGAATGCGTCATATAATAAGATCTATTCAATTTTATGTTATGATGATGAATAATAATTTCATTATTCTATGCATTCCCAACTTGCCTCTGTTATTCATCTGCAATATGAGAAAATTGAGTAGAGCTTAAGTATCAGTTATAAAGCATAATTTGTTTCCATATATGCGATGACATTGCTGTAATGCTATCGCAACCATTTGATCTTGCGATCTTATTATAATTTCTGCATAAATATCACAAATCATATAATTTCTACGACATTATCGCAATCATTTGATCTTGTGGTCTTATTATGCCTTCCTACTTAAAGGTCTTATTTTGCCACACTTTTCTTTCTGCGCCAAAATCGCAGGACGTCTTTACATTTGCATGTATCGACCCATTGATCTTCCCTTATCATTTCTCTTAGTATTATAGCCTCTTCAGGATATTTGTCACGCGACAATATGACAGGCCTAAATATTCTTGCGAATGTAAAGTCCCGTAACATTGTCGTCTTTGCAATGAAATCGCAGGACGTCTTTACACTTTCATGTAAAAACCCATTGATCTCATCTTAACTTTTTCTATTATGGCTTGTTGCCTCTGTATAATTTACGTCACATGACAATATGACAGGCCTAAATGTTCTTGCGATCATAGAGCCCCATGACATTGCCATCTTAAGACACTTATCAGCTCCCTAATGGAGGGTGCCTCCCTTATCTTCCCCCTAGTTGCCCCTTCAAGGAGGGAATATCAGCCATACAGGACTAGCTCCTCCCATCCAGATTTACCAACAACCAGTTGTTTTCACAGCCTCTTGTCCTTTATGCATATATGGCTTATAGTTACAAGACTGCACCCTAAGTGGGGTTTTATTCAGGCCGAGTGCATCATAGCCAAGACTTACCAAAGATGGCCATGGTAGGTTCTTCCGTCCCGGGCACCCTTGGCTCAACTGTGTACCTCGGTGCCTTGGTCATACTCTGCACTCCTTAGGAGAGATCCTCGGTCTTCCAACCAGGGTATAACCTTATAAAGTTGGAAATCCAAGATCTCTCTCCCGGATAGGTTTTCTTTAACCCCAACATCTGCATGATTCAGGTTCCAGTAGCGGTATAACCTTATCGCTGAATCATGTAAAGAGATACCCCCCTTATAATGTTTTTGTAGGTCTTATATTTGCCTCTTGCGAAATTGTATTCGCGAACTAGGGTGCATGCCATAAGGGTTTGTCCCATTCTTTAAATCTCTGCGAAATTTTATTCGCGTTTCTTAAAATTTCTTGCGAGCATCATAACTCTGTTAAAATTTCTTTTCTTTTGATCTTTGTTTCTCTTGTACAACTTTTTAATTTCATCTTTTCCATTCAGACATAATATTTTTTGAAAACAACTTCTCCCGATAGAATATTTTTTGAAAACAACTTCTCCCGATAATGCATTCACAATTTTTCTTAAAATCCAACCTTTTACCTTTCTACTTACTTTCTTTCATGTTTTGTTGTTTTCTCTTTTTTTGCGAGTTGCTCACCATGCACTTCTTCCTACCTCAGTTTCATCTTTTTCATCTAAATCAAGCATTTTTTGAAACATTTCCATGGAATAACTCTTCTTATCATTTTATCTTTCTACTTATTGTTCTCTGCATATGTTCTTTTGTTGTGTTTTGTTATTTGCTTTTCATTTGCGAGACGCTAGCCATCTGTTTCTTCTTGTTTCTCTATTGAATCAATCATCAATCTGTCACATCTCTGTCACTGTTTAATTCTGCACTTCTAATTGTTGTTCTTCCCAACTCTTTCCTCACAAGATTTTATATCAATCTCATAACATTTCTTACTTTCTCCCCAATCACCTTTAATTACTCCAACACCATTGAGATGAGGAAATTTAGTGCACTGGTGGAAGGTGGATGCAACACCTAATATCCCATGTAGCCAAGGCCGTCCAATCAAGGCATTATAAGGTGATTCAATATCAATAACACAAAATAAGATCTTATAAGACATCCCCTTTAACGGAACTCTCATTGTGATCTCCCCTTTGGGTTTGTTGGCAGTACCATTAAAACCATAAATCTTATATGTTGATGGTATTAAATCTTCATCTTTTCCGCCCATGGTTCTATAGGTATGATAGAATAAAATATCCACAGAGCTTCCTATGTCAATTAAGACTCTGTCAATAGCCCAAGAATCTGTTACTTCATTATCATATTCTTCATATTCTTCATATTCTTCTTCTGTTTGTCTTGGGTTTATTTCCAATCTTACTACCAATGGATTATCATGCAGATCGCCAGGTTCTGGTGCTTCCTGTGCTGTAAAATAAATTGTTTATTTCTGCCATTCTTCTAATGGCGAGACTCTCGCTATATTCATTACTTCTTTTCCATTCGTATCTCTCGAGAAGACTCTGCTTAGAACATTATCATAAAAATCCTCGATAGTTCTGAAAGAATGTACAATGGAATTGCAAAAAAAAATTCTTCGCCTTAGTTCCAACCTCTATAACGAAGGTTTCCGTTCCTTTTACAGTATTCACTCTGCGATTATTTGGTGGTGGTGGTAATTGCTGCGATTTCTGATGCCCTCTTAGAAAATGATTTAACTTTCCCTGATCGATCATTCTTAGAATTATTCTCTTTACATTTCTGCAATCATTTATTGAATGTCCATGAAAATGGTGATAAGGATAGAACTCTTGATTGCGATTATTAAGATGTGGTTCTTTCCCCATGTTCCATGTCGATGGTATGTCTTCCATCAAAATGATAGATTCCCAAAAATTTTCTACACTAGCATTTAAAGGTGGCATCTTAATCTCCTCCCATATTGTTTTCTGATTACCCTGACTTCTAAAATTATTTTGTCTCTATCCACCATAAGTCTCTTGGGGTTGATCAAGCCTTTGAATTTTATTATTTCCTCCGCGATTATAATAATTCTTCTCTCTTTCATATTCTTCTTGATCGCGACTTCCCATAGCTACTATCTTTTGCTGGTCATTAACTACCACTTTTTCTGGTTGATTCTGCGAGGTGCTCGCCACATTGTTAATCATTTTAGGAAGTAAACTTTCATTTGCTGCTACTGAGCTGGTGTTTACAACTGGGTATGATTCCATTTCATTTTGTTTTTCTTCTAAGGCAATGTACTCTTCCTGTAATTCTCTTAGTTCAGTCATTGTGATGGTATTCTTGATTCTGAAAATTTGTATGTAGAGCAGATTGGTCGCAAACATTGCATTGATGAAGGATAAAATAAGATATCTCTCATTTACTCTTCCTGCCATCTCGCTGCACATTGTCTTCCATGTTATAGTTAGATGTTTCAGACTCTCGCCAACCCTCTGCTTTAACCCAAATACATCTTCAATACCCGATCGCGAAGAATTGTTGCTTATGTATGCACCCAGAAATGTAGCTTGTAAATGATCAAAAGAAGTGATAGTATTTTTTGGCAATCCCTCAAACCATTTTAGCGCCTCTCCACTTAGGCTGGACGCAAAATACTTGCATAACACAGCATCATGGTTCTCCCACTGTAACATACTCCTAACATAAGCCTTGACATGTTGGGCGGCATAAGTAGTCCCATCAAAAATACTGTTTAATGCTGGTAAATTGCATTTTGGGGGGATTCCTCTTAATTGCACTTCTTATGTGAATGGAGTTCTCGCTGCTTCCTCAATAGCTTCATCAAGTTGTCTTCTTCCTCCTTCTTATCTATTATTTATCATCCCCCTCATTTCCGCTAATTCCCTTAAAATTTGCTCATTTGCAGTTGGATTTTGTTCTATTGACCTTTTTAACGCAGCTTCCCTTCTCCTGCGTTCATGTCTTTCTTGTATTGCGAGAGTTTGTAAATCTTCATCTACATTGTCATTCTACCTTTTTCTGCGATTTTCATCTTCTCCTCCTTCTAAAATTTGCATTTGATTATGTCTTCCAATTTCTTCTCCATGAGTTTCTTCATTTCTCATCATTTATCTTCGTTGTCTTTCTATTCTTCTTTATATTCTGTCATACTCCTCTTGAACATTATCATTATTGCGATTTTACATTCGTCTCCTTTCTCGATTGTCATGGTTATTCTTCCGTATTTCCTCTTGAAACTACTGTTCTTCCACTTCTGCTCTCAACCTTTCTCTCTCGCAAGCCAAGCGTGCTTATTCAGCATAATGTCTTTCAATTTCATTCTCAATGGTTCTTTGATTTCTTACATTCTCTCGTCCATGTAATATTCTTCTACCTTCTTCTCGATTTTCTTCATCATTTTGGTTATTCTCACCTCCTTGATTTCCGTTATTTCTCCTTCCATTCAAAGCTTCACCGTGCGGATTATAGTGATCGTCAATTACCCTTCTTTCCTCATGACGTTGTTCTCCATTTGGATTTTGCATTTCTTCTTGTATGTTTTCTATAACATTTCTCATAAGAGAGTTTCGCCTGGTTCTTCTCTGAATGATTTTGAGCTTGATCTAGTAGTACTTCTTGATCTTCTACTTTGTAATCTCAAAATCTCCATTCCCAACTCGTGATTTTGCCTTGTTAAATTTGCACGTTCTTCCGCCTCTAACCTTCTTTCTTCCTGTATTCTTTGCCTTAAATCACCTACTGTTTCATTTTCATCTTCTTCATGAATTAACCTATCAACTACCCCTTGATCTCTTTCTTCTTCTCTTCCGTCTCTTAATTGTTGATTTTCTGCTTCTTCCATTGAATCAGATCTCCAAGTATGCACACTTACCCTATCATAATCCACATTTCTATATTGCATTGGTGTTTGTTGATTCGGTTGTTGAATTTGATTTTCTTCTTCATTCCTTGTTCTATTTCTTCTTGTTCTTATCCTTGAAGATTCTCCTAATTCACTTGTTTCTCCACCTGCAAGTCTTTTACTCATCCTCACGGTTGTTGGTGGTTCTGATGTATTTCTTCTTCTTCTTCTAGCCATTTCTTCAATTCCTTCAAATCTTCAAGTTGTAATTTAGAGATTTTTTAGCTTGATTCTCCCTGTTTCGGGCGCTAAAATGTAGTTGCAGGAATTCCTACACTACACCCATACTAAGAATTTGTGATTGTAAGTCTAATTTGTAGATTAAGAACGACACTTTATCATTTAATTTTTAGAAATGTTTACATGGAATCTTAGAACTCAGAAATACAACTTTCTTTCTAGAGTTTCTCTCTCCTCAATACTCTCTCAACTCTAAAAAATACATCATCCTTTTCTAGATCAATTGGAACCCTTTATATAGGAAATTACATAGTGGACGACAGCTAAGTTTTCCCCTTCTTTCGGATCTGTTCTGCGATCTGATCGCGGTAGTTATAATGTTCACTCTCGCAAGATTTGTAACCATCGCGATATCAACTTACTCTTCTCACATTCTCTTCAATCGTCAACCTTTCTGTCATTCTTTTGTGTTTCTCGTCAAGTGTTGTTGATGAACTCGCGATGTTCTCGCAGGAATATTGTTGTAGCGATATTCCGGTCCTACAAAGATAATGATATTTTGTTTATTAACTTCCTCATCTTCCCCCTCATTATCTTGCTGGAAAATATTAACTGGTTTATATATCTCCCTTGCATGAATTGTGCTGTTATTAGTATCCGCGAATGAGTTCTGCGATATGATGAATATATCTGCAATACTTTTATTCTAAGAATCTTGTTATGGAATTCTTAGTTTCATAGATAATCTTTCCTGCAAAAAATGTTCTAAAAAAAAAAAGGTTAATTTTTGAGATTATTCTGTTGGTCTTATTGTGCCTTCCTAATTAAAGGTCTTATTTTGCCAATTTTTTCTCTTTTGCGACAAAATCGCAGGCCGTCTTTACATTTGCATGTATCAACCCATTGATCTTGCCTTATCTTTATTTCTTAATTATACTGCGATAATATGACAAGTCTAAGTTCTCTCGCGAGATCAAAGCCTCGTGACATTGCCATCTTGCGATGAAATCGCAGGACGTCTTTACACTTTCATGTAAAAACCCATTGATCTCATCTAAACATATCTCTTATGGCTTGTTGCCTCTGTATAATTTACGTCACGTGATAATATGACAGGCCTAAATGTTCTAGCGATCATAAAGCCCCATGACATTGCCGTATTAAGACACTTATCAGCTCCCTAATGGAGGGTGCCGCCTTTATCTTCCCCCTGGTTTCCCCTTCAAGGAGGGAACATCGGCCATACAAGACTAGCTCCTCCCATCCAGATTTACCAACAACCAGTTATTTTCGCAGCCTTTTGTCCTTTATGCCTATATGGCTTATAGTTACAAGACTGCACCCTAGGTGGGGTTTTCTTCAGGCAGAGTGCATCATAGCCAAGACTTACCAAAGATGGCCAGGGTAGGTTCGTCCGTCCCGGGCACCCTTGGCTCAACCGTGTACATCGACGCCCTGGTCATACTCTGCACTCCTTAGGAGAGATCCTCGATCGCCCAACCAGGGTATAACCTTATAAATTTGGAAATCCAAGATCTCTCCCCCAGATAGGTTTTCTTTAACCCCAACATCTGCATGACTCAGGTTCCAGTAGCGGTATAACCTTATCGTTGAATCATGTAAAGAGATACCCCCCTTATAACGTTCTTGTAGGTCTTACATTTGCCTCTTACGAAGTTGTATTCGCAAACTAGGGTGCACGCCATAAAGGTTTGTCCCATTCTTTAAATCTCTGCGAAATTTTATTCGCGTCTTTCGCGATATTTTCGCGTTTTTTTATTCTGTATGATATTCATACGATTGTATAAGAAAATTTACTTTCTGTTTCATCAAATTACATATCAACATCTATATTCTCGCAGAATATATCATTGATAATATTTTTTCAGAAATAATCGGTTCCATGGTCTATCAAGTCTATGACCAACATCTCTTCCTTCAGGATCCATTAACTTGTATGCCCCTGTTCCAACTATCTCTTTTATGATATATGGTCCATCCCATTTTCTCGCCAGTTTTCCACCACTTTCTCGCTGATAACTTGGTGTCTCACGCAACACTAGATCACCTGGTTGAAATTTACGTTCTTTAACTCGTTTGTTGTACTCGTGAGCTAATCTTCGCTGATAATTTTCCATATGTTGCAAAGCTTTTTGGCTTTTCTCTTCTAATTCATCCAGCTTGTTTAGAATCATGCCAACACTTAAATTTATTTCCCATGCCTCTCTTTTTGTTGTAGGAATAGTAACTTCTATTGGTAACACAGCTTCAACCCCATATGTCAAACAAAAATGAGACATTCCAGTAGCTTCTCGTCTGGTTGTATTGTAAGCCCATATTTCATTATGTACTTGCTCACACCATGCCCTATGGTATCCTTCTAATTTCTTATTTAATATATCTGCGATTGTTTTATTTGTTACCTCAGCTTGTCCATTGCCCTATGGATATAATGGTGTTGACTTTCCACACTTGATTTTAAATGCAATAAGTAACAACTCTATATTCTGTCCTTCAAACTGCTTTCCATTATCAGATACCAGCTGTGCAGGAATCCCAAATCTGCAAATTATATTTTCAAATATGAATGTAAAAATATCTTTATCACGAATATGCTGTACTACCTTTACTTCTCCCCATTTCGTGAAATAATCTGTTGCGACAATTAGATATCTTCTTTGGCCAGAACCAGGCACAAAAGGTCCCACAATATCAAATTCCCACTTTCCAAAAGGCCATACACTTGTTGAAGATGATAATGGTGCTCCTGGTGCATGTATCTTTTTTCCGTATCGTTGACAATCTTCACAACGCCTTGAGTGTTGCTTCGCGTCCTCATGCATATATGGCCAGTAATATCCTTGCATTTTTTCTCTATATGCCAAAGATCTTCCTCCACTGTGATTGCCAGCATCATCACTATGTAGCATTTTTAATATTTTTTCTCCTTCTTCTCTCGTCAAACATCTTAGCGATGGTCCATTAAAAGATCTGCGATATAGTACCCCATCTCTTAGCTCATAATTGGTTGCCCTACTTTTTAATTTATGTGCCTCTAGCCTATTTTTTGGGATTTCTCCTCTCGCCAAATAAGCATGAAGATCCGCTCGCCAATCTTTATTTTTGTCTTTTGTTTCTTCCTCGCCAGTTTCTATCATCATTACATCTGTCTCTTCTTCTTTTTTATTCATTGATGGTAATAAAAGTGTTTGAATTTTTATGCATATCGCAACTGGGTTTGTCATCATGCTGGATATGAAAGCAAAAGCATCTGCGAGTCTATTATCTTTCCTTGATATGTGTCTCCATTTTATTTTTGGAATGCTCGCAGACAACTCTTCAACAAGTTTTTTGTATTTTCTCAAGGAAGGTTCATTTGTTGTATATTCTCCAGTTATTTGGCGAATAACCATTTGGGAATCACTGGTGATTCTAGCATTTTCCAACTTCATCTCTATCGCAAACTTTAAAGCATGGATCACAACCTCATATTCTGTCTCGTTATTAGTGGATGCAAACTCCAATCTGAATAAAAAAGCCGTTTTTTCTCCTTCTGGCGAAATAAAAAAAAACCCAATCCCATTTCCTTCTCCATTTGATGATCCATCCACTAATATCTCCCATCTGTTGGGTTCTATTAATAGTTCTTTTGGATCTCCATGTTATTCTTCTACATCCATCATTTCTTCCACAACTTCATCATCTTCCAATGGTAATTCAGCTAAGAAATCTGCGATGACTTGTGACTTTGGCGATGAAAGAATTTCATACTTGATATCGAAGTGTCCTACTTGTGCATTCCATATCTCAACTCTGCCTGATCTTTTCGAATTCTTCATTACCGATTCAATTGGCACTTTCGTTAACACTCTGATCTTATGTGCTTGAAAATAGATACGAAGCTTGAAGGTTGCATGTACCAATGCTAAAATTAATTTCTCAATCTTTGAATAATTTTTCTCTGCAGAATTGAATGTTTTGTTGATATAATAGATTGGTATCTCTACCCCCGCATTTACTCGTAGCAATACTGCACTTAGCGCATATGAGGTTGTCGCGAGATAGATCAGTAATTCTTCTCCTGGTTCAGCCTTCTGTAAGATAGTTATGTTCATTAAATGTTCTTTTATCCCTTAAAAGCCTTTTCACATTCATCTGTCCACTTGAACTTTGTTCCCTTCTAGAGTACATCGAAAAAATACTTGCATTTGTCTGAAGATCGCGAGATGAATCTTCCTAGCGAGGCTAAGAGTCCATTCACCTTTTGTACATCTTTTACCGTCGCAGGTGTTGGCATATCGTGAACTGCTTGTACCTTTTCTGGATCAAATTGTATTCCTTCTTTCGATACAATCTATCCCAAAAATTTTCCTGAAGTTACTCCAAAAGTACACTTATCGGGATTCACTTTAATATTAAATTGTCGCATTTGATCAAAAATCTCCTTCAAATCTTGTACATGATTCTCAGCTTCTTTACTTTTAATCAACATATCATCTACATACACTTCTAATGTCTTGTGGATCCACTTCGCAAACACTTTTTCTACCATTCATTGATATGTTGCACTAGCATTTCGCAAACCAAAGGGCATTTTTGTATAACAATATAACCCTCTTGGAGAAAAGAATGCAGTATGCTCTTGATCTTATTCAGCGAGAGGGATTTGATTATATCCTTTATATTCATCTAATAAAGATATTCTTGCATTTGCCACTGCTGATTCAACCATCTGTGGGATGTCTGGTAATGGAAAACTATATTTAGGATAGGCTTTGTTTAAATCAGTAAAATCTATACAAATTCTTATTCCTTTGTTCTTCTTTGGAACCACCACCATATTTGTAATCCACTCTGGGTACTTTGCTTGCCTTATAATTCCTGCATCGAGCATTTTCTGTAGTTCTTCTTCTATTTGAGAATGATATGTTGTTGCGATTTTTCTTATTCTTTGCTTAAATGGTCTTATATTTTTGTTGATTTCTAATTTTTGACATGCTATTGATGGATCTATCCCTGGCATCTCATCCATGTTCCACGTGAAGATATCTTTATATTCTCGCAAGAGATTTATAGTTCTTTCTTCCTCATCTGCCTCCATTCTAGTTCCAATTTTCAGCATTTTAGGTTCTTCTTTACTCCCAATATTTACTTCCTTTGTTGGTTCTGCTGTAGTATAACTGGCTTCTGGTTCTCCCATTAGTGTTGGTGTCTTCATTTCTTTTGCGAGGTCATCTCCTTCTCGGGAAATTTCACTGGGTATTCCTTTTCCTTCTTTTGCTTTTATCATGTAAACTTTAAATTCTTCTTCTTTCTTTTTCTCTCTCGTTATTTTTCTGCGAGCCTTTCCCTGCTTTGGACATTCTTCACAACTTCTCACTTCAATTTGATAGCATATTTTCGCAAGATCTGTATCTCCTCTAATTTCTCTAATTCCACTAGGCATAGGTAATTTGATGCACTGATGTAATGTTGATGCTAAAGCCTTAATTGCATGTATCCATGGTCTTCCCAATATCATGTTGTATGGTGATTCCACGTCTACTACACATAATGTTACTTGTGTTTCAATTTCTCCAAGCGGAATTCGTACCACTATCTCGCCCTTATGTTTTGTTAAAGATATTCCAAAACCATGAATATGATATGTTGAACAAGACATTTCTTCATCCTTATATCCCATCTTCTTATACGTATGATAAAATATTATATCCACGGAACTCCCTGCATCCACCAGAGTTCTATTCATAGCCCATTCTTCTACAAATTTTATTGATTCTTCCTTTCTTATTGGAATAGTGGATACCGTGATTACCAAAGGAGAAATTGATGTAAGATTTAGATTTTCTTCTGGTATTTATGCTGCTATAAATGTGATCTCCTGCTTTTCCCAATTTTTCAATGACGATATTTTCTCCACCGTCATAATTTTCCTTCCTTCAAAATCCCGTTTGTGTATCTTCCCCTTAATATTTTCATGAAATCTATCAATCATTGTTCTTGTTACCATGCCACACTCCAATTTTCTACAATTTTCTTTGATTCTAACCATTCTTCCTTCAAATATCTCACCGATTCGTTTTATGATTTTCTTAATCTTGAACAATTCTTATCTTCTTCTTCACCTTTTCTGTGATTTTGTTAATTCATTCCCTGTTTCGGGCGCCAAAATGTAGTTGCAAGAATTCCTACATTACACCCATACTAAGAATTTGTGATTGTAAGTCTAATTTGTAGATTAAGAACGACACTTTATCATTTTATTTTCAGAAATGTTTACATGGAATCTTAGAACTCAGAAATACAACTTTCTTTTTAGAGTTTCTCTCTCCTCAATACTCTCCCAACTCTCAAAAATACATCATCCTTTTTTGAACCTATTGGAACCCTTTATATAGGAAATTACATAGTGGATGACAGCTAAGTTTTCCCCTCTTTTTGGATCTGTTCTGCGATCTCATCGTGGTAATTATAGTGTTCACTCTCGCAATATTTGTAACCATCGCGATATGAACTTACTCTCCTCACAATCTCTTCAGTCGTCAACCTTTCTGTCGTTCTTTTGTGTTTCTCGTCAAGTGTTGTTGATGAACTCGCGATGTTTTCGCAGGAATATTGTTGTGGCGATATTCTGGTCCTACAACCATCACAATGACTGAACTAAGAGAACTACAAGAAGAATACATTTCTTTGGAGGAAAAACAAAATGAAATGGAATCATATCCAGTCGCAAACACCACCTCAATAGCAGCAAATGGAAGTTTACTTTCTAAAATGATTAACAATGTGGCGAGCACCTCGCAGAATCAACCAGAGAAAGTGGTAATTAATAACCAGCAGAATCTAGTAGCCATGGGAAGTCGCGATCAAAAAGAGTATGAAAGGGAGAAGAATTATTACAATCGCGGTGGAAATAACAAAATTCAAAGGCTTGATCATCCCCAAGAAACTTATGGTGGACAACGGCAAAATAATTTTAGAGGGAAAAATAATCAAAAGATAATATGGGAGGACATTAAGATGCCACCTCTAAATACTAGTATAGAAAAGATTTGGGAAGCTATCATTTTGATGGAAAATATACCATCGCCATGGAATATGGGAAAAGAGCCACATCCGAATAATCGTAGTCAGAAATTCTGTCCTTACCATCATTTTCATGGCCATTCGATAAATGATTGCAGGAATGTAAAAATAATAATTCTAAGAATGATTGATCAAGGAAAGTTTAATCATTTTCTAAGAGGACATCAGCAATCGTAGCAATTACCACCACCACCAGATAATCGCAGAGTGAATACTGTAAAAGGAGCAGAAACCTTTATCATAGAGGTTGGAGCCAAGGCGAAGAATTTGTTTTGCAATTCCATCGTACATTCTTTCAAAACTATTGAGGATTTTCACGATAACGTTCTAAGCAGAGTCTTCGCGAGAGACACATATGGAAGAGAAATAATGAACATAGCGAGAGTCTCGCCATTAAAAGAATGGCAGAAGCAAACTCTTTCTTTCACTGCACAAGAAGTAACAGAACCTGGCGAGTTGCATGATAATCCATTGGTAGTAAGATTGGAAATAAATCCAAGGCAAACATAAGAAGGAGATGAAGAAAATAATAATGAAGTAGAAGATTCTTGGGCTATTTAGAGTCTTAATTGACACGGGAAGTTCTGTAGATATCTTATTCTATCATACCTATAGAACCATGGGTGGAAAAGATGAGATCACAATGCGAATTCCATTAAAGGGGATATTTTCTAAGATCCTATTTTGAGTTGTTGATATTGAATCACCATATAATGTTCTGATTGGTCGACCTTGGCTACATGGGATATTAGGAGTGGCATCTACTTTTCACCAGTGTTGTAGGACCAGAATATCGCTACAACGATATTCATGCGAAGATTAACAACACTTCTGCGAGGACATCGCGAATATCTCAACAATATTTGACGAGTGTCGCAGAATTGCTTAAGGAATGACGAATGAAGAAACATGTAAAGAGCATGTGCTGACCTGCGATGGTTATAAAGTTGGCGAGAAGGATCAACATGATTGTCGCGATGTGATCCCAGTAGAAATCCGAGATAAAAGGAAGACTTAGATGTCATAAATTATGTAACTACCCTATAAATAGAAACCCAATATGTCCAGAAAAGGATGATGTATTTTTGAGAGTTGAAAGAGTCTTGAGGAGAGAGAAACTTCAAGAGAATAGTTGTAATCTTGATTTTTTCCATTTTTGTAAACACTTCTGAGAATTAAATAGTAAAGTGTCGTTTTTAATCTCCCATGATGAGTTGATTACTATAGAATCTTTTCAAGGGTGTAGTGTAGGATTTCCTGCAACTACATTTTGGCGCCCGAAACATAGATTGAATTAACAAAAATCATAGAAAAGGTAAAGTTTAAGGAGAAATCTGTTCAAGGTCAAGGAGAAAATTAAACAGATTGGTGAAACGATTGAGATAAAAATGATTAGAACCAAAGAGAATTGTAAGAAATTAGAGTGTGATATAGTGACAAGAACAATGATTGATGAGTTTCATGAAAACATTAAGGGGAATATACATAAACGAGATTTTGAAGGAAGAAAAATTATGACGGTGGAGAAAATATCATCATTAAAGAATTGGGAAAAGCAGGAGATCGCATTTACAGCAGCAGAAATACCAGAAGAAAATTTAAATCACACATCTCCTTTGGTAATCACGGTATCCACTATACCAATGGGAAGAGTAAAACCAATAAAATCTATAGAAGAGTGGGATGTAAATATAATTTTGGTGGACACAGGAAGTTCTGTGGATATAATATTTTATCATGCTCTTAAGAAAATGGGATATAAGGATGAAGAAATGTCTTATTCAGCATATCATATTCATGGCTTTGGAAAATATTTAACAAAACCTAAAGGCGAAATAGTGGTACGAATTCCGCTTGGAGAAATTGGAACACAAGTAACACTATGTGTAGTAGACGTGGAATCACCATACAACATGATATTGGGAAGACCATGGATACATGCAATCAAGGCTGTAGCATCAACATTACATCAATGCATCAAATTCCCTATGCCTAGTGGAATTGGAGAAATTAGAGGAGATACAAATCTTGCGAAGATATGCTATAAAATTGAAGTGAGAAATTGTGAAGAACGTCCAAAGCAGCGAAAGGCTCGCAGAAAAATAGCGAGAGAGACAAAGAAAGAAGAAGAATTTAAAGTTTACATGATAAGAGCAAAAGAAGGAAAAGGAATACCCAGCGAAATCTCGCGAGAAGGAGATGAACTCGCGAGATTTATGAAAACACCAACACCAATGGGAGAACCAGAAGCCAGTTATACTGCAGCAGAACCAACAAAGGAAGTAAATATTGGGAGTGAAGAAGAACCTAAAGTGCTAAAAATCGGGACTAGAATGGAGGCAGATGGGGAAGAAAGAACTATAAATCTCTTGCGAGAATATAGAGATATCTTCGCGTGGAGCATGGATGTGATGCCAGGGATAGATCCATCAATAGCATGTCATAAATTAAAAATCAACAAAAATATAAGGCCATTTAATCAAAGAATTAGAAAAATTGCAACAACATATCATTCTCAAATAGAAGAAGAATTACAGAAAATGCTCGACGCAGGAATTATAAGGCAAGCAAAATATCCAGAATGGATTGCAAATATGGTGGTGGTCCCAAAGAAGAACAAGGGGATAAGAATTTGCATAGATTTTAATGATTTAAACAAAGCTTGTCCTAAAGATAGTTTTCCATTACCATATATCCCACAGATGGTTGAATCAGCAGCAGGAAATGCAAGAATATCTTCATTAGATGGATATAAAGGATATAATCAAATCCCTCTCGCTGAAGAAGATCAAGAGCATACCGTATTTTTTGCTCCAAGAGGATTATACTGTTATACAAAGATGCCCTTTGGCTTACGAAATGCTGGTGCAACATATCAAAGAATGGTGGAGAATGTGTTTGCAAAGTGGATCCATAAAACATTAGAAGTGTATGTAGATGATATGCTGATCAAAAGTAAGGGAGCTGAGAATCATGTGCAAGATTTGAAAGAGATTTTTGAACAAATGCGATAATTCAATATCAAAGTGAATCCCGACAAGTGCACCTTTGGAGTAACTTCAGGAATTGTTTTGGGATATATCGTATCAAAATAAGGAATACAAGTTGATCCAGAAAAAGTGCAAGCAATTCGCGATATGCCAACGCCTGCGACGGTAAAAGATGTACAAAAGTTGAACAGACTCTTAGCCTCGCTAGGAAGATTCATCTCGCGATCTTCAGATAAATGCAAACATTTTTTCGATATACTCAAAAAGGGAACAAAATTCAAATGGACAGATGAATGTGAAAAGGATTTTCAGGGAATAAAAGAACATTTAATGAATATAACTATTTTACAGAAAGCTGAGCCAGGAGAAGAGTTATTCATTTATCTCGCGACAACCACGTACGCGCTAAGTGCAGTGTTGCTGCGAGTATATGCAAGGGTAGAGAAACCAATTTATTATATCAGCAAAATATTCAATTCTGCAGATAGAAATTATTCAAAGATTGAGAAATTAATTCTAGCATTGGTGCATGCGACTTTCAAGCTTCGTATCTATTTTCAAGCACATAAGATCAAAGTGTTAAAAAAAGTGCCAATTGAGTCAGTAATGAAAAATTCAAAAAGATCAGGCAGAGTTGAGAGATGAATTAATCAAGTAGGACACTTTGATATACAATATGAAATTTTATCCTCACCAAAATCACAAGTCATCGCAGATTTCTTAGCTGAATTACCATTGGAAGATGATGAAGTTGTGGAAGAAATGATGGATGTAGAAGAATAACATGGAGATCCAAAAGAACTATTAATAGAACCCAACAGATGGGAGATATTAGTGGATGGATCATCAAATGGAGAAGGAAATGGGATTGGATTTGTTTTTATTTCGCCAGAAGGAGAAAAAACAGCTTTTTCATTCAGATTGGAATTTTCATCCACTAATAATGAGACAGAGTATGAGGTTGTGATTCATGATTTAAAATTTGCGATAGAAATAAAGTTGGAAAATGCTAGAATTGTAGGACCAGAATATCGCCACAACGATAATCCTGCGATAATTTAATAACAGTTCTGCTAGGACATCGCGAGTACCTCAACAACATTTGACGAGTGTCGCAGAATTGCTTAAGGAATGACGTAACGAATGACGGATGAAGATACATGTAAAGAATATGTGCTGACCTGCGATGGTTATAAAGTTGGCGAGAAGGAGAACATTGTTGTCGCAATATAATCGCAATAGAAATCCGAGATAAAAGGAAGACTTAGCTGTCATCCATTAGGTAGCTTCCCTATAAATAGAGACCCATATGTCCAGAAAAGGACGATGTATTATTGAGAGTTGAAAGAGTCTTGAGGAGAGAGAAACTTCAAGAGAATAGTTGTAATCTTGATTTCTTCCATTTCTGTAAACATTTCTGAGAATTGAATAGTAAAGTATCGTTTAAATCTTCAAATTTCTAGTTGATTTCCAGTGAATTTCTATAGAATATTTACAAGGGTGTAGTGTAGGAATTCCTGCAACTACATTTTGGCGCCCGAAATAGGGATTGAATTAACAAAAATCATAGAAAAAGTGAAGTTTAAGAGAAAAAATTGTTCAAGATGGTGAAGAAAATTGAATAGATTAGTGAAACGATTGAGAGTAAAATGACTAGAACTAAAGAGAACTGTAAGAAATTAGAGTGTGATATGGTGATGTAGGACCAGAATATCGCCACAATGATATTCTTGCGATGAGAACGACGCTTTCACGAGAAGATCAAACATCCCTACAATATTAGCGACATCTTTACGAGAGCATCGTGAGATTCTTCAATGACATTTGGCGAGTGTCATGAGAAAACATCATAATAGCTGACGATTGAAGAATATTGATAAAAGCGTGTTGTTTCACGATGACTACAAAAGTTGGCGATAATTAGCATTGTAACTACCGCGATGAGATCACAGAATAGATCCGAAAGAAGGGGAAAACTTAGCTATCGCCCACTATGTAATTTCCTATATAAAGGGTTCAGGTAAGTCCAGAAGATGATGATGTATTTTTTAGAGTTGAGAAAGTCTTGAGGAGAGAGAAACTCTAGAAAGAAAGTTTTATTTCTGAGTCTGAATATTTTCTGTAAACATTTCTGAGATCTAAATAATAAAGTGTCGTTTAATTCTTCAAATCTTCAACTAGTTTCTCATAGATTTCTGTAGAATCTTGATAGGGGTGTAGTGTGGGAATTCCTGCTACTACATTTTGGCGCCCGAAACAGGGAGAATCCAGCTACAAAATCTCTAATTACAATTTGAAGATTGGGAGGAATTGAAGAAATAGCCGCAAGAAGAAGAAGAAATACATCAGAACCACCAACAACTATAAGAAGGAGTAAAATACTTGCAGGTGGAGAAACAAGTGAATTAGGAGAATCTTCAAGGATGAGAATAAGAAGAAATAGAACAAGGAATGAAGGGGAAAATCCAATTCAATAGCCAAATCAACCAACATAAATACAAAATGGAGGTATGGATTATGATAGGGTGAGTGTGCATACATGGAGATCAGATTCGATGGAAGGAGAAGAAAATCGACAATTAAGAGGTGAAAGCAGAGAAGGAAGAAATCAAGAGGTAGTAGAAGGGTTGATTCATCAAGATGAAGATGAAACAGCAGAGGAATTAAGGCAAAGAACACAGGAAGAAAGAAGGTTAGAGGCGAAAGAACGTGCAAATTTAACAAGACAAAATCACGAGTTGAGAATGGAGAATTTGAGATTACAAAGTAGAAGATCGAGGAGTACTACTAGATCAAGTTCAAGATCATTTAGAGAAATACCAAGGCAAAATTCCCTTATAAGAAATGATAGAGAAAATGTACAAGAAGAAACGCAAAATCCAAATAGAGAGCAACGTCAGGGAGAAGAGAGAGTGATTAATGATCGTTATGATCTTCGTGGAGAAACTTTGATTGATAGACGAAATAATGGAAATCAAAGAAATGAAGATAATCAAGATGGTGAGGAAAATCACGAAGAGGGTAGAAGAATATTACGTGGGCGAGAGAATGTCAGAAATCAAAGAATTAATGAGAACGAAATTGAGAGACATTATGCTGAACATGCCCGTCTAGCTTGCGAGAGAGAAAGGTTGAGGGCAGAAATGGAAGAACATGAGTTTCAGGAGGTAATAAGGCAAAATAATCATGATAATCGAGAAAGAAGACGTACACAAAATCGCGAAAATGATAATGTTCAAGAAGAGTACGACAGAATACAAAGAAGAATAGAAAGACAACGAAGAGAAATGACGAGAAATGAAGAAATTGGTGGAGAGGAAATTAGAAGACATAATCAATTGCGAATTTTGGAAGGAAATGAAGATGAAAATCGCAGAAGAAGGCGAAATGACGATGAGGATGAAGATTCACGAATTCTCGCAAGACAAGAAAGACAAGAACGCAGGAGAAGGGAAAGTGCGCTAAAAAAGCCAATAGAGCAAAGTCCATCTGCAAATGAGCAAATTTTGAGAGAATTAGCAGAAATGAGAGGAATGATAAATAATAGAAGAGAGGGAGGAAGAACACAACTTGATGAAGCTATTGAGGAAGCAGCTAGAACTCCCTTCACGCAGGAAGTACAACTAAGAGGAATTCCTCCAAATGCAATTTACCAGCATTAAACAGTATTTTTGATGGGACTACTTGTGCTATTCAACATGTTAAAGCTTATGTTAGATGTATGCTATAGTGGGACAATCATGATGCTGTTTTATGCAAATATTTTGCATCGAGCTTAACTGGCGAGGCGCTAAAATGGTTTGAGGGATTGCCGAAATATACTATTACTTCTTTTGACCATTTGCAAGCTACATTTTTAGGTGCATACATAAGCAACAACTCTTCACGACCAGGTATTAAAGATGTGTTTGGATTAAAGCAGAGAATTGGCGAGAGTCTAAAACATCTTACCATAAGATGGAAGACAATGTGCAGTGAAATGGCAGGAAGAGTAGATGAGAGATATCTTATTTTATCCTTCATTAATGTAATGTTTGCGACCAATCTGCTCTACATACAAATTTTCAGAATCAAAAACACCATCACAATGACTGAACTAAGAGAATTACAAGAAGAATACATTGCTTTGGAAGAAAAACAAAACGAAATGGAGTCATACCCAATCGAAAACACCAGCTCTGTAGTGGCGAACGACACTTTACTTCCTAAAATGATTAATAATGTGGCGAGCACCTCGCAAGTTCAACCAGAGAAGGTGGCGATTAATGACAAACAAAAGCTATTGGCTATGGGAAGTCGTGATCAAGAAGAGTATGAAAGAGAGAAGAATTATTACAATCGTGGTAGAAATAATAAAATCCAAAGTCTTGATCAACCTCAAGAGACTTATGGCGGACAGAGGCAAAATAATTTCAGAAATCAAGGGAATATGAGAACAATATGGGAGGAGATTAAGATGCCGCCCTTGAATGCTAGTGTAGAAAAAATATGGGAAGCTCATCTTGATGGAAGATATACCATCACCATGGAACATGGGGAAGGAACCACATCCTAACACTCGCAATCAAGAGTTATGTCCTTATCATCATTTCCATGGCCATTCGATAAATGACTGCAGAAATGTAAAGAGAATAATCTTAAGAATGATTGATCAGGGAAAGCTAAATCATTTTCTAAGAGGGCATCACCAATCGCAATAATTACCACCACCACCAGACAATCGCAGAGTGAATAATGTAAAGGGAGAAGAAACTTTTGTCATAGAGGTTGGAGCTAAAGCAAAGAATTTGTTTTGCAATTATATTGTGCATTCTTTCAGAACCATCGAAGATTTCCACGATAATGTCCTAAGTAGAGTCTTCGCCAGAGATACGGATGGAAAAGAAATAATGAATATAGCGAGAGTCTCGCCATTAGAAGAGTGGCAGAAACAAATTCTTTTTTTTACAGCACAAGAGGTACCAGAGCCTGGCGAGTTGCATGATAACCCATTGGTGGTAAGGTTAGAAATAAAACCAAGACAAACATAAGAAGAAGAAAATGAAGAAAACAACAATGTGGTAGAAGAATCTTGGGCCATTGATAGAATCCTAATTGACACTGGCAGTTCTGTAGATATCTTATTCTATCATAACTATAGAACCATGGGTGGAAAAGATGAAGATTTAGTACCATCAACATATAAGATTTATGGTTTTAATGGTACTGCCAACAAACCTAAAGGGGTGATCACAATGAGAATTCCGCTAAAGGGGATGTCTTCCAAAATCTTATTCTGCGTTGTTGATATTGAATCACCATACAATGACCTGATTGGACGGCCTTGGTTACATGGGATATTAGGTGTTGCATCTACCTTCCACCAGTGCATTAAATTCCCTCATCCAAAGGGTGTTGGAGTAATTAAAGGATATTGGGGAGAAAGTAAGAAATGTTATGAGATTGATATCAAATCTTGTGAGGAAAGAGCAGGGAAGAATAACAATTGGAAGTGCAAAATAGATTAGCAAAAGAGATGTGATAGATTGATGGTTGATTCAATAGAGAAGCAAGAAGAAATGGATGGCGAGATTCTCGAAAATAACAAGCAAAAAATAAAGCGTAGCAAAAAAGCAGATGCAGAGAACAATAAGTAGAAAGAAGAAATGGCGAGCAGTTCGCAGAAAAGGAAAGGCCAACAAAACATGAAAGAAAGGAAGAATCAAAAAATAGTAAGTAGAAAGGTAAAATTGTTTTTGAAAAATATTCTGTTTGAATGGAGAAGGTGAAATTGAAAAGTTGTAAAAAAGAAGATCAAAAAGAAAAGAAATTTTAACAGAGATTTGAAGCTCGCAAGAAATTTTAAGAAACGCGAATAAAATCTCGCAGAGATTTAAAGAATAGGACAAACCTTTATGGCGTGCACCCTAGTTCGCGAATACAATTTCGTAAGAGGCAAATGTAATACCTACAAGCACGTTATAAGGGGGGGGGTATCACTTTATATGATTCAGGGATAAGGTTATACCGCTACTGGAACCTGAGTCATACAGATGTTGGGGTTAAAGAAAACCTATCCGGGAGAGAGATCTTGGATTTCCAGCTTTATAAGGTTATACCCTGGTTGGACGACTGAGAATCTCTTCCAAGAAGTGCAGAATATGACCAAGGAGCCAAGGTACACGGTTTAGCCAAGGGTGCCCGGGACGGATGAACCTACCCTGGCCATCTTTGGTAAGTCTTGGCTATGATACACTTGGCCTGAAGAAAACCCCACTTAGGGTGCAGTCTTGTAACTATTAGCCATATAGGCATAAATGACAAGAGGCTGCGAAAACAACTGGTTGTTGGTAAATCTGGATGGGAGGATCTAGTCTTGTATGGCCGATGTGCCCTCCTTGAAGGGGCAACCAGGGGGAAGATAAGGGCGGCACCCTCCATTAAGGAGCTGATAAGTGTCTTAAGACGGCAATGTCATGGGTCTATAAGATCGCAAGATCATTTAGGCCTATCATATTGTCGCGTGACGTAAATTATACAAAGGCAAAAATCCAAAAGAGAAAAAGTTAAGATGAGATCAATGGGTTTTTACATGAAAGTGTAAAGACGTCCTGCGATCTCATCGCAAAGACAGCAATGTCATGGGACTTTACATTCGCAAGAATGTTAAGACCTGTCATATTGTTGTGTGACAAGTATCCTGTAGAGGCTATAATACTATGATAAGGCAAGATCAATGGGTCAATACATGAAAGTGTAAAGACGTCATGCGATTTTGTCGCAGAAAGAAAAGTGTGGCAAAGTAAGATCTTTAAGTAGGAAGGCATAATAAGACCATAAGATCGCAGAAATAACTTCATGAGATTTTAATGTTTGAGATATCATCGCAATAATCATGAAGATTCGCCAACATTTTCATTTATTTATTTTTTAAAATTGTTATTTACTTTCTCATATTGCAGATGAATAACAGAGGCAAGTATGGGAATGCATAGAACGATGAGATTATTATTCATCAACATATGAGAAACTTACATGGACATTATTTAGAGACACAGATAATTAGCAGATATAAATTATATTGATCAAATTATATTGCAGAAAAGGATTGTTTTCTAATTCATACAGGTGGAGACAAGGAAATTTATACATCAGGATGAAGCAAGTTGCAACAAATTGAATAAATTCCCAACAATATTACATCAAGGAAAAAGAGAAAAGCTAGTTAGATACATTGTTTCATTTATCAACATTGTTATCTCCATCAGATTCCTCTTCCTCGTCAGATTTCTCCTCTTCATTATCTTCATCGGATTTTTCTTCATCGCCAGAATTTTTTCCTTCATCATTATCCTCCTCCTCGTCATCGTCAGATTCTTCATCAGTATCAGAGATAACAATATCTAGAACCTCTGATGGTATTTCCGTTGCGAGATCAGGATATAAAGAATAAGAGATCCCATGATCGTCGCAAACTTGCTTAGTTGAATTATTGCGAGTTATAATGAGAGATCTATTAAAATTTGCAGAAGTAACTCCAAATTGAGCTTTCAATCGTGAATATTTCTCGTTGAGAGCATCAAGATTGTTCGCGAGTTGATGGTTATTATCTTCAAGTTCTCGCATCCTTAAACGAAATTTTTCTTCAGATTCTGCGAGAATAAAGCATAGTCAGATTAGAAATTTTACAAGGAAGAATAATAAAAACAAGAAATCAACAGAGTAGAGTGATTAACAACCTTCTTTCTCAGAAATCAAGGCTGATTGATCAGCATGAAGACTAACATTTACACCTAAATTATTCCTAGCATTATCAAGAACCATCGCAGCCCAAGAAAACTCGCTATCGCTAGTAATAAGAAGGCGAGAGCGAACTTGAGTTTCCCTCGCAAGAAGATCTTTATTCTCCCAGATAAGCCTATATCTTTCCATTTGAACGATCAGAAGAGTTTTGTGGAAATCTGCTAGAGCCTCGGCACCATTCCTAATTTCTTGATCTTTCTCGTCAATAAGATCACTATTTTTACTTCTTAATTCATTGGTTACCTCTTTTGAATTATGATAAAGACGCTTATATTTATTAGTTAAGCCTAAATTGTGTCTATGTTCAATTCTTAGAATATTAAGCTTGGATTTAAGTTCATCTACAAAAAGAGATCTAATTTGTTCATCTGAAAAATTACTTAAAGAGCTATTAAGACGAGCAAGAAGGGTATTATCATCTACAGGTTCAGGAAAAGATTGAAGGAATGTAGCCTCGTCAGTCAGACCATAAACATCTGCAAAAATGATTGCTTGAATAAGCTGTGATAGGGAAAAAACAGGATTAAAAGATAGAAAAAATAAATCATACCATAAAGTTGTTTGTTGGCTTTATTAAGATCAGAGATCTTCTGTTTATCAACTGAAGCCTCAGTCTCCAGCTGTTTATTTTTCTCGCGAAGCTCAGCAATTTCAACCTCCAGTTTTTCTTTATCTTGGCGAAGGTTAACAGCTTTCTTCGCATATGAACCACGTTTATTATCCAAATCAGAAGCAGCGGCAAAAGAAGCTCTCCCAACCTTTGATTGAGTTTTATAAGTAAAAGAAATTTGGAAAAAAATAAAAATGACGATAAAACAATAAAGAGAAAACATACCAGGATACCAAGTGCATTTAAGAAGCTCGGAGTTAGTGATCTTGAAACTCCGCGAAGAGAATTATTATCAGCTAAAACCGGAGCACCGTAGACTTTGGCGAGCGCTTGAGCTATCTTATTAAGAGTTTCATCTTCGTATTCATTTGTAATTCCACGAGAAGAATCGCCAAAAAGCATGGATAGTTGGGCCATGGAAGACTCAGAAGGAGGAGAATTCTTTATGGAGGGAACTTCGTTAACATTATCAAATTCATTACCAACATTCAAATATTCTTGAATATGTTAATAAGAAGAATGCTGAGTTTTCTTTCTCTTCAAAGGAGGCTCTCTAGATTCTTCATCACGAGAGGCAGAAGGATTTCCTTTACTAGAAGCAGCAGATTTCCCTTTGCGATCAGTTAAAGATTTCACCTTGGGTTTTGGCTCTAATGGTTCTAATTCTACAATCACATGTAAGCACAGATAAAGATAAGAAATAGGGGCAACAATATATTGTTAGAACTAATAAAGATATATTTCTTACTTCATCTGTGAAAGATCTGAGAGCTAAAAGAGTGTTGGGTTTCCTGAAGTTTTGGTAGTTGAGCTTCATTTTGTCAATCTGCGAGACAATAAAGAAATTAGCGAAAATATAGAAATATAAGGAAGATAATGAATAAAAACAATGCAAGAGGATAAGAGAATATACATCTATAGATTTAGTAGTCCAGTTGAAAACCCATGGTTCATAATGAGAGAGACTCGCAGGAAGTTGGAGAGAACCAGATATATAAGGACCATCAAGACATAGAGGGAAAATAAACAATTTATCATCACTAGAATGGCGAGGGCCATGATTGGTTTTGGTATGAAAATCAATATCCATCATGAGAGCTTCCTTAACAGCGAGTTTCTTCTTATGCAAGCGGACACCCCAACATGTGCTATCCCTCTTCATATGGAGCCATTGGTAATTTCTAAAAAAGTTATCTACAGTATAATCTGTAGGGATAATTGGAATGTGTTTATATTTAATACTTTGATGTTCTTCAGAATATCGCGATCCTTTACCAGCGCCATGAGAGGCATATTCAAGTAATAACCTAATACAATCTCCACCAAGTTGATATACCGCTCGCGAAAATCGATCGTCAGAAATTATCTGGTAAAATAATGGAAGTTCTGGATCGTAGAGAGGAAGTGGAAGACCAGCTTCAAGTTGGCCTAGTGATACTATGATTTTTTGGCGAGAACATTGAAAATTGGAAAATAATTCAAGAGAAAGATCAGATTTAGGACTTTGACCTGAGATTAAAGATAAATTAAACCCTTTGCCTTTGAGTTTTTCTTGCATCTCATTGAAGGAAGTCAAGTTTTTAGCACCAACAACAACCATTTTTAGAGTATGGGAATGAAGGAAGATTGAAAAAGAAGGAAGAAATGGCGAAAATAACATATGCGTAATTTGCGGAAGAACAGTAAAATCTGCAGAGAAGAAGAAAGAAAGAAAGAGAAAGTGAAAAGAGAAGAATAGAATAATGAAAGAGGTATTTATAGGAGAAGAAGTTTCTCGAGAAAGTAAATATAATTAATACAATGAAAGGACGTGAATGGTCAGATTATAGCGGTTTAAGTTGACGTGTCGAAAAATAGATGGAAGAAAATATTACGTGGAGACAGCTGGTGAAAAGCTTAGAAACGTGTCAGAACAAAGATTTAGGAGAAAGGATAGGTGATTGCGGCAATTTATTCTCACGATCTTCTCTTCTTCGCAGAAAAGACATGAGAAGAGGCAAGATGTAGGACCAGAATATCGCCACAACGATATTCTTGCGATGAGAACGACGCTTTCACGAGAAGATCAAACATGCCTACAATATTAACGACATCTTTACGAGAGCATCGTGAGATTCTTCAATGACATTTGGCGAGTGTCATGAGAAATCATCATAATAGCTGACGATTGAAGAATATTGATAAAAGCGTGTTGTTTCACGATGACTACAAAAGTTTATGATAATTAGCATTGTAACTACCGCGATGAGATCGCAGAATAGATCCGAAAGAAGGGGAAAACTTAGCTGTCGCACACTATGTAATTTCCTATATAAAGGGTTCAGGTAAGTCCAGAAGATGATGATGTATTTTTTAGAGTTGAGAAGGTCTTGAGGAGAGAGAAACTCTAGAAAGAAAGTTGTATTTCTGAGTCTGAATATTTTCTGTAAACATTTCTGAGATCTCAATAATAAAGTGTCGTTTAATTCTTCAAATCTTCAACTAGTTTCTCATAGATTTCTGTAGAATCTTGATAGGGGTGTAGTGTGGGAATTCCTGCTACTACAGGTGACAAGAACAATGATCGATGAGTTCCATGAAAACATTAAGGGGAAGATACATAAACGAGATTTTGAAGGAAGAAAAATTATGACGATGGAGAAAACATCATCATTAAAGGATTGGGAAAAGCAGGAGATCGTGTTTACAACATCAGAAATACCAGAAGAAAATTTAAATCACAAATCTCCTTTAGTAATCACAATATCCACTATACTAATGGGAAGAGGAAAACCAACAAAATCTGTGGAAGAATGGGACATAAATAGAATATTGGTGGATACAGGAAGTTCTCTGGATATAATATTTTATCATGCTTTTAAGAAAATGGGATATAAGGATGAAGAAATTTCCTGTTCAGCATATCATATTCATGGCTTTGGAAAATCTTTAACAAAACCTAAAGGCGAAATAGTGGTACGAATTCCGCTAGGAGAAATTGAAACACAAGTAACACTATGTGTAGTAGACGTGGAATCACCATACAACATGATATTGGGAAGACCGTGGATACATGCAATCAAGGTTGTAGCATCAACATTACATCAATGCATCAAATTCCCTATGCCTAGTGGAATTGGAGAAATTAAAGGAGATATAGACCTCGCGAGGATATGCTATCAAATTGAAGTGAGAAATTATGACGAACGTCCAAAGCAGCGAAAGGCTCGCAGAAAAATAGCGAGAGAGACAAAGAAAGAAGAAGAATTTAAAGTTTACATGATAAGAGCAAAAGAAGGAAAAGGAATACCCAGCGAAATCTCGCGAGAAGGAGATGAATTCGCGAGAGTAATGAAGACACCAACACCAATGGGAGAACCAGAAGCCAGTTATACTGCAGCGGAACCAACAAAGGAAGTAAATATTGGGAGTGAAGAATAACCTAAAATGTTAAAAATTGGGACTAGAATGGAGGCATATGAGGAAGAAAGAACTATAAATCTCTTGCGAGAATATAAAGATATCTTCGCGTGGAGCATGGATGAGATGCCGGGGATAGATCCATCAATAGCATGTCATAAATTAAAAATCAACAAAAATATAAGACTATTTAAGCAAAGAATAAGAAAAATTGCAACAACATATCATTCTCAAATAGAAGAAGAACTACAGAAAATGCTCGATGCTGGAATTATAAGGCAAGCAAAATATCTAGAGTGGATTGCAAATATGGTGGTGGTCCCAAAGAAGAACAAAGGAATAAGAATTTGTATAGATTTTACTGAGTTAAACAAAGCTTATCCTAAAGATAGTTTTCCATTACCAGATATCCCACAGATGGTTGAATCAGCAGCGGGAAATGCAATAATATCTTCATTAAATGGATACAAAGGATATAATCAAATCCCTCTCGCTGAAGAAGATCAAGAGCATACCGCATTTTTTGATCCAAGAGGATTATACTGTTATACAAAGATGCCCTTTGGCTTACGAAATGCTGGTGGAACATATCAAAGAATGGTGGAGAAGGTGTTTGCAAAGTGGATCCACAAAACATTAGAAGTGTATGTAGATGATATGCTGATCAAAAGTAAGGGAGCTGAGAATCATGTGCAAGATTTGAAAGAGATTTTTGAACAAATGCGACAATTCAATATCAAAGTGAATACCGATAAGTGTACCTTTGGAGTAACTTCAGTAATTTTTTTGGGATATATTGTACCAAAAGAAGGCATACAAGTTGATCCATAAAGGGTGCAAGCAATTCGCGATATACCAACGCCTGCGACAGTAAAAGATGTGCAAAAGTTGAACGGACTCTTAGCCTCACTAGGAAGATTCATCTCGCGATCTTCAGATAAATGCAAACATTTTTTCGATATACTCAAAAAAGGAACAAAATTCAAGTGGACAGATGAATGTGAAAAGGCTTTTTAGGGGATAAAATAACATTGAATGAATATAACTATCTTACATAAAGCTAAACCGGGAGAAGAGTTATTGATCTATCTCACGACGACCGCATACGCGCTAAGTGCAGTGTTGCTGCGAGTAGATGCATGAATAGAGAAACCAATTTATTATATTAGCAAAACATTCAATTATGCATAGAAAAATTATTCAAAGATTGAGAAATTAATTCTAGCATTGGTGCATGCAACTTTCAAGCTTCGTATCTATTTTCAAGCACATAAGATCAAAGTGTTAACAAAAGTGCCAATTGAGTCAGTAATGAAAAATTCAAAAAGATCAGGCAGAGTTGAGAGATGGAATGCACAAGTAGGACACTTTGATATCCAATATGAAATTCTATCTTTGCCAAAGTCACAAGTCATCGCAGATTTCTTAGCTGAAATTCCTTTGGAAGATGATAAAGTTGTGGAAGAGATAATGGATATAGAAGAGGAACATGGAGACCCAAAAGAGCTATTAACAGAACCCAACAGATGGGAAATATTAGTGGATGGATCATCAAATGGAGAATCAAATGGGATTGGAGTTGTTTTTATTTTGCCAGAAGGAGAAAAAATAGCTTTTTCATTTAGGTTGGAGTTTGCATCTACTAATAATGAGACTGAATATAAAGTTGTAATTCATGCTCTAAAGTTCTCAATAGAAATTAAGTTGGAAAATACATGAATTACTAGTGATTCACAGTTGGTTATTCGCCAGATAAAGAGAGAATATACAACAAATGAGTCATCTATGAAGAAATATAAGAAACTCGTGGAAGAATTGTCTGCTAGAATTCCAAAAATAACGTGGAGACACATATCAAGGAAGGATAATAGACTCGCAAATGCTTTTGCTTTCATATCTAGTATGATGACAAATCTAGCTGCGATATGTATAAAAATCCAAACACTTATATCATCTTCATTAAATAAAGAAGAAGAAGAAACAGATGTGATGATGATAGAAGGTGGCGAGGAAGAGCAACAAAGTAACATCACAGATTGGCGAGCAGATCTTCATGCCTACTTGGCGAGAGGAGAAATCCCAAGAAATAGACTAGAGGCACATAAATTAAAAAGTAGGGCAACCAATTATGAGCTAAGAGATGGAGTACTATATCGCAGATCTTTTAATGGACCATCGCTAAGATGTTTGACGAGAGAAGAAGGAGAAAAGGTGTTGAAGATGCTGCATAGTGGTGATGCTGGTAATCATAGTGGAGGAAGATCTTTGGCATATAGAAAAAAAATGCAAGGGTATTATTGGCCATATATGCATGAAGATGCGAAGCAACACTCAAGACGCTGTGAAGATTGTCAACGATATGGAAAAAAGATACATGCACCAGGAGAACCATTATCATCTTCAACAAGTGTATGGCCTTTCGGAAAGTGGGGATTAAATATTGTGGGACCATTTGTGCCAGGTTCTGGACAAAGAAGATATCTAATTGTCGCAACAGATTACTTCACGAAATGGGGAGAAATAAAGGCAGTACAACATATTCGTGACAAAGATATTTTTACATTCATATTTGAAAATATAATTTGCAGATTTGGGATTCCTGCACAGCTGGTATCTGATAATGGAAAGCAGTTTCAAGGACAGAATATAGAGTTGTTACTTAATGCATTTAAGATCAAGTGTAGAAAATCAACACCATTATATCCACAGGGCAATGGACAAGCAGAGGCAACAAATAAAACAATCGCAGACATTTTAAATAAGAAGTTAGAAGGATACCACAAGACATGGTGCGAGCAAGTGCTTAATGCAATATGGGCCTACAATACAACCAGACGAGAAACTACTGGAATGTCTCCCTTTTGTTTGACATATGGAGTTGAAGTTGTGTTACCAACAGAAGTTACTATCTCTACAACAAAAAGAGAGGCCTGGGAAAGAAATTTAAGTGCTGGAATGATTCTAAATAAGATGGATGAATTAGAAGAGAAAAGAGAAAAAGCTTTGCAACATATGAAAAATTATCAGCGAAGATTAGCTCGCGAGTACAACAAATGTGTTAAAGAACGCAAATTTCAACCAGGTGATCTAGTGTTGCGTGAAACCCCAAGTTATCAGCAAGAAAGTGGTGGAAAACTGGCGATAAAATGGGATGGACCCTATATCATTAAAGAGATTGTTGGAACTGGGGCATACAAATTAATGGATCCTGAAGGTAGAGATGTTGGTCAAAGACTTGATAGACCATGGAACATATTATTCCTGAAAAGGTATTATCAGTAATATAGTCTGTGAGATTAGAAGATATTGGTATTGTAGTTGCAGGAATTCCCACACTACACCCTTGTTAAGATTCTATAGAAATTTACTAGAAATCAACTAAAGATTTGAAGATTTAAACGACACTTTATTATTCAATCCTCAGAAATGTTTACAGAAATGGAAGAAATAAAGATCACAACTATTCTATTGAAATTTCTCTCTCCTCAAGACTCTTTCAACTCTCAAAAATACATCATCCTTTTCAGGACATATTGGGTCTCTATTTATAGGGAAGTTACATAATGGATGACAGCTAAGTCTTCCATTTATCTCGGATTTACATTGCGATCACGTCGCGACTATTACATATCTCCTTATCGCTAGAATCCATAACCATCGCCGGTCATCACGTAGTCTTTTCGTGTTTCTTCTTTATGTTATTTCTTAAGAAGTTCTGCGACGCTCGTTAAATGTTGCTGTAGTACTTCGCGACATCCTCGCAGGAGTGTCGTTAATATTATAAGGAATATCGTTGTGGCGATATTCTGGTCCTACATCTTGCCTCTTCTCATGTCTTTTTCTGCGAAGAAAAAAATATCATGAGGATCCCAAACGTCTCGTAATGCTCGCAGTTTCTTTTCTTTCTATACTTTCTTCTCGACAAGACTCCGTTATTTTATCTTTACTTCCTACACGTGTTGTGAATTCATCTTTTTATTGACACGTATCTACTCAATAGGTCATTCTCTTTTGCCTATAAAAGGCAGAGTTAGATTTCGAAAATAATTTTCTTCTTTTAAATCTCTTTCTCTTTCATCTGTTTATTTTATCTTCCGTCTGCAACTCTTCTTCTTCTTCTTCTTCATATTCTCCTGCTGCTGTTCTCATGGAGTCACCAAGGTATGTTTTTTTATTATGATACTTATTTGAGCCAATTTTTACCTATATTCCTCGACCTTCTCTGTTTGATTCTTCATAACTCTCATATTATGTTTTCTGCTTTAGTGGTACTGTCTATAACACCCGGTCTGCAACTCAAAATCCTACTACTCGCAAAAAGCTTGCTGAAAAGAAGAAAAGGAGTTCTGCGAGTAATAAGGTTAGTAAGAAACACATTTTATTTCTTGATAACAATATTGTTGCCTCTGTTTCTTATTTATGTTATTATTCGCAGAATGACTAGACAATCGCTAATCCTCCCAAAAAAATTCGTCAATTTAAAGTTCTTGAGGATGATATTATTCTTCCAACATTAACATCTGCGAGAGTTGCTCCCTTATCCTTGCAATCAAATCCTTCTACTTTTATCTGCGAGAATATTGCTATCAATACCTCTTCCTCTTCTGATCAAGCTCCTAAAATTGCTATGACTGAGACTCCTTCTAGTCCTATAATGCCTTCAACTGTTGTTTTTCCAAATACTCCTCCTGATAATATAACCATCACAAATGACTCAAATCGTCAACTTGTCCTTGCTACTACTTCATCCTCTACTTCTCTTCCGTCATCAAATGAGACTTTTGCAGGAGTTGATCTTGCTTTTAAAATTATGTCTAACATTTTAGATAGTGCTAAGAAATCTTCTACTAACCCTGTCCAATCTGAAGCTTGTGAAACTTTACTCAAGTATTTTTCCTCTGATAATACTGCTTCACGAGCATCTTTAGAGCATGAAGTTGAAGCTCTAAGGCAAAGTCTTCAATCCAAAACTTCAGAATGTGATATCTTGAATCATCAACTTCGCAACTCTTCTCTTGATTGTGAGAACCTTCGCAGAAAGAATGATGAATTGATAGGTATAACTTTCTTGCATATGTCATTTTGTTTTTCTATTTTATCTTCATATTCTCTGTACTCAAATCTCCCTTTTAAATTCTTGTTTTATATATTAGTTTCAAAGCGGACTCGTTTCATGGAAAAACTTAAATTTGAATCCATCGCTGAAGAAGTTCGCATTGAAAAAGATTCTTGGATGGACCAGTATAATAGATTAGATAATATCTATACATATTCAATTGATCAAATAGATAATCTCACTAATGAGAATAATCAATTATAACAAAGTCAAAGTTTATTAAACAGCGAGGTTACTCGCCTCTCATATTTGTTAACCAAGACTAATTTGGCGATAGAATCTTTGTCAGATGAAAATAAAACTTTATCCCAGGAAAAATATAGATTTTCAAGCTTGATGGCGATCTCCTTGCAGAAATTGGGTAATCTTCAAATGTTATGTGACAATCAAGAGCAATCTCTTCATTCTCTTAAGAATGAGCTTAAGGAAGTAACTGAATCATCTGCCGCTGAGATAGACAAACTTATCAAAGGTAGATTAACTCTTAGTTTAAAGGCCATCAAGCTTCGAGATCAATACTCCCAGTTAGAGAAATCTCATTCCTTATTAACAAAGGAGAACTCGTATCTTCGTACCAAAGAAGAAAATATGAAATCTCGTCTGAAGGGTATGGTTGGCGATAGATTTGATGACGCTATGAATCAATGGGAGAACTGTTTCTTTACATTAATCCAATATTTAACTTCTCAAAAAGAAGGTAGTCAATTGACTGCCTCATTTGCTGATCTTTCTGTCAAATTTTATGTTACACTTCTTGCGAGCTCTTTATCTGAATCATCTTTAATTACTTTTGTTACCCGCAGAATCTGAAAGAAGTCTTCATTCTACTATCACTAAACTTACTAAGAAGTTAGATAACGTTCGCAAAGAAAACAAGACTATCCTTTCCAATTTACTAGATGTTCGCGATAAGGCAGAAAGAAGACTTGATTATCTTGAGTACTTCAAGAATATAGAGATCAGGAATCGTGACAAAGGCTTCCTTCGCAAGGTTCATCTTAGTGCTGAAGTTCTTGTGAATGACATTCTGATCTCCCATTCTCTCCCACCTGTATCTATTCCTCCTATAAAGGTTGATGCTGATGAAATCCCTCTTCCCATGGATAAGGATTTAGAATATGATTTTGAAGAAAGTCGTCCTGAAGAAGTAATTACTGGTGGTGAATTTTTTTTTTTTTTGTTAAAACTACCCATGGAGAGAGCACACTGGGAGCACTTTATTAGAAACAAAAAAGAGCAGAACGAGGGGGGCTAGGCCTTACCTCCAACAAGAGAAGAAAAGGAAAAGAACAAACAATACAAAACCACACTCTTACATATTGATAAAGCGATATAACGGGAGAGCCGAGCTATCAATGCTAAGGGCACGCCTAATAAAGTTCGGAGGATCATTCCACCATTGAGAGGCCATCGTAGCTCCATGCTTTGCCAGGGCATCCGCCACAGAGTTTCCTTCACGGTACATATGCGAGCAAAAAAATTGAATAGTTGAGATGAACTTCATACAATTGCACCATTGAGTGTAAAGAGACCAAGGTACTAAGTCGTGATTTTTAATCGCTAGAAGAACATAAGTCGAGTCGCATTCTAGCCATAATTTTGTGATGCCTCTTGACTGCGCCAATCTAAGATCATAAATAGCACCCCAAAGTTCTGCTAAAACTGAGTTGGTGATGCCCAGACCTTGAGCTAAACAGCCTCTCGTCAAATTATTGGAATCACGAAAGACAACCCCGCAACCGGAGGGGCCTGGATTGCCCATCGAGAAACCATCAGTATTGGCCTTCAACCAACCATTAGGAGGCGAATTCCATTTCACTGGAATCGCTTTAGGACACTTTGGAGTGTTTCGCTTTACACCCAGGAAATCAAGTATCGCCTTTTCAGGAGCTGTGTAGAATGAGCAGCCCCCCGTATTCTTGCTAGACTCAAAGATCAACATTTTCGGATGCGACACGACCTGATTAGAATTGGAGATTCAGTGCTCAAACCTTAGCTTGTTTCTGCAGAACCAATTTAGCCAGATGCAGTTGATTACAGCTCCCCATAGCAGCTTTTTTGTTTGAGTAGAGCCTGCAAAAGCTCTAACTGAGTTGAACATTGCACTAGTATCAGTGCAGACAGGCCGGTGATTCAACACCTGCATGATCCAGCTCCACAGAATATTAGCAAAAGCACATGAGAAAAAAAGATGGTTTTGAGTTTCTTCGCAGTTCGGAACTGCACAGAGATTACAACAGTTTGCTGCATGAATGCCCTGAAATTTCACGTTATCGTCCGTGGCGATTCTGTTGTGAAGTAGCTTCCAAACAGTGCACGCCCGTCTCGGAGGAAGTTTTACATTCCATAGATCCCTAAAATCCATCTTCTAAGAAGTTGTTGGTCTATGGAAATCATAGGCTTCACCCATGGAGATGCTCCCAGTTTTACTGACCCGCTTATCCCTATTCTGAGGAGCATTAGGTGTTTCCATTATCAGCTGCTGAGTTGTGCTATCCAGATCATGCATGTAGGAGGGAAAGCTCCACTTCCCATCTATAATGAAATCTGCGACACAATTATGAAGGTTAGAGTTATCTAACTCCAAATGATCAGCAATGGAATACTCTAAGTTACTGCACCAAGTGTCATTCCAGAAGTCGATGTTGCTTCCATCCCCAACCAGCCAGGCCCGACTTTGAAGGATGATACACCACTGCGAATTGAAGCCATGCCAAACGGAAGATTTCTTGTAAGCAGACCCTTTGAAACGACTGCGAATGAAAGTACAAAAAGGAGATTGCACCGTCATTATTTTCCAAGTCATCTTCATGAGAGCCGCCTTGTTGAGACTTGTCAAACATTTGATCCCTAGACCTCCCTCGTTCACTGGAAGACAAATTTTATCCCAAGAAATCGAGTTATGATGGATCACGTTAATGTCCCCAGACCACACAAAGTTGCGCATCCAGTTCTCCAGAGTCTTAATGCAGGAAGTTGGCCATTTATAAATATGGAAGCTGTGGAGATCCGAACTGGTTATAACTGAAATTACTGGTGGTGAATCAACTATTGGCGATGAACCAAAAGAAGGAGACACTCGCAATGAAGCAGATGCTGACGAAGAGACTCGCAATGAAGAAGATGCTGACAAAGATGACAGTACTAGCAAGAATAAAGAATCTGGCGAGATCAACGTTGAATCTTAAATTTTTTCTTTGTTTTCCTTTTCAACGCTGAATCTTATAAGCAACGTACTTTTGGGAACTTAATGTTGACTTCTTAAATATCTTCAAGAAAGATGATGGTATTTTGTTTATTAATTCCTTCATCTTCCCCCCTTTATCTTGCTTGAAGGTATTAATTATTTTATGTATCTTCCTTGTATGAGCTGTGCTGTTATTAATATCCGCGAATGAATTCATTTGCAATACTTTACTTCTGAAGATTTGTTATAGAATTTTGAATTTCATTTCTGAAATATTCTGTAGGATTCCTATCTTTCACAGACTACGCTGTAGTGGATATATTTTTCCTGCAAAAAATATTCTAAAAGAAAATAACTAATGTTTGAGATTATTCTGTTGGTCTTATTCTGCCTTCCTAATTAAAGGTCTTATCTTGCCAAATTTTCTTTTTGCGACAAAATCGCAGGACGTCTGTACATTTGTATGTATTGACCCATTGATCTTGCCTTATATTTATTTCTTAATTGTTCTGCGACAATATGACAAGTCTAAGTTCCCTCGTGAGATCAGAGCCTTGTGACATTGTCGTCTTGCGATGAAATCGCATGACGTCTTTACGCTTCCATGTCAAAACCCATTGATCTCATCTTAACTTTTTCTCTTTTGGATTTTTTTTGCCTCTGTATAATTTACGTCACGCGATAATATGACAAGCCTAAATGTTCTTGCGATCATAAAGCCCCATGACATTATCGTCTTAAGACACTTATCAGCTCCCTAATGGAGGGTGCCGCCCTTATCTTCCCCCTGGTTGCCCCTTCAAGGAGGGAACATCGGCCATACAAGACTAGATCCTCCCATCCATATTTACCAACAACCAGTTATTTTCGCAGCCTCTTGTCTTTTATGCCTATATGGCTTATAGTTACAAGACTACACCCTAAGTGGGGTTTTCTTCAGGCCGAGTGCATCATAGCCAAGACTTGCCAAGGATGGCCAAGGTAGGTTCGTCCGTCCCGGGCACCCTTGACTTAACCGTGTACCTCAGCACATTGGTCATACTCTGCACTCCTTAGAAGAGATCCTCGGTCGTCCAACCAGGGTATAACCTTATAAAGCTGGAAATCCAAGATCTCTCTCTCTGATAGGTTTTCTGTAACCCCAACATCTGTATGATTCAGGTTCCAGCAGCGGGGTAACCTTATCCCTGAATCATGTAAAGATCTACCCCCCTTATGACGTGCTTGTAGGTCTTACATTTGCCTATTGCGAAATTGTATTCGCGAACTAGGGTGCACGCCATAAAGGTTTGTCCCATTCTTTAAATCTCTGCAAAATTTTATTCGTGTTTCTCGCGATCTTTTCGCGCTTATTTACTCATGTGTTTCTTGTAATTAAATTAAACATTCTTGCGATTGTAATATGAAGTTTATTTCTTATTTCACCATATGACACACCAATATCTTCTAATCTCGCAGAAATTATTACTGATAATACCTCTTCATGAATAACCTGTTCCATGGTTTATCAAGTCTTTGACCAACATCTCTCCCTTCAGGATCCACTAATTTGTATTCCCCAGTTCCAACTATTTCTTTAATGATGTAAGGTCCATCCCATTTCCTTGCCAGTTTTCCACCACTTTCTTGTTGATACTTTGGGATTTCTCGCAACACTAAATCTCCTTGTTGGAATTCTCGTTCTTTGACACGTTTGTTGTACTCGCGAGCTAATCTTCGCTGATAATTCTCCACATATTGCAAAGCTTTTTCTCTTTTCTCTTCTAATTCATCCAGCTTATGTATAATCATGCCAGCACTTAGATTTCTTTCCCAAGCCTCTCTTTTTGTTGTTGGAATAGTAACTTATGATGGTAACACAACTTTAACTCCATATGTCAGACAAAAGGGAGACATTCCAGTAGCTTCTCGTCTAGTTGTATTGTAGGCCCATGTTGCATTATGTACTTTCTCGCACCATGTCTTGTGGTATCCTTCTAACTTCTTCACCAAAATATCTGCGATTGTTTTATTTGTTGCCTCAGCTTGTCCATTCCCTTGTGGATATAATGGTGTTGACTTTCCACACTTGATCTTAAATGCATTGAGTAACAACTCTATATTTTGACCTTCAAAATGCTTCCCATTATCAGATACCAGCTGTGCAAGAATCCCAAATCTGCAAATTATATTTTCAAATATAAATGTAATAATATCTTTGTCGCGAATATGTTGCACTGCCTTCACTTCCCCCCATTTCATGAAGTAATCTGTTGCGACAATCAGATATCTTCTTTGTCCACAACTAGGCACAAATGGTCTCACTATATCTAATACCCATTTTCCAAAACGCCATACACTTGTTGAGGATGATAATGGTTCTCCTGGTGCATGTATCTTTTTGCCAGATCGTTGATAATCTTCACAAAGTCTTGAGTGTAGCTTCGCATCTTCATGCATATATGGCCAGTAATACCCTTGCATTTTTGTTCTATATGCCAAATATCTTCCCCCACTGTGATTTCCAGCATCACCACTATGCATCATCTTCAATACATTTTCTCCTTCTTCTCTCGTCAAACATCTTAGCGATGGTCCATTAAAAGATCTGCGATATAGTACTCCATCTCTTAGTTCATAATTGGTTGCCCTACTTTTTAATTTATGTGCCTCTAGTCTATTTCTTGGGGTTTCTCCTCTTGCTAAGTAGGCATAAAGATCAGCTCGCCAATCTGTGTTGTTACTTTGTTGCTCTTCCTTGCCAGCTTCTATCATCATCGCATCTGTTTCTTCTTCTTCTTCTTTATTTATTGAAGGTAATATAAGTGTTTGAATTTTTATACATCTTGCCGCTGGGTTTGTCATCATACTAGATATGAAAGAAAAAGCGTATGCGAGTCTATTATCTTTCCTTGATATATGTCTCCACGTTATTTTGGAATTCTCGCAGACAATTCTTCCACGAGTTTCTTATATTTCTTCATAGATGGTTCATTTGTTGTATACTCTCCCTTAATCTGGCGAATAACCAACAGTGAATCGCTAGTAATTCTTGCATTTTCCAACTTCATTTCTATTGCAAACTTTAAAGCGTGAATTACAGCTTCATATTCTGTTTCATTATTAGTAGACGCGAACTCCAACCTAAATGAAAAATCTATCTTTTCTCCTTCTGGTGAAATAAAAACAACTCCAATCCAATTTCCTTCTCCATTTGATGATCCATCCACTAATATTTCTCATCTATTAGGTTCTGTTAATAGCTCTTTTGGGTCTCCATGTTCCTCTTCTACGTCCATCATTTCTTCCAAAGGAAATTTGGCTAAGAAATCTGCGATGACTTGTGACTTTGGTGAAGATAGAATTTCATACTTGGTATCGAAGTGTCCCACTTGCGCATTCCATATCTCAACTCTGCCTGATCTTTTTGAATTTTTCATTACTGACACAATTGGCACTTTTGTTAACACTTTGATCTTATGTGCTTGAAAATAGATATGAAGATTGAAGGTTGCATGCACCAATGCTATAATTAATTTCTCAATCTTTGAATAATTTTTCCCTGCTGAATTGAATGTTTTACTAATATAATAAATCGGTTTCTCTATTCCAGTATCTACTCGCATCAATACCACACTTAGCGCGTAAGTGGTTGTCGCGAGATAGATCAATAACTCTTCTCCCGGTTCAGCTTTCTATAAAATAGTTACATTCATTAAATGTTCTTTTATTCCCTGAAAAGCCTTTTCACATTCATCTGTCCACTTGAAATTTGTCCCCTTTTTTAGTATATCGAAAAAATGTTTGCATTTATCAGAAGATCGCGAGATGAATCTTCCTAGTGAGGCTAAGAGTCCATTCAATTTTTGTACATCTTTTACCGTCGCAGGTGTTGGCATATCGCGAATTCCTTGCACCTTTTCAGGATCAACTTGTATTCCTTCTTTTGATACAATATACCCAGAAACGTTCCTGAAGTTACTCCAAAAATACACTTGTCGGGATTCACTTTGATATTGAATTGGCGCATTTGTTCAAAAATCTCTTCCAAGTCTTGCACATGATTCTCAGCTTCCTTACTTTTGATTAGCATATCATCTACATACACTTCCAATGTTTTGTGGATCCACTTTAAAAACACCTTCTCCACCATTCTTTGATATGTTGCACCAGCAGTTCGTAAGCCAAAGGGTATCTTTGTATAACAATATAATCTTCTTTGAGCAAAAAATGCGGTATGCTCTTGGTCTTATTGAGCGAGAGGGATTTGATTATATCCTTTGTATCCATCTAATGAAGATATTATTGCATTTCCCGCTGCTGATTCAACCATCTGTGGGATATCTGGTAGTGGAAAACTATTTTTAGGACAAACTTTGTTTAAATCAGTAAAATCTATACAAATTCTTATTCCCTTGTTCTTCTTTGGGACCACCACCATATTTGCAATCCACTCTGGATATTTTGCTTGCCTTATAATTCCCGCGTCGAGCATTTTCTGTAATTCTTCTTCTATCTGAGAATGGTATGTTGTTGCAATTTTTCTTATTCTTTGCTTGAATGGCCTTATATTTTTGTTGATTTCTAATTTATGACATGATACTGATGGATATATCCCTGGCATCTCATCCATACTCCACGCGAAGATATCTTTATATTCTCGTAAGAGATTTATAGTTCTTTCTTCCTCATCTGCCTCCATTCGAGTCCCGATTTTCAGTATTTTAGGTTCTTCTTCACTCCCAATGTTTACTTCCTTTGTGGGTTCTGCGGCAGTATAACTGACTTCTGGTTCTCCCATTGGTGTTGGTATCTTCATTACTTTCGCGAGCTCATCTCCTTCTCGTGAGATTTCGCTGGGTATTCCTTTTCCTTATTTTGCTCTTATCATGTAGACTTTAAATTCTTCTTCTTTCTTTGTCTCTCTCGCTATTTTTCTGCGAGCTTTTCGCTGCTTTGGACGTTCTTCACAATTTCTCACTTCAATTTGATAGCATATCTTTGCAAGATTTGTATCTCCTTTAATTTCTCCAATTCCACTAGGCATAGGGAATTTAATGCATTGATGTAAGGTTGATGCTACAGCCTTGATCGCATGTATCCATGGTCTTCCCAATATCATGTTGTATGGTGATTCCATGTCTACTACACATAGTGTTACTCGTGTTTCAATTTCTCCAAGTGGTAATTGTACCACTATTTCACCTCTTGGTTTTGTTAAAGATTTTCCAAAACCATGAATATGATATGCTGAATAAGACATTTCTTCATCCTTATACCCCATTTTCTTAAGAGCATGATAAAATATTATATCTACAGAACTTCCTATATCCACCAAAGTTCTATTCATAGCCCACTCTTCTACAGATTTTGTTGATTTTCCCTTTCTTATCGGTATAGTGGATAACGTGATCACCAAAGGAGATGTATGGTTTAGATTTTCTTCTGATATTTTTGCTGTTGTAAATGTAATTTCCTGCGTTTCCCAATCCTTCAATAATGACGTTTTCTCCACCGTCATAATTTTTCTCCCTTCAAAATCTTGTTTATGTATCTTTCCCTTAATGTTTTCATGAAATTTATCAATCATTGCTCTTGACACCGTATCATGCTCCAATTTCCTGCAATTCTCTTTAGTTCTAATCATTCTTCCTCTAAATATTTCACCAACTCGTTTTATGGTTTCCTTAATCTTGAATAATTTCTATCTTCTTTTTCAGTTTTCCTATGATTTTCGTTAATTCAATCCCTGTTTCAGGCACCAAAATGTAGTTGCAGGAATTCCCACACTACACCCTTGTTAAGATTCTATAGAAATTTACTAGAAATCAACTAAAGATTTGAAGATTGAAACGACACTTTATTATTCAATCCTCAGAAATGGAAGAAATAAAGATCACAACTATTCTCTTGAAATTTCTCTCTCCTCAAGACTCTTTCAACTCTCAAAAATACATCCTCCTTTTTTGGACATATTGGGTCTCTATTTATAGGGAAGTTACATAATGGATGACAGCTAAGTCTTCCTTTTATCTCGGATTTACATTGCGATCACGTCGCGACTATTACATATCTCCTTATCGCTAGAATCCATAACCATCGCCGGTCATCATGTAGTCTTTTCGTGTTTCTTCTTTATGTTATTTCTTAAGCAGTTCTGCGACGCTCGTCAAATGTTGCTGTAGTACTTCGCGACATCCTCGCAGGAGTGTCGTTAATATCATAAGGAATATCGTTGTGGCGATATTCTTGTCCTACAGGTATGTTATATGATGAAACAGAAGATAAACTTTCTATTACAATCACAAGATTCCAAATAAGAGTTCTCAGATTTCAAAAGATTTTAAAGAATATCTAATTCAACTGCAACAAATGCAAGAATAAAGAAACGCGAAAAGCTCGCGAGAAATGCGAATAAAATTTCGCAGAGATTTAAAGAATGGGACAAACCTTTATGGCGTGCACCTTAGTTCGCAAATACAATTTCGCAAGAGGCAAATGTAAGACATACAAGTACGTCATAAAGGGGGTATCTCTTTACATGATTTAGGGATAAGGTTATACCGCTGCTGGAACCTGAGTCATGAATATGTTGGGGGTTAAAGAAACCCTATCCGGGAGAGAGATCTTGGATTTCCAACTTTATAAGGTTATACCCTGGTTAGACGACTGAGGATCTCTCCTAAGGAGTGCAGAGTATGACCAAGGCGCCGAGGTACACTGTTGAGCCAAGGGTGCCCGGGACGGACGAACCTACCCTGGCCATTCTTGGTAAGTCTTGGCTATGCTGCACTCGGCCTAAAGAAAACCCCACTTAGGGTGCAGTCTTGTAACTATAAGGCATATAGGCATAAAGGACAAGAGGTTGCGAAAAACAACTGGTTGTTGGTAAATCTGGATGGGAGGAGATAGTCTTGTATGGCCGATGTGCCCTACTTGAAGGGGAAACCAGGGGGAGATAAGGGTGGCACCCTTCATTAGGGAGATGATAAGTGTCTTAAGACGGCAATGTCATGGGGTTTTATGATTGCAAGAACAATTAGGCCTGTCATATTGTCGCGTGACAAAAATTATACAGAGGCAAAAAATCCATAAGAGAAAAAGTTAAGATGAGATCAATGGGTTTTTACATAAAAGTATTGTAGGACCAGAATATCGCCACAATTATATTCACGAGAGATTAACGACACTTCGGCGAGCGTCAGCGAAAACTCTTCAACAACATTTCACGAGCGTCACAAAATAATTCAGAGAATGACGTAATAAACAACGACAGCATAAAACATGAGAAAAATGTGAAGATTTTGTAGTTAAAAAGAATATTCGCGAGCACAAGGATGGAACTCGCGAGAGCAAGGCAGGAAATGAAGATTTTATGGTTATAGAAGAGTCTCGCGAGCACGATAACAGATCTCGCGAGCACGATAACATATCTCGCGAGCACGATAGCAGAGCCAGCAAGGAGCATAGCAAAAATCCTAAAAAATGCGAAAGATAAGTTGAATGTGAGCTATCACCCACCGTGAAGGTACCTATATAAAGAGAAGAGCAGTAGAGAGAAAGGGGGGAGATAATTGGAGGAGAGAGAGATATTTTGCAGAGATTTTTTGAGAGAGAGAATGTATTTTTCTTTATCATCTTCTTCCCCAAAACTAGATTTAGAACTCCATTAATGGAGATTATCAATGTAAATTATAACAATCATAGTGAAGAATCATGGATGTAGATCAAATTGATCGAACCATGTAAAAAATCTTGGTGTCCGTTTATAATTTTGGCAATTTTACTACCATTTCTATATGTAGATCTAGGAATTAATATCAAGATATGATAAGGGATGTGTTGTGGGAATTCCTGCAACTACATTTTGGCGCTAGAAACACTACCTGCTTGTTGGATTGAAGAAGATCAAGAGAAATTAACAATTGCTAACGATGAATTTAATTAGATTTATGAGATACAGGGGATACGTATACAGAGAAAGAACAATGAAGAACAACCAACACAATTTAAGAGAAATGTTTACAGAGAAAGAGAAGCAGAAAATATTGGGAAGCATGAGCAGATTCGAACAAATTTTTATAGGAATAAAATGAATCGACATCAATTAATTGTTAAAACAAGACAAATTATTTCTTATCTCTTTAATTATATGTTAATAATCTGGATCTGGAAGATTTTGAGTTTTTTAACTATCAAACTTTGTTTTCACAAAAATTGCTTTCTAGATGATATTTTGAATTAATAAGAATTTTGATAATACAATTACATCACCTTGAATTTAATCATAATTTTGATCATACAAACATCTCAGGTGAATGGGATTGAAGTCAAAGATTAAGGAATCAAAAGCTCCAGTGAAATTTCTCTTTTGCGATAAGATGCATCAACCAACACCAACATTTTAACAAGAAAATTAAGATTCAAACGAAGGAGAAAGCACAAAGGACAAAAACAACACAGTGGATAGAGGAAGAAGACTAATGATTTATTCACCAAGTATTTCATCAACAATTGCGAAGAAATCAAATGAAGTTACACCAACAAATAATTCTACAGGACAAAAAATCTTCTCTTTTCTAATTTTATATTCAAAAATTACGTCTAAAAAAAAATCGTACTTTTTAGGTTATGTGATTTTAAAAATAAAATAAAATTGATGATTATCCTTGTTTTCAATTTTATGAAGTTGATATAAAACTTGCATTACTCATGGTGATTGCTCGCAGGGAATGAACTCTCGCAAGAAATAAAGATAAAATTGCATGGCTAGAAAAGAAAATAGAAAGGGACAAAGAGAAAGCTTATACAAAGGACAACTAAAAGGAATAAGTCATGAGAATCTCGCCACTCTTTCACAAGTTGAAGACAGTATAGTTGGTCAAACCAGAAGCGTACAAGTTTAAGGTCGCGGGATCGATTCTTCTTAACTGCGATATTTTCGCATATTTTTGATGAAGTACCAAGGACAAATAAAAGAACAAGTAATAAGTTTTATGCGAAGATATCGCAAAGAAATACTAGAACAGATGGTTCAAGGCTGCGAGAGCAACAAATAGGTCACGGGTTCAAATCTCGCAGAGACACATATTTTTCATTTTCTTCTCATTTTCTTTGGCGAATAAAATCATAAGGAAAAAAGTTCTGCGATTAACTTCGCAAAGAGGTTCTTGAACAGTTGGTCCAAAGAACAGTATGTGAGTTTGAGGTCACATTATCGAATTTTCTTGCGAGCATAATTTTCTTCTTTTTATAGAGGGTGAGAATATGAATAATATCGCAGCATTGTTTCATTATTTCACAAGCAAGAGCCAGCACAGTTGGTGATCTGCGCAGTTAATGAGTTCATGGTCGCGGGATCAATTCTTGCTTCTCGCAAAGATTATTTTTGTTATGTCAAGCTCGCCAGTCAACCTTTGATTATTTTGCAGATAAATCTCGCAAGAAAGAGAACTAGCACAATTGGTTGAGAGGCTTGAATGCAAGCAGCAGGTCGCGGGATCAATTGTTGCTTCTCGCAAGTTTATTTTTGTTATATGAAATTCGCAAGTCTGCCTTTGATTATTTCGCAGATAAATTTCGCATGAAAGAGAACTAGCACAGTTGGTTGGGAGGCATGAATGCAAGCAGCAGATCGCGGGATCGACTCTCGCTGCAGCAATATTTTTTCACGATTTTTCTAAAGTTGCCTGACGAGAGGATAATAATAGTAAGATGACGATAGTATAACTTTCTATCGCAAACAGAAGCTAGCACAAATGGTCAATAGCGAAGTTAAGAAGTTCAGTATTGCAGGTTCTAGTCCCTCGCCAAGCATCCTTTTTCTTCTACTCATTTTTGAACTTCAAGGAGCGAAGAAATGGAATAATATATCAGAACTAGGCCTTTCTTTCGCAAGCAACAAGTAGCCCAAACGGTTAGAGACGGAGTATGCAAACTAGAAGACTAGGGTTCGAATCTCCCTCCTCGCAAAGAATTTTTTTCATGGCAAAGAAAAGAGTTGATGATTATCTCGCCAAGAATGAAGAAAGTTGACTAGAATTTCGCAAGAGAGGGTTAGAACAATTGGTATGGTGCGAGCATATGCAAGGGGCAGATCAAGGGTTCAAGTCTCATTTCTCCCAGATACTTCTTTTTGTTGCTGCGATAATTACAATTCTATTTACGAGATTCATACATTTCAAGGATGCCAATTTTGCAAGCAAACCAAATACTTCGCGAGAGACGCAACAACAGAAAATCACATGAAAGCTAAGTACCATTTTCCTTGAATATTTTACTTACAAAAAATGAATAAATTTGATTTATTTTACAAAAAGCGATACTATCGCAATATTTCAAAGAGCATTTCTAAGATTTTTAATGTTTCAAAAGATTTCAAAAAATTTGATTTAATTTACCAAAAGCGATATAATCACAAGATTTCTAAAATTTCAAAGATTTCAAAATATTTCAAAGATTTTTTGATTTGATTGACAAACGGAGATCATCGCAAAAATTTAAAGATCGCAATTTTTTTTAAAGATTTCAAAGATTACATAAAATGAAATTATTGCAAAAATTTCTAAGATTTCAAATTTCCAGAACATGCGATACAATCGCAAGATTTTAAAGAATATTTCTAAGATTTCAAAAGATTTTAAAGAATATTTCAACTCATAGAAATGAGCAAAACAAATTGTTTTCAGAGCTGTGAGTGTAATCGCGAGATTATTCAAGATTATATAAAGAATTGACAGAAATGAAAGAATAAAGAAACGCGAAAAGATCGCGAGAAACGCGAATAAAATTTCGCAGAGATTAAAAGAATGGGACAAACCTTTATGGCGTGCACCCTAGTTCGCGAATACAATTTCGTAAGAGGAAAATGTAAGACCCACAAGCACGTTATAAGGGGGGGTATCTCTTTACATGATTCAGCGATAAGGTTATACCGCTGCTGGAACCTGAGTCATGCAGATGTTGGGGTTAGAGAAAACCTATCCGGGAGAGAGATCTTGGATTTCCAGCTTTATAAGGTTATACCCTGGTTGGACGACCGAGGATCTCTCCTAAGAAGTGCAGAGTATGACCAAGGCGCCGAGGTACACGGTTGAGCCAAGGGTGTCCGGGACGGACGAACCTACCCTGGCCATCTTTGGTAAGTCTTGGCTATGATGCACTTGGCCTGAAGAAAACCCCACTTAGGGTGCAGTCTTGTAACTATAAGCCGTATTGGCATAAAGGACAAGAGGCTGCGAAAACAACTGGTTGTTGGTAAATCTGGATGGGAGGAGATAGTCTTGTATGGCCGATGTACCCTCCTTGAAGGGGAAACCAGGGGGAAGATAAGGGCGGCAACCTCCATTAGGGAGCTGATAAGTGTCTTAAGACGGCAATGTCACGGGGCTTTATGATTGCAAGAAAATTTAGGCCTGTCATATTGTCGCGTGACGTAAATTATACAGAGGAAAAAAGCCATAAGAGAAAAAGTTAAGATGTGATCAATGGGGTTTTACATGAAAGTGTAAAGACGTCCTACGATTTCATCGCAAAGACGGCAATGTCACGGGACTTTACATTCGCAAGAATATTTAGGCATGTCATATTGTCGCGTGACAAATATCCTGAAGAGGCTATAATACTAAGAGAAAGATAAGGCAAGATCAATGGGTCAATACATGCAAATGTAAAGACGTCCTGTGATTTTGTCGCAAAAAGAAAAATTGGGAAAATAAGACCTTTAACTAGGAAGGCAAAATAAGACCAATAGAATAATCTCAAACTTAACTATTTTCTTTTAAGAATGCAGGAAAGATTTGTACATCGCAAGAGAGATAGCAAGTACTATTTAGAATCTCTCAGAAATACTATTCAGAATTTCACATAAGTATTATTCAGAATTTCTCAAGAGGATTATCTACAATCTCGCATAACTATTCGTCGCAGAACTATTCATCACGGTACTATTCATCGTCGCACTATTCATCGCATCACTATTCGTAATTTCGCAGAAAAAATCAACAACTCGCAGAAACATTCAGAAATTCGCAGAAACATTCATAAATTTGCAATCTCATTCAGCATATCGCAGACTACTCCCGAATTTCGCAGGAGAAGTGATTATTTCGCAAAATATTATTATTTTATCGAATAAGGCAGAGGCAATTCGTTCATTTAACATTTTCTCAGAGATTCTTCCTTCATAGATAAAGAACAGAGGCAACTGTGGATTACCAAGAAAACATTTTATGTTCTTTATCTTCTCGGCAAGAATCATTTCCAAAATGGACAGGGATTTTCACCAAAAATGAAGTAATAATTTCGCATGAATAGAGGCAATACTTATAACTTTCATTCAAGGACAGATACTTCTTATATTTTGAGGATTAAGTACTTCTTATATTTCTTCAAGATACTTCATACGTTGAATACTTCAAGGGTTAATACTCCTTATTTACTTAGCAAAGATATGGAACTTCGCAAAAGAATAGAGGCAAGTACGTACTTTTCAAGTCTAGTATTCTTTCGCTTGTTCCTTCATCAACAAAAATCAAAGACTACTACAACAACAGATTTTTTCTTAAAGATTACTTTTCAAGCAATATTAAAGAAAAAAAGGCAAGATGTAGGACCAGAATATCGCCACAATTATATTCACGAGAGATTAACGACACTTCTGCGAGCGTCACCGAAAACTCTTCAACAACATTTCACGAGAGTCACAAAATAATTCAGAGAATGACGTAATAAACAACGACAGCATAAAACATGAGAAAAATGTGAAGATTTTGTAGTTAAAAAGAATGTTCGCGAGCACAAGGCTTGGACTCGCGAGAGCAAGGCAGGAAATGAAGAATTTATGGTTATAGAAGAGTCTCGCGAGCACGATAGCAGATCTCGCGAGCACGATAACAGATCTCGCGAGCACAATAGCAGATCTCGCGAGCACGATAACATATCTCGCGAGCACGATAACATATCTCGCGAGCACGATAGCAGAGCCAGCAAGGAGCATAGCAAAAATCCTAAAAAATGGGAAAGATAAGTTGAATGTGAGCTGTCACCCACCGTGAAGATACCTATATAAAGAGAAGAGAAGGAGAGAGAAAGGGGGGAGATAATTGGAGGAGAGAGAGATATTTTGCAGAGAGATTTTGAGAGAGAGAATGTATTTTTCTTTATCATCTTCTTCCCTAAAACTAGATTTAGAACTCCATTAATGGAGATTATCAATGTAAATTATAACAATCATAGTGAAGAATCATGGATGTAGATCAAATTGATCGAACCATGTAAAAAATCTTGGTGTCCGTTTGTAGTTGCAGGAATTCCCACACTACACCCTATTCAAGAATTTATCAATATTTACGACATAATTTGAAGATTAAAGACACTTTTTCATTAATTTGATCTTAAGGAATTACAGAAATCAAGAACACAGAACACTTGATAAAAGATTTTCTCTCTCCTAAAAACTTTCCTAGAACTCAAAAATTTATCCCCCCCTCTGGAACTATTCATCTCCTTTATATAGGTATTTACATAGTGGATTACAGCTCATTTACAGCTAAGATCCCCTTCAATTTCGGATCTGAGTAACTGCGATAAATCGCAGTTAGCACCGCCTTTATCTTTCGCAGGATTTATTGATATATCGCAGACATGTCACACTTTCTTCATGTTTCCTTCGTTTTCAGTCATTACGTCATTGTTTAAGTCATATTTGGATGTTTCGCAGAATATCATTGATGTATCGCAGAATAGTCATTTACTATCGATATATCGCAGTACTGTTGTTTATTTCTCAAGAATATTGTTGTGACAATATTCTGATCCTACATCTTGCCTCTTCTCATATCTTTTCTGCGAAGAAGATAAAGATCATGAGAATTTAAGATTCTTGATTAATCGCAACTCCGTGTCTTTTCATATCTCTGCATCCATCGCTAGATATTCTACGCGTGTTTTTTCTCCCATTTATCTCTTGACACGTCTTTTTTCAACCGTTGAATTCTGACCATTCATGTCCTTTCTTCATTAAATGCATTGATGTTCTCGAGAATCTTCTTTTCTTATAAATATCTTCTTCGCTAATCCCCCCCTCTTCTTTTTACTCTCTTTTTCCAATTTTTTTATTTCTTCTCTGCAACTCTTCTGTTCTTCATCTTCTTCCGCAAATTCCGGATCTATTACTGTTTCAATTTTATTTCTTTATTCTTCTTCATTCAAATCGTCGTTCCCGTACTACAAAATGGCCCCTGCTAAAAAATTAGGTCAATCCACCTTTAAAAAACACCAGCAGAAATTTCAATCCTTAGGTTTCATACTTTCTGAGATCCCTGATCAATCTTCATACTCTGATCTCTCCATTGATCTAACTTCAAGATTTCCTTCTTCTAACGAGAAGATCCTTGTTTCGCTAGGTCAATTAGAAGCTGGCCTTCCTATTCCTCTTTATAACCCAGATCTCCCTCTTTTTTATGAGATTATTTCTCATGTTAAATTTTCGCGAGCAATCTGCCAATTAAGTGGAGATTGTATTCGTCTCATTCTTGAATATGCCTCCCGTGGAGCTGGTAAAGGAGCCCTTTATCCTGATACTGCGAAACATCCTGATTTTGAAAATATCCCAATTATTCCAGCGAAATATAACGTGGAGAATTTCTTTACGAATTATCAAGTGATTCCAATGAAGAAAGAAAGCACGTGTTGGGCTGTTCGTTTAAATAGGGATAAAAAAGTTGCGAAGGATAAAATTCTTATGCAAGATATAGACTATCATTCCACAAGAAACAATGGTCCACGCTTCTCCAAGGATGATAAATGGTGCAAATTTCCTCTCCTCCTCGAAGGTCCATATATTTCTGGTACTCTTAACCTTCCTGCGAATCCTGCATATCTTGCGGCTTATCATCCTTGGGTTTTTAATTGGCCTGAAAAGAATTCTGAGGTATATCTCGCGAAGTTAATTATTATTCGCAAACTTAGATAAGTATATTATTCTTACTAGTTATATAATTATCTTTTATCAGATTGGAAAAATGAAGGCTAGCTACGCCAATACTGGGAATCCCAATCTCCTAATTTTTTTTGAAAACCTTCACAAATGAAGTAAGAAACATTCTTTTATAATTTTTAACAATATATTGTTGCCTCTGTTTCTTATCTTTATGTGTGATTGTTTTCAAGGAAATTCCTTTTGTCGCGGTAGTTGAAGCCAAAGATAAAGGCAAAAGAGTATTAACTTCAAATGAAAGCTCTGGTACTTCTCCTCACCGTAACAAAAATCAAACCACAGATGATCCTCCAGAGAAGAGAAGAAAAACTCAACCACTTCTTCCACTTAGAGAAACTCCTATTATCGCTGAAAAAGATAAAGAGTTTGAAGAAAATGATGGGGTAAACCATGACGTCACTGTGGGCACTTCAACACATTTTTTTTCCACAAGAATTAGATCTGCGATGGGTATCTCTCAACCTGAGACTCCAATGGATCAATTATCAAATATTTTTAGGAATCCCATGCAAGGTGTTGGTGAGGATGATATTACTCGTACTTGCGATTATCTCTCGAAAATCTGCGATGCTTCGATCTTGACTAATAATAAAGATCTCAAAGGCGTTTCCAGATTTATCGACTCAAGTTTTCTTCACGCACTAACTTCGCTGGTATGCCCCTTTCCTTCATTTTTCTTGTAGTAAATTTTATATCTATCATGTGTATCGAGTAAATTTTATATCTATCATGTGTATCGAAGATCTTTTACTTATCCTTACTCATTTTCTTTTTTCTGTCGCAGACGGCTAGAGCTTCTTTTTCTGTTGCTTCAGAATTAGAAAATAGATTATCAACATCGCAGAAAAGGCTTACTGATTCGCAATCTGAATCTGCGAAACTTCGTGAAAGAAATAAACAATATGAAGCTGAAATATCCCTTCTTCGCGAAAAATGTAAGCAATTGGAAGCATCTGGAAATACTGAACTCCTTAATAAAAACAAATCGCTTGAAGTTGAAGTTGAAGTTCTTCAACAGAAATTAGTTGATAAGGAGAAGTTCTGCAAACAAATTATTGGTATAAATCTTTTCTCTCTTTAATATTTATTTATTTTTTTACTTTTTTTCATTCTTGCTGTTTTATAGCTTATTCGAGCAACCATTTTGCAGATGCCTATAATCTTACTGATGAAACTCTTATTCTCAATTCTTTTGATGAACCCATAGATGAAACCACTCTTCTTCAGCGTCTTAATGACGCTTTAAATAATTATTCAGACGAAAAAATTAATACTCTGTCCCTTGATGAGCTTAAATATCAGGTTTCCCTTATGAGAATGGATTATAGATCTACCTTGAGTATGTCCAATAGTTTAAAGACTTGCAGAGATGAATTTAGAGAAAAAATCAAAGTCTTAAAAGCCAAGAAGAGTGAACTTGAGAAGGATAAAGAACGCATTACTCTTCAAGGCGCTGAAGCTCTATCAAAATTTCGCAATACCCTTATTGATACTGAACTTGAGAGAGATAAACTTAAAAATGAAAATTTTAAACTTCTTAAAAGAGAAAAACAAATTCGTTCCCATCTTCTCATTCAAAATGATGATGAATTCGCATGGGCTGCGGCAATTCTCGATAATGCTAGGAAAAACTTAGCAATAGATGTCAGTCTTCATACCGAGCAAGCAACCTTGATACAAGAAATGATTCATGAGAGAGAAGGTTATTTATTGCTCCTCTAACATCTTTATATTTTTTGTAGTTTCTTGATAAATTTCTAACTTGCTATTGTATCATCGCAGAATCTGAAGAAAAACATTCTACAAGAATAGCAGAACTTGAAGAAGAAAAAAGTGGTCTTGCGAATAATCTTGCTTCCCGCAATGATAAAATCACTAGACTGCGAAATAAAATAAAGATATCCAACTCCAATTTGCGTAGTAACCTTCTCATCGTTCGCAATAATGCTATTGAGAAAGTCTGCAAAGATAATGATCTTCCTCTTAGTCTATATCCTTGCCTTTTGGAAAATATCCCATCCAGTTCTGAAGTACCAGTTATTTCTGACAGTGAGGCTGATAATGAAGATAATGAAAGCGAAGATGAAGAAGGAACTGATAATGAAGACGAAGATGAAGATAATGGTGAAGATAAATCTCAATAGTTTTGCTTCTTCTTTTTGATCTTCTCCTGTATTTTTCTCTTTCTTTCTTGCAATAATTATCTGTGACAAATTGTATCATTTTTTCTGCAAGATATTTTTTTTTTTTTGCCTCTATCTGTCTGTTACTTGTATGAATTTATCATATAATGATGAATAACAATATTTATCGTTCTTATACATCATTCCCATACTTTCCTCTTGTTATTATATGATAAATGAATTATCGCAAATATTTCTGCGAACAATTTATTATATGCTTCGCAGACATAACTTCTCTTGTGGTCTTATTTCGCCTTCCTAGTTAAAGGTATTATTATGCCACTTTTATGCGACAAGATCGCAGGACATTCTTACTTTACATGTAATAATCCATTAATCTCGCCTTATCATTATTTTTATCCCTGCGACAATATGATAAATCTAAGCCATCTTGTGAGATTAATCTCTCTTTGCTTTTTAAGATTTATGACATTGCCGTCTTTGCGATTTATTTCCTCTTATTATTGATTTCATTTATCTCATCTTTTGATCTTATCGCAAAAACCCATTGATCTCATCTTAACATTTCTCTTTAGGCTTTTTGGCCAGTCACGCGGCAATATGACGGGTCTAAACATTCTTGCGAATATAAAGTCCCATGACATTGCTGTTTCTGTCACGCGAAAATATGACGGGCCTAAATATTCTTGCGAATATAAAGCCCCATGACATTGCCGTCTTTTTTGATACACAGCTCCCTAATGGAGGGTATCGCCCTTATCCCTCCCCCCCGATTGCCCCTTCAAGGATTATACATCGGCCATACAAGACTAGCACTTTCCCATCCGGTTCTGCCAACAACCAGTTGTTTTCGCAGCCTTGTCCTTTATGCCTTATATGCTTATAGTTACAAGACTGCACCCTAAGTGGGGTTTTCTTCGGGCCGAACACATCGTAAGCCAAGACTTGCCATGGATGGCCAGGGTAGGTTCATCCATCCCGGGCACCCACAGCTCAACCGTGTACCTCAGCGCCTTGATCATACGTTGCATTCCTTAGGAGAAACTCTCGGGCGCCCAACCAAGGTATAACCTTATATAATTTGGAATCCGAGTTATCTCTCCCGTATGGATTTTCTATAATCCCAAATCTCCATGACTAGGTTCCAGCAGCGGTATAGCCTTTCCCATAGCCATGCAAAGAGATACCCCCCTTATGACGCACTTTAAGGACATTGCCTCTTACGGAATAGAATCCGCGAACTAAGGTGTACGCCATAAAAGTTCGTCCCGTTCTTATATATTTTTAGGCGATTTGCGCCCTTCTTATGCATTTGCATTAAAAATTCTTATATGATTAGAAATCATCATCTTTTTTCTTTTTAATAGAAAATTTCTCATTTTTGAGCAGAGTTTTTCTTTTAATTCTCACAACAAAGTTTTTCATTTGTTCGCAACATGATATTGTTACACTTCTTTTCTTCTGTGACGAATGATTATTCGCAATTTCTTTTTACTTATTTATCTTATACTTGTTTGTTCTCCTGCGAAGAATGAAAGTTTCTACTTTTCCCCATCTTCGTATGATTAATCGCCATTGAATCTTTTGGGACAAAATTATTCTTGAAGTATATCCTTTCCCCGCAACTCTATATTGTCCACCATCAATTTCTCAGCTCTCTGATTTTGCCTCATGTTATGTTTCCAATTACGATTTCGGGCATTCCTTTCTTCGCAAGTATTAATGTCAACTTCATAACACTTTTTGCCTTCAAACTAATCACCTTTAATTATCCCAATACCATGAGGATGTGGAAACTTTATGCATTGGTGGTATGTTGATGCTATACCCAAGATCCCATGGAGCCATGGTCTTCCAATTAAGGCATTGTAAGGAGATTCTATATCTACTACACAAAACTTGATTTTTGAAGATATCTTGATCAACGGAATTTCCATAGTAATTTCTCCTTTTGGCTTATTTGCAGTGCCATTAAAACCATAGATCTTGTAAGTGGAAGGGATTAACTCATCATCTCTTCCACCCATTGTGCGATATGTATGATAAAATAAAATGTCTACTGAGCTACCAGTATCAATTAAAACTTTATCTATTGCCCAAGAATCATTTGCTGCATCATCATCATCTTCTTCTCCTTCTTCTCTGTATTTTGGATTTATCTCTAGCTTCAACACCAATGGGTTGTCATGCATCTTCCCAGGCTCTGGTATCTCTTCCGCAGTAAAAGAAATAACTTATTTCTGCCATTCTTCTAACGGAGAAATCTTTGCAATATTCATCACCTCTCTTCCCTCTATATCCCTTGCAAACACTCTGCTTAGCACATTGTCATGGAAATCCTCTATCGTTTTCTGCGAATGTACAATTGAATTGCAAAATAGATTTTTTGCTGTAGCTCCTACTTCAATGACAAATGTTTCGGCTTCTTTTGCAACATTAACTCTGCGAATTTCTGGTGCTTGCGGCAATTGTTGCGGTTGTAAATATCTTGCTAGAAAATGATTTAATTTTCCATGTTCAATCATTCGCAAAATATTTCTTTTTACATTTCTACAATTATGCACAGAGTGGCCATGAAAATGATGATAAGGACAGAACTCTTGATTTTTGTTGTTAGGATGTGGTTCTTTCCCCATGTTCCAGGGTGAGGGTATGTTCTCCATCAGAATAATCGCTTCCCAAATCTTGTCTATTCCGGTGTTTAAAGGTGGCAATTTAATGTCTTCCCACATATTCCTCTGACCTCTTTGATTTCTTGAATAATTCTGCCTCTGTCCACCATAAGTCTCCTGCGGTTGATCAAACCTTGGGACCTTATTATTGTTATTGCGATAAAAATTTCTCTCCTTTTCCAATTCCTCTTGATCTCTACTTCCCATTACTACTATCTTATGTTGATTATCAGTCTCCATTTTCTCTCGTGGGTTTTGAGAAGTACTTGCTACTGTATTAATCATCCTTGGTAATAAACTTCCATTTGCTGCGGCTAAATTTGTGCCTGTGTGAATTGGACATGACTCCATCTCATTTTGTTTTTCCTCCAAAGAAATATATTCTTCCTGCAATTCTCGCAGTTCTGTCATGGTAATTGTGTTTTTAACTCTGAAGACCTGGATATATAATAGATTCATCGCAAACATAGCATTTATGAAGGATAAGATGAGATATCTTTCATCCACTCTTCCTGCCATTTCACTACACATTGTCCTCCATCTTATCGTTAAATGCTTTAAACTCTCTCCAACTCTCTGTTTCAATCCAAACACATCTTCAATTCCAGGTCGCGTAAATTTATTGCTGATGTATGCTCCTAAGAAAGTAGTTTGCAAATGCATGAACGAAGTTATTGTATTCTTTGGAAGACTTTCGAACCACTTCAATGCTTCGCCAGTTAAACTTGACGCAAAATATTTGCACAAAACGACGTCATGGTTCTCCCATTGTAGCATACATCGAATATAAGCTTTGATATGTTGGACAACACACGTTGTCCCATCAAATATACTGGTCAACACCGGTAAATTACATTTTGGAGGTATCCCTCCTAATTGTACCTCTTGAGTAAATGGAGTTTTCGCAGCTTCCTCGATTGCCTGATCAAGTTGTCTTCTTCCTCATTCTCTTCTGTTATTTATCATTCCTCTCATTTCTGCTAATTCTCGCAAGATTTGTTCATTTCTATGAGAATTGTGCTCCATTGGCCTTTTCAACGCAATCTCTCTTCGTCTGCGTTCATGTCTTTCTTGTCTTGCGATGTTTCGCGCTTCTTCTCCAACATCTTGATTTTGCCTTCTTCTACGATTTTCTTCTTCTTGCAAGTTAATTTGCCTTTCATTCTCTTCTCCGCGAATTTCCTCATCCCTTATTGTTTCTCTTCGTTTCCTTTCTATGTCTCTACGAATTCTCTCATATTCCTCATTGAGATTATCATTATTACGATTTTGCGCACGTCGTCGTTCTCGATTATCATGATTATTCTGACGCAACGCTGTTTGAATTTCTTTTTCTTCTACTTCTGCTCGCAATCTCTCTCTTTCTCCTGCTAAATGTACTTGCTCAATATAATGCCTTTCAATATCATCTTCGATTATTCGGCGATTTCTTCGAATCTATTCATCACGTAACATTCTCCTTCTCTCTTCTTGATTTTCTCCCTCATCCTGATTATGTCTAATGTCTAAAGATTCACCGCGTGGAATGTAATGATCATTTATCACATTCTCGCCAATATTTTGTATAGGGAGATTTTGTCTTGTTTCTTCTCTATATGATCATGAAATTGATCTCATGCTACTCCTTGATCTTCTATTTTGCAGCCTCAAATTTTCCATTCTTAATTCATGATTTTGCCTTGTAAGATTGGCACGTTCTTCTGCCTCTAATCTTCTTTATTCCTGTATCCTTTGTCTCAAATCATCTACTACTTCATGTCCTTCATGAATTAATCATCCATCCATTTCTTGATTTCTTTCCTCTTCCTGATTTTCCGCCTCTTCTATCGAATCCGGCCTCCAAGTATGCACACTCACTCTATCGTAATCCTCATTTCTATCTTGTGCTCGTGTTTGTTGATTTGGTGGTTGGATTGAATTTCCTGCTCCATTTCTCATTCTACTCCTTCCTGATCTGATCCTTAAAGATCCCTCCAATTCACCTGTTCCTTACCCTGCAATTCTTTTACTTCTTCTCACTGTTGTTGGTGGTTCTGATGTATTCTTCTCCTTCTAGCCATTTCTTCAATTCTAATAATCTCTTCAAATCTTCAAGCTGTAGTTTGAAATTTCTCAAATTGATTCTCCCTGTTTCTGGGCGCCAAAATGTAGTTGCAGGAATTCCCACACTACACCCTATTCAAGAATTTATCAATATTTACGACATAATTTGAAGATTAAAGACACTTTTTCATTAATTTGATCTTAAGGAATTACAGAAATCAAGAACACAGAACACTTGATAAAAGATTTTCTCTCTCCTAAAAACTTTCCTAGCACTCAAAAATTTATCCCCCCCTCTGGAACTATTCATCTCCTTTATATAGGTATTTACATAGTGGATTACAGCTCATTTACGGCTAAGATCCCCTTCAATTTCGGATCTGAGTAATCTGCGATAAATCGCAGTTAGCACCGCCTTTATCTTTCGCAGGATTTATTGATATATCGCAGACATGTCACACTTTCTTCATGTTTCCGTCGTTTTCAGTCATTACGTCATTGTTTAAGTCATCTTTGGATGTTTCGCAGAATATCATTGATGTATCGCAGAACAGTCATTTACTATCGATGTATCGCAGTACTGTTGTTTATTTCTCAGGAATATTGTTGTGAAAATATTCTGATCCTACACCGTTTATAATTTTAGGAATTTTACTACCATTTCTATATGTAGATCTAGGAATTAATATCAAGATATGATAAGGGATGTGTTGTGGGAATTCCTACAAATACAAGTGTAAAGACTTCCTGCGATTTCATCGCAAGACGGCAATGTCACGAGGCTTTGATCTCGCGAAAGAACTTAGACTTGTCATATTATCGCAGTACAATCAAGAAATAAATATAAGACAAGATTAATGGGTCGATACATGCAAATGTAAAGACGTCCTGCGATTTTGTGGCAAAGAGAAAATTTTGGAAAAATAAGACCTTTAATTAGGAAGGCACAATAATACCAACAGAATAATTTCAAACATTAACTATTTTCTTTTAGAATATTATTTTGCAGGAAAGATTTATCCACTACAGAATAATCTATGAAAAATAAGAACCCTACAGAATATTTCAGAAATAAAACTCAGAATTCCATAACAAGATTATTAGAAGAAAAGTATTGCAGATATATTCATCATATCGCATAACTCATTCGCAGATACTAATAACAACACAGCTCATGCGAGGAAGATATTAAAAGTAACTAAACCTTTCAAGTAAGATAATGAGGGGGAAGATGAAGGAATTAAAAAACAAAATATCATTATCTTTCTTGAAGATATTTAAGAAGTCAAGATTAACTTCCAAAATTACATCGCTCGTAAGAGAAAGGGAGGAAAAAGAAAACAAATAGAAAATTCAAGATTCAGCGTTGATCTCGCCAGATTCTTTATCTTTGCTAGTATTGTCATCTTCGCCAACATCCTCTTCATTGCGAGTCCCTCTTTCTTTTGGTTCATCGCCAATAGTTTATTCTCCACCTGTAGTTACTTCTTCAGGAGGACTTTTTTCTTCTTCATATTCTAAATCCTTATCCATGGGAAGAGGAATTTCATCATCATCAACTGGGAGGGGAAGAACAGATACAGGAGCGAGAGAATGGGAGATTAGAATATCATTCACAAGAACTTCAGCACTAAGGTGGACCTTGCGAAGGAAACCTTTGTCACGATTTATAATCTCTATATTTTTAAAGTACTCGAGATAATCAAGTTTTCTCTCTGCCTTGTCGCGAGCTTCTATAAGATCGGAAGTGAGGATCCTGTTTTCCTTGCGAGTTTTATCCAACTTATCAGTAAGATCAGCAGTGATGGAATGAAGATTTCTTTCAGACTCTGCGAGAAACAAAAATGAGAAGAAATTTTTTAAAGGAAGATCTCATAAGAAATATAGCAAAAGGAAGTCGTGAAAAATAATCATGATAGTCAAAATGACTACCTTCTTTTTGAGAAGTTAAATTTTGAAATAATGTTAAGAAACAATTATCCCATTGATTCATGACATCGTCAAATTTATCACCAACCATACCGTTCAGACGAGATTTCATATTTTCTTCTTTGTTACGAAGATACGAGTTCTCCTCTACTAATGAGGAATGAGATTTATCTAATTTGGATTATTGATCTCGAAGATTGCTGTCCTTGAAACTAATAGTTAATCTACCCTTGATAAGTTTATCTATCTCAGCTGCAGATGATTCAGTTACTTCCTTAAGTTTATTCTTAAGAGAGCGAAGAGATTGCTCTTGATTATCACATATCCTTTGAAGATTACTCAATTGCTGCGAGGAGATCGCCATCAAGATTGAAAATATATGTTTCTCTTGGGATAAAGTTTTATTTTCATCTGACAAAGATTCTATCGCCAAATTAGTCTCGGTTAACAAATATGAGAGACGAGTAACCTCGCTACTTAATAAATTTTGACTTTGCGATAGTTGATTATTCTCATTAGTGATATTATCTATTTGATCGATTGAATATGTGTAGAGATTATCTAATCTATTATGCTGGTCCATCCAAGAATCTCTTTCAACGCGAGCTTCTTCAGCGATGGATTCAAATTTAAGTCTTTCCATGAAACGAGTCTGGTTTGAAACTAATGTATGAACCAATAATTTAAGAAGGAAACTTGAGTACAGAGAATATAAAAATAAAATAGAAAGACAAAAGGACAGAGGTAAGAAAATTATACCTTCATCTCGTCATTCTTTCTACGAAGATTCTCGCAATCAAGAGAAGAGTTGCGAAGCTTATGAAACAAGGTATCACATTCAGAAGTTTTATCTTGAAGGCTTCTCTTTAGAGCATCAACTTCATTTTCCAAAGACATCCGCGAAGCAGAGTAATCAGAGCCAAAATACTTGAGTAAAGTCTCGCAAGCTCCATATTGAAGAGGGTCAGTAGAATATCTTTTAGCATTGTCTAAAATATTAGACAAAATTTTAAAAGCAACATCGACTCCTGCAAAGGTTTCATTCGATGAAGGAAGAGATGTAGAGGGTGAAGTAGTAGTGAGGACAAGTTGATGATTTGAGTCATTTGCGATGGTTATATTATCAGGAGGAGTATTTGGAAAAACAACAGTTGAAGGCAATATAGGACTAGAAGGAGTTTCAGTCACAACGATTTTAGGAGCTTGATCAGAGGAGGAAGAGGTATTGGCAGCGATATTATCGTAGATAAAAGTAGGAGGATTTGATTGCAAGGGTATGTGAATAGTTCTCGCAGATATTAACGGTGGAAGGATAATATCATCCTCAAGAATTTTAAATTGGCGAGGTCTTTTGGGGGATTAGCGATTTTCTCGTCATTATGCGAATAATAACTTAGATAAGAAACAGAGGCAACAATATTGTTATCAAGAAATAAAATGTGTTTCTTACTACCATATCACCCGCAGAATTCCTCTTCTTCTTTTCGGCAAGTCTTTTGCTAGTATTAGGGTTTTGATTTGTGGACTGGGTGTTAGTAGGGATAGCTCCACTGAATAGAAAACATAATAAGGGAGTTATGAAGAATCAAATAGAGAAGATCGAAAAATATAAGTAAAAATTGGCTCAAATAAATATCATAATAAAAAAAAAATACCTTGATGACTCCATAAGAACAGTAGCAGGAGAATATGAAGAAGAAGAAAAGTTGCAGACGGAAGAAAAAATAAACAGATGAAGAAGGGAGAGAAATAAAAGAAGAAAATTAGTTTTGAAATCTAACACTACCTTTTATAGGCAAAATAAAATGACATGTTGAGTAAAGACGTGTCAGTAGAAAGATGAATTTACAACACGTGTAGATGGTTAAGCTAAATTAACGGAGTCTTGTCGAGAAGAAAATATGGAGAGAAAAGAAGTTGCGAGTACTATGAAAAGTCTGGGATTCTCATGATCTTCCCTTCTTCGCAGAAAAGACATGAGAAGAGGCAAGATGTAGGACCAGAATATCGCCACAACGATAATCCTGCGATAATTTAACAACAGTTCTGCGAGGACATCGCGAGTACCTCAATAACATTTGACGAGTGTCGCAGAATTGCTTAGGGAATGACGTAACGAATGACGGATGAAGATACATGTAAAGAATATGTGCTGACCTGCGATGGTTATAAAGTTGGCGAGAAGGAAAACATTGTTGTCGCAATATAATCGCAATAGAAATCCGAGATAAAAGGAAGACTTAGTTGTCATCCATTAGGTAGCTTCCGTATAAATAGAGACCCATATGTCCAGAAAAGGATGATGTATTTTTGAGAGTTGAAAGAGTCTTGAGGAGAGAGAAACTTCAAGAGAATAGTTGTAATCTTGATTTCTTCCATTTCTGTAAACATTTCTGAGAATTGAATAGTAAAGTATCGTTTAAATCTTTAAATTTCTAGTTAATTTCCAGTGAATTTATATTGAATCTTCATAAGGGTGTATATTACACCAAGTAAAAGGATTACCAAAAGCAAAAACTTCATTTAGTTTAAATTATATTATTCGATTTTTGATGAAATCTGGAGCAAAGGAGGAATCAGGATTACCTCCTTGTTTTTCAAAACCATCTAATATAAAATTAAAGTCTCCTAATAATAACCAAGGTCTACTTTCATCTTCATTCATATGACTCAAGAAATTCCACTGATTTTTCATACCAGACATATTTAAAGCTCCATACACAAAAGAAACCAAATAATTTTTGATATTGGGAGTTATATCACACAAAATATATATCATATTAAGAGAACTACTAATAATTTCAATATTTGATTTTGCAAAATACCCTAAAGCTATACCACCAGATTTTCATATTGCCGATACAACAAACCAAGAGTCAAAAGGTAAATGATGGGTAAATTTCTTGATAGTTTCATTATCTACCATTGTTTCCAAAAGACAAATAGCAAGCAACTTATGTTTTCTAAACAAATTTAGCAGATACATCCATTTTTTATTAGAACAACACCCATTCATATTCCAGCATATAAGGGTGCACATGAACCGAGTCGAAAACCCAGACCGGCCCGGAACCGTACATGTTTTTGTACCGAACCTAGGAAGGGGGTACAGGTACCGGTCCAAAAAATAGGAATTAAGGCTAGGGAGGTACATGTACACGGTTCTATCCAAGTCTCGTACTGTCCAGAAATGAATGTACCGAGTAGTAATAGCCGTTAGATTTAGGGGTAATAAACTAATAATAACCATTATATTTAAGGTGGTATATATAGAACAATAAGGCTATGGTTTCTCATTTTCCATTTTTTTTCCTTCTTCTATCTCTCTCTGAGAAGGAAGAACACTGAACTGAACTCCATTAGATTTAGTGATTTACAGGGAAGAGTTTTCTTCTCTTCTCCATTAGACTTCAACTCCATGAACACGGAACACCAGTAACCAGTTACACTTACACCACCTCTCGTCGCTCTCGATCCAGCATAAGAATGATAAAAAATTCCAAATTTAAGTCCATCAATGGTGTGCTTGTTACTTTGTAGTAGCAGGAATTCCCACACTACACCCCTATTAAGATTCTACAGAAATCTATGAGAAACTAGTTGAAGACTTGAAGAATTAAACGACACTTTATTATTTAGATCTCAGAAATGTTTAAAGAAAATATTCAAACTCAGAAATACAACTTTCTTTCTAGAGTTTCTCTCTCCTCAAGACTTTCTCAATTCTAAAAATACATCATCCTCTTCTGGACTTACCTGAACCCTTTATATAGGAGATTACATAGTGGGCGACATCTAAGTTTTCCCCTTCTTTCGGATCTATTCTGCGATCTCATCGCGATAGTTACAATGTTAATTATCGCAAAATTTCGTAGTCCTCGTGAAACAACACGCTTTTACCATGCTTCTTCAATCGTCAGCTATTACGATGCTTTCTCATGACACTCGCCAAATGTCGTTGGAGAATTTCACGACGCTCTCGTGAAAAATGTCGTTAATATTGTAGGAATATTCGACCTTCTCGTGAAAGTTGTTCTCATCGCAAGAATATCGTTGTGGCGATATTCTGGTCCTACATCTTGCCTCTTCTCATGTCTTTTCTGCGAAGAAGAGAAGATCATGAGAATCCTAAATTCTTCTTAACTATCGCAGTAATATCTGAACTTTTTTCCTCGACAAGATTCCGCTAATTTAGCTTTCCCTGTTAACACGTGTTGTAAACTTATCCTTTCGTATTGACACGTCTCACTTAATTGACTCTCCTATTTTCCTATAAAAGGGAGAGTCGAATTCCATAACTAGTTTTCCTCTCTTAATTCTCTTTCTTCTTCGCTTAGTCTCTTTGTTTTCCGTCTGCAACTCTTCTTCTTCTCATTCTCCTGCTGCTGTTTTAATGGAGTCATCAAGGTATGTTCTTGATCATGATATTTTCTTAGATCAACTTTTATTTATGTTCTTCGATCTTCCCTTATTTGATTCTTCATAACCCCCATATTATGTTTTCTCTTCAGGGGAACTACTCCTATTTCCCAGTCCTCGACTCAAAACCCTAATATTCGCAAGAGGACAACTGAAAAGAGGAAGAAAAGTTCTGTGAGTAATAAGGTAGTAAGAAACACATTATATTCCTTAATAACAATATTGTTGCCTCTGTTTCTTATCTAGATTATTATTTGCAGAATGACGAGAGCAATGCTAATCCTCCTAAAAGAACTCGCTAGTTAAATAAGACCTTTGGAAGTAATTTCAGCATTCCCCCATTAGCATCTGCGAGAGCTACCCCTACACCTGTGCAATCAGATCCTCCTTCCTCTATTTGCGAGAAGCTCGCTGTCAATACCTCTACCTCTACTGGTCCTACACCAAATCAAGCTCCTGAAGTTGTCATAACTGAAACTCCCTCTAGCACTTTACTTCCTCCAACTGTTACTTTCCCAAAAACTCCTCCTTATGATGATACAACCATTGCTAATGACTCGAGTCATCAACTTGTCCTTACTACTACCTTACCTTCCACATCTCTTCCCTCATCAAGTGAAACCCTCACAGGAATTGATGTTGCTTTTAAAGTTTTATCCAACATTTTGAATAACGCTAAAGATTCTTCTACTGATTCTCTCCAAAGCGGAGTTTGCGAGACTCTGCTCAAATATTTTGGCCCTGACAACTCTGTTTCGCGAGCTTCTCTGGAAAAGGAAAATGCAGCTTTAAGAAAAAGTCTTCAAGATAAGACTTCTGAATGTGAAACTTTGAACCACAAGCTCAATAACTCTTTACTGGATCGCGAGAATCTCGTCAGAAAAATTGACGAGCTGAAAGGTACACTTCTTTTTGCCTCTGTCCTTTTATCTTTTTATCCCATTTTCATATTCTTCGTACTTAAATCTTCCTTTAAATTATTGGTTTATATATTAGTCTCCAATCGGACTCGTTTCATGGAAAAACTTAAATCTGATACCATCGCTGAAGAAGTTCGTATTGAAAGAGATTCTTGGATGGACCAGCATAATAGATTAGATAATCTTTATACGTATTCAATTGATCAAATAAATAATCTCACTAATGAGAATAATCAATTATCGCAAAGTCAAAGTTTTCTAAACAGCGAGGTTACTCGCCTCTCATACCCATTAACCAAGACTATTTGGCGATAAAATCTTTGTCAGATGAAAATAGAACTTTATCTCAGGAGAAACACAAAATTTCAAGTTTGATGGCGATCTCCTCGCAGAAAGTGAGAAATCTTCAAAGGATATGTGATGATCAAAAGAAGTCCCTCTGCTCTCTTAAGAATAAAATCAATGAAGTAACTGAATCATCTGCCACTGAAATAAGCAAACTTATCAAGGGTAGGCTAACTCTTAGTTTGAATGCTAGCAAGCTTCGAGATGAATATTCCCAACTAGAGAAGTCCCATTCCCTATTGTCAAAAGAAAATTCATATTTACGCACCAAAGAGGAGAACATGAAATCTCGTCTGAAAGGCATGGTTGGCGACAAATTCGATGATGCTATGAACCAATAGGAGAACTGTCTCTTTTCATTGATCCAAAACTTAACCTCTCAAAAAGAAGGTAGTCAATTATGACTGCCTCACTTGTTAATTTCCCTCGTCAGAATTTATGTTATATTTCTCGTGATATCTTCATTTGAATAACCTTTTATCATTTTGCTACTCGCAGAATCTGAAAGAAGTCTTCATTCTACTGTCACTGATCTTACTAAGGAGATATATAACGTTCGCAAAGAAAACAAGACTCTTCTTTTCAACCTTTTAGAAACTCATGATAAAGCAGAAAGAAGACTTGATTATCTTGAGTATTTCAAGAATATAGAGATCAGAAATCGTGACAAAGGCTTCCTTCGTCAAGTTCATCTTAGTGCTGAAGTTCTCGTGAACGAAATTCTGATCTCCAACTTTCTTCCTCCTGTCTCTGTTCTTCCTTTGAAAGTTGACGATGATGAAATCCCTCTCCCTATGGATAAGGATTTAGAATATCCACCTTCTGAAGGAGATGCTGAAGAAGGAGCTGAGGAAGATACTCCAGAAGAAGATGATCAAGAAAAAGAAAAAAGCCCTCTCAAAGAAGGAGAAGATCGTAATGAGAAAAATGTTGGCGATGATACTCGTGATGAGATGAATGTTGGCGATGATAATAACCCTAACAAAAATCCTAAGTCTGGTGAGACTACCTCTGAAACTTGAATACCGTTTTTAATTTCTTTTTTTCTTCTTCTTTCTCGCGAGTAATGTAACTCTTTTGAAATTTTGAAGCATAACTTTTAACTTTATTTCCTTCGAATATTCTCAAGAAAGTTAATGAAATCTCGTGTATTCATTCCTTTACTTGCCCCTTATTAATTTTCTTGAGAACCTAAATTACTTCTGCTCAATAACTTGAAGAATGCCGAAAATTTTGCCTTCATATATATTTTCTTGCGATAAACAGATCTTTCCTGCGAAAAAGAATAATTAGTGTTTGAGATTATTCTATTGGTCTTATTTTGCCTTCCTAATTAAAGGTCTTATTTCGCCAATTTTCTCTTTGCGACAAAATCGCAGGACGTCTTTACATTTGCATGTATCAACCCATTGATCTTGACTTATCTTTATTTCTTAATTGTATTGCGACAATATGACGATTCTAAGTTCTCTCGCGAGATCAAAGCCTCGTGACATTGCCGTCTTGCGATGAAATCGCAGGACGTCTTCACATTTTCATGTAAAAACCCATTGATCTCATCTTAACATTTTCTCTTTTGGCTTTTTGCCTTTGTATAATTTACGTCACGCGACAATATGACAGGCCTAAACGATCTTGCGATCTTAGAGCCCCATGACATTGCCGTCTTAAGACACTTATCAGCTCCCTAATGGAGGGTGCCGCCCTTATCTTCCCCCTGGTTGCCCCTTCAAGGAGGGCACATCGGCCATACAAGACTAGATCCTCCCATCCAGATTTACCAACAACCAGTTGTTTTCGCAGCCTCTTGTCATTTATGCCTATATGGCTTATAGTTACAAGACTGCACCCTAAGTGGGGTTTTCTTCAGGCCAAGTGCATCATAGCCAAGACTTACCAAAGATGGCCAGGGTAGGTTCGTCCGTCCCGGGCACCCTTGGCTAAACCGTGTACCTCGGCGCCTTAGTCATACTCTGCACTTCTTGGAAGAGATTCTCAGTCGTCCAACCAGGGTATAACCTTATAAAGTTGGAAATCCAAGATCTCTCTCCCGAATAGGTTTTCTTTAACCCCAACATCTGTATGACTCAGGTTCCAGTAGCGGTATAACCTTATCCCTGAATCATATAAAGAGATACCCCCCTTATAACATGCTTGTAGGTCTTACATTTGCCTCTTACGAAATTGTATTTGCGAACTAGGGTGCACGCCATAAAGGTTTGTCCCATTCTTTAAATCTCTGCGAAATTTTATTCGCGTTTCTCGCGATAATGCTCGCACAATTCGTAACAGAGAAAGAAGAATTTATTATTTGTTTCATTATTCAATATTCTAGTGTCTCTTACCTGGCTGAATTTTGTCATTGATAATACCTTTTCAAAAATAGTATATTTCATGGTCTATCAAGCCTCTGGCCAACATCTCTTCCTTTAGGATCCATTAATTTGTATGCCCCGTTTCCAATTATTTCTTTAATTAGGTAAGGTCCGTCCCACTTTCTCGCCAATTTTCCGCCTTTCTCTCGCTGATATCTTGGTGTCTCTCGCAGAACTAAATTGCCAGGTTGGAATTATCGCTTTTTAACACGTTTGTTGTACTCGCGAGCTAGTCTTCGCTGGTAATTTTCCATATGTTGTAGAGTCTTCTCTCTCTTTTCTTCCAACTCATCTAATTTATGTAAAATCATTCCAGCACTTAAATTCTTTTCTCATGCTTCTCTTTTTATTGTAGGAATAACAACTTCTGTTGGTAATACAGCTTCAAACCTATATGTTAAACAAAAGGGTGACATTCCAGTAGCCTCTCTTCTAGTGGTATTGTAAGCCCATATTGCATTATGTACTTGCTCACCCCATGCTTTGTGGTATCCTTCTAACTTCTTTTTTAGAATATCTATAATTGTTTTATTAGTTGCCTCAGCTTGACCATTTTCTTGTGGGTATAAAGGAGTAGACTTCCCGCATTTTATCTTAAATGCATTGAGTAGTAACTCTATGTTTTGTCCTTCAAATTGCTTTCCATTATCAGACATCAACTATGCGGGTATTCCAAATCTGCAGATTATATTTTCGAATATGAATGTGAAGATGTCTTTATCGCGGATATGTTGTACTGCTTTCACTTCTCCCCACTTTGTGAAATAATCTGTTGCCACAATGATATATCTCCTTTGTCCAGAACCAGGCACAAATGGTCCCATAATATCTAATCCCCATTTCCCAAAGGTCCATACACTTGTTGAGGATGATAGTGGTGCTCCTGGTGCGTGTATCTTTTTTCCAAATCGCTGACACTCTTCACAACGTCTTGAATGTTGTTTCGCATCTTCATGCATATATGGCCAGTAATACCCTTGCATATTTGTTCTATATTCCAAAGATCTACCTCCACTGTGATTACCAGCATCACCACTGTGCAGCATTTTTAACACCTTTTCTCCTTCTTCCCTTGCCAAACATCTTAGCGATGGTCCATTAAAAGATCTTCGGTATAATACTCCGTCTCTTAGCTCATAATTGGTTGCCCTACTTTTTAGTTTATGTGCCTCCAGTCTATTTCTTGGGGTTTCTCCTCTCGCCAAATAAGCATGAAGTTTCGCTCGCCAATCTATGCTTTTCTCTTCTGTTCCTTCCTCGCCAGTTTCTACGATCATCACATCTTTTTCTTCTTCTTCTTTATTTATTGATGGTAATAAAAGTGTTTGAATTTTTATGCATCTCGCAATATATTAAGATTTTCCTGTCAGTTTTCTAGACAAATTAAGTACATGTTTTACCTATTTTTCAATATATTAAGCAATATCTCAATCAAATAACAAAGTAACAACTAACAAGTACCAATAATACTAGCTAACCAAAGTGCCAAACAACCAAAGTCTTAAAAATTTGAATAAATAACAACTAACAAGTAGCAGTAGCACACAAACACACAACTGACCAACACAAACAATACTATAATAGTCTTAATTCTTCAGTTTTACTGTCTTAACAACTAATAGCAAGTTAGTTGAAATTGAAGTTGTAGCATTGGTGGTGTGGAGATCTATTCCATGGCTGCACTGGTGGTGGCATTATTATTGATATGACCCAATAACTCTATAAAAAAAAGTAATAACAAGTCAAACATGATTTCAATTCACAAGCCATAACAACAGCAACAACCATTATCACTTTGCAGATTCAGGATGCTATTTTCACTTTGCATATAAAATACATAAGCAGATTACAAGCCAAAGTGACAAAGTACACTTTCATAGTACATCATTAAACATATTCTGAACATAAGCATATTAAGAACATCAACCCACAGGTGCCACTACTACCAAAGTGCAAAAGTACACTTTCATAGTACATCATTAAACATATTATAAACATAAGCAGATTAAGAACATCACTTTGCATATAAAATACATCAAATTGAAACAGTCATAACTTGTAAGCATCAATTCAGCAAAATCACAACATGCAAAAATCTTTAAGATTTCATTACCTCCACCAATCATAACCTATATGCTTGAATCAACTAATGAGAAAATATTACAGAGATGATAAGGGGTTTACCGTTTACCTTTTTGGATTCTCAGTTCAGCTTCAAAAAAGTGGTTGTTGAGCTTTCCTCTTCTAATACTGCAAATTATCAAAAACCACAAATAACCCATGATTAATAATCTAAAATATTGAAGTGGGTTTTGATTAATTTACAAAATTAAGCTAACAAGTATGTAGGACTAGAATATTGCCACAACGATATTCTTGCGATAAGAACAACGCTTTCACGAGAAGGTCGAATATTCCTACAATATTAACGACATTTTTCACGAGAGCGTCGTGAGATTCTCCAACGACATTTGGCGAGTGTCATGAGAAAGCATCGTAATAGCTGACGATTGAAGAAGCATGGTAAAAGCGTGTTGTTTCACGAGGACTACGAAAGTTGGCGATAATTAACATTATAACTATCGTGATGAGATCGCAGAATAGATCCGAAAGAAGGGGAAAACTTAGTTGTTGCCCACTATGTAATCTCCTATATAAAGGGTTCAGGTAAGTCCATAAGAGGATGATGTATTTTTAAAATTGAGAAAGTCTTGAGGAGAGAGAAACTCTAGAAAGAAAGTTGTATTTCTGAGTTTGAATATTTTCTGTAAATATTTCTGAGATCTAAATAATAAAGTGTCGTTTAATTCTTCAAGTCTTTAATTAGTTTCTCATAGATTTCTGTAGAATCTTAATATGGGTGTAGTGTGGGAATTCCTGCGCCCGAAACAGGGAATGAATTAGAAAAATCATAGAAAACTGAAAAAGAAGATAAGGATTAATCAAGATCAAAGAAATGATAAAACAAGTTGATAAGATATTTGAAGAAAGAATGATTAGAATTAAAGAGACTTGCAGGAAATTGGAGCATGATATGGTGTCAAGAACAATGATTGATAAATTTCATGAAAACATTAAGGGGAAGATACATAAACGAGATTTTGAAGGGAGAAAAATTATGACGGTGGAGAAAACACCATTATTGAAGAATTGGGAAAAGCAGGAAATTACATTTACAGCAACAGAAATTTCAGAAGAAAATCTAGACCATGCATCTCCTTTGGTGATTACGGTATCCACTATACCAATAAGAAAGGCAAAATCAACAAAATATGTAGAAGCATGGGCTATGAATAGAACTCTAGTGGATACAGGAAGTTCTGTGGATATAATGTTTTATCATGCTTTTAAGAAAATGGGGTATAAGGATGAAGAAATGTCTTATTAAGCATATCATATTCATGGTTTTGGAAAATCTATAACAAAACCAAGAGGTGAAATAATGGTACGATTACCACTTGGAGAAATTGAAACACAAGTAACACTATGTGTGGTGGATATGGAATCACCATACAACATGATATTGGGAAGACCATGGATACATGCGATCAAAGCTGTAGCGTCAACTTTACATCAATGCATCAAATTCCCTATGCCTAGTGGAATTGGAGAAATTAGAGGAGATACAGATCTTGCGAAGATATGCTATCAAATTGAAGTGAGAAATTTTGAAGAACGTCCTAAACAGCGAAAGGCTCGCCGAAAAGTAGCGAGAGAGATGAAGAAAGAAGAAGAATTTAAAGTCTACATGATAAGAGCAAAAGAAGGAAAAGGTATAAAAACTTGCGAGAGGCTCCCAGTGAACTTGCGAGAGGATCCCAATGAACTTTCGCGAGAAGAAGACGAACTTGCGAGAGTTATAAAAACGCCAACCCCAATGGGAGAACCAGAAGCCAGTTACACTGCAGCTGAACCAACAAAGGAAGTAAATATTGGGAGTGAAGAAGAACCTAAGATGCTGAAAATTGGGACTAGAATGGAGATAGATGAGGAAAGAAGAACTATAAATCTTTTGCGAGAATACAAAGATATTTTCGCGTGGAGCATGGATGAAATGCCAGGGATAGATCCATCAGTAGCGTGTCATAAATTAGAAATCAACAAAAACATAAGGCCATTCAAGCAAAGAATAAGGAAAATCGCAATTACATATCACTCTCAAATAGAAGAAGAATTACAGAAAATGCTCGATGCAGGAATTATAAGGCAAGCAAAATACCCAGAGTGGATTGCAAATATGGTGGTGGTTCCAAAGGAATAAGAATTTGCATAGATTTTACTGATTTAAACAAAGCTTGTCCTAAAGATAGTTTTCCATTACCAGATATCCCACAAATGGTTGATTCAGCAGCGGGAAATGCAAGAATATCTTCATTAGATGGATACAAAGGATATAATCAAATCCCTCTCGCTGAAGAAGACCAAGAACATACTGCATTTTTTGCTCCAAGAGGATTATATTGTTATACAAAATGCCCTTTAGTTTACGAAATGCTGGTGCAACATACCAAAGAATGGTGGAGAAGGTATTTGCGAAATGGATCCACAAAACATTGGAAGTGTATGTAGATGATATGCTAATCAAAAGCAAGGAAGCTGAGAATCATGTACAAGATTTGAAAGAGATTTTTGAACAAATGCGGCAATTCTATATCAAAGTGAATCCCGACAAGTGTACTTTTGGAGTAACTTCAGGAAAGTTTCTAGGGTACATTGTATCAAAAGAGGGAATACAAGTAGATCCATAAAAAGTGCAAGCAATCCGCGATATGCCAACACCATCTACAGTAAAAGATGTACAAAAATTGAATGGGCTTTTAGCCTCGCTAGAGAGCAGCTTATAGGGTCTAAATTATAGGTAATCATGAATCTAAAGCATAATCAGACTTCTCAATATCAACAAGTAAATAAGAAATATGACTACCGAGTCTTTTAAACCATTACCAATTTCTCCAATAAGATTATCCACCAGAAAAAATAATAATCCCTACCTAAGTAGGATCTCATGATGCTCAAAAGCATACCACAAATGACCATTCTTCTCTGAATGAACTGACATAAACCAAATCCATAAGTTTTGTTGAAGAATAGACTAAAATCAATTCCAGCAGTAGAAAAAAACAAAAACTCCCAAACTCCTATTGCACAAAAATCTCATGATGGTGAAATACAAGGTCCCTATGTACGCTACCTCCTTCAACCCATGACCTAATCTGAAAATCAAATTAGGGAAAAACTTTTAAATTAGTAACAACAAATCGAAGAAACAAAACAATAGTTTTCCAAACTAATAAGACAAGTTATTCATTCTATAAATAAATGAATAGGTTTTGAAAGCAGTAAGAACACAATCCTAATTTAATTATCCCATCAGAAAATTTAAGATTAAGAGATTCTAAAAATTAGGGTTAAGTGATTAAAATCAGAAAGAAAAAGACAAGATTAAAATTATAAATTAAGAAGGAAAAAGTTAAGAATGAATCTCAGATGATCATTAAGGATTGATTGAACTGAAAAACCCTGAAGAAAATCGGTCGAAGAAGATGGGTGTAGAAAAATTGACTAAGTCAACATCGCACGACCAATCGCCTTGACAATCCTACAATTTTCATCCTACTCCTTTGTTCCCTTATTGTTAGGCTAAAATAATCATCTTACTCCTTTGGTCCCTTATTATTATAGGATAAAATAATATGAATAGATCTGCTTACGTCAATTCAAAATATAAAGAAATATCAACATAACTCTTCCCTCAACCGATCATCGACAAAACCAAAGCTTTTCGCAAAAAACATCATGGACTCTTCGTCATCAGCTATTGTATCATAAAAAAAAAGGTAACGAAGGATAAAGGAAAAAATAAAACTCTTGGAGATATAAAAGAAGAACATTGTCTCGCTCCCGAAAGATTTTCACGAAAAACATCATGGAAAAAAAAATGCGGACATACATTCAACCAAGTAACTTTTCTGAACAAGGACTTTAATTTTCTGGTTGGAGTATTAAATTTTTTAATTACGTTATTTTGAGGTATTAATTTGCTTTTGAATTCTAGTTTGTGTTTTTAATTGAGTAACTCATTACTTCGTTTGCACACCTCCTCATAGTAGCTAGAGATAGTCCTAAAGTGAAGTAATTGGCCATCTTTTCTTTCATTTTCCCTAGAAATAAATAAAATCGAGATGAATCAATGAAATACTTCCATCCGTGATTCATTCTCTGACTATGTCGGGTATTGGGTTTTGTGAAGCTTCTTTTACACACCATCACACAGTAGCTAGAGATTGTCCTCGACCTGTAGTGCGCTAGGTTACTACCCGAAGAAAGTAATGTGTTTTTAGTCCTGTTAGAGCAACTGCAGTCATACGACTATAACCAAAGATCAAAGAGCAAAAAAAATTGAAAAATTTGGGTTTACTCCGTGTGCGACGCTACGGGTGGGAAAACCAAATTTGATCAGGCGCAACTAATAGTTGCGCCGCATTATTTTTTTTTTAAATTTTTTTTGGGGCGGAACTTATGAGTTGCGCCCCATTTTCAACTTTCATATTTTTTTTTGTTTTTTCTACGGGCATAACTTTGAGTTACGCCCCAATCAGGCGTAACTGTATTTTGCGCCCCAAATTTTTTTTGGTCTTCGGGAGTAACTTCAATCTACGCCCCATCAGGCGTAACCCCAATCTATGCCCGATCAAAGACTAAACCAAAGATCAAATTTGGTTTGGTTTTTGCTCTTTACTCTGGTATTTGCTCTTTACTCGCTCGGTAGTGTCTGCGTTTTCTCCCCAAATTTGGTCAATGGTCCATGACTGTGGTTGCTCTTAATGAATAGGAAAAACATTATAGCCAACCACTACATACCACTCATCCAGTATCGTGTGTATGTGTTTTTCCAAATTTCAAAAATCAGAGTAGGTGTCTTTATGGAAAAATTATAGTGAGAGGTTTCTCCAGTTAAAATTATACTATTTTATTTATGGCTTATTAGCTTTATTTGCTTTAACTTGTACCAGTGTATAACTACAAGTTATTCTTCATCCATCTAGTAGCTATCTTTAATGGGTCTCATATATCTATAGGAGTTACGAAAATGTCATTTCATGTGAGGTCCGGAAGAGAGATGATGCGAATTATTGAAAACAATTACAAGTAAATCTAAGTTATGGGGGAAGTGTATTGACGTGAAAAGAGAGTAAAGAAAGGACGGTAAGAGTGAACAGAAAACACGCTGAGTATGTGCCATCCCATGTGCATCTATGTCACGATAAGATCTTAACAAGGTCTATGTTTGATTGAAAAGTTGTGATTGACGATAAGGGTCTGTAGGATTTAGTGATATCTTTGTATAAAAATAGTATGTAGGATCATGATGGATAATCCGTAGGATGCAGCGATAAGCTTATTTTATGTGGCGTGAGATGTGAAAAAGCGGAGGTCTAACAACCTCAGCCAATATTTCGCTTAGCAATCTGTATGGACTAACTCCAATATACTTTAAAGAGAATTAACTAGACAATCATACTTAATCTTAACAAAAAGTATATCAAAGAGTTATATCTCAATTTCTCGATTCAATCCTTGCACAAATAAATAGAAATCAGCGCGCCTGATTGAATACAAGAAAAATAACTTGAACTGTACCAAAGACCAATGTTCAAGGATCAATCAATTTCAATCAACAACCAAAGGTTGGATTGCACAACCTGTGATATTTTCAATTATATAACAAAATATAATGCGGAAAAGATATAACACAGACACCAGAAGTTTTGTTAACGAGGAAACCGCAAATGCAGAAAAACCCAAGGACCTAGTCTAGATTGAACACACACTGTATTAAGCCGCTACAGACACTAGCCTACTACGAAGAAAACAACAAAGCAAAAAATTAGAACAAAAATTAGGGAAAATAGCAGGATTTTCGCAAGTGCGGGAGATGCTATACTCGATGGGGGAACAAAATTTCCGATTTGCTCCGAGGATTCGCTTACCTCCTTCAAATGGAGAAGCCGCAAAAACTGCGTCTGAAACAAATTCTCCATGGTACAAAACCTGCAGTAACTTACAATGAAAACAACAAAGCAAAAAATTAAAACAAAAATTTGGGAAAATAACAGGATTCATAATCACACTGACATACCTAAGAGAAATCTGAATTTATGTGTCTCGTCTCGCCTTGTTAGAATACGGGAATCCAACTCAAAACCAATTGGCAATGAGTGGAGAGGCCTTAAGGGATTATAAACCGCAGGATCTTAGATGCCCAGACAATGTGGGACTAATAATCTCAACACGTCCCCTCACATATAGCCTCGTTGGGTCTAACACGTGGACAATTAAACCGGGTGATGCGGAGTAAAGGAGCGGTCAAATGACTCGTCGCAAATAGCCTGCTCTGATACTATGTTAGAATACGGGCATCCAACTCAAAACCAATTGGCAATTAGTGGAGAGACCCTAAAAGATTATAAACCACAGGATCATAGATGCCCAAACAATGTGGGACTAATAATCCCAACACGCTTCTTCTATTCTCGCTCTAGACAGGTTACAGCTTAGAAAAGACCAACCAAAGATGATTTATTTATGCATCTGTCGATAGATCTGTGGAAAGGCCAGTCACATTTAGTATTTGGGCTATTTCATATGCGACGGCCCAACTTAATCAAGATAGCACACCTGACACCTTGATTTTTTGACTACGTAGTACTAGTAGTACTCCCACCAATTGTGATTAAATATTTTCTCATTTTAGTTTCTTTTAGGGTTTAAACATGTGTGATTACTTGTATCCCAAAGATTTGGAACCCTAATCAGTTTTTTTTTTTTTTGTCTGATCATACTAAATCCAATTCTTATAATTTCATTTCCTATCTATCAGAATCAATTATTCATCCTCAATGGCAACGGCTTCATTGCTAATACATCCGGCATTTTCACTGGGATCAAGACAATATAAATATTCTTTAAATTTGAATCCATTTCGAAAGACTTTCCCTACAAGACATATTCATTTTCAATCGATCCGAAAGAACACAAGATTCTTGATCACGAGGTCTGATGTCAGGGTTAACTGTTTCATAAAATCAGTCACCTGCAAAGTGTTCGAAGAAAAGAAAGACAAAGAAACAGAAGGGTATTCCGTTGACAATGATGGTGATGATATTATTCAAGTAATTTTAAGAACCGTAAAAAGCTCAATACAAGTGTCTGCGATTGCTGCTATTATACTAGGTTTATTGCTGACATATGATCCACGTTCAGCTCTGGCTGCTTCTGGTGGTAGAATGGGCGGCCGAGCATTTTCGTCATCTACTTCCACTTCAACCTCTTCTTCTCAACCAAGTTATTCATCGACCAGTTCTTCTTCCGGGCCAAGTTATTCATCGTACAGTTCTTCCTCTTGGAGTTCTTCGACACCGATCTATTCATCTTCTACGTCTACTCCGTATAGCTATACAACATCACACACGACATGTTCGTCCGTTGACGCATGGGCTACAATTCTGACAGGTAAGCAAATTCACATCTAGATAATTTCATTTTTACTAAAAGAAAGTACAGTTCACTACTGGTTTTACTTATTTAGGAGAATTTTATGTTTTCTTCTCTGCCTGGATTTGGGGGCGGCGATGCTGATGGATTCAACGTTGGTCCAGTGATTATAGGTGTTCCCTTCTTTTGGGTTGATAAGTTCCGGTCTCGTCATCGTGAGTCAAGAAACTCAACACAAAGTTATCCCATCCCCGTGGGTGATAAATACCAGGCGTTTGAACGTGAGTTTAGAAAGGCAAGAGAAAGTAAAAAAACCAATGTAACCATGCTTCAGGTAATTATAGAGTCTTCTATTTGCTATGTTATAGATAGATAGTTATGTTGATGAGTGAGTGGTGTTCTTGAATTAATTGTCTTCTTAATTAGGTTGGATTATTGGGTTCGGCAAGGTCACTTCAAAAGGATCTTGATAAGATTGCTCAAGTTGCAGACTCATCGACTCGTTCGGGTTTGAGTTATATTTTGCAAGGTGAAGCTCCAACCCAACATGTTTTTCTTATTTACGGTTTCTAACATGACACTGAGTTTATCATGTACACTAGTCTGTTCTAGAAAATCAGTGTTGTTTAGTAAGCTTCACATGTCACTGACGCGTATGAATTACAACATTAGGGAGGAAAATCACCACGGAGCCATATGGTACATATATAGCATATGTTGGAATTAGGATTTGTGCATGCATTTATGTAGACAATGGAGCGGTTACTTCCATGTAGAGCACTTCAGAATGATCGAACCCAAAAATGTTAATTTACATGATTGAACTATGCAAAAAATCGATAATTTGGTATGTCCGGCTTAACTTACTAACACATTCAGTTTTGACGTTAATTCTTGTCAGTTCCAATAATTTTTTGCTTATGCATTTTTTGTCCTTCCATTCTGATTGCAGAATCCGCATTAGCTGTGCTTCGGCATCCTGATTACTGTATCTCTGGTTACTCATATGTAAGTTGAATTCTCTCCAGATGGTTCTTTCCCAAACTGCAGGATTAATTAAAGCCGTTTTACTCTAAAATTGAAGCTAGCTTTTACAGTTAATGCGTAAGCTGGTTTGATCATATGCAACATTTGTTTACTATTAAAAAGATGTTTTTTTGTTTTGATACATCTATTAAAAAGATGTTGAAAGCTAAGCTTCTTGGGTTATTTTCTCACACTTATTTGAAAATTTTCATCTATGTTGGTGTTCGTGTAATGTAACTATAGTTTGGAACTGTGCGTTTTAGGTGGACGTTAAGCCAGATAAAGAGGATGGAGAGAAACGGTTCGATGAGCTTTCTATGAAAGAGCGTGCAAAATTTGATGAAGAGACATTGGTCAATGTGGACAAAATCAAGAGGCAAAGCATCAGAAGGAAGAGAGCTCATGGGTTCAGCAACGAGTACATAGTGGTACAGATCTTGACTAGCAGTTTGAATTCAGTTTCTTTTTTTTATCTCTGACTCATTAAGGTTTAAGTTTATAATTCTAAATATTTCAATTTTCCGAAAACCATCCTGGTGGCTTCTGAGGGAGTACACCAGCTACATGCCGTCACAAGCATGGCAAATTTAATGGAGGCATTGCAGAAACTTGGTTCCATCCCTACCAGCAAAATTTTGGTACATAAAATGATATTGGAACATATTCTTCTTTGTTTTGTGTTTTTATGTAGTGGCGTTTCTCAAATCAAATTATTTGCATGCAGGCCGTTGAGGTGTTGTGGACTCCTCAAAGTGAAAATGACAGGCTAACAGAAACCGAGTTGCTTGTAAACTACCCGCTCTTAAGGCCTTTATAAGCATCCATCTTCCCCCTTAAAGGCCTTGACAAAATATGCTCTCATATTGAACGGTGATGAAACCCTCGCTTCCTATTGGCCTAGAAAGGCCTTTTCTAATGCGGAAGCTATGGTAAGAACACTTGGCATAAACCTATTGGTTGGAATAATTAAAAATTTATTACACTTTGTTTATATAAGCTACTTAACTGTTCGTTAGTAACGATGTTTAAAAAAACGTAGGTAGACAATACTTATGTTAGAATTTAAACTTGAGTTATTTAGTTACACCGTGTTCACACCTATATTTAAATGTACTTTAATAAGGGTGGACAAAACCTATATCTAAATCGTTAGAAAAAAAAAAAAAAAAAAAAAAAGGAAAACCGTTGTACAGTTAAAAATCGGGAATATTATTTATATACCCCTAGTATGAGACCCCTTGAAAAATACCCTTATGAACTTTATAAATACCCCTAAGATTAACACATTACTAAAATACCCTCTTTTGTATAGTGTAATACAAACCACTGCCACTAACCACTATTTAAAACCCCTCTCTCACCACCAAAACCACTGTCCAGCGCCACCAACATCCACCACTACTGTCCACCAACCACCACCACCACCGACAACAACCATTGCCGACCACCGCCGCTGACGACCGCCCACCACCACCACCGCCGCGATCCACCACTGTCAACAACCACCGCCACCAATCAACACCGCCACCGTCAACCACCACCACGGACAACCAGCGCCATCCATCCACCGCCACCAACCACCACCACTTTCATCCACCACCACCGTCGCCACCAATCACCACCAACCCACCAATTCCACCACCACCATGTGAGTAAACTTGATGAAGTTGTTTCCAAATCACAAAGCAACTAGCTCAAAGTTGTTTCCTAATCTCAAGCCAACTAGATAGAGTTGTCTCCATATTTGAAAAAGCAACTTCGAACAAGTTGCTTTCACATATGAATTGACAACTAGCTCAAGTTGTCTCCACATATGGAAGCAACTCGTACAAGTTGTCTCCGAACTAGAATCAACTAGCTTAAGTTGCCTCAAAAAGTGAAAGCAACTTTCAAGTTGCCTCCAAATATGAAATCAACTAGTTAAGTTGTCTCCAAAAGTGAAAGCAACTTTCAAGTTGCCTCCAAATATGAAATCAACTTTCTCAAGTTGTCTCCAAATTTGAAAGCAACTTTCTCAAGTTGCCTCCAAATATGAAAGCAACTTTCTCAAGTTGCCCCCAAGTCTAAAGTCCAAACTTTCTCAAGTTGCTCTGTCTCGAATGAATAGGCTGGCAAACTCAGTTTTGACACATCCTAATGAAACTCAGCTTCCCCTCTTAGATTATGGACATCAACAACACCTACACTTCATTCCTGCAACTTGAGCTAAAACCACCACCTACAACAAACTCAGCCTCATCTCAAATGCCAGAATCCACTGCACTTTATGATATCCAAACACAACATCAACTTTGTACCACCAGGCCCATTCGCTTCCTCCATTCAATCCCACCGTATTCACCCCCGAATTCTTGAGTCACAGTACCAATGACCATCACTATCCCCCTCACCGCAATGCTCCAGCCAAAATGAGCCATTACCATTCAACCACCCGCAAGACAACCAATTCTCTCTAACCAACCCCTTTCATAAGCCATAGCAGAATATCAACTTACACTCTTGCCATCTAACCTTGTAACAACTCATTACCACTAGTTGCTAACGCTTCTTCTCACACTTTGAGAAGAAACCACCAATTTCACCCACCACCTCGCTATTTCATTACTTTTAAACACCATGAGTCAACAACAACAATCACCAACTCTCGTCTCCTGCAAAGAACAAATCCACAACACAAGCATTGCAAATATATTACTTGCAACTAACTCCGGAATCATCTACATCATAAATACTATATTAGAGCAACATACCTCCCAAGTTGGTAAGAGTAATTGAACCATTTCCTCATCAAGTAAAATCCGAGACATAAACGAGTATAGTTTCAATTGTTGTTTCAAAATTGAGACAATAAGCAACCAATATACCGTATAATGAGAACATTTCCATTGCACAAGTATCAAGAGATCAAAGCACCATCCACACCATATCCCTAAGTTCGAAAAATGTTTTGACGTCAAGACCTTTATCAAACATTCATAAAGCTTCATGTCCTGCAGTTCAAACCCTTTGTTTCACCTACCACCAATCCATTCAACACTCGACCAATGTAACTACAACACCAACTTAGGCTTGAGCCATTGTCACCGCACTGCGTACAACCGTTCTTACTCCAACAATCTACAACTATCTTTTATTCTTGCAACACCCATTCTCCTCCGTGACACAACCACCAGACCCCAATTACAACATCACCAACAACCAACTACATCACACAAAGTCAAAAACATCCCCTCATACTACCTGTAATATCACATACAACCACTGCATAAACCATTTCAACTACCATTTCGTCAACCACGAGTTCAAACTCATCTTGTGAGTAACCATCTCTCCATAAATCTCCGAACCCTAGTTTAATCTATTGCTTCGAACATTCAAACCCCCATCGACCAATCCTTCTTCACCTGAGATGTTCATTCAAACAAACTTCAACCCAAAAACAATAGATTCAGTTTTTCAATTTCATCTTCTATGTTTTGTAGACAACCCCAAACCTAATTCAAATGACACCCAACTTCAATTCATAGTAACGAATTTCTTCTCCATTGATTCTCTTCACTGATTCCGTCTCTTATCAAACACACAGAAACCACAAAGAATAACATTCACCAAAACATTATTATTGAAACTTCCACCACCACCGTCAGAATAACAACACCAACACCGCCATCCACCACCAATACACGACCAAACATTAACCCACCACTGTATTGACCCTATGAATTCAATACTAAAATTGACCAATATGAATCTTCAAATCAAAATCAACACAAAATCTTAATCTCACTAGAAATTATCAAATCGAAAACTAAAAATCAAATAGATCTCGAACTGGTTTGAAATTAGAAAAGGAAGAATAACCAAATCATAACTAAGTTTCAATGGTTCAAACACGCAAATCAATTCAAAAATTACTCAACCAAAATCTCAAACTTTAAATCTCCTAACTGAAACCTTATTTTTATGAGATCTGATTATGGAGAAGGTCGAGTAGAGATGGTTCTAGAATTTTGGTGGAAGTAGAGATGGTGATGTAGTGGAGGTGGCGTTCACTCAAGTGGTAGACTTAATGAAGATGGTGGTGATGGTCGCCTTATGGCGAATTGGTGGGATGAAGATGGTGGTGGTGGTCATCTTCGTGAGAGGAGGAGACGGATAATAGAAATGAAAAAGATCGGGTGAGAAAGATTAGTTCTACTCTTTTATGTAGCTATTATGTAGGTGAGGGCAGATTTGGTACTTTAAGTTTAAAGAATTTCCTTTTAAAAGGGGAAGGGTATTTATACAATGGATAAGGGTATTTATACAATGGATAAGGGTATTTGTGCATGACCTATGGATACTAGGGGCATAAATAACATCCCACTTAAAAATCCATGATTCACCTTAAAAAGGAAATTGGTGATTTCCTTTAATTAAGGAAATCTTATTAATGTTTGGGGTGATTACCTTAATGAGGGAGGATCCCTTTACATGGCTTGTGTGACATTATCTCACACATTACATGTCCTTTTTGCGAATAAAAACCAAACGATAGCTTATTTGAGGCTAAGATTTTGGGGATATGTTCTTATTATAAAGCTCTACATACCCACCAAAAATCAGCACATTACATATATATGTATGTACACACAAGTCATAACATAAAATCATGCAATTACAGAGTTTTCACCTAAAACTAAATCATGCAAGCCTTTGATCATCATCAACTCAAAAGTTTAAAAAAGAAACAACTAGGATCCCTAGGAGTTTGAGGCTGAATCTTTTGCTATCAAAACCTTTCTATGAGGCATTACGATCTATTAGGTTTAAACACAACAATATCTAGCTTATGTAATTGTTAATTATCAAGACTTTTCTTTTTATACAGTTGTTTGATAGATACAATATTATTACTCTTTTCTTTTTATTTATCCGTTTGATTTACTTTGTATAGGACTTACCAGAATGGTGTTTGCTTTAAAAATTCATATTTGACATAGTGCTCCGTTTGTTTTTATTTTGTTGACATTAATACCAACTTTGTGTTGCAGTTGCTGAGAACTGATCTGCTTAATTCGCTTTGATATTATTGCCTCATATTTTATAAACAAGGAACATTGATATTTCATGTGAGTCCTAGCCAGTATCTTTTACAGGGACTTCATTTTTGCTTACTTGGTATGCTCTATGAAAGCTCTACGATATTGTAAATAGAGCATAAGTTTTGATATCCATAAGAGATTTTAATTTATAAGCTCACATGCCTCAGTTTACTACAAAAAATTATAAGTTAGATAGGTAGCTTGCTGTATCCAATAGAATATCTTTGCTCACATGCCTCAATTTACTACCCCAAGCAATTCTAAGTTACATTACATAAACCTATTGTGCATATTCTAACAATTACATTAGTAATTTTGCAGGATTGGGGTCGAGAGAATCGGCTAAGTTTTCACCAACCCAATTAAGCGGATCAATCCACATTTTTGCAATAGCAGATCTGTTTAGACAATGAACATTTCAGTTTCAATCTTAATGCACAAGCCTTCACCATGAAAATTGGCACTGAAAAGGATGGTGCCCAAGTGTTCTGCGCAGATACGTTGAAGATGTTTCCACCCACAGTCCACAAAATTCTATAGGTAACCAACACAAAGCTTGCTTTATTCACATTAGTGACTGCTGCAGTTGTACTGCCACTGGATGCAACCTACCATCTTTAATTACCGTATAAATTATTTTCAAAGTCCTATTTGTCATACCGGATATGGAAGATGTTGTTTCCGTGGGTGTTTACGGAGGAATTGTTGTTAGTTCTTGGAATGGAGGAGTTCTGGGTTTTGGTCAGTTAGTGACCGAGAGGAAGAGGATAGACCTGTTGCCATGGGTTCAAGGGTTGTAAATATATCTGTGTTTCCGTTGATAAAGTAGTTTCCTAATTAATGGAACAAAAAAAATGACATAGATTTTATATTTTTTTATAGCCCTAGCATATGTTTTTTGAGTTAATTTTTTTTGATAATTTAAACATCATTGCACCTCATGAATGCTTGATGGAAACAATATCCATTTCTTGATGATATGGTCATGTAATTATTTTTTAATAAATGCTTTCTGATTTTCTATTCCTCTGTTTTGGCATTCAGTTTTAGTAATGTTGTTCAACGGTCTATAAATTATCTATGTATGTCGTTTTTTCAATTTCACTGTTGTTAATTCTTATTCGTCTAAATTTATGTTTACAGAATTACCATGTTGTTAAGTCTTGCAGGCACATCTCGATGAGCTTCTCATATTGGAATCGGTTAAAAACCCAGTGGTTAACGGATTTGATCTCATAAAACTCGAACTCGAGTGTATCATGGCTACTGCTTGCTCCTTTTGCATGAACTACTTTCTTCCTTTGAGGCAAAAATTTCACGATGGGCAAGTCCAAAAGGTATGTGCAGTAACATTCATCCCACATGGTTGCCTGCTACGTCAATGGTTTTCCATTGTTATCTTCGTGGGATTCTATGAGGTTTTTATCACAATTTGGTTGTTACCACGAGTTTGCAGTTTAGAGTTTAGTAGGCTCTAAGGATTTTACTCATTTGTATCCTCAAATTTCTATGCTCATTTTATTGAGCTCATTTTGGTAAACAGATGACAATAATATGTTTGGTTCAAGTAATTCCTGGTAACCTAATTCTAGGGGAATGTGGTAATCAGATGACAATAACAACATGTTTGGTTCAAGTAATTTGATTCCAGGTAATCCAATTCTATGGGAATGTGATCAATTCCTTGAACTAAATAGCTCAATAAGCTAAATCATAAGTAGGACGGCGGTGAATGTTGTACTGATATTGGAAAAGGTGAACTTTATATCCAGGATTACTTCAATTTTGATTGACAAAATCGAAACATCTATAATTAGTTCTACAGGATTTTGATACAACCGGTCTATTAATACCTATGCAAGCACTTCGAGTGCGTGTTATTGTCGTGTTTGGATTTTGTTCGATTTAATAACATTTTTTATCCAATTTGTAATTTACTTTGTCCTTTGAATTTTGGATTCATAATCTTTAACTTTATGTCCTCCTCCAATTTTTTCTAACCATGCAACAGGAGGAAGGTAGAAACGTAAAATGAAGGCAGGCACAAATCTGCCAGCAAAGTGATTTACGGTGCGTTTTGCAAGGGAAGCCCATATGTTCTTGATGCCTTATTAAATTGCATTTCTCCCCGCCTCGCTAAATAAATAAAAAATGCATTGCGAAGGGGTGGGGCGATACCATGCCACGCCAAATGACAAATATGGTTAACAAAAAAAGATGCCCGATGCGTAGCACGGTCACAAATCTAGTGATTGTTAAGGGCGGATGCAACTGTGTATATTAAGGCACCTTTCAGTCTCGAGTGTGGATGATAACCTCGTGATATCACTGATATGAGTTGTTGTTGCAGATTTATGGCCATCGGCATGTCATGGAATTGGACACCTTTTCTCTTCAATTACGCAAGGTTTTTCCTTTCACCACCCTTATAAATATTCATATTTCCCATTCCCCCATTTCTCGACAAAATTTTAGTTTTTGAAAAAAAAGAAAAAAAAATTAGAGTAAGAAAAAGAAAGAGAGAGAAGAAGTTTTCATTAACCAAAAAGAGGAACCCAATTACATAGGTGTAGCATTCTATTTATACAAGAGGAAAGGGAAAAACCCTAGTATTCTAATGGACCGCATATACATGGGTTATAGGCCCTACCTACAACACCCCCCCTTGTGCGGTTCAAAGAGGAACTTCAAATGTGTTGCCTCATTAAAACCTTGACAAATAAAACCCAATGGGACAAAACCTTGACGAAGGGAAAAGAGTACAACGTGTTGATAAAGCTGGCTACTTCTCTTCAGAAAAACCTAAAATATAAAAACCATGTGGGAAAAAGATTATCTCAACCGGGAGTCATAATCCTGGTGTTGTTGTTGTCTCATTAAGAACCTTGCCGAATAACAAAACCCATTGGGACAAAATAAATTCGGTGAAGGGAAAAAAGAGTTCAACATACACTCCCCATGATGTCGACATCATATCATTAGATACACCCCCTGATGTCGACATCTCCCCCTGATTGCGATCAAGGGAGTTCGGAAAATTTTCTTAGTCCAATACTCTTTACGTGTCTTTCAAATAAGGACTTAGGAAGTGACTTAGTAAATAAGTCTGCCACATTCTCATCAGACGATACTTTGTTGAATTGAATGTTTAAGAGACACTGTTGTTGATGATTGTAAAAGAACTTTGGTGAAATATGTTTCGTATTATCACCCTTGATATATCCTTGCTTCATTTGTTCGATGCAAGTTGCATTATCTTCATAAATGCATGTTGGCTCTTCAGTGGTAGAATTCAAACCACTAGTGCCTCGAATATGTGTAATGATAGACCTTAACCATATACACTCATGAACCGCTTTATGTAGGGCAATGATCTCCGAGTGGTTCGTGGAGGTAGCTACAAGAGTTTTCTTGGTCGATCTCCAGGATATCGCTGTGTTCTCTATGGTGAATACATAACCAGTTTTGGATCGAGCTTTATGCGGGTCAGAGAGGTACCCAGCATCAGCAAAACCAACCAAAACATTATTTGGGGTTTCAGTGTAGGGGGTTGCTTTAATTTAGCAATCCCCCTTTCGTCCTCATAGGGATAAAATAGACCCATGCCAATGGTTCCTTTAAGGTATCTGAATACATTCTTTATACCATTCCAATGACGTTGCGTTGGCACTGAGCTATATCTAGCTAACAAGTTCACTGAGAATGATATATCAGGTCGAGTACATTGCGCTAAGTATAATAATGCGCCTATTGCACTTAGGTAGTGAATTTCATCTCCCAATACCTCTTCGTCATCTTCCTTGGGACGAAATGGATCCTTTTGTACATCTAAACTTCGACCAATCATGGGAGTACTAGCAGGGTGCACCTTGTCCATATTGAATTACCTGAGTATCTTATGGACATATGCAGACTGGTGGATTAATATTCCACATGCTCGGTGTTCTAGTTCAAGTCCTAGACAAAACCGAGTTTTCCCAAGATCTTTCATCTCAAATTAAGATTTCAGATAGCTTGCGGTTTCTCTTATTTCATCAAGAGTACCTATTATGTTCATATCATCAACATAAACATCTATAATTTCAAATCCAGAATTCGTTTTATTTATAAATATGCAGGGGCATAACTCATTATTCGTATATCCCTTCCCAATCAAATAATCACTTAGACGGTGTTAGAGCATAACTCTGTTGAACCCACCAAGCGTTGGTATGTCAAGTTTGGTTGTCATATTTTAGTGAACCAAAACTAATTTAAGAGTCGCTTGATTTAAATGTACTAGAGTCAACTTCGTATATGTTAGCTTGAAAGTATTAGGATGAGACATTACAATTATTGCGAAGACTTGAAGAAGTGAAGAATTACGGAGATACAACCACAACATCATCCTTCCACTTGAGGTTAGTGATATTTGACTTGAATTGTTTCATTCCCTAACGTATCTTTCAAGTCGTGCATATTGAAAACATAAAACTGCGAAGCATGAACACTCTAGAAAGACATAGTATTAAGGAATACAATATGAGGTTTATTGCTTAACCATTAAACTTTATATATAAGTGCTTGAGGGTGAAAATGTTTTCTGCTGATTTCGGTAATTTCGGGTGTATGGGTGAGAAACGAATTTAAACCCTAAATAATGTACTGCAAGGGAGTACTTTAGATTCGAGAGATCAATATGTACAAGTCCGGACTAAGCCAAGAAATGGTCGTTCCAGACTTTCCTCGGTAACAAAGTGAAGGAAAACAGGTTGTTTTTGGGGAGGGAAGCAAGGAAAGTGATGAGACCAGAATAGTTGATTTCGGAAAGAGTAATTATTTTCTACGACTTGTATCAGAAAGTGGGAAGCTGACAAATGGAAAGATAGCAAATGTTTTCTGAGTGTTGTATGCTCCTGACTGAACTTGTTGTTCGGTGGAAATAGGTAAGACCTATTTATACAAGTCGAAGTGAAACGTACTCTGGTCTCATTAAGGAATGGCAAAATGGGTAAGTAAATGGGAGGAGGTGGTAACCGTTAACGCATGGAATTGATGTTCCATAAAAAAGAGCGTTTCACCATTAACTCCATGTATTTACTAACCGCCTCATCCATATGACATTTCCTTATGACGGGCGTAGTGTACACCACACGCTGTAAACCGCCAAACCAATACCCAAAGAGGATCCCCCAGTTTGTGATATGTGTTGATGTCTCGAATGTTTTTGTGGAAAACATGTAGCATATTGTTGTTGCATGGCAAGTCGAGCTTGGATGACTTGCTAGCTTGGTGACCTTCGACGGTCCAGATTTTACATCTTAAGAGGAAAGGTACCGTTGATCGCCGCACGCTTTCATTTTGGTGGCCACATAGGGAAGGCCACCATGGTGGCATGGCTAGGTCGGCGTGGCCAAACTAGGGTTTCGGGCCGAAGGTTACCATGCGTTGTTTGGTAACCTTGGACGGCTAGGATTTTCTCCTGGGATTGAAGGGTGACCGGTGATTGTCGCACGCCTTCGTTTTGGTAGCCACATAGGGATAGCCAACATGGTGGCGAGGCTAGGTTGGCATGGCATGCGTTGGCATAGTTTGGCGTGGCCAAACTAGGGTTTCAGGACAAAGGTTACCATGAGTTGTATAGTAACCTTGGACGGCTAGGATTTGCTCCGGGGATTGAAGGGCGACTGTTGATTGTCACACGCCTTCGTTTTGGTAGCCGCATAGGGAAGGCCAGCATGGTAGCGCGGCTAAGTTGGCATGGTTTGGCGTGGCCAAACTAGGGTTTCGGGCCAAAGGTTACCATGAGTTGTCTGGTAACCTTGGAACGTTAGGATTTGCTCCTAGGATTGAAGGGCGATAGTTGATTGTCGCACGCCTTTGTTTTGGTAGCCGAATAGGGAAGTACAGCATGGTGGCGCAACTAGGTTGACATGGTTGGGGCCCAGGGTTTGGCATGTCGTTGGAACATGGTGCGGCTAGCATGGCTAGGGCCAAGGCAAGGTTTGTTTTGCTTGGCATGATGGGGCCAAGGGCTTGGCATGGACGGTTTGGCTTGGCATGGTGGGGCCAATGGTTTGGCATGCCGTTGGCACATGGTGCGGCTAGCATGGATAGGGCCAAGGCAAGGTGTGTTTGGCTTGGCATGGTGGGGCCAAGGGTTTGGCATGTCGTTGGAACATGGTGCGACTATCATGGCTAGGGACAAGGAAAGGGGCTTGGCATGGTGGGGCCAATGGTTTGGAATGCTGTTAGCACATGGTGAGGCTAGCATGGTTGGCATGCCTTTGCGCGGTAGATGTGGATGACATGGTTTTCCATTGGCACAGTGGTGCGGCTAGCATGGTTGGCATTCCTTAACGCGGTGGATGTGGCTGTCATGGTTTGATATTGGCACAGTGGTGCGGCTAGCATGGTTGGCATGCCTTGGAACAGTAGATGTGTCTGGCATGGTTTTCCATTGGCACAATGGTTCGGCTATCATGGTTGGCATTCCTTGGCGTGGCGTGTGTGGCTGGCATGGTTTTCCATCGGCACAGTGGTGCGGCTAGCATGGTTGGCATGCCTTGTTTCGGTGATGTGGCTGGCACGACATGTCATTGGCACATGTGGTATGGGAATTAGTGTTTGGCCTGTCGAAACCCTAATTAGTATTAAAAAAAGGTACCCTGGTAATTTTCTCGCAAACATATTAAAGGGTTCAATAAATGTATTTAAGTTCTGTGACGTCACTGTATAGCTAGGGTTTTACGATTTTACCCCTAAGTTAAAAACCAGCATCAACATTAAGTCCCCTGCTTAGCTCGGAACATGGGAGTTGTTGCGAGGTAAGCACAAGATGGTGACATACAAGGACAGAATCGAAACGTAAATCATGCAAGATGGTCAGGAGGATCCATCTAACCTTTTTCGGGAAGCAGGGAGAATCTATGATCCTTGTGTTTGGCAGCTTTGCATAGACACTGCTCCTGGTACCGCATGTTATGTTGCGGAGTGGAAGAAGACGGTTGAGATGCAAGCTGTTGGCATCGATCTGGAACAGTTGCGCGTATTCCGGAATAGGCTTTGGAACGCGGAGCGGAGCGGCTAGCATAGACTTGGCATGAAGGGAAGTCGCTGGCATTGGATCGGCTTGGGATTAGTTGTCAGTATTGGTCGGCTTGGACTTAGAGCCGTTAGCACTTGATTGTCTTGGAATGAGAGCCGTAAATACTTGATTGGCTTGGATGGGAGCCGTCAGCACTTAATTGTCTTGGAATGGGAGCCATCATCACTTGATTGGCTTGGAATGAGAGCCGTCAGCATTGGTCGTCTTGAAATGGATATGCTTGCATTTCTCGGCTTGGAGTGGAGCTAGCTTGAGTCCCTTGAAAGGATGACGACTGGATTCAGTTCCGTGGAAGGATGACGACTGGCTTCAGTTCCGTGGAAGGATGACAACCAACTTCAATTTTTTATTGTCTCTCCAATGGATTCCAAAATTTTCCGAACCCCGTCGCATTCTTGGGACGGATGGATGAAATATGTACTCGACAACGACCATGTTAGGGCTAATATTGAATATTGTGGTTACGTTGTCAGTCAATCCTCGGATTTAGGTTGTTCAGTGCCTGGACTTTCTGATCGTGATGATGATGTTTTTTGAATTCTTGTATGGTCGAAATCTTCCGACACCACTAGATAAAATAGATGAGTTGGGAGACGTTTCGTTGCCGATGTATTGCTATCAAAGTCTTCAAGGATTTTGTTCCAAACGATATCCTTCTAACCATCTTCTGAATCTTGGACTATCCTATGGAATGGGATGCGGTGAGCAGTCCCCAGTTATACTTTTGTTTGATCCAATGGTCATGGTCGAATATGTGAACGTATCTTAGTGGTGTTCTTTTGGAGTCTTCGGTGCATATGTACGGCTTCGTGTTGAGAAATTATTACGTAAACTTTGACAGTAATGATGTTGAAATTAGAAATAACCTGGTTGAGGGGAGTGAAAGCGTCTCATGCTGGTAGTTCCAATGTGTAGCCTACTTTCATCGCATTTCCTTGAATCCATGTACACGGGATTTGATACAAGTTTATTCTACTCTTCTGGATGTGACGTTGGGATGTACATTGAAGAAATATTCTGGATAGCGAAGAGGCAGGAATGAGAGAGTTATGTTGTTTATCGTGGCTCCCTCTGTTTCTTTAAAAAATATTTCAGTCGCGTCTCTGGAGTTTTCTCGTGAGTCTTTGATGGTCATCGGGATATACTGCGATGTGCAGTCCTCGGTCGCATTTTTTTTTATTTTTTGAAGTTATTTTCCTCTGAGAAGACTTGGGATCCTCCGCAGCCTTGAAAGGTGTTGAAGACGTCTTCTAGACAGAGAGGTGATGATATTCTTGCGCTGCACCCTTGAAGAGCATGTGACCTTGTTGCGGCTATGGATTTTTGGTTGACTGTGTCTTATGCGCTTTGACAGTGAAATAATTCTGTGTAGATCCTCAGTCCCCAGGTATGGTTTACATGTTTCCAACTTATATGGCCAGTGGGTTGACCATGATAAAGACATCACCATCGTGTGTTCGTACTGGTGATTTTATTAGTTCTTCCACGTGAAACTAGAATAAAGAGGAGTACGAGTTACCTTTATAATGATTTATGATGCGGTGAAGCTCTAGCTGGTATCAAAAAATGAGGGGCAACAGTTCTTGGTAGCAGATGTAATCAGAAGAGACTACATTTTTGCGGGAACAAAGTAGGTTGGCTAGAATTGTATGGGCATCCATTGAAGTAAAAGGATTGGTTAGATGGGTAAGCGAGCAAACTGTCCATGGTCACGAGTTTTGGCGGGATGGATCAAAAGGTGGCCATGACACTAGGCCAAATGTTGGATTTGGTGACGGTTCAGAATTATATACTATGACGGTTTTAGGAAAAAGCGTCATAATATCTTGCTGGTCAAGTATTAGTGACGGTCAACATAAGCAACCGTCATTGAATGATGTTATAAATCGTGACAGTTCTCATAAGCGTCACAGATAAGTGTTATGGTGACGGGTAATCTAATGAACTGTTACAATAAGCAAAGTTTATGGTGACACTTGTGAACTGTTACTATACTTGATATATTGTAACGGTTGGGATGACACATGATCCATAGTGACGGTTTTGGTAAAAACTGTTACTGTATCTCACCAATAACAGTTTTTCATTTTTCATTTTCCCGATTCATTATTATATATTTTTTGGATTTTTTTATATCAGAATGTCGATAACAATGTCCTAAATTTATTAATATTTTTTTGGATTTTTTTTTCATGTCCAAGTTGATAATAAACCAATACATGAGTTATAGTAAGACAACGAAAAACATAAAATGCTCAATCCGTGTGACCATAACAAATACAATCTAAACCGTCGATTGTTTTCTCAATCCCATGAGTGGATCAAACTAAATATGGTCCCACATTCATTTACACTGATTCATTTTTTATTTTTTAAACATTTGTTTCTCATTCTAAAATCAATTCTTATCCTTTTCTCCCTATCTTCCTCCTCCACTCATCACAGATCTCATTATTCTTTTAATGATAACTTGAGATCCAGGTTAGATCATCTTGATATTTTTATATGTGACTTCATTGTATGGTTGAATACGGTAAAACTTTCAAGAAGATCGGGTCCGCGTTTGCTACGTGAAATATTGATAACCGAGACCGAAATGCAAGTTGGGTAATCCTGACAAATAACCCATTTGTCAGTTTTTCAATATCCGTCTATCGGATGATTCCATCAATTAGTGTGAACTAAAGCTTCTTCATGATATGTATGACTTTTCAAAATTACTTCATGACCTACGCCTAGTAAATCCAAACCTAAATCAAGTTAGAAGACAAAAACACAAAGAGAAAGCACAAAGAAACACACCAATTATCGAATTTATTTTTCATTTTCCCTTTCATTTTTATACATTTTTTGATTTTTTTATACCAAAATGTCGATAACAATGTCCTAAATTTATTAATATTTTTTTTGAATTTTTTTTTCTGTGTCCAAGGTTGATAATAAACCTAATACATGTGTTCTAGTAACAAAGTTAGAAACATAAATGGTCTCAATCCGTATGACCATAACAAATATAATCTCAACCGTCAGATTATTTTCTCAATCCGTATGAGTGGATCAAACGCAATCTGTCCACCATCATTTATTACACTCGGATTTACTTTTTTTTTTTTTTTTTAACATTTGTTTCCTTCTTTATACTACATATCTCTTCCTCCTTCACCTTCTTCCTCAATTTTACCGACAGACAGCACAGATGTGCAAACTAAAAATATCAAATTCTGTGAGTAGTTTTTGTTTTTCATCACTATCCATGATAAATTGGACGAATCGGACTTCATAATCATTCTTTTTCTATAACCAAAATCATATTCGTACTTAAACTGCCACATAACTAATCTTGGGCCATCTGTCGCCACCCAATCCATGCACAAATAACAGGTGTAACGGAAATTATTATAGTGTAAGAGGCTGATAAAACTATCGTCATTATTGAGGTAAGTGAAAATAAGAAAGAGGAACCAAAAATTCATTTTTATTTGTTTTGTCATTCTAATCTATCTACTGATCATTCTAATCTATCTACTGAACTTTGCCAATAAAAGATTCAAAACTAAAAATCTATCTACTCAACTGAACTGAACTAGTTAAGGGCTGTATGTGTATGTGATAAATGTTCATGATAAGCTACGGTTAATGCTTCCTTAATTGTACAAAGGCTATTTTTGGTGGAGAACTTTATACCTCTTTTGTGTGAGTGGGTGATCTTTTTTCTCTCTTCTCTTTGCTTATTTATCTGTCCTCTGTCATTTTTGTTAACTTCGCTGAGTTCTAAATTTGGGATGGATATTCTATGTCAAGTTCATGAAGCAAAAATAGTTCTAGACATGAACAAGTTTATAATTTGTATGATTTTATGTCCTGTATCCTTGTTTTCTTTGAGATCTTAAATTCATTTTTATTTTCATTTCTTTCGTTTTCTTCTTTATTATCTCAAATTCTCTCCTGGGTTCGGTCTCATTTCTCTTAAAAACTCAAAAACTTTAGTTGATTTTCTTCTAGACTGTACTCTATAACCTTCTTTGAAATATCCCTTTGCTTACTAATCAAGTATTAGGTTAGCTTTTCACTTGATTTGTTCCTTTAAATCATAATTCTGATTTTCTCCACCCATTTCATGTTTTTTTTTTTGCAGGTGAATCAAAATTGAAAATGAAGGACGCAAAAAAATGTGTTGTTGGTATGTAGATTTTAATTGAAAACCGATTAATGAGTAAACTTGACGATAATTAGTGATCTTACTGGGAGAATTAATGTTTTTTTATGCTGGAGATGTTATTAGATGTCACAGGCTATAACTGAATCAACTTCAAGCTCGTCTCCAAAATTTTTCTTCTGTCGTATCAAAAGAGATTTGAGATTGGCAATGCCTCACGATTTAGCGCATCAAGTCAACAACCAATGCTTGAGAAACATAAATCCGAATTGTATCTTTATCTATTTATCGAATTTAAATTGTTTCAACCATTCTCTAAAGATCACAAAGAGACCTTTCACTCTCCGGTAAAGAGTCAGGGGAATGTTGATGAAGACCCGAATAACTATTTCTTAATGATATTGGAGACATGAATGCGGTCAAAAATAGAGTGGAGGTCAATAAAGATGGAGACGTGATGGGTAAAGCGAATGCATGATTGAAGGCGTGCTGGGATGAGAAAATTCAAGGACAGCTGGAATGAAATTTCTACTTGATTGAAGGCGTCAACAACAACGAATGCATGATAAAATTTAAATTCTTTTGTTGAAAGAATGTGAATTGTTGGCAATGTTTTGCACTTGCGTGGATGAGATGTATTTTTATTTTTAAGTGAGATTGTAATTTGAATTCAACAAAAATATACTGTACAAGTTTATGATGGTATGGTTTTAATTTGGTTTTGTATATACTTCAGTTTGATAGTCTTCTTTTGTGACTACGAAGATTGGCTGGCTGCGATCATGATCCTTGACATGGGGAGTGTGGTGGCACGACCCTTTGTAGGAAGGAGTGGTGTTGAAGCGGCTTCGGCTCTTGGAGAGGACATTGAAACTTAAGGAGCCAAATGCTTATTCGGATCCCAGAGCAGCTTATGGAGATAACGCTGAAGCGGAGCGGCTGCTGAAGATAACGTTGAAGCGGAGCGCTGCTAGAGAACGTAGGACCGGAGCCACTTCTGGAGAAAACGTCAAAACGATGCCTTGAAACTCTCAGAGCCTTGACGGTTACAATGTTGAAGCCGGAGACTACGTCACTTAGTCTTCTTTCAAACTCGACATCCCTCAAGTGAACAGTGGTTAGGAGTCCCCAATTCCATCTATCGATCGTTCTTTCCAGGAGAGGTTGGGGCTTGGGAATGGCTTCCCTGGATGGAAACGGCTGCTTCCCTGATGCGGTGCGGTTGAGGGATGTAAATATGTCTTGACGCTACGCCTTGGAGAAATATAGAACCTCACATAACTGTTTCATCATAGACTACACGATTTTATGGGCGAAGTCCCCAGAAATCATGCATCTCATGATGGGAAGAAGGTCTCTGTGAATTCAGGAGGTTGCTGATTTCCTTTGCCTCGATTTTGGAGAAGTATTTCATGATCTTTACGTATGAAATTGGATTGCTAATTCCCTTCTAATGGGCGTTCAAGAGCAACGCGAGCCCCTTCATCTATAAACGCACGTCCTGCTGAAGTGCATGCGCCGGATGTTAAAAGTATTCCTTATCAGCTCCCTCTTGGTTTGACGTGACTCTTATGGTGTTCGCTCCGTCAGTGTCTTGAGGAAATAGGTATCTCTTTCCGAGTTACAAATACGGTTGTCTGAGCCTTATGAGAACATTTTGTCTTTTCATCAAATCAACAGTGGTAAAGGAGGTCGGCTTCTTCCGTCTTTTCTAGTATCTTTCCCTGATGGTGAAGTATCAATATCTCTGGTGACGGTTAGAGATGTCATACTTGAAGAAACGTTAGGGTGACAGAAGCAGCTCTGGTTCTGGTGCTCGTAGGTATATCGTGCAGAGATGGCGCGGTTTTGATCACAGAGTGCTGGAGCCATGGCGTTGTTTCGAAGGGTGAGGATAGCACTGGAAGGGTGCAAGTTGTTTGTGCTGGAAGGATGCAAGATCTTTGTTGACTATTGTTGGAAGGATGCAAGCATTGGCCCGCCGGAAATATCTGAAGGTGTTAGCGCTGGATCGACTTGGAATGGGCGCTGGCTTGGCGTGGACGCTGGCTTGACATGGACGCTGGCTTGGATTTGCGGGCCTAGTCGCCTCTTTCCATATGTATCTCAAACATGAAAATCCTTTCCTTATTCAAGTTCCAAAAAGTGTTACGCTTATGAAAGGGGTTGGCTCCCCTTTTTATCTCGTATCTTTGTTATCACGTCCTGGTGTTAGCGGTAGCGTGGTAGCAATAAAGTGGGAAAGCATATGTCAGCTATGTACTCCAGCGTTTCTCTTTCAATTTGTTCTCTTGTTTTCTTGTGTTGGTGCAAACCCTAGCCATAGGTATTCCTTTCATAAACTTGTAGAAATACTTCATCATAAACAATTCCTCTTCGAATATTACCGTAGTAACGTCGGCTACCTCATGAATAGTGAAGGGTAATCATTATTATGTAAAGTAGGCATGTACGAGTAGGTGAATTTTTTTTTTTTTGAAAGGCAAACAAAGCGCCTGGTTTATGGTTTGATTTGAATTGATAGATGACTGTTATCTATGAGGGTTTTGGATTACTCTTTTGGAATGGATTGTTTTGGTTAAGATTACAAGTGACGCAAACCTCCCAGGAAAAACATGGAACCGTGTGTTGGTAGATGACATGTGGTGAAACATAACATGGATATCGGTATTACCATTCTCGTGAAAACTTGAAATATCAAACCATGTATTTTGTCTAGGTAAGACTTACTCGGTTTCTCAGGTCTCCTGATGAAAAGGGAACCTTCCAGGTGTAATACTGAGTTTTATGGGAAGCGCCGTCGTGATTTTGGAAAGTCCCCAGTCGTCTCATCTGATAATCAATTCGTTGATCCCTGGTTGGATCATTCGCTTTTAATCTCTAGGCAGTCCCCAGTCATCATTCGCCGTGTCAAGACTGATAATCGGGTCGTCTGGTAACTGAATTGTCGATCCCTAAGCGGAGCGCCTGATTCTACCATCTTGATGTATGGGTCGAAGCATGAGATCGATGATCGAAAATTGACATTGTAACCGAAAGATCAATCTCCCACCGTGGTCGCCAATTGTTTGAGGGTGAAACTAGTTTCTGCTAATTTCGGTAATTTCGGGTGTATGGCTGAGAAACGAATTTAAACCCTAAATAATATACTACAAGGGAGTACTTTAGATTCGAGAGATCAATCTGTACAAGTCCGGCCTAAACCAAAAAATGGTCTTTCCATATATACTTGCCTCGGTCACAAAGTGAAGGACAATGGGTTGGTTTTGGGGAGGGAAGCAAGGAAAGTGATGAGACAAGAATAGTTGATTTTTGAAAGAGTAATTGTTTTCTATGACTTGTATCAGAAAGTGGGAAGATAACAAATGGAAAGATAGCAAATGTTTTCTGAGTGTTGTATGCTCCTGACTGAACTTGTTGTTCGGTGGAAATAGGTAAGACTTATTTATACAAGTCGAAGTGAAATGTACTCTGGTCTCATTAAGGAATGGAAAAATGGGTGAGTAAATGGGAGGAGGTGGTAACCGTTAACGCATGGAATTGATGTTCCATTAAAAAAGTGTTTCACCATTAACTCCCTGTATTTACTAACCGCCTTATCCTTATGAAACTTCCTTATGACGGGCGTAGTGTACGCCGCACGCTGTAAACCTCCAAACCAATACCCAAAGAGGATCCCCCAGTTTGTGATATGTGTTGATTTCTCAAATGTTTTAGTGGAAAACATTTAGCATATTGTTGTTGCCTGGCAAGTCGATCTTGGGAGACTTGCTAGCTTGGTGACCTACGACGGTCGAGATTTTGCATCTTAAGAGGAAAGGTAGCCGTTGATCGTCGTACGCTTTCGTTTTTGGTGTCCGCATAGGGAAGGCCAGCATGGTGGTGTGGCTAGGTCAGCATGCCATAGCATAGTTTGGCGTGGCCAAACAAGGGTTTCGGGCCGAAGGTTACCATGCGTTGTCTGGTAACCTTGGACAGATATGGTTTGCTCATAGGATTGATGGGTGACCATTTATTGTCGCACGCCTTAGTTTTTGTAGCCGCATAGGGAAGGCCAGCATGGTGGCGCGGCTAGGTTGGCATGGTTGGGGCCCAGGGTTTGGCATGACGTTGACACATGGTGCGGCCAGCATGGCTAGGGCCAAGGCAAGGTGCGTTTGGCTTGGCATGGTGGGGCCAAGAGCTTGGCATGGACGGTTTGGCTTGGCATGGTGGGGCCAAGGGTTTGGCATGCCGTTGGCACATGTGCGGCTAGCATGGCTAGGGCCAAGGAAAGGTGCGTTTGGATTGGCATGTTGGGGCCAAGGGCTTGGCATTGACGGTTTTGCTTGGCATGGTGGGGCCAAGGGTTTGGCATGCCGTTGGCACATGGTGCGGCTAGCATGGCTAGAGCCAAGGCAAGGTGCGTTTGGCTTGGCATGGTGGGACTAAGGGATTGGCATGGACGGTTTGGCTTGGAATGGTGGGGCCAAGGGTTTGGCATATCGTTGGCACATGGTGCGGTTAGCATGGTTGGCATGCCTTGGCGCGGTAGATATGGATGGCATGGTTTTCCATTGGCACAGTGGTGCGGCTAGCATGGTTGGCATGCCTTGGCTCGGTGGATGTGGCTGTCATGGTTTTCCATTGGCACAGTGGTGCGGCTAGCATGGTTGGCATGCCTTGGCGCGGTAGATGTGGCTGGCATGGTTTTCCATTGGCACAATGGTGCGGCTAGCATGTTTGGCATGACTTGGCACGGTGGATGTGGCTGGCATGGTTTTCCATCGGCACTGTGGTGCGGCTAGCATGGTTGGCCTGCCTTGGCGCGGTGATGTGGCTGGCACGGCTTGCCATTGACACATGTGGTGTGGGAATTAGGGTTTGGCCTGCCGAAACCCTAATTAGTATTAAAAAAAGTTACCCTGGTAATTTTCTCGCAAACATATTAAAGGGTTCAATAAATGTATTTAAGTTCTGTGACGTCACTGTTTGGCTAGGATTTTACGATTTTACCCCCAAGTTAAAAACCACCTTCAGCAATAAGACATCAATATAATCGTATGAATGATATTGTGATTATGTATGGGTATGAGGTGAGGATTTCATCCTAAGAAATAATATTTTTACATGTGTTTTAAGGAAGTAAGTTCATGATATGTGTTGTGAACCAAAAGGGAAATCGCCAAAGCGTTATTGGTACATTCTTCATTGCATATCTTATGAACGACCAATATGTGTGATTAGTATAACCGCTCATGACTTGTTTGTGTTCTTGGTAAAACTATTCACATGAGCCCTGACTTATGTATTGGTATGACTTTTATTAGTGAAACCGATCTTAAGTAATCACATGGGGGTATGATCGGGGTTTGTGCGTGTCTGACCAAATTTGGGAGAGGTGAATTGATCCTAGTAAGAGGTGAAGTATATCACAAGGGGAACCGATCCTTGTATGAGGTGCATCAAGGTTTATAGCAGAAAGTGGAACCGATCCTATGAACATGTGCAACACGTTTTTAGGAAAAGGGGAACCGATCCTATGGACATGTGCAACACATATAAGTTAGATACCAAATATATTTGGGGAACCGATCCTAGTCAAACGAATTTTTGGTAAGCTAGTGTGACTATGCACATTACTCACATGGAGATAGAACCGAAACTTGTTTTGGTAGAACCGTTACACCCATGACTTTTGATTGAGTGTTACTTAATCAATCACATAGTTCTTGAAAGTCAGATGAACCAATTCTAATCTTGTTTGGAAGTGTGGTAAATCAGTTTCAAGTGATTAAGTATGAAAAGGGAATTACAAGAGGAAAGATGTCGACACACTTTGAACACGCGTATTAATGTGTATTTTTTATTGTTCAAAGATATTCCTTAATAACTAAGAATGAAGTAAATCCCAAGATCGAATTTAAATAAGTTAAGAATCTTTTAATTAAGGTTTTTTTTTATTATATATAGCAAATAAGAATTAGTAATGTGCATTTACTAGTTAAAGATTTTCCAAGGAGATTTCGATCATAAATTTGGATAGTGCATTCTCAGGAATTATGAAAACCGAATTTGGAATAATATTGAAATATCTTGAGAATATTTTCAGTTTTGGAAATTCCTTAATGTCCAAACTTCCTTGTCTATAAATACTTTTGGTTTGCATTTCTAGCAAACTAATCCTTCGTGACAGTAAACTTCCTCCGTTGTAATGTTACTGGTGAATCCGCCTATTCGGAGAGGAGAGTAACCTAATTAGGCGAAATCTCTTACGACTGCTTAGTCTAAAGTCTTCTTTGGGATTGAAAATCTCTAGTGTGTACCGTTGGTGGGAAACTAGATATTGCGGTTTATCTTTAGTTTTCATATTGATTTGATTGACTAGCGGTGGTTGAACTTTGATTGCACCTAGTTTTTTTATGCTTGAGAATCTTCTCTTCTGATATAAGATTCACTCAAACTAGTTCAAGGTTTCGACATGGATCTTTAGACTGTTGTTAGATCTAAAAATGATCTTGTGATAATCCATTATTAACATACTCTGTTATGTGTGTGATTGATCACAAGAGATTCAAGTAGTTGTATGCATGTGTTTATTGAAGATCTAAGAAGATTTGAAGATAAAGAAGAGATAGAATATTTATGACTTGGTTACATAATCTTTGGTGTGCACAATACTTGTTTCAGTAATAGAGGATCCAACTATAATCGATTTATCCTTGTGGTATTTTGATATAATAGTTGTGAAGATCGACATCAATACATTTCCTTGGGATTAGAGGTATTGATTGCAAAATTTTAACGATTGCCTTTGGTGATTGAACATAAGATAGATCTTGGAACCTGGTAAAGGAGTTTATGTTAAGATAAATAGAAGAGCCTTTGTTTACAGGTTGGAGGCGTGGGAATACTGACGGAACTATCTATAGGTTTAGTTACTTGGTCTCAACTATATGAAGTTAGTTTATTTTGTATAACGGCTTAATCCTGAGAGTATTCAATTCTGGACTAGGTCCCGGGGTTTTTCTACATTTGCGGTTTCCTCGTTAACAAAATCTTGCTGTGACATTTACTTTATATTTCCGCATTCTATTTTTTTTATTATAATTAAAGTATATTGCACAAACGTTAATTCCTATTTACTTGATACGCAATCCTATTGAATTTGGTTAAGTCCGAACCTTTGTATCAAGTAAACATACTTCGTTGTTGTATTGTCTCTATATTGTATCCATAGACGATCACATAAAGTGTGAACCGATTTGTTGTATTGTCTTGACTCAGTCCATAGACAATCACTTTCGGAGAAAGGACTTATAGGAAGGAAAAGTTATAGATTGAGGTATATTTGGGTACCCTCTCCTTTTCAGACGGGTATACCACATCTGCCCAGATTTCTTTAATCCGTAAAGTGAGCGTTTTAACTAATTTGAAAATACACTCCGTGGTTTAGAGTTACTTGATTCCGGCAATGGAAGGCCATCAGGAAATTTCATGTATATCTCTGAATCAATATCCCCATAGAGATATGATGTAACCACATATATAAGCTACATTTCAAGTCCTTCTTAAACTACCAAGCTAATTAACTAAGTAGCGGAACATTATGACGTCCATTACGGGAGAGTATGTTTCCTCATAATTAATTCCAGGGCGTTGTGAGAAACCTTGCGCCACAAGGCGATCCTTATACCTCAAGACTTCATTCTTCTTATTACACTTTCTGACAAATACCCATTTATGTCCTACGGGCTTTACACCTAGTGGGGTTAGCACTACCACACCAAATACCCATCTTTTTGCAAGTGAATTTAATTCTTCCTAGATTGCAACTTCTCATTTAGGCCAGTCAGCTCTTTTTTGACATTCTGCAATAGAGCGTGGTTCAATGTCATCGTTCTCAATGATCTCTTGAGCAACAGTGTATGCAAATGCATCATCAATCTGCGTGGAGGATCTTTCCATCAACACGTATGCACTCTCATAATCCATAGAGATTTCTTTATTCTCTAGAATCATTTCAAACATCAGAGCGTCCTCCAGTATTGATTCATGGACATAACTGTAACCAAAGACAATTTCATGAGAGGGGTTATCTGTATTGATGATAAATGGATCGGGTTGTGCCTTACTCACTATTTTTTTCCTTGGGTGAGTATCCATCAAACCAGGTGGTCTTCCCCTCTTCCTTTGGGGGGCCACGACCTTAGCTACACTTCCACCAAGTGTAGGTTTGATACCTCTATATAAGGCGCCTTTTCCCGTATTAGGGATTTATAACCTTGCAAGAACATTTGCAGCTGGTATATGTGATCTCGTCACTTTAGCAATATCCGTGAATACATCAGGTATTGAGTTTGCCACATTCTTAAGATCAATAATTCTTTGCACTTCACTTTCACATTGTTAGGTGCGGGGATCAAGATGAGACAAAGTGGGGACACACCACGACAATTCATATCGTTTCCTTAGGAAATTCTATTTCATACCTCCCCCTAACGACGGGAAGGTTGTCTCATCAAAGTGACAGTCCGTAAATCTAGCGGTAAAGAGATCGCCTGTCAAAGGTTCCAAATAGCGGATAATTGTTGGGGATTCGTATCCAACATAAATACTTAATCATCTTTGGGGACCCATCTTAGTACGCCGCGGGGGCGTAATAGGCACGTATACAATACAACCAAAAATGCGTAAATGTGAAATATCGGGCTCATATCCAGTTACCAACTGGTACGCAGAAATTGGTTGGCTAATAGTGGTTCTAAAGAGAATAAGTAATGCTGCATGAAATATGGCGTACCCCCAGGAAGTATTAGGCAGGTTGGAACGCATAACCAATGCCCTAGGTATCATATGTAAACTTTTTATGGTAGCTTCTGCGAGACCATTTTGAGTGTGTACATGGGGTACAAGGTGCTCTATGTCAATTCCGATAGACATACATAAATCATCAAATCTTTTAAATGTAAATTATCCAGCATTATCAAGTCTGATAGACTTGATTGGATAATCGGGGTGGTGAGCCCTCAAACGTATAATTTTTGCTAGGAGCTTGTCAAAGGAAGCATTTCGTGTGGACATTAATGCAACATGTGACTAACGGGTCGAAGCATCTACTAAAACCATAAAATACCTGAATGGTCCGCACTCTGGATGTATAGGTCCACAAATATCACCTTGTATTCTTTGTAAAAATGGAATGTTTTGTTTTGTATCTTTAGCATAGGATGGTCTCGCTCCTGTCTTTTCTAAAGAAAAAGCTTTGCAAAATGAGTGGTGTGCTTTTGACAAAGTCCACGAAGTAGAATGAGAGAGAGGTTGCACATCAGTTACTTTAGATGGCATTGACTGGCAGACATTGTTACTTTGCATTGTAACTGTTTTTTGTCTCATTTTACTTTTTTACTCGAAAGAAAGGATGTCCGTGTAAGTTATTTAAAACACGGATCATCATATCACGACCTGGGTGCCCGAAGAGGTCGTGCAAAAGCTTGTATAAGTCACTGTTCAACAGTTCATCGTTGGTAACAACATGTGATTCGATATATAATCCGAATAGTAGTAGTGTACAAACCACTAGAGTGACTCATTAATTTCTCTAAAATGCGTTTTCTTCCACATGTATTGGAGATAATATTTATATATTCAATTCCATTTTCACAATGAGTTTCCAAGTGATAACCATTTGCACTGATATATTTGAAGCTCAACAAGGTACGGTTAGCTCTTGGTGCATATAGAGCTTCTGTGACTTTAATCATTGTGCCATTTGGCAACAAAAATTGAGAATTACCTCGCCCAATGATCACTTGTGATGATCCAATCTTCGTAGTCATAGAGTATTTATAAGGAATTAAATCAACAAATAATTTCCTATTTCTTAAAATAGTGTGTGTGGTGCCATTATCAGCTAGTCACTCAATCTCTTCTGAGGATGACATTCCTACAAGTAAATGGTACTTCAGAGAATTCGACAACATAATTCAATCATGCAATAGATTATCACAGTAAAAAATTAAATCCAAAGCATAATAAGTACCAATAAAAATTAAAAACCATTGATCCATAAAAAAAAACGATAATTTAAGACTACCTAACATAGTTTCAGTCATCAAAAGAAATATTTAAACCAAGGTATGCTAAACCACAAAGCAAGAAAATAAACAAGTTTTTAGGTTCAAAGGATAACTAAAACTAAATAAATAAAAATAACAATCAATCAAAGTCAAGTGTTTCCATAAGGGCATGGTTCTTGTTGCCCTGGAAGTATGAAATGGTGAAGTTGACATCTGGGGCATGATCATGTTCTTCCACATGGTGATCTTCTTGATATATAGATTCCCGGTACTTTTTGTAGATGGCTGCTACTTTGGCACTAGCGTTGCATTGCTGGTACCAATGTCAGGAGATTCCACACCTGTAACAAGGTGCATTGTCATTCTCGACCTTCTTAGACATGGAGTTCTCATATGTTTTTTCTACAGTGTTTCCCCTACCACTAGGTCCACAAGTAACATCTCTTTACCAGGTATTTGAATAGCCTCCACTCATATGGCCCCTTCCACGATGACCCTTTTGTCCTCTTCCACATGGGTTATTATCCCCACGTGTGTATGGAGCATGAGAATATGAATCAACATTTTTAACCCTCTTTTCTTTGGGGTGTTTTCCCTTCTTATCCTTGTCATATTTAGCCTAGGGAACTTTATTCTTCCCGGGGGCTCTAGCATTGTTGTTTGTTATAACTTCATTGTGCCTTTCGGCCACCCGCAATAAGTTGATCAACTTGCTGAAAGTTGTTATTCTCTTGTTATCAACTTCTATGTGGTATTGGTTGGCTAGAATAACAAATGACAAAGGGAAAGTAGACAATGTCTTTTGAATCATATCTTTATCTTTAAGTTTTGTCCCACGGAAATTGAGGTGTGCTTGTAGCTTAAGCATATCTCTTTGGAAATCACCTACCTTCACATAATCAAGAAACCGGTTGTCGTTCAACTGTGGGAGAAGGCAATCCTCAATGCTCCCAAAACGGCTTCCTAGTGCATCCCACAGTTCTTTAGGAAACATTATGTGTTGGTATCCCCAAAGGAGATTAGGGTCAATATGTGCCTTCAAATATCGGAGGGCTTCAGCCTTTTGTTTTCAGTTGCTAGGGTAGCATCTTTGTCAGTAGAGGGTGTGATGGTGTGGGTGCATTCTTTTGCTACAAAAGCGATCTTCACATCAGCTATCCAACGGTGATACTCAATTCCATCTATATCCAACAGTCCAAACTCTTGTCGGATATATTCCGTCATGCTCATCTACATAAGACAAGGTTAAAGGACATTAGTATGAATAGCACATAATAGAAAACTCATATGGGGACAAGTAATAATATGTTAAACAAATCACATGATGATGAAAGAAAAAAAAAAAGATGAAAAGTCTTAGATTTGTATATGTGAATGGCACATTAAAATAAAACATGTGAAACATCCATGTATATGTGAATGTCACATTAAAATAAAACTATTTTTTAATATAAAGCATAACATACAATTTTTCTTTTTCTTTTTAATATCAAAGCATCCACATCTCATCACATCTACTAAACATAAATGTAATCATTGAAATAAAGAAATGAGTTTAGATGTAGGTGGCAGAGGTCGTGCGTTGATAACGTTTTAGAGTAAGAAAAAGAAAGAGACAAGAGAAAAAGAAAAAATCCTAATATTCTAATGGACCGTACATCCATGGACCACCCTACACCAAGAATTGTTTTTATTTAAGTCAAGCTAATTGGAATAAGCTAGCTAATATGAACGACATGAAATTAGTATTAGGATCATCGTTCTTAGTGGAATGACGTCATGATGGCTCATATTTAGTAGATGGGTACGCATATAACACGTACGCATATGGCATATCATTGTGTGCCTTGAAAATTCATTACGGATTAAAAAAAACAAAACTAGTCATAAAAATCTAAGATGACCAACTTGTGGTATAAAAACCCCACTCAAATATTGAGATCTATTAAAATTCCATTCTTGATATAAAAATCCCAAATTTTTTAAAAATTTAAAATTGGTTTCATCAAATTTTATGATGAAACCAAATTTTAATTTCATCAAAATTTTATTTTTTTGGAGTTTTTGTGTTACTTTTATTTTGACGGATTTTTTATGGATAACTAGTGATACCTTTAGGGTTATAACTCGCGGACCGTTACCTCAGAGAATGGTTAACAATCCAAGGATTGACTCCTCAGAGAATGGTTAACAATCCAAGGATTGATTCAGCGTACAGAAAAATGGTTCAAGGAAGACTGCGGAGATAGTCGATGAAATATATTAATAATCTGAATAGACCAGATAAAACTTATGCAATAGAGCGGGCAAAGAAATCTGGAAAGGATACCCTGGAATGCGTCATGAAGGTGGTAAGCGGAGGTCATTACTTACACGCCTAATGCTTTCTTTTCCCATACAACCTATTCCCAAGTATTGAATCAGTATTCCCATACAACCAATTCCCTAGATTAGATTATGCAGCTAAAGAGCAGTTTATACCACCATAGTCAAAACATTGGAGATTAAAATAATGTGGTTTACATGTTCGACAAAATGTTCCAACCAAAAGTTACTTTCACTCTCGGAAAATTCAGTGTTTATCAAGTTAGCTAGATCGGTGACATGTATCATTGGTTTTGTATAACTGTTTACCAAAATGGATATATATCTGCTTTTACTTGAAATCCTTCGTTCATTAAAGAAGAGACCAAAAAGATGGTACAGTATGACTAGTGTCAAGGGATCAGTCATGGTTGCTTTCGATTATCCCATGAAGTAAAATATGCTGCAAGGATTTGGGTACTTCTGATCATGACCACCTAGGACAGCAGGCAAAATCATTCATATGGTATGCAGCATTTAAGGCTGGTGCATTTTAGTATGATGCGCACTTCAGCTTATTCCACCCTACAACCGAGTGGATGGTCCAGTCTCTACAGCTGAGAATATACTAGTCTACAAGGTAATCGAATGCACCATCTTTGTAGGCATTCTTGAAGCCTGGTGCCTTTTTATTTTGCATATTGAATCAGTGGCGCCTTCTATTTTAGAGTTGTTTCACCATCTGTTTGTTTTACATATGACCCACTATCCATTCTTTGTTACTGTTTCTCCCTGAATGGTAATTGTGTTTAGTATTATTGCAAGGGAGCTGCTGACTCGCTGTCTCAGATAGCATATCATTATTAGTTCTAACATCTAAGGATATCTCGTCATATAAATTTAGCTTCATAACTTTCAGTATTAATTGTATCTTATTATGCAGGTAAGGGATCTATATCCTCGAAACTGGAAAAGACTTTGATATGAAGGTTCACTACAGCAAGCTGCAGATTTTGCGTAATGTCTTGGGGTGTTCTTGCTGTCACATGCTATATCAAGCAGGTTAGTCTCAATTATCCCCATCTTTTGAAATATTTTAGGAAGGCACAGATTAAACTCCCTATATCTGAACCGTATAGAATACAATGACTTCGGTATGTCAGTAGGATCACAGTCGATGTAACATATTTCTTACAACAGAAATTGGGCATGAAATTTTAGCCAGGATATCGTTACTTTAAATTATACTATCCTATAAATGTCCTTTAGAATTTGGAAGTCCGTATCAAGTAAAATCAGTGCATGTTTCACAATCCAAGAATGTATGGATGAGTCTGCTGGTGTTAGATGATTGGTTACTTTTCCTTTTACGAAAAAGTTGGGCAGTCATATATCAAGACATGTGATGCCTTACATAAATGGGTTCATAATCACCAGGACTTCCCATAAAGTGGATGGAACAAGACCCTTTAGTAAGATGGTTCTCATTGAACTAAAGTTCCAACTTCGTGTTTTCAGTTTGAGAAGGCTGTTAATTTTCTTAAGCTCCTTCACGTCTGTCATTGCTGTAACATACTTTTTTCCCACCACAATGTGTTTGAGGCTCATGATTCTGCCCGACCTCGATCAATCTTGCTGATACAGTGATTCAATCCCCCCGAACACACAAAAAATCTTCATCTGTGAACCATAAGCATCAAAGAATAAAGCTTTGTGTTAGAGGGCCTACTCTATCTATCATGTTCCATCTGTATTTGCTAACATTATTTCTGCACTTACTTCAAATCTTTCGTTATTACCAAGATTAACTCATATGATATTAAGCAATAAGCACTACGTCTACGTGTAGCCTCTAAATTCTGAATTCCCATGGGTCACATCATGCACAACAGCCTCTTTATCTTATACAAATGTTTACTTTTACAAAAATATCCAAGACTAAATCTCAATGATTTTACCTAACTTTCCTACCAATAGAATTCTTATTGAATAACTTGAACTTCCATTTCAGTCTCCATATTCAAGACACACCAAATGGCAAGTACCATCCTTCCTTGACTGACCCTTATTGAAATTTGTTGACTCGTGATGTACTGTGAGCAACTTAAAGCCACCCTAAACGTGTCTTAATTGCATATTTTGTCTTTAGCAAATAGTATGTATAAATATGTCATTCTCCTTTCCTTCTTCTTCATAATTCTCAACACTCTTTCTTATTTCACTCTCCAGCAAAGTTGTAACCATGGGAAGTCTTCCAACTGATATTCTTGAAAGCATGCCAATATGCTCTCAAAATCCACTAGACCCAGATGAATTTAGAAGGCAAGGTCACATGATTATTGACTTTCTTGCTGATTACTACAAGAATGTTGAGAAATATCCAGTTAGAAGCCAAGTCGAACCTGGTTACTTGCAGAAACGATTACCTGAAGCTGCTCCTAACAACTCTGAGTCCATTGAAACCATTCTTGAAGATCTCACCAATGATATCATTCCTGGTCTTACTCACTGGCAAAGTCCAAATTACTTCGCTTATTTTCCTTCAAGTGGTTCCGTTGCAGGTTTCCTTGGGGAAATGCTCAGTACTGGATTCAATGTAGTCGGATTCAATTGGATGTCATCCCCAGCTGCAACTGAGTTAGAGAGTATTGTTATGAATTGGCTTGGCCAAATGCTTACACTTCCCAAATCATTTCTCTTCTCATCAGATGGAAGTTCTGGAGGAGGAGTTTTACAGGGAACTACTTGTGAAGCCATTTTGTGTATACTGACTGCAGCAAGAGATAAATTGTTGAACAAAATCGGTAGAGAAAATATCAATAAGTTAGTTGTTTATGCTTCTGATCAAACCCATTGTGCACTACAAAAAGCTGCTCAAATTGCTGGTATAAACCCGAAGAACATCCGTGCTATTGCTACTTCAAAGGCTACAAATTTCGGCCTCTCGCCAATTTCACTTCAATCGACCATCCTCGCCGATATCGAATCCGGGTTAGTTCCGATGTTTTTATGTACTACTGTTGGTACAACTTCATCAACAGCCGTCGATCCTATTGGCCCACTTTGCGAGGTCGCCAAAACTTATGGAATTTGGGTTCACGTGGATGCGGCTTATGCTGGAAGTGCTTGTATCTGTCCAGAGTTCAGGCACTTCATTGATGGTGTAGAGGATGCAGACTCATTCAGTCTAAATGCACACAAGTGGTTTCTCACCACTTTGGATTGTTGTTGCTTATGGGTGAAAGACTCTTATTCCCTTGTCAATGCGTTATCAACAAATCCAGAATATTTGAAGAACAAGGCAACTGAATCAAAACAAGTTATTGACTACAAAGACTGGCAAATAGCACTCAGCAGAAGATTCCGATCCATGAAACTCTGGTTAGTACTTCGCAGCTACGGAGTTGCTAACTTAAAAACTTTCCTCAGGGGTCATGTTAAGATGGCTAAGCATTTTCAAGGACTAGTTGGTATGGATAACAGGTTTGAGATTGTGGTTCCTAGGACATTTGCCATGGTATGTTTTCGCCTTAAACCAACTGCCATTCTGAAGCAAAAGAAAATAGAAAATGATAACATGGAAGCTCAAGCAAATGATATCAATGCGAAGCTGCTCGAGTCCGTCAATGCATCCGGTAAGATATATATGACTCATGCTGTTGTAGGAGGGGTGTACATGATTCGGTTTGCTGTCGGGGCAACACTGACAGAGGAGCGACACGTGACTGGGGCTTGGAAGGTGGTTCAAGAGCACACATACGCCATATTTAGAGCCTTGGATGGTGATATTATCAACCAGGAAATTATCTATTAAGTTGTGGAAAGGAAGTAAAAAAAAAAAAACGTAAATGTTTTTATGTGAATGTTAAATGTTAAATCACCATAAATAATTGATTTATTTATGGTAGTGCCATAAATAATTGATGTTAAATCACCACAAGTATGAAGTTAATTCTCATTATATCTGTAATAATGCTACTAGTACAACCGTTGTCACGGTAGGAGGGCCGACCGAAGAAGGATATGAGGCTGGTGTTTGTCTGCGACTACTTTTTTCCTGTTTCAGAAAAAGTGATATTTTTTCTGAAATGGAGCGAAAGTATCACTTTTACTAAAACGGAGTGAAAGTATCACTTTTCCTGAAATGGAATGTGAAAATATCATTTTTCCAGAAACGGAAAATTAGTTGATCCATAAACCAAAATATGGTTACATGATGTGTTATGCATCCTTTATGGTGGTTTTCATAATGGATATGCATTCAATTTTCGAAAATTGTGCCTAATGTGAAAATATCACTTTTCTTAAAACGGACGGAGTACATTTTTTTTTTTTTTTGAAACATGTTGCATACGTTTTATTATTTGCAACGGAAAATTAATTGATGTATAAACCAAAATATGGATGCATAATGTGTTATGCATCCTTTGTGGTGGTTTGTATAATGATTATGCATTTAATTTTCAAAAAATATGCCTAAAAGAATTAACACCTCCGAATTTTTCGTAAAAATTCTAAATTTGATATTCTTGTTTGTACTCGTTCCATAGGTTTTTTTATAAGCTTTCCAACGAGATAAAATTTGTAAAATTCCAAGGCACGGATTTTTAGATATGTTATATTAAAGTTTACATTCCAATTATACCCCTAAAAAATAGGATACACAATCAATTATAGTAATTGGGCTAAATGGAATGGACAATTTTGTCTAGTGAAAAAGTAACCATGGATACGGAAATTTCCAATCTTTTTATCAAATTAAACATTTTCGCTACCCTTCATTTAACAAAAAAGTGGTCATAAAAGGATCTCCCTCCCTACGGGCCCTCCGGTCGGTCGGCCCAAATATAGACTGTTTTATCGGCTATCTGGTCAGTATTGCAATAGAGCCAGTGGCAGCCAAGTGCAGTGTAGTACTTCACTCATGTCAGTATGTGCGAGGCGTCGCCTTAAGCCCACCTTTTCTTCGCCAATTCGTGAGGCGCCTGGCCTGGCGCCTCGTTTCCCCGACAGAACAGCACTGCACCACAGACCTGAGTAATATTTCATGCTTTTGTTTTGTAACGGTTTAAAAACTTAATCCCAATGTGATCTGATTATTATTTTCTTTTTTCAAAGATGTGATTATTCTAAGGAGAAAATAGAACAGAACCTAGAAAACCCTCAGATCAGTAGACCGGTACTCCTACAGATGCATTGGACTGCCCCAATTTCTGCAGAAGTGTTCCTATCACTTTTTCATTTTAGTCAACAATCGGTATCATCCTCTCCACAAAAGAATCTGGAACTCCATAAACAAAGATAAACTTCTCTGTATGATTAGCAGCTGCACATTATGTTAGAAAAAAAAACAATGTTTTGTTTTAATCAAAAAATGCATGGACCATGTTTTGATCCCAAGACCTATTACTCCCTAGATGTTTTTTCATGTGAATGAATAAAACATTAGTCCCATATAGACTAAAACACTTAGAGTTTTAGACTTAAATAGCATTGGTTTAGCCTTAAGGGTATGGCCCTTTGGGTCTTTAGACCTTTGTGTATGGGGAAAGCCCTAGACTATGGCAAGGTTGCCTAAACCTTATTGCATTTCTTATTGCCTTTCCGTTCGCATCTTACAGTGCGCGCAGTAAGCACGCACGCTTCAAACTCGGCTCAAACTCGTCCGACAAAAAGTCAAGCGTGAATCACGGACGATCTGTCGCACATTGGATTCTTGGTCGAACGTTGAAATGTTTTTTGCTATAAATACGAGAGAAGAATTTCATTTGAAACCATACCTTTCGAACTCTTCTCTCTCGAAATTCTTCTTCTTCTTTTATTCTTTTCGAAATTTTATTTAAGTTTATTAAACATTAAATAGAGTTCTTAGTTTACGAAACATAAAAAACGAGTTGTAGTTTACGAAACATAATTTTGTAATACTACTTCTCTTTACAAAAACATAGTTAGTTTACGAAAAACATAAATTATTTTTTACATTTCTCTGAAACTCGGTTGTAGTTTCGATTTATGTTTTTGTTTTCATTATTTGTCGCCAAGTTCTAAGGGTTCTCTCTGTGTATGCTACACATAGAGGAGAACTAACATAGTTGTATCCTGGAGGTAATTTGTTAATTGTTATAGCATCTCGAGGAGGAGTAGCAGGCAATATTACCTTTAGCTCAACGTATCTCATACGTGCCTCTACTAAGTTTTAAATACTATCATCTCAGGCATCTCCGGTATAACAATAACACATCAGTGAGTGTTAAGTATTTTTCTCATGTTTCTTGAGTTGTTTGTTACTATTATCATTGTAATCAAAGTATTATTTCTCAGTTGCATACGAAATTGTAACTTATTTCCAACACATTATAGACTCATGACTATCAGAAGATGCAGGAAAATGGGGCAGAGAGGAAGATGCGTATAAATTATCACAAAAACGACGTGTTTCTCCACGATTTCAATAAAATGACCGGGAACAGCCACCAAATGTGGGTAAATTCAATGACATAGAAACTTACACAATTAATTATAGCGAACATTGTTGCCAGTACAAATGTACAATTGCTCAAAGCCGGAGGATTACAAGTCCAACTCCAAGTCAGTTATTCGAACATTTGTTTGTAATCTTCCCTTTTCGCTTCTTAGCAGAAGTCAAAAGCTCCTTACTCGCAGCACACGGTACGTAGCCGACGTCGCAAGGCCTAAATCCTTCGATATGATGGATTTCATTTCCAGACGCTTCCCCAACACAGTTATCATCCAATCCAGGATGCACGCACTGAACTTGATCACCGCACTGGAGGCCACGCTTGCACTGGCTGACATCATAAGCTTCATCTGAGTTAGAAGGTGACATGTTGAGCAGATTCCCGTCAGTACCATTGATGGATTTCGGATAAGGAAACGATCCTATTTCGTCTTTACTCCTTCCCTTGATGTTCGTCAGCACAGACCTCAACCTAGCCACCTCTTGCTCAAGAGCAGCTTTACCCTGCAACTTGTTTATCAACTGCTGATTTAAAACTCTCAGTTTCTTAACTTCATCTTCCAATGACTTTGCCCGAGCTTTCTTTTTCTGACGGTACTTACGGACGGCATCCCGGTTGCCCGGCCTTTTGGCCTCTGTAGTGGATTGAGGCTCATCAGGGAGGATTTTGGTGTGGAGATGGAAACAAGAATGCGAATGAGATAAATCTGGTCCAGCAGGTGGGTTGCAAAAGTGAGTATGTGTGCACGCTAGTGTATCGTTAAAGATATCGTCGAAGAAACTGCTCAGTGATTGATCATCCATGAAATCCTCCTCATCCATGAAGAAACTGAAATCCTCCCTGATGTGCTGCGAAATGATGATTGATGTTGAAGTATGATTGTTATTACCTCAGAAAAAACAGAGAATAGGTTTTTTTCTTTAGATATATTTTATCCGTTGTGATGTCGCTCTCACACTTGGTCGTGATTCCAGTCGAAAACTGGCAAAAGCCTGGACCCAGGGATTACCACCAACTAGTATATGCAACTTTGATATATTCACCTGAATTGCATTCGCATTTGTTGCTGATCGGTATTATTTTATAAGTTTTAATTTCCTGAAATAAATGGCGTTGAAAACGTATGGTAGGTTGGTTTTTAGGTGAAACAGGAACTCGAACCATATTTGACAACCTGATATCACATTCGGTAAAAATTACACCGGTGGTTATTCATTACCTTGGGGTGGAGCCACAGGCTAGACTAAACTTATTGAGTCACATCCAGATGATTTCAGTCAAATATAAACGATTAAGATTCAGATGAATCGGATTCAAAAAAAAAAAAACAAACAAACAAACAAACATAAGCATAAGCATAAGCATAATGTAATGTAATGTAAGGGGAAACAAAGTTTTATTTGAGGTAGCAAGAAAAAGAAAAAAAAAAACAGGATTAAGATTGGAAGCCCAAGCTATTTGAAGATCTAGACGTGGAAACCAACTCTGGCAAGTCTCTCCAAGTGCACACCCTTGCTTTATGTTGGATGAACCCCTAGGCCTAGGGTCAGCTTTTGTACTTCATTTCAAATTGGATTTAAGATTTTTCCATTAGAAAAACAGATTTCTCAATATCTCTGACAAATTTAAAGGCTTAATACATATATATAATTATCCATTCACACTATCTCACATTTTGAACGTCTTTTTTTTTTAAAATGTTATAAATTTTAGTACATTTGAAGATAATATTTTGAAGATATGTTATTCTTGCAAAGCTCTATCTACCTACCAAAAATGAGTACATTCTCAAATATAAAGCCTCGCAATCCAGCAATCTTAATTTTAACGGTTGAAAATATGTTAATTTTTGACAGCTAATTTTCAAAGTAGCAAATATTGGTGTTATATGCTTTGGAATGTGCTCATTTTTGGTAGGACGTAGAGTTATATAGGAGAAACATATCACAAAATATTAGCTTCAATTCTCTTATAGTTTAGAATCTTTTAGGAAAAAAACTCTCAAAGCGTGAGACAGTGTGAAAACAGAAATGTGAATGGATCCTCCTCATTAATGAATTATACCCGACTTGATGAATTGAATGAGAATATCTACACCCAAAGTTATAAGAACTATTAGTAGCGATTGCTCTGCTTCGACCCTACAAAATCTTAAATGAACACTTTGTGGCACAAATGAAAAAGGAGAAATTTTAAACATCATGAATAGGAATTAAAAAATTGTTATTAGAACAACCATTCAAATTTGGGCAGTCTTTTTCCATTGATATCAACGGGAATAGGGTGCGGACAATATGACCAATTTGTAGAAAAGCTTCTATTAAATATTTATTCTAACTTATTAAATACCCATATATCTTCTAGGATTGGAGATTAGCTATCCCCAAATTCCGATTGTGGAATGTGGAGCACTAGAATTGATACCCTTATTTCCACATAGGTAAGATAGTTAAGCGTGGAAAATCTTGTCTAAGACCATTAATTAGGCGGAGCTCACTTTAACCGTTACCTATCCTGGTGATAGAGCATAGCTTAGACACCGTAATATCAAGGGAATTTAATTGGTATGCATGTCTAGTATTGCTCTTGCGTAGGCAAAGACAAATATAAAATTGGGGAAAATTTGTCTAAGACCATTAATTATGTGAACACGCAAATCACGTAGGCATCAACGTGTCCACAACCAATCTTCGCATGTACAGAGTGCATGCATTAAAGTACGAATATATTGTGAGATGCTGGGATAGATGTTGATTCATTGATTCTAAACCCCACGGGTTTTTCATGATCTCCTCAACATCCATAACGACAGATCTAAGAGATGCATACAAATATTAGGGTAGATCAATACGAAATGTAAATAAGGCAAAGATTTATGTGGTTCGGCTCTAAGGCCTACATCCACAGGTCTGAGGGTGATTCACTATGATGGTAAAAGATTACAAGATTAGTCGAAAGACTTTGGGTGATCATGGAACCCGAAGGTTAACGCTCATACTTACTCTTCCCTTCTTTCTCTCTAATTGTTCCCCCTCTCTCTCCAATTGTTCGACCCCCTTCCATGTAACATGAAGGGTCATATATATAGCTCTTCTACGTGGGTCCCTTAGAAAGGAGTCATTATAATTTTATCTTCTTGTGCTTTGTGCATAGTCGCGGACATCTTGGTCATCCCGCGGCTTCTATGATTCCTAAGATCATCACGCCGACCAATCTCTGTCTCTCTCTCTTCCTAAGACTGGAAAAGAGCTGTTGTATCCTTATCTTCTTGTGTTCTCAGTGCATATTCCGCGGACCTCTCTGTCATCCCGCGGCTTCTATTATTCCTACGCTCATCACGCCGGCCTGCCTTTGTTCTTGTCGTCAGTCCAACCGACACATGCCCTTCGCGCCGGGCGGTGTCGGTCCTTCCTGTCGCGTCGTCGGTGGGGATTCACCTAGCCGTTGATCACATCTTGCCTCGTGAGGGGGTAAAGTGTAATAGGGAAGTTCTTTGGTGCTACGTGGGTATACCTTCCTTTGATGCTCCTTCATCTTCGATCGCTTATCTTGACGGATGGCGCACTATCTAGACCCACGGATGATCCTGTGTCACCCACCTTTGTGACGTGGCTTCCACGTGGGGATGCTAGTACACGTGGTGAGGGAGGTAAATAAGTGTATCTACAATTTGCCCCTCTTCTTGTGACTAGGCGCCGCCTATAGTTGGAAGAAGAACCGTGTGATATGTTTTTATCTCCTCCTCATAACTTCTCCTAAAAAGGAGTTATTTGAATTTATTGTGCACGTTTCCCCCCGCATGTCATGACTGCCCCTTGGGTAGTGGGCGGTTTCTTCGGCGACATAAAAGAGGAGAGAATGATGGAATGTGAATTAAACTCACATTCTCTTTTTTTATTCTCTCGCCCCATTTTCTTCTTTACCCTCTTAACTTCTTCTCGCCACCATTATCGTTGCTTCTGCCATTGTTGCCTTCGTTATTCTTTGTTGCTTATTTCTTCTTTGTTGTTGCTTGTCATTTCTTGCTTGTACAACTATTGAGGTTCGAGGTAGGGTTTTTGTCTCGTTTGTTCGCCATTTTTGTTCTGTGGAGTTTTTGATTTTCTCGTGATGAATCGTGATGGGTTTTAATCCCATGCATGTCATGGAATCGAAGATTTCCCTTGCTGAACTTGGTGTTTTTTCACCGGCTACGTTTTGATCCTTTTTGAGTGGGGTAATGAATTGAGAATTTAATCGGCGGTGGTGGTGAAACTTAGGGTTTTCTTCGTGTTCTTCACTGTTCTTGAGATTTCCTCGTTTTTGATCTTCCTTGACTGACTAGTCCTCCTGTTTGTGTTTGTGTTCGCAGATATGTCGGATTATCCGCGGGTACCTTATCAAACTCCTCCGCCGAGTCCTCATAGATCTCCTCGGGGAGATTCTCACATCAGGGAAGGGGCTTCTCCTTCCTCTGCTCAGGGTAACCCTCGGGATAGGCGTCTATCCTCGCCTTCTAGCCAGAGGCCTCCGTTCCAAAGAGGTGATCCGCCCCGGGGGTCGAAATACGCCTCGAGCCGTCCTAGAGATGAGTCTTCTAAGAGGCAGCAGACTCCGCGCACTGAACTCTTAAATGTGCAGCCTCTTCATACCATGCCTCCTTTGCGGGCTAATCTTCCTCCGTCTTCATCTGTGCCTAGCTCGGGCGAAACAACTAAGAACCGGCCCTGCGAAGAGGAAGGCCTCGAGATGGAGTCTTTGGGAGACGTGGTTCCTCCTAAGAAGAAGGTAGCAGATTCTGCGGAAGATGTTTCGGGGGATGCTTATGAAGATGACTCTGCTGTCACATTTCTTCCCCTACCCATGGGTAATAAGAAGTTCACTTTCAGGCACATAGATCTTGAAGCCTTCAAAGTGAAGCACGGTCTTCAACACTTCCAAGTGAGTTTCTATGCCCCCCGATAAAGACATAACTTACGAGATGGTTGTTAATTATCAGTACGATGCTTTTCATCTGTTGACGACCGTGGGGCGCTTTTGAGGCTGGTCTGATGTTGCCTTTATATAAAGTGGTGATGATTTCTATTACTAGGGTCTTATCTAGCCGCTGATCGCTAAGAAGAGCCATAACCGTGGGGTGAAGCAATTGACGGGAAATTACCTTCGTCATCTCCGAGAGTGATATCTTCGTAGCAAGGGGCAAACGATGATGACTGCTATGCTCCCAACTTAGAAGAGGAGAAAGGGTGGTATACTCCACGAAAACTTTAACAAATCCTTTGGAGATTATGTTAACAGGAAGACGCGCAAGCCGTGGTCCTGTGAATCATGGAATATTGCTCCTTTTAAGGGGGAAATTCGCCTCTTGAGCGAAGTAAGTGACTCCAAGATGACAAGGATTCCTGGTGCCGAAGGTCTTCCTATTCCTGCTGATGAGAGGATCAAGCGTGATCATGATTACGAATGCTCTTCCACCGTTATTGAGGTTGTTGGTCCGTGGGCCTATGGCTGGGTTCCTGGGCCACATGGTTGGCAACCTAGTGTTGACAGCTCCTACCGCGAAACCTTTCCTTCTCGTTACGCCCATTATTTCCCTTGGCAGATGAGTTTCGAAGGTATGGATTTTGATTACTACCGTGATGTTGATGACGCGGACGAGGAGGGTAACTCCGACGCAAACCCTCTTCCGCGGAATGCTAGTGTTGCTAAGGTATGTTTGTATTCTTCGTATATATGCCCCTTCCTTTTCTTAAGTAATATGGATTATGCCAAGGAAAGGAGATACTCAAGGTTATTTATTATTATGTCCCGCAAGTGGTTAGAAAGAAAAAGATCAACCCCAAGCAATCGTCAAATTCTCCTACTGGAGACTCTACGCAGTTCGAAGATGTGAGCAGTCCAGTGAACGCAGGAGAGGATGTGTCCGACGAAGAGGAGCGGATTGAGACTTCTCCACCTTTGCAAGAAGGAGATATTGCTGGTGGAGGTGATGGTGGCGTTGGTGATCAAGACACCGGTGGTGATGGTGGTATTGTTAATGAGGTCGCTGGTGGCGGAGTTGGAGGTGGCGATGGTGGTATTGTTAATGAGGCCGCTGGTGGCGGAGTTGGAGGTGGCGATGGTAATCAAGTCCTCGGTGGTGATGGTGATCAGACCAGTGATGGAGCAAAATCTACTGGGGCTGTGGTCATGGAGGTCGGTCAACAACAGACAGTCACGGACAAGGGCAAGGGAGTTTCTTTTGTGGCTAGCGAGTGGTCGGGACGTGGGTGCTTGTGGTGAGTTTTCTTTTGGTAATACTGCGTCCGGGGATCGGTCTTTTGATATGGCCGCGGCTATGGGACTCATCTTGGATTTTAGTCTTATTTCTCCTAGTGATGACTGGATGTGCTTAAAGGTAGCGGTGGTGGTGGCGCGACAGTGCCTAGTGCTGAGGTTTCTTTGGTTCATCCGGAGGGTTATGGTGGCACCTCCTCCGGTGTTGGGGGTATTTTGACGCAAGGTCAAGCTAGTGCCGCACCTGGTGTGAATCCCTTGGGTTCTCCCTCTGATGATTTCCTGCAATCCTTAATCGCGGATGGTGATGATGTTGTCTTAGGTTGCCTTAGAGATAAGGGTTTTCTCGTCGTGCCGCATCCTTCCCCTGTGATTGAAGGGGAAAAGAGTTCGGACTCTTTTACTCGCCAGCATATGGAGTCGATCTCTGCGGAGATTGTAGATGTAGAGTGGGATAAGGATCTTGTGTCCAGCGGGGTTGATTTGGTGGTGAATCCTCCTTCTACTGTCGCTTGGTATGATGGTTGTTGCTTTGATGGGTACCAGTATAATTATCCTCAGCAGCGACTATTGGAGGTATGTCCCATTCTTCGTAACCACTGCTCTTACTTGGATATGTTATTTGAACTAATTTCTTTTTGATCCGTAGGTGATGAGGAGTGAGTATTGTAACCATACTCTATACCGGCTCTTCAAGGCCAAGTCTCTTAAGCTAGAGGCGAAACTCGCCACCGTGAAGGAGTGCTTTAGAGCGTCGAAGCTGCGCCTTTGCTAAAGATAGGGAGATCAACGAATCGAGGGATCTTCTTAAGCGCAAGGAACAACAGGGCGTGGATGAGGCTCGCTCCGTTCCGAGATAGCTTTAGTCAAGGAAAAGTTAGAGGTTGCTTTGAGCAGAATTCTTCGTCCCTTTCGGGTTTGAACCTCCCCTACTTTGCTTTTCCGATGTTCCCTATATGTTCTGAGTCGTCTCCTTCTTCTCTCCTCCCGCGATATTGTCTTCAGTGGGCGGAGTCCCTGAATTGATGTGGCTTCGTAGTGAGAGAGTTCGCCAAAAGGGGTGTATTGCTTAGTTAGTTGAGAAACTTAAGAGCGAAGCAGTGAAATGGAATGCTCGCGCGGATGTTCATAACGTTATGGCCGAAGAATGGCGTCAGACAAAATTTAGTTGGGTAGATTTGCAAAATCGAATCGTGAAGAATTGCGGGATAGGCTCGAGGAAGCCCGTTCTTCTCGTTAGGCTTAATGATATGGAAGGTTTATATGCTACACGTTCTTGCCCCTAAGGAACGAGAGATGATGCTAGGGCGGAATCTGGCGCTCTTAGTAATGCCTTATCCGCGTCTCGAACGATGTGGCTCGTCAGGCCGAGTATGAGAGGAACTTAGAGGTGACTATGTATCGTCTTAACAAGGGGTTAGAATCGAAGAATGATGAGGTTAACCGATATCATCACTCGAACTCAATGCTTCGAGATGATCTTAGCGAGTCAATATGCTCATAATCTCCTGAAGGTAGACTATGATAGGCTTTCGAATGAATATGATTATGCCGCAGAAGCACGAGACTCCGCGGTTAACCACTGTGAAGGTATATGTCTTCGTTATCGAGTGTGCTTCCTGTTGTATTTGTTATTACTCACTTTCTTCTAATATCTTCAGAGCTCCAAGGATAGCTTCAAGCTGCAAATGACAAATTTGCCGAAGCACAGGCTAAAATAGTTCAATTGGAAGAGCAGGTTAGCTATCATCGGGGTCTGGCTTCGTCTCGAGAGGAAGCGATGAAGCATGCTACTGAGAAGGCGGAGCATCTTTCCCTTTCCCTAACTCAAGCTGAGATGAAGAGCGTAGTTATAGGCTTCGTGGCGCGTAAGCAGTTGGCGGAGGAGATTAACAGGACTCTTGGTGAGATTGAGCTGGATCTCAAGAATACCCATGGAATAACCAAGAATTATACTCGGCGTCCCGTTCCCAGTCTCCCTTCAGGTTCCTCCGGCCCCTCATCTGGTGGTAGTGTTCCTTCGTCGTTAAAGGAGAAACCAGCGGATGGTGCTCCTTCCCAATAGATCGTAACTCGTATGTTGGGGATTGATCTCAGTTGCTTAATTTTCTTAGCGTTTTTGCTACTTTTCTTGCTAGGTTCGTAATCAACCGCCCTGTAATAGATCAAACTTCAATGTGCAAATCTGAACTTGTATTTTGTTGAATTCGCGTCTATTTTTATAGATCCCTGTTAATATAGTAAGTAATTCCGTAAACTTTGTATTTAAACAAAGGTCTCGTGGATTAGTTACAAATCCACGTGAATGGTTGCGTTGTCCACGGGATTGGTTTTGCTATCCGTGGATCTTGATTTGTAAGATTTGTTAAATTGTAGTGTTAATGCAATTCCGTAGGTTGGTGTCCTCGGAATCGTCTTGCGACCTGTCACCCCTTCTCGGCTAATTCCTGGGCCAGAGGATTACTGAGCGGTGAAATCTAGCCATGCGTTCAAGAGTAACGCGGCTTATAATTATTGCTTGGGTATCTCGTTCCTTAGGAAGTCACCCCATGGTCGTACACTTATAGACACTTATGGGGGAGTTCAAGAGATGGCATGTGTATGCGTTGTCCGGTTTGTTCCCGGTGTATCGTAGTGTGTATGTTCCACGCTTTGTGCGGAACATTCACCTTATTGAAGTACCATGATAGTAACTGCACACAAGTTTACGTGGTTCAGCCCTAGGGCCTACGTCCATGGGGTAACAATAGTATTGACACTTTATTAATATACGGAATGATTTTCAATGTACATTCATATTCGGTTGTTTTGTTGATCTCTTTGTGTAAGGATAGATATTGAGTAGTCTGAGTAAATTGAAGTGCTTATGGGTATATACATGTGTAAATTGAAATTCTTATGGGTATATACATGTGTCTCATACGGTGTTGGTTATGGGTATTGGCGAAGTAGGGTATTGAGCGCATCGAGATGCGTATAGGTAACGAGTAGAGTTGTGTCAATTGAAGATGAAAATTTGTATTGATTGAAAAGCTGAGGCGTGCTATTCCTCCATCAGAGATAGAAACATGCGGACTTGTAAGTCAACTTTCTTCTTCTGAAATGCATACGAAGGTGATGGATTATGGATAGTATGGCTTGAGGTATTTGGCGTTCCACGGGTGCCTGAGTATTTCCCCTTTCAGATTACGTAGATAGTAGGAGCCATTTCCGGCTACGTCGTGTATCACGTAGGGTCCGCCCCAAGTTGGTGCTAATTTTCCCCACTTCTTTTCTCGCTGGTATTGGGGAATAGTTCTTAACACATACTGGCCTTCTACAAAATTCCTAAGTTTTACTTTCTTGTTATACTCTCTGGCCATCCTGCGCTGGTAGTTTTCCATTTTCTGTAGTGCAGTCTCTCTTCTTTCTTCGAGGTCATCAAGATTTTCTAACATCATGTCCGTGGTGAGGTTCTTCTCCCACGCTTCTGTCTTTGTTGTGGGTAGTAAAACTTCCGTGGGGATTATTTCTTCCACTCCGTACGTGAGTAGAAATGGAGATTCCCCAGTAGCTGATCTTCGAGTTGTCCTGTATGCCCACAGAACGTTATGTAACTGTTCACACCATTGCCCTTTGTACTCGTCTAACTGTTTTTTGTGGATGAGCGCTAGGGTTTTGTTTGTGGCTTCCGCTTGTCCGTTGCTCTGCGGGTATATAGGGGTGGACTTGTTTTTCCGAATTTTGAAGGTGTCAAACAGCAAGTCGATATTTTTTCCTTGTAGTTGTTGACCATTGTCGGAAACTATCTCCGCGGGATGCTGAACCCGCAAATGATATTTTGAAATATGAAAGTGAAGATGTTTGAATCACGAATCCTCGCAAGTGCCTTGGCTTCTACCCACTTGTTGAAGTAATCCGTGGCCACTATTAGGAATCTTCTTTTCCGGTTCTCGATACAAGCGGGCCCACAATGTCGATTCCCCACTTTGCGAAGGGCCCACGGACTGTCCACCGTATTCAACTTTGTGGTGGGCGTGGATTCGCCTGCCAAATCTTTGACATTCCTCACACCTTTTCGCCATTCTAGCCGCGTCTTGGATCATTGTTGGCCAATAGTAACCCTGCGTTTTTGCCTTATCTGCAAGCGACCTCATTCCGCTGTTATTTCCTGCATCTCCTCTATGGATATCTTTTAAGATGCCGTGTCCTTGGGATCGGGACAAACAGCGACGTAAGTGGCCCTAGGAATGATCTTCCTGTATAAGGTTCCGTCTCTTAGCTCATACATCCCCTCTCTGGATTGTATTTTCCTAGATTGTTTGATGTCCTGGGGTAGCTTCCCTTCTTGGAGGAAAGAATGGACCCCTAGTCTCCGATCTTCTTCCCGAATGTAGTCGTCGTCCTCACACTCGCTTGTTGCATTATATCGTCGTCTTGGAAGTCGTCGAATATGAGCTCTCCGATATCATCATCAGGGACATCCTCCATTGCAGACTTGCGTTGGTTACTTGCGCATATCTCCGGAGCTTGATGGATGGTTCGTACACTCTTGTCACCTTGATTGCTTTGACATCTTTGTTCTTGAGCATGGACGAAACATAAGCTAAGGCATCTGCGTGCCTCGAGTTCTTTCCTACGAGATGTCGGAATTTGATCTTTGGTATTCGGAAACCAACGTTTGCACCAAAGCCATGTATGCCATTAGTGTCTCGTCGTACACGTTGTATTCGTAGCCTATCATGGTCGTATGATTAGTGTGAGTTCTGGTCAACCGTACTTCTGGTATCCCCATCTCGATTATCAAGCGTAGGGAGTGGACCACTCCTTCGTATTCTACGATGTTATTTGTATGGCCTTCGAATTCCAACCTGAATGCGTGTATGACTCGATCCCCCGTGGGTGTAGTGATAACGATGCCTAATCCCGCGCCTTCTCTATTTTTGGAGCCATCTACGAAGACCTCCCATTTCCGTGGGTTCACTGGTTCAAGGATATCGTTTGGCTCCTTTTGCTTTTCAATTTCTGGGGCGCCCGCGGCTCTCCATCCCTGTATGCGCACTTCTTCTTCTTCGTTGTCCGTAGGTCTGCTAGGAAGTCCGCCAGTACTTGGGATTTCTGAGAGTGTTGAATCTCATAGTGGATGCTGAATTGGTCGAGTTATGTGCTCCATTTGGCTATGCGTCCTACCTTTCCTGCCCCTTTGAGGATGGCTTCTAAGGGTGCTCGACACGGGATACTATGTCATGCGTCAAGAAGTACATTCTCAGCTTCACGGTGGACCATACGATGGATAAAATCAGTTGTTCGATCCTTGTGTAATTTCTTTCTGCGGAGTTCAGGGTTTTGCTGACATAGTATATTGGATGTTCTTCCTTTGTATGGGTCCTGACAAGTACTGCGCTTACTGCGTCATCGGTTTCTGCGATGTACAATGTGAAAACTTCGTCAGGATCTGGTTTCTGAAGGATAGGTATCTCCGCTAGGTATTGTTTGATTCCTAGGAAGGCTTCTTCGCATTCCGCAGTCCATTCAAATTTTGTTCCCTTCTTCAATATGTTGAAAAAGAACTTGCACTTATCCGAGGATCTGGAGATGAATCTTCCCAAAGCGGCTATGGATCCATTATGCTTTTGTACTTCTTTTAGGTTCTTTGGGGATGGCATGTCTACTATGGCTCGTATTCTTGCGGGATCTACCTCAATGCCCCTTTTTGTTACCAGGTATCCGAGGAATTTTCCAGATGTTGCTCCGAAGGTGCATTTCTCCGGGTTTACCTTCATGTTGTGCCCCCTCATAGCTTCGAAGATGTCCCTCAAGTCTTGGTGATGGTTCTTCTTGAATCTGCTTTTTACGAGCATATCGTCAACGTAGACTTCTAAGATAGTACCAATCCATGGCTTGAAAACAGCGTCGACCATCCTTTGGTATGTTTCCCCTGCATTCCGGAGTCCGAAGGGCATCCTTACGTAGCAATAGAGGCCGTGGGGTGTGTATAATGATGTATGTTGCTGGTCTTCTTCTGCTAAAAATAGTTGATTGTACCCGGCGTATCCGTCCATGAATGATAGCTATTCGTATCCTTCTACCGCGTCGACCAGTTGATCGATACTGGGTAGCTGTCCTTGGGGCACGCTTTGTTCAAGTTGGTGAAGTCGATGCATATTCTGACCCCGCCACTCTTCCTTGGTACAATCACCATGTTAGATATCCAGGTGGGATATTTGACTTCTCTTATGAAACCAGCCTCCAACAGCTTTCGCAATTCCGTTTCCACTGCTTTGTGATACTCCGTGGCTACCTTTCGCACCTTCTGTCTTACCGGGGTGTGCCAGGTTTAATGCGCATCTCATGTTGTACGATCTTTGGATCTATTCCTCGCATGTCGATAGTTTCCACGCGAAGACGTCCGCGTACTCCTTGAGCAGTTTCACCAGAGAGGCTTCGCGTTCTTCATCCATCAGAGTTCCTATTTTTATCTTCTTCGGGCTCCCCTCTGTCCCGATGTTAACTTCCTTCACCACTTCCAAGGATGTGAACGTAGGTTTTGGTTCCCAAGGTGAGGAACTTTCAGAATTGCTATTTGGCAGGCTCGGGTTGTTTGTTCGTAGGGGCGTCCTGGTCAGCAATTGATGTTGATACTTCCGTGTTTCCTACGGAGTGCCCCTTGGATAATCTTTTCCCTGAGATTTCTTTCAATTATTCATCGATGGCTTTGTCCTTTGATATTGCTTTGTTTCGAGTCCTACGAGTTCTCCTTTTCTCGTCTTCCTCATTGTTGAGTTGCATCTGCATTGCCTGGCATTCCTTTGCGGAAGCTTGATCACCCTTAATCTCCATCACTCCTAGGGGGGGTAGGAAACCTAAGGTATTTATGGTAGGTAGCTACGACCCCCTTAAGCTTGTGGATCCACCTCCGCCAAATAATGGCATTGTAAGGTGAAGGTGCGTCTACCACACTGAAACGAGCGTCAACTTTCATGGGGCCGGCATCCACTTGCAGAACAATATCTCTGATAGGCTTCGTAGCCATACCATTGAATCCGTGGATGGTGTGGTGTGAGGCCGAGAGTTGCTCGTCATTGAGCTCCATACGTTTGAAGGTATCGTAAAATAGGACGTTTACTTTAACTCCCCCATCGATGAGGATTTTCTTTATGTTGCATCCTGCAATTGGCAAGGTGAGGATCAGAGGATCGTTGTGGTCTTCCATGTCATCTTCAATGTCCTCGGCTTCAAAGGTTAGGGGTGCGTCCATCCATTCTTGATGATCTTCCACCTCTTTCCCTCCAAATTGTAAAGCTCACAATAGTCCTCAAATTGTTTCCTCAATCTTTTTCCTATCTGTGCAGTTAGGGTTGGTTCTTTATTCTCTCCGAGCGGGATATAGTATTCACCGTGCGGTTGCCTTCTCGGTAATTGGACTTGTTTGCTGCTGCGTTTGGCCCTGTCTTCTGGTGCAGTCTTTTCAACGTATTTCTTGAGATCCCCCGCGTCTATCAGCTTTTGTATCACTATCTTAAGGTTTTTGCACTTCTCTGTTGGGTGCCCATTGAAGCGATGGAAATCACAAAGATATTCTCGGACTTCTCCGAGGCTGGTGGTTGTTTCCCCTTAGTCCAAGGCCAGTCTAAATTTTCGCGATCCTTGATCTCCTTTAAGATGCGTGAGTAGCTGGTATTGAGTTTCGTGTAGATTTGATCTTCGAACCTTCTACCAGACCTCTTGTAGTCGTCTTTCGAATCTCTTTGGTAACTTTTATATCCGCTTGCTTGTTCCGCGGAATTGGTCTGTGGAGGTCGTTGAGCCTGCGCTCTTGGGTTCTCCCACTGAATTTCTTCCAACCTTGCATGTTTTTCGATGATTATCCTCAAATCTCCCTCTGTGGCGGGGATGATGCCGTGGATTTCGAAAAACAATGGGCTCATCCTGTCCAGTCCCCATTTGTAACAATTAAAACTTACTACGGGATCTACCTGTCCTATGGCTTGACATATCTTGTTCCACCTATCCGTGTATTCCCGAATGGATTCCCTGTACTTGATTGCAAGCGAGAAGAGTTTGTCCATTCCTGTATTGATGACTTTGTTATACATGTAGGTGGCCAAGAACTTTTCGGTGAGCCGATCATACGAATCGATGGATCCTGGCTTGAGGTTATTGAACCAGGATAGCGCGGATCCCTTCAGGCTGGAAGGGAAATATCTGCATAGTATAGCTTCATCATAGTCCCACCTGGCCATTACCCTGTTGTAATATCGTAGATGGGCCGCGGGATCCGCGGACCCGTCGTAATATTCGAAGTATGGGACTGGACATTTTTGTGGAATAGTAACCGTAGCTAACTGGTGCGCTAGGGGTGTAGTACTGGCTTCTTTCATAACCTGCTCTAGCCTTCTGCCTCCTTGCCTGGTCTTGATTTGGTTGATTTCTGCTAGCATTTCTGCACGAAGACTCTCCATCGCCATATAGTGCTCGTCTTGCATGGATGACTGTGCCTTCTTCGTAGGTTGTAGCAACGTGTCCTCATCTTCGTCGTAGTAGTCCGAAGTCTCCGGGTAATAGTCTAGGTCAGACCTCCTGTTGCTACGCGCACTTCTTCGGGGTATTCTTCTTTGGTTACCTGCCGCAGGGGTGTTTTCGAGGATCGCTCTTCGGTCTGCATTCTGCATCGCAGAGTTAGCCTCGTCTTGTTGATTCCCTAGCTTCGCGTTTTGGAGGATCTTTTCTCTCAATTGATGATTTTATTGGGCTAGCAAGGTCACCGCGTCTGCGTATGTCTTTTGACTCCTTTTCATCTCTTCTAGATCCGCCCATATATGCGCAGACTGGTTTGATTCTTGACTTAGCGTTCCTGCTTGAAGTTGGGCTTGTCCGTCGGGGACTGCGGTATTAACTTCTTCCACCAGCTGCACAATGGGTTCTACCACCCCGTGGTATCCTGCTCGTAGTTGTGTATTTCGTCCATTAACCGGCAGCATCCCGTATGGAGGGTCTTGGATCACCGAGCCTACTGCTGCATGTTGGGGCTCATTAGGTCTGGCCGTAGCCATCGCTTTGGAGACAGCCACTTGAGAATCTACCACTGTAGATGACGTATCCTTTGCCGCCGCAGCCTTCTGTGCTTCCATTGCAATGATGCCCGCTTCTGAGAGTAATTCTTCTTCCGATCCGTTCTGCGTTTTGCCCCCGGCTATGAGTCTTTCGCCTATCTGTTTGCTCCTTGTTATTATTGGCATAGTCCTAGGCGTCTCTTTTGATGGTACCTTCGATTTTCCTACGTCCTTGCTCTTTTCCATTGCAATACTCTGCAGATATGGCACGGAGATAAAACGAGGCAAGATTCACGGGTTAGATATTAGTTCACGGTACCCACAAGTTGGATTCCTAGCGGCAAAGAATGCATTCAAACTACTGATCATGCGGGTAATATAAAAAACGTGGGTAGATGTACCGACTCAATTGAAATAATGGGGTCCTAGGGTCGTTATGAGGCTACTAGTAGAAAATAAGTATAAAAAATAGTTAAAACATAAGTCTGTCGGTCCAGAGGTTATAAAACGCCCAAACCTGTTGGTAGAAAATACATTGGTCATAAATATATGCAAAAAGTAGCCCAAAACACAGATCTGCCGGTTAAAAGTCGTAAGAGGCCTAGATCTGCTAGTAGAAAATACAAAGAACATAGATATGATGCGAAAAACGAGTTTAAAGCACAAATCTGTCTAAAAAATCACAGAGAGATAAATCTTTTGATAGGGACAAAAGTCCCTGTTTCTAGCGCCAAATTGTGAACACGCAAATCACGTAGGCATCAACGTGTCCACAACCAATCTTCGCATGTACAGAGTGCATGCATTAAAGTACGAATATATTGTGAGATGATGGGATAGATGTTGATTCATTGATTCTAAACCCCACGGGTTTTTCATGATCTCCTCAACATCCATAACGACAAATCTAAGAGATGCATACAAATATTAGGGTAGATCAATACGAAATGTAAATAAGGCAAAGATTTATGTGGTTCGGCTCTAAGGCCTACATCCACAGGTCTGAGGGTGATTCACTATGATGGTAAAAGATTACAAGATTAGTCGAAAGACTTTGGGTGATCATGGAACCCGAAGGTTAACGCTCATACTTACTCTTCCCTTCTTTCTCTCTAATTGTTCCCCCTCTCTCTCCAATTGTTCGACCCCATTCCATGTAACAGGAAGGGTCATATATATAGCTCTTCTACGTGGGTCCCTTAGAAAGGAGATGTTATAATTTTATCTTCTTGTGCTTTGTGCATAGTCCACGGACCTCTTGGTCATCCCGCGGCTTCTATGCTTCCTAAGATCATCACGCTGACCAATCTCTGTCTCTCTCTCTTCCTAAGACTGGGAAAGAGCTGTTGTATCCTTATCTTCTTGTGTTCTGAGGCATAGTCCGCGGACCTCTCTGTCATCCCGCGGCTTCTATTATTCCTACGCTCATCACGCCGCCTGCCTTTGTTCTTGTCGTCAGTCCAACCGACACATGCCCTTCGCGCCAGCGGTGTCGGTCCTTCCTGTCGCGTCGTCGGTGGGGCTTCACCTATCCGTTGATCACATCTTGCCTCGTGAGTGGGTAAAGTGTAATAGGGAAGTTCTTTGGTGCTACGCGGGTATACCTTCCTTTGATGCTCCTTCATCTTCGATCGCTTATCTTGACAGATGGCGCACTATCTAGACCCACGGATGATCCTGTGTGTCACCCACCTTTGTGACGTGGCTTCCACGTGGGGATGCTAGTACACGTGGTGAGGGAGGTAAATAAGTGTATCTACAAATTAGGCGGAGCTCACTTTACCCGTTACCTATCCTGGTGATAGAGCATAGCTTAGATACAGTAATACCAAGGTAATTTACTTGGTATGCATGTCTAGTATTGCTCTTGCGCAGGCAAAGACAAATATAAAATTGGGGAAAATTTGTCCTAATTTTGTTCAAATTTAGTTGTGTTCAAATTTACCTATAAATCAAATTGCGACAAAATGATACCAAATATTATTTGGTTGGGCATCATCTTTATTTTTCTACATCGAGTATAACATGTAGAGGATATTTGATTAAAAATATAATTCATCAAGGGATTGAAACATGTTACTCAAGATCCGAGTACATTGGGTGTTCTATGATATATGGAATTCTTTATTGTGGTTAAGTTTTAATGACCCTGTTTGTGGTTTAGTTTTTGAGCAACACAGATCTTTAACTTACTTTAGGTGGTTTTGCAGGTATTCACTGAATTTTCAACAAACATGACAGAAAAGTCCAGCTTGGGAGCTTGATCCCTTTTAATACCAATAGAGGCATGGGGTAAATGAGAGTTCTTTGTTTGAGTTTACCTTAGCTGTTAATAAATCAGTTGCAAAACTACTAGATCAATTAATTAGGTTGATCATTTAGTCCATTCAAAATGTATTTGTCAGTGGTTGGATCAACTGTGAAGTGACGCTTACAACAGTTGTCAAGTTTCTTTCGGTATATATATTTGCCACCTATTTTATTTGTACATATATGCTGCAACAATGTATCCTAATGCTGATTGCATTGGATCTGCACTAAGCTCAGCATCATCCATCCTTTACTTCAAGCTTAGTTTAAGGATACTGAGTATTGATTTCGTTAAGTATAAGGAGAACATACAATCCCTCCTAATACTAAAAAGAAAAGAGACGGCATACCCAATAACCAAAATGGCTCTAGTAGTCTTTTCTAAAAAAGAAAGGGTAAAAAGTCAAATCCTACAATTATACTATGATTGGCAGGACATGGTAATGCGATTTCAAAAAATGCGTTATTAAAATATTATAAATGCACGGGTAAGGGAAATGACTCGAGTATAACTAAATGTGTAACAGTGAAAAAGGAAAAGAGACCCAAAAATATTTTATTTATATAACATATAAAAAATGGGCTCAAAGATGTTGAAGTAGAAATAGAATATGGAACAACAGAAGAATGAGAACTCTTATTCATTAGAGATAAGTTACATAGGTTAAAAATCCTCTATATATACGCTATAAGGTAAACCCTGGTTACATCTATATGGATGGCACAAACTTGGGCTCAAGTCCATATAACACTCCCCCTTGTGTGATCCAATATTAATGTTTCATATGTAGTGCTTCACATATAGTGCTTCAGACGTAGTTCTTCAAATGTAGTTCTCTCCTCGATGACCACCGTATCTAAGTCTATTGCCTCATTAAAACCTCGTCAGAAAAACCCAGAGGGACAAAACCTGAACTAAGGAAAAAGAGTACAATATTACGAAAACTTAGACAGAGTTGAATTCGCATATGTTGCCTCGTTAAAACCTTGATAAGGGAAAACCCGGTGGGATAAAACCTTGAGGAATGGAAAAGTGTACAACGCGATAAGTCCGAAAGTATTAGTTGACTTGTGCCTCCTAGCCTTGTTGTGCTGGTTCTGGCAGTGGTTTCACTTGAAAAACTATCGAGTTACATCTCTTTGATTCTGATATTTTCAAGCAATTATATCAATGCAATCTGCAAGTCTTCATCGTTTATCATGTAGTTGGTGTAGTTATGGTTGCCTCGCTAAAAACCTTGCCGAGTAACAAAAACCATGTGGGAAAAAAGTAATCTCGATCGAAGGGAAAAAGATTACAACATAGTTTCAAATTTTTGAGTTAAATATGCCGATATCATATCCTTAGGTCCTCCCCCTGATGTCGGCATCTTCCCCTGATTCAATTCAGAGGAGTTTCCAGATATTTCCTTTAGTCATATACCTTCCAAAAGTGAATATAGGAAATGACTTAGTAAATAAGTCAATCGTGTCTCCCCTGATTACTTTCATGGAAGAAGAGATTATTATTCCTTTATAATCAACAACTTTTGGATTGCACTTCTATTAGAAGTCCTCTTTATGTCTTTGTATGGATAAAACGAACTCATGTCAATGGTTCCTTTTAAGTATATTGTTACATTCATCATACCATTCGAAAGATGTGGTGTCGGCGCTAAGCTATATCTAACTAACAATTTCACTGGGGATGGAATATTTGGTCGAGTACATTATTATACTAAGTAAAAAAAAATGCATCTATTGTACTTAGATATGGAGATTTCATCTCCCAACATGTTTTCGTCATTTTTCTTTAGACGAAATGGTCACTTACTTACATTTGAACTTGGACTAATAATGGGAGTGATATCAGGATGCATGTCTTTGTTAAATTTCCTGACAACTTTAGACATATGCAAACTGGTGGAATAATATACCACAAGTTCAGTATTCGGTCGAGCTTCCCAAATTTTTCATCTCAAATTCAGATTTCAAATAACTTTTAAGGTCTCTTATAACATCAAGAGTACCCATAATGTCTGTACCATCAACATAGATACCTACAATTCCAAATCAGGAACTTTCTTGTGAATATGCAAGGAAAAATAACTTACTTGTCTATCCCCTCCAAATCAAATTGCCACTTAGACGGGTATACCACATCCGCCTGATTACTTCAATATATAAGTGAGAGTTCTATTTAACTGTAAACGCACTCCGTGGTTTAGAGTCACTTGATTTGGGAAATAAAAGGCTATCAAGTATTTTTGTAAATATTTGCTATCTCTTGATTCTTTCAGTGATACGTAACAACCATATACATATGCTGCATTTCAAGTCCTTTTGAAATTACCAAGCTAACTAAGTAGCGGAACGCTATAACATTCATTACAAGAGGACAATTCCAGGGCTTTGTGAGAAACCTTGTGCCACAAGGCGAGTCTTGATACTTTGAGACTTCATTCTTCCTACTGTGATCTATGAAAAATAATCATGTATGTCCCGTAGGCTTTACACTTGGTTGGTTAACACTACCACACCAAATACATGTATATTTGTCAAAGAACCAAGTTCTACCTGGGTTGTGTAGGCCAAATATGCTCTTTGTTAACATGAAACAATAAGAAGCATGGTTCGATCTCATCGTTCTCTATTTTCTTGAGAAAATATATATATAAATAATCATTAATATGCTTGCATGATCTTTCCATTGACTCGTGTGTGTTCTCATAATCCTTTAGGATTTCATTGTTCTCTTGAATCATTAAACTTTGGAGCGTCCTCCAGTATTGATTCATGGAGATAGTCAAAGACAATAAACTGAGATAATTCCATTAATGATACAAATTATGTTGTGCCTTACTCATCTACTTCTTTTCTAGGTGAGCATTGATAGAACCTAATGGCATCTCCATCTTCATTTATGGAGCCATGGCCTTAACTACACTTCCACCAAGTGCAGTTGCAACACCTTAGTCTATGGTGTACCCCATACTGAGGATTTCTAACCTTGCATGCATATTTTCAGCTGTATGTATGATCTTGTCATATTACCGATATCAGTGTAATTTCTGAAAATCGATTATTCTTTTTCACTTCACATTTATATTTATGGAGTACAAGAATCAATATGAGACAAAGTGGGAACACATCATGAAAATTCTTGTCGTTCCTTGAAATCCTTTTTCTTATCTCCCCCTAGCATGGGAAGACAGTCTCATCAAAGTGACGATCCGTAAGTATAATGGATAAGAGATTTCCTACTAAAGATTTCAAATACGGATAATTGTTAGGAATCCATATCCAACATAACTACTTAATTGTTCTGATTACCAACTATCGTACGATGTGGAGTCGTAATGGAACATACATAACACAACCAAAAATGCGTAACAATACAAATGTCAGGCTTATATTCAGTTACCAACTGGTACGCAGAAAAGGTTGATTAATTGTGGATTATAAAACAAATAAGTGAATGTGCATGTAATATTGCATATCCCCCAAGTATTTATAGGAAGGTTGTTACGCATAACCTATCCTTAGATATCATTTGTAACCTTTGATGGTAGCCTCTGCGAGGCCATGGGGTGAGGATGTTCTAAACTGATCCTATTAAACATGCAATATTCATTAAGTCCTTTTGATGTAAATATCTAGCATTGACAAGGTCGGTGAGCCCTTAAATTATATAATAAGTGCTAGGATTGTTTCAAAAACGCATAATTTCTTGTGAACAATAATTAATTCAACACTTCGAATCATCCACCAGAGCCATAAATCACTTGAATGGTCCGCATTCTACATGGATATGTTCTCAAATATCGCCTTGTTTATTTTGAAAGAATGGGTTGTTTACCATTTGCATCTTAGGATGGTCTCAATCCTTTTTACTAAAGAATGACTTTGTAAAATGAGTTACATGCTTTATTACTTTAAAAGCATAATAGGAGGGGAGGTGGTGTTTCTAGTACTTTAGAAAGAGTTGATTATGAGAGATGTCGTCACTTTGCATTCTTTCAATCTTTGTAATTCCCATTTTCTTGTTCACTCAAATAAAAGGATGTCCATTTGAGTTCTTTCAAAATAGAATATCATATCACAACCGGAGTGTCTTTATGGTTATGTTGAAACATGAATGAGTCAATTCCCAACATTACATTGTCGGTGATAATCTGGATTCAATTATCCAAATATTAGTGATTTACAGTTCACTAGACTAATTGGCTCATTATTTTTTATAAAATATGATTCCTTTCACATTCATTAGAGGCAATTATAGATGCATTCCCATTCTCACAATGAATTTTTGTACGATAACCGTTCGCACAGATTTCGTAGAAACTTCACAAAGTGTGATTAGCTCTTAGTTCTTACAGAGCTCATGTAACTATTAACCTTTATACCAATTAGGAAACAAAGATTGATCATTTTTTCGCTCGTCTATTACCTGTAATGATCCAATCACATCACATGGTATTATATAAGGAAATAATTCAACAAGCAGTTTAATATATTTCCTTAAGAGCTTCGTGTAATAAGTAGTGTGGCCTTATTACGTAACAAAAGAAAATTTATCTCATTTACTTTAGTGTCTTACAGTTCATGAAGATGATATACTTTTCATCATAATGTAGAATGATCCTTTTAACTCAAGTACTTTTGAGTATATCTCAAGTGCTTTAGAGTATTTTAGTCTCATGGAAATGATATACTTTTCATTCCATAAGTACATACAATGAATTCAGTTCTTCGCAAAAAAAAAATCTTTATTTTAGCCTTTAAAAAAATATCTATTAAACTACCATACAATCAATAGTCTATGATCAAATCCTACAAAATTCAGTTGAATAAAGATAATTAATAAACTTATCAAAATGTAAGTGTATTAATTGGGCAAGTTTCTTATTGCCACTGAAGTTGACAATCGGGGGTATGACCTTCTTTTAACATATAGTGAGTTTGTTGTCATTTAAACTCTCTATATATCTTATAGTTGGATGCTACTATATGATATCGGCATTCCATTGCTTGTACCATTCTCAGTAAATTTTTATACCAAGTTTCCAACTCTGGTTTAAATGAGTTAGAATTACATCTCTGTCTCGTGAACGTTAGATACATTTACTTTGTATTGGTATTACTTGAGCCAGAATTACATCTTTGGTCCTTTTTTAGAAAAGGCTTATATCTTCTACCATAATTTATGTGTATTCTTTCACATATTCTAGTATACCAATGTTGGTATGATTTAACAAATATTTATCCTCTGTTCTTCGAGGTTCTTTCCATATTTATCCTTGCCATAGTTACCTTAAGTTGAGAAATTTCTTTATCCCAACAGGTATACATTATAGAATCTCACATGCTCCCAACCACTTACATTGGGTTGAATATCTTATGAAAGACCATGAATTGTTAACATATATCAGCATCTACTGTTACTTTAATATAATGGATGAAGTTGAAAAGATAAAAATGGAAAGATTTTTCTGACTTATGTCACATTTTGTGAATTTTGTGAACATTTTGTGAATTTCTTTCCACAAAAGTTGAGGTGCTGATTTGTAGCCTATCTTTATAGTCTATCAAGTGGAATCCGTCCCACTGAACATTCAAATTTTCAGGGGGGGGGGAAATATTCATGAATGTTTCAAAAACTTCATTCAAAATATTACATAATCTGAAAAGTTAATATGTCACATAAGAAACGTAAAAACTACAGCTTCCTCTTTTAACGGTGCATCGTTATAGGTAGATTTTTTTTTATGGAAATATTATACTTGTGCACACAAACTTCGACATCAAATACCCTTTAATGGTGCTCAAGTACTTCTGAGTCCAAAAATTCAAATTCGAGTCAAGTTCGTTTAATCAATGTATGGTCAACTATTTGGTCAAGTCCCGGTCCATTGGGTTTACAAGGTCAAGGTTGATGGATGTAAGCATATAAAGTCCATTATATGTTAAATATTCAGGCCCACTGATAATAAACTTGAAACTATTACCATATGAGCCCAAAACATATTGTTAACCCTAAAATTGGAAATTTCATCATCCAATTGTAGTGATCAGAAAACAATTGCAACCATCTTCGATGATGATGCAATTTTTATATAAGATTCACCATAGGGTTTCTCCGAACATAATAAAATTTCAAGGAAATCCAACGGCTAGATAAAAAGATATCCAGGACGCCGTGTGACTGTTTCAATTAGCGTTTCTTTAGACACAGTTGGAAATATCACATACGTTTATGTATTTCACATGGTTGGATTTTTATGATTTTTTTTAATTAGTATCTCAACAAGAACAATATATAACACATACATAAATAAAACATAATCCAACGGTTCAAATAAGTAAAGATTAAGTTTTATTACGCTGGTATAAACTAGGGTTTTCTATGAACATAGACAGTTTCATTAAAATCAGGATTTGAAGATTTCATCGTATTCTGATTTGATTAAAAAACTTATAGAGAATGTAATACCTAATTGGTTCACACATATTAAAATTTCGTGACAATCTAACGGTGTAATATCTATGTTTTATAATTATATATTCGTGGATAATACTATGAAAACAAAATTCTTTTGTTAAAAAGAAATACCTGGTAATGCATCCATAATATTATAACCATAAGATCTGAACCACGCTAATCTTCAAGAAGTAATCCATCACAGTTCTCCAACGATTAAAAAATTTGCACAGTTGATAGAGTCGTGTTGATGATGTGTTGAAGTAGACATAGAATATGGAACAATAGAAGCATGAGAACTCTTATTCATTAGAGATAAATTACAAGTTACATAGGTTTAAGCCTCTATATATAGGCTATAGGGTAAATCCTGGTTACATCTATATGGGCCGCACAAACATGGGCTCAAGGCCATACAACACTCCCCCTTGTGTGGTCCAATATTAATGCTTCATATGTAGTGCTTCACATATAGTGCTTCAGTCGTAGTTTTTCAAATGTAGTTCTCTCCTCGATAACCACTGTATCTAAGTCTATTGCCTCATTAAAACCTCGCAAGGAAAACCCAAAGGGACAAAACCTGAAATAAGGAAAAAGAGTACAATATTACGAAAACTTAGACAAAGTTGAATTCGCATATGCTGCCTCGTTAAAACCTTGACAAGGGAAAACCCGGTTGGATAAAACCTTGAGGAAGGGAAAAGAGTACAACGCGATAAGTCCAAAAGTATGCCTTTGCTGATTACCGATACATAATATTGATGAACACCTAGTATTGATATGCAATAATAGTATCAATGTTATTAGTTGACTTGTGCCTCCTTGCCTTGTTGTGCTGGTTCTGGCAGTGGTTTCACTTGACAAACTATCGAGTTACATCTCTTTGATTCTGATATTTTCAAGCAATTATATCAATGTAATCGGCAGGTATTCATCGTTTATCATGTAGTTGGTGTAGTTATGGTTGCCTCGCTAAAAACCTTACCGAGTAACAAAATAGTACAACACAACTTTATATTTTTTTAGTTAAATATGTCGACATCATATCCTTGGATCCTCCCCTAATGTCGGCATCTCCCTATGATTCCATTCATAGGAGTTTCCATATAGTTCCTTTAGTCATATACTTTCCAAAAGTGAATATAGGAAATGACTTAGTAAATAAGTCAATCGTGTCTCCCCTGATTACTTTCATGGAAGAAGAGATTATTATTCCTTTATAATCAACAACTTTTGGATTGCACTTCCATTACCAGTCATCTTTTATGTCTTAGTAGGGATAAAAAAAACTCATGCCAATGGTTCCTTTTAAGTATATGGTTACATTCATCATACCATTCCAAAGACGTCGTGTCGGAACTAAGCTATATTTAACTAACAAGTTCACTGAAGATGAAATATTTGGTCGAGTAAATTATTATACTAAGTACAACAATGCGTCTATTGTACTTAGATATGGAAATTTCATCTCCCAACACATCTTCGTCATTTTCCTTTAGACGAAATGGTCACTTACTTACATTTGAACCTCGACTAATCATGGGAGTGCTATCAGGATGCATGTATTTGTTAAATTGCCTAACAACTTTAGACATATGAAAACTGGTGGAATAATATACCACAAGCTCAGTATTCGGTCGAGCTTCCCAGATTTTTCATCTCAAATTCAGATTTCAAATAGCTTTTAAGGTATCTTATTACATGAAGAGTACCCATCATGTATGTACCATCAACATAGATAGCTACAATTCCAAATCAGGAACAAAGATTGAGAATTTATATAACATATAAAGAATAGGGTCAATGACGTTTTATTTAGATAAAATTAGAGAAAATCTTATGGTGGAAGAATTATATCTTCTATCTTCATGGAAGCTCAAGTTTTATGGTGGAACCATAGAAACACTAAAAAGAATAGTGTTTTACTTAGTCAATGGTTTTGACTAGCATATATTTACATGGTTGAATTAAAAGTGGCTTTTCGGTTTTTGACTTATGTTAAAAGACGAATAAAATCTATTCTGATTAGCGCTTTTCAGCACGCTATTAAGAATGACGTTTATTTGGATTCCATACACCATTTCACAATATCATGGAACATGGCTTGGAAAAAGTATGAATGGCACCAACTTGGAGTCCATTAGACTTGACATTCCACACTTTTTCCAAGCTTAGAATAGGTTGGATTCCACCATAAGACTGGGGTCAAAGTTTGGTAAAAATATATTTTTTTAGTTTTAAAAAATAAAATAAAAAGTGAATATTTTTTTTATAAAAGGTGAATAAGCAAGGATTTAAAAAACATTTTTGAGGGAGTTTTTGGGTCACTATCATCATATTGTTTCAATCCATAGGCCATAGCCTGAATTAATATATCCAGACACCAATGATATTAATTTGGTAGTTTAGTTCCAGGACCGTGCCGTTACGGCACGGGTTATGCGCTAGTATATATAGAAAGTAAGACAACCCAACTGGCGAACTTCATACTTGTTCTGAATTTCGTCCGATTTTTTTTTTTTTAGAGTGAAGAGATTTCGTATGATAAGTGTAATTTGAGCTTTATTAGATATGGTTATTAGAAATTTTCGATGACATTTTTCCAGGGACGAGACCCGGAGCCTAGATAGAATTGAAAAGTCACTGATTTGAAAGGCGACCGAAAGTCGTGGCAAATTTTTTTTAAACGAACCGCGCAATTAATGGCTAATTATAATTCACCTAAGAAAATGCTTAATAGATTGGAAACTAAACGAATAAAATTAATAGAAAAATATTGGTTATAGAAAGAAATTTATGGTTTATGGAAAGAAAAAAAGATGATAATTGTGTTGTGATTTTTCTTTTTTCTTTTTCTACCTTCACGTGAAGTTTAAATTATTAATTATTTCCTAGAACATGAGCTAAAAGTTAAATAGTAGTTTAAATTATTAATTATTTGGTAGAATATGGGCTAAAAATTAAATAGTAAAAATAAAATTATAACCACGAGTGGGCTAAAGATAAAACTTGAAAAAAATCCTAGCAAAACGATATTGTGTTAGAAACAGAGATGAGATGTAGCCTAGGTTAACCCCTTGCTAGCTCCGTCCCTACATTTCCTAGAGTTATTGGAAATAGACATGTTGCATTTATGTAAACCAACAACTATCTCTATCTTTATATCTTTTTTTTTTCTTCGAAAAATAGGTAAACCTCATATATATTGATAATAATACTCTGATTCAAGATTGGGATCGTTTACAAAACCGACCAACATGCATTCAACAGTTACATCGTTTACAGGACTGACCATGGGGCATTCAACAGTTACAAATATTTCTTACAGACAACAGATGCAATCAAGTCACTTAACAACATTGTTACAAGACATATTCCGACAAAGAATCCTAACCATTCCATGAGATTTTTGAAGTAACATAACTAGTTTAAATGGCCTAGTTTGGTCTAACAATAGCTTTTCCAAAACATATAGCAAATCTACAATCAGTAGAGATGTTAGGATCCTAAGATCCAACCATTTCTCAAGTATTTTTTTTTTTAAATATGGTAAAGCATATGACAAGGGTATTAAAGGATCCATAGATCCACCCATCTTTCAAGTGTTTTTTCAAAGTAACAGTAAAAATAACCTGAATCGGTCATGAAGGAATGAAATCGACCTTTGGAGGTGGTCCGGGTCTTCATCAGAATGGATCTGGAACGGTTTGTTGCTGGTGGCTTTGGTGCTGCTGCTAGTGTCTTTTGAGGGTCGATTATTGTTGTTGTTGACTTACGAGAACCTAATACTGTCGATGTTGCTTCCGTTGTTGCTACCGATGTTGTAGATCTAGCGGTGATGTTTCTGTTCATGAAGAACTTCAACACATGATACCAAATCAGAAGAAAAAAAACAATATAACTAAGTACTGAAAAATAAACCCAAAATCAACAATACCCTAAACCCAATACTGAAATCAAATTTAAGGAACATATTGATCTAATCCTTCTCTTATCGGAAGGTGATGAAGAGAGAAAGGTTATACAAAAAAAATCCTGAGTGAACGCTTATTTAAGCTATGTCTATGTTTTGGTCTTAACTTTTTGTAGAAAATAAACAAATACCCCCACATTTTTAGGGTCCTTCATAAAAAATAAATAAAGGGTATTTTTAAGTTTTAGGTCTGGTTTTTGGCACATCTAATAGTATATTGATGTTTTCACACATCAAAAACATAATAGTTCATTTTCATTATTTTACAAAAAAATGGAAAATAAGGGGTATTTAAAAATGAAAAAATGGAAAATAAGGAGTATTTATTAAAATAAAAACAAAAACTATAATGTAAAGGGTTACATTACATGAGAGATTCCACCTTCTCTCTCCTCTGCGAATTGGTGATTGCAACTCAGTAAAATAGTTTACGTTTCTCTCCTTGTATCTTGAATCTAATTACTCAGTCCATGATTTTCTGACTTTTTCTTCCAATACATATGTTATTCTTGCTCTAAAAACCTTTGTTTTCTTGAAATCAAATATTCTATTGAATAGTTTGTTTTTTTACGTCCAAAAAAATTTGAATTTTATTAACTCGAAAGGTTCAAATTTTCAAACTTGAATAGCTGACCCTCAATGACACCAAGAGGTCTATCAAACTATACCTATAAGACTCTAAACTTGCTACTGAATTTAGAGAGTTTATCAGCTACTTTATTTCATATTTTAGGAATGAACTTGTATTCCCAGCAATAAACTGACTTTAAAATATCTAATGCATCAAGCAAAATGGCTTAATTTTCCCACGCTGTGCAGTATAGTTTAACAATCTAATTACTTCACATTTAGTTTAAAAATCCGGGTTTATCAAAGTTTTCTTTTTCACTAAAATATTTTTCTTACTAAACTTTAATCTCCTCTAATGTGTTTACAGATTATTCTCTCCTCAATGGCATTTTCTTTGTTTGCAATTGTGGTTATAGTGTTTGCTCTGTTAGCCAAATTGCTTTTTGAGGCCAAGGTGTTTCCGATGTTTCATCATGATGAGGGTTATCAACTCAGTCAGAACCGATCCACTATTTATCAGAAGGAAAGTCAAATAAAAAAGAAGCGGAAGAATATGTAATTTAAATTTCAAAAAAGTCGTTACAAGTTTGGAAACATAGTCCTTCTTTTTCTCAGTGGGATTATGGTCATGTATTTTGTTACTTCTAGTGGAATATCTTTCCATAACTATTATATATCTCCTCTCCAAAAATCTCGTGTCGAAATTTCTTTATATGGTAAATAAAACTTAAATCCCATTAGGTTTTGCTACTATATTAGTAAACTCAGGAAGTCACAAAAGCTGCAAAAAACAACTCAAATAAAAGTATTACCATGGCGTAAGGAAATGAAGAAGAAGTTATTGACTTAGCAAAAAAATTCAAGCAAGCAGCACTTGATCTCGATGACGACTCTGAAATACCAAATCAAATATATAAAGAGGAAATAAATGAAGTAGTGGGAGAATAGGAAAACTATCTTATTGGAATGATTATAATGGAAGAAAGATCAATGGGTTTTAAAGCAGTGGAGCATCACATCATGTTTTCATGGTCTTTCATCCCTGAAGGTGATGTCAAGGTTGCAGAGATTGACAAAAACATAATGGTATTCAAGCTCAAAGATGAAGATACAAAGAATAAGGTATTTGTAAGTAGACCATGGAGTATAAACAGAATCCTGGTTATCATGCATAACTATAATTAAGAAGTGATTTATCAAAATCTTGATTGGAACCATCAGTGCTTCTAGATTTAACTCAAGAAACTACTACAAGAACATTTGAATGTTATCCCAATGACAAAAATATGCAAGATAATGGGCGAGGTGATAGCAATTGAGCCAAAAGATGCAATTCCTGCAGACAAAGATGGAGTCAAATTTTGTGTCTTCATAGACATCAATAATTCATTAAGAAGAGGTTATTGGAAAGAAAAGGATAGGAGAAGGCAAAGTTTTTGTTGCTATCCCTAACCTGCAGAAGAAAAAGGAAATCAAAAAAGACTCTTTTTGTTCCACCAAAAGATGTTTTTTCATTGTGCCCATGACATGTCACTCAACTCAAGAAGGGGATGGTAATGAGTCAGATAGATTGGGTAAAAGGCTTAGAACATTAGATACTCAATAAACTGAAGGAGACTTCACAACAAACCCTCACTATAAAAACCAAAGTTACTCTCATGATGAAAAGGAATTGGATACACAAGCTGCAGATAGAATCACAACAGAAGAGAAACAAACAAGTAACACTAAAGGGGAGTATAAGGTAAAAAGCGAAACTCTTTTCATAATCTCAGCCTATCTAAAAAATTATTCATTTTTCACTTGCAATTATAGTTTTCAATATTCATCTGTTTACAACTGCATCATTTTTATATGATTTAATGCAAGAATGAAAATCATATCATGGAATGCTTGTAGTTTTGGAAACAAAGATACCAGAAATCATCTTCATATGCTCATTAAATCCCAAAAACCAGATATTATGTTCTTGTCAGAAACTAAAAACCTGCAAAAAGGAATGCATTATTTATTGGCAAGATACAAATATCCAAATGTCATCTTTTTTAATCTAATGGGGTTGCCTCGAGGTTTATGTTTATTTTGGAAAGATAACATTGATTTGCAGGTCATTGACAAATAATTTAACATGATTAATTGTCTAGTTAAACTTGATAGTCAAAATGTTAGCTCCTAATCACTTATCTGTATGGGTCTCTTATGTTGACAGAACTAGACAATGGAGTCACAAGAAAGATATTAAGCTAGCATACAAAAACCCTTCAATTGTAATTGGTGATCTAAAACTCTTTCTGCATAGAGATGACAAGGAAGGGGCAATAAACCAAGTCAATCTAACATAGATGCCAATAATCTTATTTAGAGCAACAATAACCTATCCAACATGCATTATAGGGGAAATTCTTTGAATTAGACAAATATAAGGAATGTGGAGGAACTAGATTTAAAGAGATTTGATGAGCTCTCGTATATTTTGACTGGAGCGATTTGTATCCTAATGCAAATTTATATCACTTGTATGTAGTTGGTAGTGACCACTGTCTTATTATGCTGCTCACTAGCAATTTAGGAAACAATTCCAAAATGTCATTTAGAGTCAATAGGTATTGGTTTAGAGACTCTAGATGCTCTAGTTTTATCAAAATTGAATGGAATAGTAATATTAATGGTCTAGCTGCTTTTCAGTTAGTTAATTGTCTTAAAAACACTAAGCATGGCCTTAGAAACTGGAATTATCACTATTTTGGTAATATAAACACCCAAATTGAGAACTTAGAATCTCATCTTGCAAATCTTACTAGAAATGGCAATTATCTTAATTACATCAAGGTCAATGAATTATCTCATAGACTTAAATATTGGTATGATATTGAAGTTGATTTTGGAGACAAAATGGTAAGGATGACATTTCATTAGAGGATGATAGGAACACTGCTTACTTTCACCAAAAGGCCAATTTTAGAAGACAAAAAACACTAATAGGATCACCACAAAATAATTTTGTTATTTGGCTTAATGTGATGAGTAACATTGAGAGTGAGTTGCTAAGATATTTTAGCATTATGAGTACAAAATCTTCTCCTCCTAATGCTGATGTATTTCTTAATAATGTTAATACTTGTATTACTGATGCTGATAATGCCACGTTGATAACTTTACCTACTACAGATGAAGTTTGAAAAGTTATTTTTGATGTGAAGCCCTGGACAACATCAGGATCAGATGGTTTTCCTCCATGTTTTTATCAACTAATGTAGGAAACAGTTGGTCCTGATATTGTTAAAATGGTGGAAGCTTTCTTCTACAGTCACCACATGCTAAAACAGCTTAATTAGAACTTCACAACTCTTATACCAAAACATAAATATCCTAAAGCTTCAGTTGATTTTAGGCCTATTAGTTTTTGTAATGTTTCATATAAAATTATATCTAAACTCCTTGCATCAAAACTAAAATGTGTTTTTCTCAAGATCAAATCTCTTACTCTATCAGCTTTTTTGTCTGGTAGACTTATTCATGATAACATTATTATTGCACATGAACTTATTCATAGTATGAAAAAGACTAAATATAAAGATGGTTGTGTTGCAATAAATTTGGACATGTCAAACGCATTTGATAGAGTAGAATGGAGTTTTCTTATTGCTAGTCTCAAAAAACTAGGCTTCTCTGATGGTTGGTGCAATATGATTGAGAAGTGTATCACCACTGCATCCATATCCATTCTCTATAATGGATATCCAGGTGATGTATACATGCCACAAAGGGGTCTTACACAGGAAGACCCCTTATCCCCTTACTTGTTTATCTTGTGCATGGAATCATTCTCTAAAATTTTACTACATGTTGAAAAAAATGATCTCATACATCGCTTTAAAGAAACTTAATTATCCTTTTATATCTCACTTATTCTTTGTTTATGATTGCCTTATCTTCATTAAAGCCAAAACTAAAGATGCTAGAAATTTATCTACTATTATAGAGCAATTTAGTAAATTTTCAGGCCAAGTTGTGAACTTTGATAAGTATGCTCTAGCTTTTAGTTGTAAGGAGCCAAGTATTGTAAAAAATGAGATAGCTAATATCCTTAGAATAATAAAAATCTCCATCACTATTTCCATCACCGATTTCATTATCTAGCCTCACCACAACCAACATTCCAACCTCTCGATCACCAATTTCATCATTCCAATCAGAACCACCATAATCTACATCATCAATTTCATCGTTCTAACCAATTCAGTTGAAATCGAACCCAAAAACCAAGTTGAATGAAATAAAAATATATGTTTATGATAAATAACTTATATATTATTGTAGATGGTGAAATTTGGATAAGTGGCAAAAGTGTCATTTCAAGACCATAGACAGAATTCAACTCTCACGGGAGAGATTAAGCCATTGGTCCTAAAGGAAATCAGAGACACGATTTATAGTATATGTCCACGCGAGACACTGGTGGTCATGATGCCGTGACTCCTAGCACACATCCCCGCGATATACTTCTGGTCACGTAGGTTCTGTAGAGCGTAAAACGTCCCCGACAGACTTATGAACCAGAACAACCACAATTCCAGCATGTCTTCGTGAGATGCAGCTGATTGTGATGCCATGATTCCTAGTATACATCCTCGACAAGATACTGTTGGTCATGTAGTCTCTATAGATGCGTAAAAACGTCCCTGGCGGACTTATGACCCAGAGCGGAGATACGCATATCTCTTGTAAGCACGACTTATCCTATTTGAGATCAATGACTGATTCCTAGTACATCATCACGAGATACACTGGTCATGTCTACTCTAGGCTCTGACTCGACTTATTGAGGTTTCCGAATAATTCCTAGGACATCCCGGCGAGATACGCTGGTTATTCTACCTCCGAGCCCTTTCGAAAGACTCTTAGAACATCCTTTCGAGATAAACTGGTCTTGTAGGCCCCATCATATGGACACACAATTGATTCCTAGCACATCTCTGCAAGATATGCTGGTCAAATACTAGTGACCCAAAGTCTCGCAGACACGTTAATTGGGTGTACAAAGCCTTTTCTCTCTCCAGGACGAGTCCCAACTGACCACAAAGAGATTCAGACCCGTTAAGAAAATCTTCGTTGAGATTTTGATCTGGCTACAAAGTCTCGGAGAGATTCAAATCTCTTCCAAATCTCGGAGAGATTCAAATCTATCGGGAAATCTCAGACAATGATTAATATTCCCCATAATAGGCACGAGCCTTATGTGGGAACTGAGTCTCCTTTTCAGACTCTCCACACGAATTCTAAGGCATCCCATGCCTTTTCACGTGACTCATCCTAGTCATTCTTACAATCGGAGAATATCTCTGTATCATTGGCCAACTCAGCTAAAGAGAATATTTCTATCTCTCAACACATAATCACAAAGGCTGACTCAGTTTTACACGAATGGGGGGGATAACAATTAGGGTTTTGTACTGGCGGTCTACGACACGTGTGATAAATACCCGGCTTAATTCTCACCGCATAAGAGAGTGAATGCGGTGGAATAATGAGATAAACTCAACCTAGTCTATCTCTATTCCTGAAGAGATGGGAGAATATGTCACCTATTTCTCCAAGCTACAATCATCTTTCTCATAAACTCTCAAAGTAATTCTTCTTCAAACCCTATAATTATCTTATCTCTCTCTTCATCTGCTTCCCTCCCTAAGACCAGCCTTAAAATATCTTCTGTGTGACTGAAGAAGCCTTTGAACGTCCATTGTGTGTGGTTTAGGAAGAGAATATTCGTGCTCAACCTCCCATAACTCACTTTCATAAACCCAAGAATCATACTTCTAACCTCTCTCAGATTTTAGGTAACTACATTTTGGAGACCATAGTGGGAGGTTGTTCACTCAGTTACAGATCTTAATCATGGTCACTATTAGGAAGTAAGTCGATTCCACCAATTCAAACACAAAAATATTTCATTGATTCAGTCTCTGTAAATCCATTACAGAATTTGTCGAGAGAGTTATCCCTACCAGCACTTTCTTTCTCTTTCGAGTTTGACCTTAGTGAATAGTTTAGTGTGTCCTAGATCACTTGGATCTCTTCATGCATAATAAAACGTCACAAAAACCTACTACCAACCCCAAAAACGTTGGGTAAAGATCTGGGAACTACTGGAGACCCAACAAAATCTTGAAAAATCTCATATCGGTTACAGACTTATCTGAAAACGCCTTTAAAGTTATCATTAATAATAGATCCAATGAATCTATATCGAGTACATGTTCCCTAGAGAATGAATACTAAAACTATTGGGAATAGCATGGATGGGATCCAGTCTATCTGCAATCGGCCTTACCGGATGGCTCATTAAGAACGCGACAGAGTAAAGAAGCAACCATCCAGCTGACCCCATCTCTCTCCAAGACCATATGATGATCTAAACTTGGAGATTCTGACGAATATTTTCTCCAAATTTTTTTTAGGTCAAGGGCCCTCAACCTGATCACAGGGGACTCAGGAAGTTTACCTCACTTTGTTATTTTACTTATAACTCTTTCATTATGTATCAGATTGACCTAGTTCTTTTTCTGTCGGATTTGTCTTTTCGTCATTTACTGGATAAACTTAGCGAAAACTTGGAAAGGTTACAAAAAATTCATTCCCTTGACAAAAGGGTTGCAGAGCCACATCAGGTCATAAATCGCCGGCCGAGATGCATCTTGTCGTTTTCTTATTTCAGAGGATCATGAACAGAACGCGAAAAAGTATAAGATGAGACTAGCTTCCAAGACACTGTTCGGACAAAGCTCATGCTTATCCGAAGATTCAAAGCCGCAGATCGGTATGTTATCTCAACACCCGTCCCGTCAGAAAAAAGAGGAGTCCTAGAAATTGTATGACTAAGTCTCAATGAGCCTCCATCTCCATCCAGTATCATTTTCTGATGGGACCTCAGTTCATCCAAGAAGGAAAATGAGAATATCTTCTCACCTGAACCTACCAAGGGAAAAGAAATCTGAAGTGAGGCTAACAATTCAGATAAAACTCCATTACTCTACATACAGCTACAACCAGCTACTATCACTAGAGTAAAAAAAGAGAAGGATCTGAGACCATAGATTTAGGATAAACGTTACTCATTCAGACGCATAATAGAATTTTCCTCGGTCAAAGTCTCATATATCGAGAAAATCCACTTGACAGGTTATTCCATGAGTCAGGCTTAGACGTGATGAGCAAAAGACAAGATATGACGATCACATACGATTTACTTATGTCAAAGAACGACTCCTCCATGTGAAGAATTACCTAGAATATTACCAAAGAACTCTTTCATCAATAAAACAAACAAAATTTGATTGTGCAGTTGGACCTGAATGTATCTATTACCCTACTGGTACCAGAAGGCATATACTACTCTCAAGTTCGGTTGAGAATCCTCCCAAAAGAAGAATAAATCTTAACGAATATTTTTTCTACATAAGTTCATATGAATCCTTGTCAAGACACCTTGTAGAGGTGGAACAACAACTTCATCTTATCCACAAAGACACATGCGGAAGTATATCGATATGACACTCCACAGACATCTCCAAACCATATATTATCACTTGTCGCCATGAAGACTCAATCTCGTACACTACAAGGGTCTTACTTAATTTTTCAAGCGTCTTGAGTCAATGGGAATCCCTAGTCTTATATCTGAAAAGGAGAGGGTACCCAAATATACCTCAAGCTAAAACTTCTCCTTCCTATAAGTCCTTTCTCCTAAAGTGATTGTCTATGGATTGAGTCGAGACAATGCAACTAATCGGTTCACACTTCGTGTGATCATCTATGGATACAAGATCAAGATAATACAACAACGAAGTATGTTTACTTGATACAAATGTTCAGACTTAACCAAACTCAATAGGATTCACGTATCAAGTAAATAGGAATTAACATTTGTGCAATTTACTTGAATTATAATAAAACAATTATAATGCGGAAATATAAACTAAATGACACATCAATATTTTGTTAACGAGGAAACCTCAAATGCAGAAAAACCCCGGGACCTAGTCCAGAATTGAATATTCTCAGGATTAATCCGCTATACAAAATAAACCAACTTTGTATAGTTGAGACCAAGCAACTAAACCTATAGTTCACCTAGTTCCGTATGTATTCCCATGCCTCCAACCTGTAAACAAGTCACGTACTTGGACCAATTCCTTTGGTTCGTATTTCAAACAGTAAAGGAACAACAAATATTTTTGATATTAGCTCTCTTCAACCAAGTGATATGAGTTGGAAAAAGGCTCTTCTGTTTATCTTAACATAAACTCCTTTTCCAGGTTCCAAGATCTATCTTATGTTCAATCATCAAAAGGCAATCATTAAGATTAATCCAACAACACTCTTAATCTAAAGAACTATGTTGATGCCGATCTTCTCAATTAATCAATCCAATCTACCACAAGGATAAACCGATTATTAATTGGATCATCTTTTACCAAAACAGGTATGGTGCACACCAAAGATTATAACACCAAGTCAGAAATCTTCTATCTCTTCTTTGTCTTCAAATCTTCTTAGATCTTAAATAAACACCTGCACACAACTACTTGAATCTCTTGTGATCACACAAAATGGAGTATGTTAACTATGGATTATCACAAGATCGTCTTTAGATCTAACAACAGTCAAAAGATCCATGTCGAAACCTTGAACTAGTTTGAGTGAATCTTATATCAGAAGAGAAGATTCTCAAGCATAAACAAACTAGGTGCAATCAAATTTCAACCACCGTTAGTAAATCTAATCAATACGAAAACTAAATATAAACCGCAATTATCTAATTTCCCATCAACGGTACACACTAGAGCTTCTCAATCCCAAAGAAGACTTTAAACTGAGCGGCCGTATGGGATTTCGCCTAATTAGGTTACTCTCCTATCCGAATAAGAGGCTTCACCAGTAACAATACAACATAGGAAGTTTGCTGTCACGAAGGATTAGTTTGATAGAAATGCAAACTCAAAGTATTTATAGACAAGGAAGTTTAGACACCAATGAATTTCCAAAACCGAAAATATTCTCAAAATATTTCCTTATTAACCAAGATTTGGTTTTCATAATTCCTGAGAATGCACTGTCCAAATTTATGATCGAAATCTCCTTGGAAAATCTTTAACTAGCAAATGCACATTACTAATTCTTATTTTCCATATATAATTAAAAACCTTAATTAAACGATTCATAACTTATTTAAATTCGATCTTGGGATTTACTTACTTCTTAGTTGTTAAGGAATATCTTTGAACAATAAAAGAATACATATTACTGCGCGTGTTCAAAGTGTGTCGACATTTTTCTCTTGCAAGTCCTTTTTCATACTTACTCACTTGAAACCGATTTACCACACTTCCAAACAAGTTTAGAATTGTTTCATCTGACTTTCAAGAACTATGTGATTGATCAAGTAACACTCAATCATAAACCATGGGTGTAACGGTTCTACCAAAACAAGTTTTGGTTCTACCTCCATGTGACACTACAAAAAAACTGACCAAAAGCTACTTGACCAATGGTAGTGGCCTATTCAAATCTTTAGTTGCCTATCACTTTATGCAATTAATGTTAGTTTCCCAACCGTAATGGCGTAAGAGGGTGTTGTTTTATGTTTAAAGCAACAAGTTCGCAATGGTTAGTTGGTCTCCATGTCTAAAGCTACTAGTTTGGCTAGTTGACCAACAGTTATCACCTAATAGGTAAAGCCACTAATTTGTGTAGTCGTCAGATTATTAGCGAAAACATTAAGGCAACAATTATCTTTTAATTTCTTAATAGATTTTGCATTTAGAGATTCATCTAGTGGCCAACAACATAAAACCACTGGCTTTTGTAGTAGTTATTTCATATGCCTAATCGTTTAAGACACTAGTTCTTGTCTAGTTGTTTAATAGAGGTTACATACATTGGACTAACACGTACACAACTAATGTTTTAGTGGCTCGACTTTTAGAGCCACTAGTTTATCTAGTAGGCTGGTAGATAAATAATTAAAGCTGCTAACATCATTTATTTAGTTAATTGCCATACTTTTTTCCGAATTTTTTGCGATTTTGAATAACTTGTTTCCAGTTTGATAAATCTGTGCCTTTATTATCTTAGCTAATTGCCTGTTTTGTGCCGTAATTTATGCGGTTAATAATATTTGTTTCCAATTCGATTGATTCAAATAAATGAAATGTCGTTATTATCTTAGCTAATTTCCTTATTTTTGGCCGTAATTTCCTTAGTCAGTGATTTTGATGGAATGGAGTGAAATTAGATTCGTTTTTGGAAAACTAGACAAAATAAGTGTGATCCAGTGATATTGAGTGAAGATTTAGTACAACCTAATTGAACTAGTGGATAGTCAAACATAAATCTAGTTATATCGAGTATAATCTCACTAAATGAATTAGATTCGTTAAGCTATTTTAATTCAACAACACATCTCAGCAACGCACATCACAACATAAAAGCGTTTTTTAAAAAATCACAGCAATAACGAACTCGCCTTTTATCCGACTTTGTTAAGGGAATATGAATTTGGCAGGAGCTTCCAAATTTGCTTATGTGACATTACTTTAAATTTAATATGTATGAGTTCTCATCAAACCTCTTTATCATAAGGACTAACCATTGTTAACCAATTTCTCCAAATTCCATAAATTTCTACGATTTTTCCCAAACAACTTCGTTGAATGTCCATCCATTTCACTAAATTTTACTCTGTATTAATTAATTATATATGACATCACTTGACCGGACTCAATTTCTCCTTGATTCTACAGGTTTATATAATTAAAACCGAATTATCATCGCCTTTACTTAATTTCACTTTTTATCCGTCAATCTTACCCAACATTGGTCGTCGGTTTCCCTAGCCATCCATCATTTTAACTGAATGCCCATCGACCGTGGTCGATTTCACACTTTATGTATCAGTCTTGTCCAATGTTGTTGTACCTCCCTCATTTTGTTTTTGATGCCATATGTTTCTATCTTTCAATCTAAAGTGAATTTCCATCAATTTTACTTAATTTTACTTTTTTCTGTCATCTTACCCAATATTTACCGGCCTTACTCAATGTATCGGGATTCCTTCGATTTTTCGAGTTATCTATATATCCTTTCAATAGACTGTCCATCAGTCTTAGTTGATTTCACCTGTTATTTATTAATCTTGTCCAATATCGCTCGACCTCGCTCAATTTCTCTTGGATTCCAAGGGTTTATATGGTTATCTATCAATTTTGAACCAAAATTTCATCAAATTTACTCAATTTCACTTGTTATCCGTCATCTTACCCAACATTGGTCGACCTTACTCAATTTTTCCTGGATTCCATCCGTTTATGATCAGGTCATATATTCATTCAAAATTACGATCCACACATTTATTTCTCTACCAATTAAAAACAATCCTTGCGATTTCAATCTAGCCAATGGAAAACCAAAGATTCTAATCACGTGGATTGCCACCTTGTCCAATTAAAATTGCCGCGCAAATTATGCTTGGTAAACTTTTTTTGGCGGGAATTTTTGGCGCCTTAATCCTTTTATCCCGTGCAAAATATTTTGGAAATCCAATTTCTCAGTTGCTTATTTATCAAAACGCGAAACCATACACTTTTTTGTTACGTCCTCTTTCACAAAACCAGATCTCTCACCGCCATGCTTCTCCACTTCTAGTTCTCCGACCTTTACAGCTTTACTTTCTTTCTCCCGGACTGCCGAATAATTAATTTCCACCAATGTTTCTCCTATCACTATCTTCGAATTACTATCTCACACGCTATTAAAATTTCTACAATAATGTTGGACTTCTTAGTCTCAGAGAAATTGTTAGTTGACTCATAACCTTTTTCGATCGATTTGATCAAATACCATTAAAATCTCCAAAATCCAGGTTATGATGCTGGACATCGTAGTTTCAGAGAGATTTTTAATTGATATTGTATATCGGAAATTAGGGGTTTGACTGTATATGCTTTTCTCTACTTTGGTTCCACTTCAAGTTAGGTTTGTGACCTTCCATAACTCTATTTACTAACGCTTATCACCTGTTTGACAAAACTACGCTGGGTGTTTTCTCTCAGATTTGGTTTATTCGATATTGATGAACTCGATTTATGTTTATATTTCAGATGCAGTTTCGATTCTCAATGAGGTTGTTTTAAAGAGGGTATGAATATATTTTAGAGAATATTATGAGGTAATAATCGCTTTCTTAAGTCATGATTTAGCTGGGGGTTGCCTGTTAGGTTCATAATTTGAACCTGACTTTCAGTTTGTAGCTAATTAATTAATGGAGTTTACAATACTTCCCTTTGTACTGTGAATGTGTGATTAATGAACTCTTTTATGAAGTGCATACTGGTATTTGATAAATGATAAAGCTCACAACTGCTGGGGTAAAGATCGATATTCGAGGTGCTTGGTTGAGCCTTATTTGTTTAATCTAAATCTGTTTTACTGATGTGAGAGAGGGTATGACTTACTCTTCAATTTATGTAAAAAAAAAAGAGAAAAAAAAGAGGGGAAAACGTAGAGATAAGAATGGGATTGTAATTTTGGTTCCATAAAGCTAGACTAGATCAAATAAATCAATTAAAAATTACATTTGCTTCCGTAAGGTGAACCGTCACCTTAGAAGTTAGGAATTTATATTGCTGAGCTTAATTGATAAAAGTGAAAGAAAGATAAAGGGGGAGGTGAAAAGTCAATCTTATCTAAGGTGAGTCTGAAAAATGTTGAATCTTGTAGCATATCTAACCGTGATTTCAAAGTACAGTAAAACCTCCATATATTAATACTCTATATATTAATAACCTCCACATATTAATACAAAATCATAGTCCCAACTTATGAAATCTATTATATATTAATAACCTCCTTATATTAATAATTTTATGCAGTCCCAAGAGTATTAATATATGGAGGTTTTACTGTACTAGAGATTTATAAGTTTATAGTCATGCCTAGGAATTGATTAAATTAAATTAGTGACACTAGAGACAATGAGTGGTACGTACTGGCCATTTTTTGTTGTAAAGAAGAATATGTTTAGCGGGGCATTAGTTTTGGATTGAATTATAAAAGATGTAAAATTTTAAATGAGATGTAAAATTTTAAATGAGGATGTTGAAATAGAAATGTTTGTACCGAGACGATCAATTTTGACAACTTATTGTTCTTTTTATTATATCTTCCATATGGAATTATGGGGTCTGGGGATTCAAGAAGAGGACTAAAGGGCGTAAGATTGCACACGGAAATGAGGTGGAAATTTATCAAGATTTTATTGTAGCTATTAATCTGTTTTACTAGTCTGTTTTTTATTATGAACTGATAGATGAGAATATTGTAACTTGTGTACACTATGTGCTTGATGGGTATATATGGTGTCGTATGCGTTGTTTAACATCCCCGCAAGGAGTGTCTGTGAGTCCCCACAACTTCTTATTTTAAGATAGTAGAGTAGCGCTATGTTGTTTGAATATCATTTAGTAGGGCGGTGTTACTCTGTTTAGATATTATAAATGTTATCTTATTTCGGTGAAATTTCATCGTACGCATACTACACTTTGTGTTATCGTTTTGCTATAATTCTAGACTCATGGCTTGGGTGGGAACTTCATGGTAATGGATTTTCTTTATTGGTATATTGCAAGATTATTATGTGTTTCTTTTATACCAGTCATACTTTGCTTTCTTTAAAATGTTTTCATGTTTTCTTGACAAGGTCAGTAACTATAAGTAGTAGGTGATATCTACTATGCCACTTATGTAGCATTGTTATGTAAATTTCAACTGGGTTGTACTCATGTTTAAGTCCTTTTTAGTGCCAGGTGAAACTGCTACAGAGGAGAACCTAATAGGGGAAGGCGAGTATTACGTCTGGCTCGAGTGAGTAATTTCAAGTTAAGTTGGAGTATTGAAGCAGTGGTCTTATACGTGTTTCTTGTGTACATCTTTCATTTGGGGTAATGGTTATTTTAGATGCCAGTAGACATTCCCTGTGTACTATTTGATATACTTCACAAACAAACTTATATATAAGGGGTCTTGGAGAAAAACAGTAGTACTTGTAAGATGGATTTAAGCAATGTTGTTGTATAAAAATCAAACTTTGATTATTCTAGCATTCCTTGGAGACTGATACGAGGTGGCCATTATTTAAATCGTGTTTGGAAGGTACTGATAATGACGAGAGAAGAAATGGAAATTCATTATAGAATTTAAACTTAAGCAGGCCTAGGACGTGTATTTTTGCAGGCATCTAATTTGGATGGGTCACATTTAAACGAGGAGTTGACTACCTATCTAGCTAGTGCTACTCGTTCTAATCTGCATACGGCAAATGTGTGTGCTTAATTTGTCTTCCTATTTATGTACAAAATAAAGTTCGGTTTGTTGTCTTGGTTGCATTTATTTTATAAGAAATAGACAGGGACTTTATTATTGTTTCTAGCTTCAATGTGATTTAGATGGAAGTGCAACAGTGGAAATATTGAAAATCAGGAATCAGAAAGTATCACAGGTTGCACTTCAGGTTTGTTCACATTCTAGGTTTTTAATTTTTACTTTTTTAACTGGAATCATCGTGCTTGACTCAACAGGTTGCAAGTCTATTTTGAGATTTGTAAGATACTTTTCGTGTTGTCCTTTATTTTTTCGTTTCTTTGTCATTTTTATGAAAAAAAAGGGGAAGAAATATATGGAGTAAACAGGTGATGCTGGTATCAATTTTATGTTGATTGGTGTCACTAGGGAAGAGGACAATGGTGCTTGAACATTTATCTAACGAATGAGGAAAAGCACAGACTAAGGGGGAGTAACATATCATATGATTGGGATAACAAAGACGCGTAGATTGAAAATATACCTATCTCACCTTTAGGGGGAGTATGAGCTTTGTTATTATAATGTCGCTGCTCCATTTTAAGGATTGAATTAATGCAGGTTTTGTGCTGTTGAATTCAAGAATCAAATGTATGTGTAATGAATTATTGTAATTTGTTTATCCATATGATTGTAAGAGTTTTGTCACTAAAATTGACAAAAGGGGAGATTGTTAGAGCATAGCTCAGTTGAACCCACCAAGCATTGGTATGTCAAGTTTGGTTGTCATATTTTAGTGAACAAAAACTCATTTAAGAGTTGCTTGACTAGAGTCAACTTAAATAAAATGCATATTGAATATCCGTATTCCAATACTTGAGGTGAGGATTGTCGATGTCTCATATACAAAGTTTAATTGGAAGGATCTTCGTTGGTCAGCTGTGAAGAGTTTTGTCACTCATTTAGAAGTACGGAGCTACAACCACAACATCATTCTTCCACTTGAGGTTAGTTATATTTGACTTGAACTGTTTCATTCCCTAACGTATCTTTCAAGTCGTGCATATTGAAAACATAAGACTGCGAAGCATGAACACTCTAGATAGACATAGTATTAAGGAATATAATATAATGAAATGCATGAACTGCTTTTGTTTCACCTATAATTCCAATTTGGCATCAACGTCTTGGCCATCCAATGCTACGTACGGTTATGAAAGTGATCAAGAATTTTTCTCTTCCTGTTTCCAATAAAAAGTTTGAGTTTTGCCATTCATGTCATGTTAGCAAAAGTCATAAACTCCCTTTCCCTGTTAGCTTTTCTACCTTTGATAAGCCTTTGAGCTTAGTTGTGTCTGACTTGTGGGTTTCCCCAACTATTTAAAGAAATGGGTATCGTTATTACTTTCTTTTCCTTGATGTTTTTTATCATTATATCTTGATATACCCCCTAGCTCGAAAGTCAGATGCGCTACCTGTGTTTATACAGTTTAAAAATCTAATAGAACATCAAACTGAACACAAAATAAAAGTGTTTCAATTTGATAATGGAGGAGAGTGTAAGAAGTTTACAAATTTTCTAAACAAATCAGGTATTGTTCACAGATTTTCATGTCCTCATACTTCCGCTCAAAATGGTCTTGCAGAACGTCGTATTAGACATATCACTGAATCATGTCTTGATTTACTATTTCATGCTTCAATGCCTAAGTCGTACTGGTCAGATGCTTTTACCACTGCTTTTTATCTCATTAATCGTATTCCAGCTTCGCAACATGAGTCTAAATCACCTTTAGAGCTTTTACACAACAAGAAACCAGATTTTTCTCTTCTTAAAGTCTATGGTTGTCTATGTTATCCATGTCTAAGACCTTATGTGTCAAACAAACTAGAACCAATATCTCTTCCTTATGTGTTTATTGGATATAGTGGTGCACACAAAGGATATCTATGTCTTTATATGCAAACAAACAGGATCTACATCTCTCGTCACGTCAAGTTTGTAGAAACAGAATTCTCATTTGCTTCCAAGCAACACGTAAGCTCTATTGAACATCAAAATTCTGTACAATCTACTAAACTGCTTACATCACCCACTTTTACAAATCTTCCTTTAGCAGTTGAATCTAATACATCTCATCAAGGTCAAATAGATGATGTTATTCAACAACCTCAAGTGTTAGACCAAAATGTACAGTTTTCATCAGTACCTATACCATATACATCAGTTCAGGGAGCCGACAATCCAGATAATAGATCAGTCACTATCTAGAATATAGTTGTTCAGTCGCAACCACTACCACAGTAACACTCCATGGTGACAAGAGCAAATGATGGCATCAGAAAACCGATTAAGAAGTTGTGCCTAGATGCAACAAAGAATCCTTTGGGGCTACCTGAGTTTATGGCTCCATCTTGTTACACTGAAGCCTCTAAAGATCCTAATTGGCAGCCTCCTATGGATAACGAAATCAATGCTCATATACGTAATGGAACGTGAAGTTTAGTTCCTTATGAGAAATGGATGAACATCATAGGTTCAAAATGGTTTTTTCGAGTAAAACAAAAACCAGATGGCACCATTGATGTACGAAAAGCTAGGCTCGTAGATAAGGGATACAATCAAAGGGAAGGATTTTATTATGAAGAAACTTTCAGTCCTGTCATAAAGCCTAGCACTATTCGTCTTGGTTTGTCCATTGCAGTCACACATGGTTGGAATATGCGTCAGTTAGATGTTCTGAATGCCTTTCTCCATGGGGTCCTAACAGAAGAAGTGTTTATGAAGCAACCATCTGGATATGTTGATCCAGATTACCCAAATCATGTATGTAAGTTGAACAAAGCCATCTATGGGCTCAAGAAGGCACTACGTACATGGTACTCTAAGCTCAGCACACACACCTGACAAGTCTTGGTTTCAAAAGCTTAATTGCAGACACCTCCTTATTCATACGGAAGTCACACAATGAGATCACCTATGTGCTTATTTACGTTGATGATATCATTATCACAGGTTAAAATCAGTCACTTATCAACCAACTTATCACTGACTTGAATTCTGCTTTTGCAGTTAAAGACTTAGGTGAACTAAGTTACTTCTTAGGAGTCGAAGTGATCAAACAAGGCAACTGTGTGCTACTTAGTCAACAAAAGTACATCTATGATCTTCTCAAACGTATGAAATGGAGGGAGAAAAACCAGTAACTACCCCACTTGCAGTAAATTAAAAAATCAGCAGACAAGGAACTACACGATTTGCAGATCCACCTTTATACCGCAGTGTGTGTGGAGCATTGCAATATCTTCATCTTACCCGTCTGGATGTTGCTGTGGCTGTCAATAAAGCGTGTCAATACATGACTGATCCTTTTGAAGAACATTGGGAGATTGTGAAGTGAATTTTATGGTACCTAAAGCATACTGTGAATTATGGCTTATTGTTACGACCATCATCTGACACTCAATTACATGCTTACTCCGACTATGACTGGGCTGGTAGTCTAGATGATAGAAGATCAACTAGTGGGTATGCTATCTACTTTGGAGGAAATCTTGTCTCATGGAGTGCCAGAAAACAGAAGACTGTTTCAAAATCAAGCATGGAGGCTGAATACAGAGGTATTTCTATTGCTACTTCTGAGTTAATGTGGATTCAATCTCTTCTAAAATAACTAGGCATTACAGTTCAATCACCTTCGTTGTGGTGTGATAACCTTGGATCCACATATCTAACTGCCAATGCAGTGTTTCATGATCGTATGAAACATATTGAAATTGACTACCACTTTGTCAGAGAAAGAGTGGCGCAAAAACAGCTGGAAGTCAAGTTTATCTCTACCAAATACCAGTTAGCTGACATCTTTACGAAGGGCTTAGCTAACTCACGATTTTATTACTTACGCAACAAGTTGAACATTCGGAAAACTCATGCTCAACTTGAGATGGGATGTTAAGGATACATCTATCAACGTAATTGTAGCTAATCCTCTCTTGTTACAGTTGCAATATTTTATCTTCCCATGCCTAAATTAGTGCAACTGATTGTGTATATTGTCATAACTGTAATATTTTCATTCATTGTAAATTGACCCTATCTTGGGTATGTAAATCTCTATATAATGCAATGTATATCCACCGTTTTAAGTGTGGAAAATATTCAAAAGAAAATCTCAGAAAGTGTAGAGTTAAACTCCTCAAATGTCTCGTTATCATCTATCTTGAGATGTTCCCATTCAGATAAAAGGGAGAGAAGTCTAGCTTTTTTTTCTTCAGAATCATCTCATTCGAATACAGTCTCAAGAGTATCCCATGCTTCCTTAGAAGTCCCTCAAGCCATTACATGATGTAAAAGATCATGGCTAACTGCATGTATGATGGCGTTAAAACCAACAGAATTATGCATTGTACGAATCCTTTCCTCATGAGTGTAATCCGATACGCGTTTAAACTCTGTTTCCGAATAATCCATCAGTTGTTGATATCCGTCTTCGATTAATAACAAAAATATTAAAATCTCTGGATTTAAGAAAGGCTTTCACAGCAGATTTCCATAACGGATAATTAGTCCTATCAAATCTTGGCGTTACGTTAATTGAATCGCTCATAAGATTCATTTTCTTATAGGATGGATCGCACCAAACACAGATTGTTAGATCTTTTCGTGTTTTCCTGCTTTGATACCAATTAAAAAGGATAGGGTACCCAAATATACCTCAATCTAAAACTTTTCCTTCCTATAAGTCCTTTCATAGAAAGTGATTGTCTATGGCCTGAGTCGAGACAACGCAACTAATCGGTTCACACTTCGTGTGATCTTTTATGGATACAAGATCAAGAAAATACAACAACGAAGTATGTCTACTTGATACAAAGGTTTAGACTTAACCAAACTCAATAGGATTCATGTATCAAGTAAATAAAAATTAACGTTTGTGCAATTTACTTTAATTATAATAAAATAATTATAATGCGAAAATATATAGTAAATGACACAGCAAGATTAGGTTAACGAGGAAACCGCAAATGCAGAAAAACCACGGGACCTAGTCCAGAATTGAATACTCTCGGGATTAAGCCACTATACAAAATAAACCAACTTCGTATAGTTGAGACCAAGCAACTAAATATATAGCTCACCTAGTTCCGCATGTATTCCCCATGCATCAAACCTGTAAACAAGTCACGTACTTGGACCAATTCCTTTGGTTCGTATTCCAAACAGTAAAGGAACAACAAATCTGTTTGGTATCAACTCTCTTCAACCAAGTGATATGAGTTGAACAAAGGCTCTTCTGTTTATCTTAACATAAACTCCTTTGCCAGGTTCCAATATCTATCTTATGTTCAATCACCAAAAGAAAATCGTTAAGATTAAGCCAACAACACTCTTAATCCAAAGAACTGTGTTGATGCCGATCTTCTCAATTAATCAATCAAATCTACCATAAGGATAAACCGTTTATTAATTGGATCATATTTTACCAAAACAAGTATTGTGCACACCAAAGATTATAAAACCAAGTCTGAAATCTTCTATCTCTTCTTTGTCTTCAAATCTTCTTAGATCTTCAATAAACACCTGCACACAACTACTTGAATCTCTTGTGATCAATCAAACACAGAACGAAGTCTGTTAATAATGGATTATCGCAAGATCGTCTTTAGATCTAACAACAGTCTAAAGATCCCCGTCAAAACCTTGAACTAGTTTGAGTGAATCTTATATTAGAAGAGAAGATTCTCAAGCATAAACAAACTAGGTGCAATCAAAGTTCAACCACCGTTAGTCAATCAAATCAATACGAAAACTAAAGATAAACCGCAATTATCTATTTTCCCACCAACGGTACGCACTAGATCTTCTCAATCCCAAAGAAGACTTTAAACTGAGCGGTCGTAAGATATTTCTCCTAATTAGGTTACTCTCCTCTCCGAATAGGTGGCTTCACTAGTAAAAGTATAACAGAGGAAGTTTACTGTCACGAAGGATTAGTTTACTAGAAATGCAAACTCAAAGTATTTATAGACAAGGAAATTTGGACACCAAGGAATTTTCAAAACCGAAAATATTCTCAAGATATTTCCATATTAACTCAGATTCAGTTTTCATAATTCATGTGAATGCACTGTACAAATTTATGATCGAAATCTCCTTGGAAAATCTTTAACTAACAAATGCACATTACTAATTATTATTTTCCATATATAATTAAAAACCTTAATTATAAGATTCTTAACTTATTTAAATTCGATCTTGGGATTTACTTCCTTCTTAGCTATTAAGGAATATCTTTGAACAATAAAAGAATACACATTATTGCGTGTGTTCAAAGTGTCTCGACATCTTTCTCTTGCAAGTCCTTTTTCATACTTACTTACTTGAAACCGATTTACCACACTTCTAAAAAAGTTTAGAATTGGTTCATCTGACTTTCAAGAACTATGTGATTGATCAAGTAACACTCAATCACAAACCATGGGTGTAACGGTTCTACCAAAACAAGTTTCGGTTCTACCTTCATGTGAGTACTGTGCATAGTCACACTATCTTACCGAAATTAGGCTGACTAGGTACTAGGATCGGTTCCCCATATATATTTAGTATCTAACTTGTATGCGCTTCACATGTCCATAGGATCGGTTCCCCCTTTCCTAAAAACGTGTTGCACATGTTCATAGGATCGGTTCCCCTTTCTTCTATAAACCTTGTTGCACCTCATACAAGGATCGGTTCCCCTTGTGATGTACTACACCTCTTACTAGGATCGGTTCCCCTCTTCCAAATTTGGTCTGACACACATAAACCCGAGCATACCCCAGGTGATTACTTAAGATCGGCTCACTAATAAAAGTCATACCAATAAATAAGTCATGCCTCATGTGAATAGTTTTACCAAGAACACAAAAAAGTCATGAGCGGTTATACTAATCATACATATTGGTCGTTCATAAGATTTGTAATGAAGAACAGGCACAATAACGCATGGCGATTTCCTTTTCGGTTCACAATACATATCATGAACTTACTTCCTTAAAACACATGTAAAAAATTGTTTCCTAGGATGAAATCCTCACCTCATACCCATACATAATCACAATAGCATTCATACGATTATGTCGATGTCTCATATACAAAGTTTAATGGTTAAGCAAGAAACTTCATATTGTATTCCTTAATACTATGTCTATCTAGAGTGTTCATGCTTCGCAATTTTATGTTTTCAATATGCACGACTTGAAATATATGTTAGGGAATGAAACTGTTCAAGTCAAATATCACTAACCTCAAGTGGAAGGATGATGTTGTGGTTGTAGCTCCGTACTTCTTCAATTCTTCAAGTCTTCGCAATACTTGTAATGTCTCATCCTAATACTTTCAATCTAACCTATACGAAGTTGACTCTAGTACATTTAAATCAAGCGACTTTTAAATGAGTTTTGGTTCACTAAAATATGACACCCAAACTTGACAGACCAACGCTTGGTGGGTTCAACCGAGCTATGCTCTAACAATATCAAACTAGGGACTAACGAAGAATCGTGCATCACACACCTGCATGGCCAATAGGAGGCATCCGAGACATCTAATTTTCATATAACAGATTTAAAAACAATCAGCACAAGAGTCTCTAAATATCGGGACAATCAAAACCATTCAACTCCCCAAACCCACAACATAACATGTTATTACTTGGGATTAGGTGACTAGAGATCAGTCTTCAAAATCGTGAAGGGAACTTATATGTGACTCGAGAAATCTTGCACCTCTCTCCGGTCTCGTCAAATTATCCTCCATCAGCATCTTCTCTGTACTCAGCAATTGCAACTATGTCCCGGATCCTGACTGAAGATAAGATGTTTTAGGGTTTTATACGCGTGTAACATGACTATATCAAGTAGAAGAAGTATTCAAATTATCCCTCGACAATAAACGCATGCAGGAGACAAATTAGGGTTCACAATCGGTTTGAGGAGGAGTCTATATAGTTTCCACTCTATGCATACGCGACTCATACTTTAGTCACATAACTCGACGAACTAAGACAAATGGGTAGAGAATTCGACAACACGCCCCTGATGAAAAATATCCTTCTATGTCTCTCATACCACGTGTTAAAAGGGAATGATGTTTCGAAATATGGTCCAAGAGATGTCATCAAAATACTTGAAAGAATATATAGCTGTTGTAAAACTATATATTTCCGAGTTCAACTTCACGTGGACTTATCACCTAAAAACAATCTCTAAACTTAATTTCTCTATAATATATGAAAGGCATGTATTTTCTATTCGATAGTTGGGGTCAACCACTGAAATCAGACATCAAACGAAGTTTCTACAACCTCTGTAGTGAATATCGCGCAAGGAAGGACTTCCTATTACGAATCTTACTTAGGGTTTTCAGCTACTCGCATATGCAATAGAGCCATCTAGGGTTTGCACAAATTAAGAACTGATGAGGGTCTTCTTCCTTTACCAGATGCATACGGAAAAAGTCCAGAAAAGGAAAATATCAACCCTAAAGAACAAGGACCCTAAAGAAAATCTCTTGTTATGTTCAGCTGCTTCACTTTGGGCTCTGCATCTCGATCCGCCTGCGTAGCATGTTCCATCTCTTCATTTACCATGCTTCATTTCAGATTAAGAAACTCTCTAAACTACGAGAACCTGAACTCAACTCACCCCGACGGATCCTGACAGAATTGAGCCACTCGCAACCACCTCATATTGAAAGCAAAGATTCTCACGGGTTGTTACCAAGTTTTTCAGGTTTACAAGATCATCAAAAGTAAGACCGTTAAGATTTATCATTCTCACGATATAATATGTTGCCCGCCTTATCCGTATTTTACTAAGGTCGAACTCATTCTCATCATAAAGAGTACTCTACAAACAAAGAGAATATCAGATAAGGATGAAAAGTTCAAACTACATAAGTTAAAATTAAGGGAGAAACAACACAGGACTATGGTTTGATTTACCTGGAGACCAATATTTTCCCCTAAAACCTTGTCCTCATACAGTCCCTTCAAGCTTTGTCACATCCAATCCCTTCAAGCCTTGTCCTCTCCTAATCTCTTCAAGCCTTGTTTTATCCTAATCCCTTAAATCATACCCTCATGCCTAGAGTCATATACTTATCAAGAAATCCATCTCACATCTCAATAGATACTCGTGAATTTGTTTGGGTTAACACTTTAACAATGGATCAAGGAAAGTACGTTTTCTTCACGACAAAGGGTATAAACATAAAATCAAACGATGGTCATGTCTCTGACCAAGGGAGCCAAAAATCACGACCTATACTAATCTAAGGAGGGTTAATAATGTCATAAAACTCCAAGAGATCGTTTCCTAAGAGTATCAATACATCAAGAGTTCAAACGCAACAAGGACTCCTTTCGAAAACAGGCATCGACATATTCCATCACAAAGACTTGAAAACTGATGACAATCCATAAGGAATTTCGGGGTTCTTTCTGAAGAAAATATTCATATATATCTTCCCAACAACATACCAAAAGGGAGCGTCAAACGGGCGAACTAGATAGGATATGTAGTCCCAATACTGAAGTAAGTGCAATCTGGAAAACTCCTGAAATTTTTATACGAGATTTCTGAAGTCAAAAGTGTACACGGATTTTATTTACCAAATGAACTCGGAATCAAGTGATTATTTTTGCATTATAAATATTATCCTCTTACCTTTCAAAGTTGGGGTCGGTGACTCAAATCTAAGTCTCGATGAAGATTTTACATCCATTCTCCTTAAGTGTCTCAAATCTGAAGTTTTATGACAAACACCTAAACGAAGAGAATCCACTTCTATTTATTCAATGGTCGAAGTCAGAGATGATTAAGGAGAGATAAAGCTCAATACCTATCAAGGATACCTCAATGAATAACGAAAGACGGGTATCTACATCAGCAAACTCAAGATCATCAGTACTTCTGCTAGCTTTTATATCATCAGTTTGAAGATTAATATCGATCGTTTTCAAAGACGATTAGAGCTATCACCTAAGGAAACAAAGATGTTTTCATTCAACAATATTCATTCCATGATTAAAACTCAGAGATCAAGAATTGATTTCAATCATCAAGTATAATCAAAGGGTTCCCACCAATGCTAATTCACACAGAAAGATGAATTCTTCTCAAATAAGGAATTCGAATATAAGCGATACTCTTGGAAAAAGGGTAGATAGGCTTCCATGCGCAAGACCAGACATGCGCCTCTCTCTCTCCGTCAAGACGTGACCATGCCTAAGGAATCTCACGAAGTCTTTCATGTGAGAAATACCCTTATTTCACAATTCTGAGTATTTTCAAAGAATAGCCCTAACTTCAAGAATTATCTCCTAAGCCAGTGGGACATCATTTATTCTCTCCTAAGCCAGTGGGACATCACTTATTTCACAATTCTTACCATGCCGTAAACAAGCCCTTATTTCACAATTCTGAGCATGCCGTGAACAAGCCCTTTATAAGAGTAAGAACTCTCTCCTAATTCAGTGGGACATCACTTATTCTCTCGGTATTTTTTTCAGAGGGATCAAAGTCGAAGGAAAATAGGGTTTTGACGAAAAATAGCCCTAACTTCAAGAATTTTACGGAAAAGGGATTTATTCTAAAAGAGAAAGGACCGAGCCTCTTACCATTCTCTTGGACGGTTCTATACACCTATATTAATCCATTTCATCTCATTAATCTTCAACAAAAATGAGTTTATAAGGGATTTTGACCAAAATACCCTTATTTCACAATTCTGAGTATTTTCAAAGAAAAAAGCCCTAATACAGCCAAAGACCGACCAGGTTATCATCTACTCATTCCAAAGTACTCATACACGTGAATATTGATTTCTATAAGTGTTCTAAGAAGAACGGGATTGACAGAATCAGAAAAGCAGGATTTCAGAGAAAAAAAGGAAATTTAGCTCAAACAGGGAAGTTTGAGTTCATAATTTTCAAAACCAAGACCATACATGAGCCTCTATCCCTCTCTCAAGATGTGACCATGCCTAACGAATCCCACAAAGTCTTTCATGTCAGAAAAAATCAGGCTCATATTGGTTTTTGATGAAAGTACCATTGGTTTCAAAGATATGCATTTTCTCTCGGAAAAGGGGTGTCTGATTAGTATGAGGGATTGAACGAGCTATTGTCATACAAGGTGATAACCCTTCAAGACATATGTATGCCTACCAAGCCTCTTCAAGCATCTATAGAGTGTCTGAAGGAGTCAAATGCGGGCAAAAAGAGAAATTAGGGTTTAGGCGCAGTACATACCTGAATTCAGAATTTACATGGGATATGGACTCTGTAACTACAAAAGTAGGTGCCAATTTATTCTCATAGGATTTTTCCAACCTCACGGACATCCAGGTTGCCGCTAAAATCCCTCTCTTCCCCAAAAACCCACTTCCACAAACTCGGAAGCTCAAGGATGCACAAAGAGATGAAATTAGGATTTTGTCCAAGTAAACCCTAATTTGCAAATCCTATTCAATCAAAATGGAAATTTAATCTCTACAAGATTCTATTGACATTCTGACAACACTTCCCAATGTGAATGTAGGATCAGAATATTGTCACAACAATATTCTTGCGAAATAAACAACAGTTCTGCGAGACATGTTTACGATACATCAATGATATTCTACGAAACATCTTATAGTGATGTAAGGAATGACATATCGGATGAAAACGACAGAAACATGAGAAAAGTGTGACATTTCTGCGATGAATCGATAAAATCTGTGAAAGATTAAGGCGGTGCTAACTGTGATTTATCGCAAGAACCCAGATCCGAAATTAAAGGGAATCTTAGCTGTAAATGAGCTGTAATCCACTATGTAAAGGCCTATATAAAGGAAATGAATAGTTCCAGAGAAGAGAGGAATTTTTGAGTGCTAAGAAAGTTTTTAGGAGAGAGAAAATCTTATTAAGTGAATTGTATTCTTGATTACTGTAATTCTTTTAAGGTCACATTAATAAAAAAGGTCCTTAATCTTCAAATTATGTCATAAATATTGATAAATTCTTGAATAGGGTGTAGTGTGGGAATTCCTGCAACTATATTTTGGCGCCCAGAAACATGGAGAATCAATTTGAGAAATTTCAAATTGCAACTTGAAGATTTGAAGAAATTATTAGAATTGAAGAAATGGCTAGAAGGAGAAGAAATACATCAGAACCACCAACAACAGTGAGAAGAAGTAAAAGAATTGCAGGTGAAGGAACAGGTAAATTGGAAGGATCTTTAAGGATCAGATCAGGAAGAATTAGAATGAGAAATGGAGCAGAAAATTCAATTCAACCACCGAATCAACAAACACAAGCACAAGATAGAAATGTGGATTATGATAGAGCAAGTGTGCATACTTGGAGGTCGGATTCGATAGAAGAGGAAAGAAATCAAGAAGTGGATGGAGAAGTAATTCATGAAGGACATGAGATAGTAGATGATTTGAGACAAAGGATACAAGAAGAAAGAAGATTAGAGGCAGGAGAACGTGCAAATCTTACAAGGCAAAATCATGAACTAAGAATGGAAAATTTGAGGTTGCAAAACAGAAGATCAAGAAGCAGCATGAGATCAAGTTCAAGATCATATAGAGAAGAAACAAGACAAAATCATCATATACAAAATATTGGCGATAATTTGATAAATGATCGTTATATTCCGCGCGGTGAAACTTTGGACATTAGACATAATTAAGATGAGGGAGAAAATCAAGAAGAGAGAAGGAGAATGTTACGTGATGAAGAGATTCAAAGAAATCGCAGGATAATTGAAGATGATATTGAGAGGCATTATATTGAGCAAGTACATTTAGCGGGAGAAAGAGAGAGATTGTGAGCCGAAGTAGAAGAACAAGAAATTCAAGCAGCATTGCGTCAGAATAATCATGATAATCGAGAAAGACGACGTGTACAAAATCGTAATAATGATAATCTAAATGAGGAATATGAGATAATTCACAGAGACATAGAAAGGCAACGAAGAGAAATGATAAGGGATAAGGAAATTCGCAGAGAAGAAAATGAAAGAAAAATTAATTTGCAAATTCAAGAAGAATAAAATCGCAAAAGAGGGCAAAATCAATATGTTGAAGAAGAAGCACGAAATATCGCAAGACAAGAAAGGCATGAACGCAGACGAAGAGAAGCTGCGTTGAAAAGGCAAATGGAGCAAAATTATGATAGGAATGAGCAAATCTTGCGAGAACTAGCAGAAATGAGAGGAATGATAAATAACATAAGAGAACGAGGAAGAAGACAACTTGATGAGGCAATCGAAGAAGCTGCGAAAACTCCATTTACTCAAGAGGTACAATTAGGAGGGATACCTCCAAAATGAAATTTTCCGGTGTTGACCAGTATTTTTGATGGGACTACATGTGCTGTCCAACATATCAAAGCCTATATTCGATGTATGCTACAATGGGAGAACCATGATGTCGTCTTGTGAAAATATTTTGCATCAAGTTTAACTGGCGAAGCACTGAAGTGGTTTGAAAGTCTCCCCAAGAATACAATAACTTCGTTCATGCACTTGCAAACTACTTTCTTAGGAGTATACATAAGCAATAACTCTACACGACCTGGAATTGAAGATGTGTTTGGATTGAAGCAGAGAGTTGGCGAGAGTTTAAAACACTTAACAATAAGATGGAGGAAAATGTGCAGTGAAATGGCAGGGAGAGTAGATGAAATATATCTCATTTTGTCCTTCATAAATGCTATGTTTGCGACAAATCTATTATACATCCAGGTATTCAGAGTTAAAAACACAATCACTATGACAGAACTGCGAGAATTGCAAGAAGAATATATTGCTTTGGAGGAAAAACAAAATGAGATGGAGTCATATCCAATTATCGCAGGCACAAGTTCAGCCGCAGCAAATGGAAGTTTATAACCAAAGATGATTAATACAGTGGCAAGTACCTCCCAAAATCAGCGAGAGAAAATGGAGATTGATAATAAACGTAAGGTAGTAGCAATGGGGAGTATAGATCAGGAGGAATTGTAAAAGGAGAGAAATTTTTATAATCGCAATAACAATAATAAAGTCCCAAGGTTTGATCAACCGCAATATACTTATGGTGGACAAAGGAAGAATTATTCAAGAGAGCAAAGAGGTCAGAGGATTATATGGGAAGACATCAAATTGCCACCTCTAAATACCAGTATAGACAAGATTTGGGAAGCGATTATTTTGATGGAGAATATACCTTCACCATGGAACACGGGGAGAGAACCACATCCTAACAACCAAAGTCAAGAATTCTGCCCTTATCATCATTTTCATGGCCATTCTGTGAGTAATTGTAGAAATGTAAAAAGAATTATTCTGCGAATGATTGAATAGGGGAAGTTAAATCATTTTCTAGCGAGATATCCACAACCTCAGAGCAATTGCCGCCAAAGACAGAAATTCGCAGAGTCAATGTTGCGAAAGAAGCAGAAACATTTGTCATTGAAGTAGGAGCTACATCAAAAAATCTATTTTGCAATTCAATTGTACATTCGCAGAAAACAATAGATGATTTCCATGACAATGTGCTAAGTAGAGTATTTGCAAGGGATATAGAGGGAAGAGAGGTGATGAATATTGCGAAGATTTCTCCGTTAGAAGAATGGCAAAAACAAGTTATTTCTTTTACTACACAAGAGATACCAGAGCTAGGGAAGATGCATGACAACCCATTGGTGGTGAACTTAGAGATAAATCCAAAGTACAGAGAAGAAGAAGAAGATGATGGTGACTCAGCAAGTGATTCTTGGGCAATAGATAAGGTTTTAATTGACACTTGAAGCTCGGTAGATATCTTATTCTATCATACTTATCGAACAATGGGTGGAAGAGATGATGATTTAATCCCCTCAACTTACAATATCTATGGTTTTAATGGTACTGCAAATAAGCCAAAAGGATAAATTACTATGGAAATTCCATTGAACAAGATATCTTCAAAAATTAAGTTATGTGTAGTGGATATAGAATATCCTTATAATGCCTTAATTGGAAGACCATGACCCATGGGATCTTGGGAATAGCATCCACATATCATCAATGCATAAAGTTTCCACATCCTCATGGTATTGGGATAATTAAAGGTGATTGGTTTGAAGGAAAAAAGTGTTATGAATTTGACATTAATACTTGCGAAGAAAGAAACGCCAGAAGTCGTAATTGGCAACATAACAGGAAGCAAACTCAGAGAGCAGAGAAATTGATGGTGGACAGTATAGAGTTGCGGGGAAAGGATACATTACAAGAATAGTTTGTGCCAAAAGAACTAATGGTTATTAATCGCGCAAAGATGGGAAAAATTTTAAATCTTCATTCTTCGCAGGAAAATAAACAAGTGCAAGGTGCTAGGAAAAAGTTGAAATCTTCATTTCACGCAAGAAAATAAAAAGCAACAAGATATTGCGAATAATCATTCATTACAGAAGAAAAGAAGTGCAACAATATCATGTTACGAACAATCGAAAAACAAGAACAGCAAGAAGTGTACAGACAGAATATTAAAAGAAAAACTTTGCTCAAAAATAAGAAATTTTTTTTTTTAAAAGAAAAAGATGATGATTTCGAATCATATAAGAATTTTTAATGCAAATGCATAAGACGGGCGAAAATCGCCTAAAAACATATAAGAATGGGACGAACTTTTATGGCGTACACCTTAGTTCGCGGATTCTATTCCGTAAGAGGTAATATCCTTAAAGTGCTTCATAAGGGGGGTATCTCTTTGCATGGCTATGGGAAAGGCTATACTGCTGCTGGAACCTAGTCATGGAGATTTGGGATTGTAGAAAATCCATCCGGGAGAGATAACTTGGATTCCCAACTATATAAGGTTATACCCTGGTTGGTCGCCCGAGAGTTTCTCCTAAGGAATGCAAAGTATGATCAAGGCGCCGAGTTACACGGTTGAGCTATGGGTGCCCGGGACAGATGAACCTACCCTGGCCATCCATGGCAAGTCTTGGCTTACGATGTGTTCGGCCCGAAGAAAACCCCACTAGGGTGTAGTCTTGTAACTATAAGCCATATAGGAATAAAGGATAAGAGGCTACGAAAACAACTGGTTGTTTCTAGAACCGGATGGGAGGAGCTAGTCTTGTATGGAAGAAGTACGTCTCCTTGAAGGGGCAACTAGGGGGAGAGATAAGGGCGATACCCTCCATTAGGGAGCTGTGTATCAAAAAAGACGGCAATGTCATAGGACTTTATATTCGCAAGAATATTTAGGCCCGTCATATTGTCGCGTGACACAGACAGCAATGTCATGGGACTTTATATTCGCAAGAATATTTAGGCCCATCATATTGCCGCATGACAGGCCAAAAATCCTAAAGAGAAATGTTAAGATGAGATCAATGGGTTTTTGCGATAAGAACAAAAGATGAGATAAATGAAATCAATGATAAGAGGATATAAATCGCAAAGAATCCAATGTCATAAGTCTTAAAAATCAAAGAGAGATTAATCTCACAAGATGGCTTAGACTTATCATATTGTCGCAGAGATCAAAATAAATGATAATGCAAGATCAATGGATTATTACATGTGAAAGTAAGAATGTCCTGCGATCTTGTCGCAAAAAAAGTGGCATAATAAGACCTTTAACTAGGAAGGCGAAATAAGACCACAAGAGAGGTTATATTTGCGAAGCATATAACAGATTTTTTGCAGCATTATTTGCGATAATTCATTTATCATATTGCAGATTAATAACAAGAGGCAAGTATGGGAATGATGCATAGAATGGTAAATATTGTTATTCATCATTATATGATAAATTCATATAGATAATTAAATTCATACAGATAATTGGAGATTAATGATTATATTAACCATCTTGCAAAAAGAATTGTTTCTTGAATTTTTAATGACAAAAAGATATAAGCAAAAAAGAATTTATATATTGAAAGACATCAGGAGCTGCAGATAATTCGTAGAATATTACAATTTGTCGCAGAAAATTATCGCAAGAGAGAAAGAGAGAAATACAGGAGAAGATCAAAAAGAAAAAAAAAACAAAATTATTGAGATTTATCTCCATCATTATTTTCATCTTTGTATTCACCATCTTCATCATTAGTTCCTTCCTCATCTTCGCTTTCACTTTCATCTGCATCAGCCTCACCGCCGAAATAACTGGTACTTGAGAACTGGCTGGGATATTATCCATAAGACAAGGATATAGACTAAGAGGAAGATCATTATCTTTGCAAACTTTCTCAATAGCATTATTGCGAACGGTGAGAAGAGTACTACGCAAATTTGAGTTGGATATCTTTATTTTCTCTTGCAGTCTAGATATTTTTTCATTACGGGAAACAAGATTTTTCGCAAGACCACTTTTTTCTTCTTCAAGTTCTGTTATCCTTTTGGAATATTTTTCTTCAGATTCTGCGATGATACAACAACAAATAAGAAATTTGTTAGAAATATAAAGATATTAGAGGAGCAATAAATAACCTTCTCTTTCATGGATCATTTCTTGTATCAAGGTTGCTTGCTCGGTATGAAGACTGACATCTATCGCTAAATTTTTCCTAGCATTATCGAGAATTGTCGCAGCCCATGCGAATTCATCATCACTTTGAATGAGAAGATGGGAACGGATTTGTTCTTCTCTTTTAAGAAGTTTAATGTTTTCATTCTTAAGTCTATCTCTCTCAAGTTCAGTATCAATAAGGGTATTGCGGAATTTTGATAGAGCTTCAGCGCCTTGAAGAGTAATGCGTTCTTTATCCTTCTCAAGTTCATTTTTCTTGTCTTTTAAGACTTTGATTTTTTCTCTAAACTCATCTCTGCAAGTCTTTAGACTATTGGATGTACTCAAGACAGATCTATAATCCATTCTCATAAGGGAGATATGATATTTAAGCTCATCAATGGACAAAGTATTAATTTTTTCGTCTGAATAGTTATTTAAAGCGTCATTAAGACGCTGAAGAAGAGTGGTTTCATCTATGGGTTCATCAAAAGAATTAAGAATGAGGGCTTCATCAGTAAGATTATAGGCATCTGCAAAATGGTTGCCCAAATAAGATAAAATAGTGAAAAAAAAAAAGGGAAAAGACTTATACAAATAACTTGTTTGCATAATTTCTCCTTGTCAACTAATTTCTGTTGAAGAACTTTAATTTCTACTTCAAGTGATTTGTTTTTATTAAGAAGCTCAGTATTTCCAGCTACTTCCAATTGTTTACATTTTTCGCGAAGAATGGAGATTTCAGCTTCATATTGCTTATTCTTCTCACAAACTTTCGCAGATTCAGATTGTGAATTAGTAAGCCTTTTCTGTGACGATGATAATCTACTTTCTAATTCTGAAGCAACAGAAAAAGAAGCTCTAGCAGTCTGTGACAGAAAAGAGAAAATGAGTAAGATAAGTAAAAGATCTTTGATACTAATGACAAATGTAAAGTTTACTACAAGAAAAATGAAGGAAAGGGGCATACCAACGAAGCTAGCGCATGAAGAAAACCTGGGTTAATAAATCTTGAGACTCCTTTAAGATCTTTATTATTAGTCAAGATTGAAGCGTTGCAGATCTTTGAGAGATAGTCGCAAGTACGAGTAATATTATCCTCTCCAACACCTTGTATGGGGTTTCTAAAAATGTTTGACAATTGATCCATTTGAGTCTCAGGTTGAGAAAGACCCATCGCAGACCTAATTCTTGCGGAAGAAATATGTGTTGAAGTGCCCACAGAAGCATCATTATTAACTCCACCATTCTTTTCAATCTTATTATCTTTATCAGCGATAATAGAAGTCTCTATGAGTGGAGAAGATGAAGAAGGAAGTGGTTGAGTTTTTTGGATTTTCTTTGGAGGACCATCAGCAGTTTGATTTTTATTGCGGCGAGGAGAAGCATCGGAACCTTCATTTGGAGTTATTAATCTTTTTCCTTTATCTTTGGCTATAACCGCCGCGACAAATGGTATTTCCTTGAAAACAATCACACATAAAGATAAGAAACAGGGGCAACAATATATTTTTAAAGGTTATAGAAGATTGTTTCTTACTTCATCTGTGAAGGTTTTCAAAATTTGTAGGAGATTGGGATTCCCAGTATTGGCATAGCTAAGCTTCATTTTTTCAATCTGATAAAGATATTTCAATAATCAGTAAGAATAATACATTTATCCAAATCCGCGAATAATGATAAATTTTGCGAGATATACCTCGAAATTCCTTTCGGAGCCAGTTAAAAACCCAAGGACGATACGCCGCAAGATTCGCAGGATTCGCAGGAAGATCAAGAGTGCCAGAAATATATGGACCTTCAAGGAGGAGAGGAAATCCGCACCACTTATCATCTTTTGAGAAGCGTGGACCTTGGTTTTTACTTGAATGATAGTCTATATCTTACATAAGAAGTTTATCCTTCGCAACCTTTTTATTCTTATTCAAACGAACATCCCAACACGTGCTCTCTTTCTTCATGGGAATCACTTAATAATTCGCAAAGAAATTCTCCACGGTATATTTCGCTGGAATAATTGGGATATCTTTAAAACCAGGATGTTTCGCAGATTCAGGATAGCGAGATCCTTTACCAGCTCCACGAGAGGCATATTCAAGAATGAGACGAATAAAATCTCCACTTAATTGGTAGATTGCTCGTGAAAATTTAGCGTGAGGAATAATTTCATAAAAAAGAGGGAGATCTGGGTTATAAAGAGGGATAGGAAGGCCAGCTTCTAGTTGACCTAGCGAAATAAGGATTTTCCCATTGGAAGAAGGAAATCCTGAAACTAGATCAATGGAGAGATCAGAGTCTGAAGATTGACCAGGGATCTCAGAAAGTGTGAAACCTAAAGTTTGGAGCTTCTGTTGGTGTTTTTGGAAAGTAGGTTGACTTAATTTTTTAGCAGGAGCCATTTTCTAGTATGGGAATGATGATTAAGACGAAGAAGAATAAATAAACAAAATTAAAACAGTAATAGATCCGGAATTTGCGGAAGAAGATGAAGAACAGTAGAATTGCAGAGAAAAAGTAAGAAGAAAGAGTAAAAAGAAGAGGAGAGATTGGCGAAGAAGATATTTATAAGAGAAGAAGATTCTCGAGAACATCAATGCATTCAATGAAGAAAAGAAATGAATGGTCAGAATTCAACGGTTGAAAAAAGATGTGTCAAGGGATAAATGAGAAACACGCGTAGAATATCTAGCGATGGATGCAGAGACGTATCAGAATGAAGGGAATGTGAAAAGACAAGAAGTTGCAGCAAATCAAGAAACTTAAATTCTCATGATCTTTATCTTCTTCGCAGAAAAGATATGAGAAGAGGCAAGATGTAGGATCAGAATATTGTCACAAAAATATTCCTGCGAAATAAACAACAGTTCTGCGAGACATGTTTACGATACATCAATGATATTCTACGAAACATCTCATAGTGATGTAAGGAATGACATATCGGATGAAAACGACAGAAACATGAGAAAAGTGTGACATTTCTGCGATGAATCGATAAAATCTGCGAAAGATTAAGGCGGTGCTAACTGCGACTTCTCGCAAGAACCCAGATCCGAAATTAAAGGGAATCTTAGATGTAAATGAGCTGTCATGAGCTGTAATCCACTATGTAAAGGCCTATATAAAGGAAATGAATAGTTCCAGAGAAGAGAGGAATTTTTGAGTGCTAAGAAAGTTTTTAGGAGAGAGAAAATCTTATTAAGTGAATTGTATTCTTGATTACTGTAATTCTTTTAAGGTCATATTAATAAAAAATGTCCTTAATCTTCAAATTTTGTCATAAATATTGATAAATTCTTGAATAGGGTGTAGTGTGGGAATTCCTGCAACTACAGTGAAAGCCTAAAAGAATTCCAAGTACAGGGTCAATTCCAAGCTCAGAGTTGCACAGAATGAAGAAGTTAGGGTTTTGATCAAAGAAACCCTAATTCACAAGTCTAGTATCTCAAAACGGAAATTTTACTTCATCAAGGCTCAATTGTCATGACAGTAACGTCTCCTAACATAAAATCCCAGAAATCTCTCAAATCTAGAGTTAATTCGAAGTCCAGAATCAGAGCAAGCAAATACTAAGCATCAATTCGGGGACTCCGCAAGTGGATTGCAATTTCTCGCCTGAACGATTCGTAAACATCTATATACTCATCATAGAACAATCAAGGTTCTTCTCTGAGTATGGGACTTAATGTATATGGTGAAATTTGGATAAGGGGCACAAATGTCATTTTAAGACCATAAACAGAATTCAAGTCTCACGGGAGAGATTAATCCCTAGGTCCTCAAGGCACTCATAGCCACGATTTCTAGTATACGTCCCCACGAGACACTGCTGTTCGTGATGCCGTGACTCCTAGCACACATCCCCGCGAGATATTGTTGGTCACGTAGGTTCTGTAGAGCGTAAAACGTCCCCGAAAGACTTATGAACCAGAAAAACTACAATTCCAGCATGTCTTCGCGAGACGCGGTAGATTGTGATGCCATGATTCCTAGTATACATCCTCGACGAGATACTGCTGGTCATGTAGGCTCTATAGATGCGTAAAAACGTCCCTGGCAGACATATGACCCAAAGCGGAGATACGCATACCTCTTGTAAGCACGACTTATCCTATTTGAGACCAATGACTGATTCCTAGTACATCATCGCGAGATACACTGGTCATGTCTACTCTAGGCTCTGGAATTGACTTGCTGAGGTTTTCGAATAATTCCTAGGACATACCCGCGAGATACGCTGGTTATTCTGCCTCAGGGCCCTTTCGACGGACTCCTAGAACATCCTTTGGAGATACACTGGTCATGTTGGCCCCATCATATGGACACATAGTTGATTCCTAGCACATCTTTGCAAGATATGCTGGTCAAAGACAAGGGAGCCAAAGTCTCGCAGAGGCATTAATTTGGCCTACAAAGCCTTTTCTCTCTCCATGATGAGTCTCAGCTGACCACATAGAGATTCTGTAATAATACCCCAATTTTCGGCATTGGTTGGCCGAATGGAATATAAGTAATAGTTTGTCCTTTCCTAACACCGAGGCCTGATGGGTTCATTTGACTGAGTTGTGGGAAAAACTTCTCAGTTAAGCGTGCTCGGCCAGGAGTAGTCATGGGATGGGTAACCTCTCGGGAAGCTGCTGATGGATGACCGCAGTAGTGCCGTTAAAAATCCCACACTGCTGGATAACCGCAGTGGGTAAGTGGGAACAATATCGTTGTTAGTTGGGATACAACTAGGGGTCATTCGCTTATGCTTGGATGGGATAGTATACTGGGTGTTATTCCGGATATTGGTCTCACAAGAGGCAAGGAACGTCTACATTTACCGAGGCCTTATCAGCACAATTGGCTCCAGAGTTGGCAGAAAACTATGTAGTTAAGCGTTCTCGGGTGGGAGTAATCCAGTGATGGGTGACCTTCCGGGAAGTTTCTGCTGGATTACTGCAGCGATGCCCATTGAAAACCCCACACTGCCGGAAAACCACAGTGGATAAGTGGGGACAATATCGGTGGAGAGACAGGACATTACAAATGGTATCAGAGCCGACGACGGGTCACTTGCCGAGGGTGGGAAGGTACACAGGACGGGGTCGGTCCAGGTGCTTCTCATGAGGGGCAGGGAACGTCGGAGATATGTCCTTTGGAATATATTCTGGAGCCGAGGACGACTCCAATTTAAGGCGGTGGTATTGCAATACCCCGATTTTCGGCAGTGGTTCCCCGAATGGAATATAAGTAATGGTGTTTGTCCTTTCCAAATACCGAGGCCTGATGGGTTCATTTGAATGAGTTATGGGAAAAACTTCTCAGTTAAGCATGCTCGGCCAGGAGTAGTCATAGGATGGGTGACCTCTCGGGAAGCTGCTGCTGGATGACCGCAGTAGTGTCGTTAAAAATCCAACACTACTGGATAATTGCAGTGGGTAAGTGGGAACAATATCGGTGTTAGTTGGGATACAACTAGGGACGGTTCGCTTGTGATCATGTGGGATAGTATGCTGGGGTGTTATGCCAGATATTGGTCTCACAAGAGGCAAGGAACGTCTACATTTACCGAGGCCTTTTCATCACAATTGGCTCCATAGTTGGCAGAAAAATTTGTAGTTAAGTGTGCTCGGGTGGGAGTAATCCAGGGATGGGTGACCTTCCGAGAAGTTTTTGCTGGATTACCGCAGCGATTCCCGTTGAAAACCCCACACTGCTGAATAACCGCGGTGGATAAGTGGGGACAGTATCGGTGTAGGGATGGGTCATTACAGATTCAGACCCATTAAGAAAATATTCGTTGAGATTTTGATCCATCTACAAAATCTCGAAGAGATTCAAATCTCTCTTCAAAATCTCAGAGAGATTCAAATCTCTCGGTAAATCTCAGACAAGGATGAATATTCCCCATAGTAGGCACGAACCTCATGTGGGTATTTAGTCTCCTTTTCGGACTCTCCACACGAATTCTAAGGTATCACATGCCTTTTCACGTGACCCATCCTAGTCATTCTTACAAATTGGGGAATATCTCTATACGATTGGCCAATTCGGCTAAAGATAATTTCTCTGTCTCAACACATAATCATAAAGGATGACTCAACTTCACACAAATTGGGGGATAACAATTAGGGTTTTGGTTTGGCGGTCTACGACACGTGTGAGAAATACCCGGCTTAATTATCATTGCAGAAGAGAGTGAAGGCGGTGGAATAATGAGATAAACTCAACCCAGTCTATCTCTAATCCTGAAGAGACGGGAGAATTTCTCCACACGACACGGAAAATAATACTTATCTTCACCGACTTGAGATTAGCTAATTCAGTTATAATAGGTCATTTATTTCTCCAAGCTACGATCATCTTTCTCGTAACCTCTCATAGTAATTCTTCTTCAAAACCTAGAATTCTCCGATCTCTCTCTTCATCTATTTCCCTCCTAAGACCATCCCTAAAATCTCTTCCATGTGACTGAAGCAGCCTTTGAACGACCATTGTGCGTGGTTTAAGAAGAGACTGTTCGTGCTCAACCTTCTGTAACTCACTTTCAGAAACCCTAGAATCCCACTTCTAACCTCTCTCAGATTTTAGGTAACTTCAATTATATATGCCACTGAATCAATCAAATCGATTAATGGATTAGGTATTTAGGATGATTCGATCAAACACGTCTTCAAATAATCAAAAATTAAACCTAAAAACAAGATATAAAATCACAAATCAAAACAAAACTAGCAAAAATAAGCAACATAATCAAAATCATTCCTGCAAAAAGGGAAGAAATTAATATTATCCTCAATATGAATGAATCGAGAGAAATCAGTTGAAATTGAACCATAAAATCAAGTTGAATGAATGAAAAATCATAGCACAATCACCCTGTGGTGGCGGACTTGGTGGATGTATGAGATGTGGTGCTAGAACTGATAGTGGGATTAGTGAAGGCGGTGTAGGAGTGAAGGTGGTGACGATGAAGATGATGGTGATGATGTTTGATTAATTTTCGTTTTTATTGATAAGATAAATGAGGTAGAAGTTTAAGATATAAAAGGTTAAATAAAGAATATTGAGAGATAATAATTTCCTTATATATGGTAGATGGTATAATTAAAGTTGATGAGGATATTTGTGAAGGTAATCAAAGCAGAGGTATTTATTAAATTTTCGCTACCTTATTTTGATTCCGACCACAAAGTTGTTCTGATTGACCACTGCAGAAATTGGGGTATTACAATACCACCACCTTAAATTGAAGCCGTCCTCGGCTCCAAAATATATATACAAGCCCAGATCTCCTCGGCTCCAAAATATATACCCTGACCTTCATGAGAAGCACCTGGACCAACCCCGTTCAGCGTACCTTCTCACCCTCGTCAGGTGACTCGTCGTCGGTTCTGATATCATTTGTAATGACCCATCCCTCAACCGATATTGTACCCACTTAGCCACTGCGGTTATCCGGCAATGTGGGGTTTTTAACGGGCATCGTTGCGGTAATCCGGCAACAACTTCCCGGGAGGTCAGCTATCCCTGGATTTCTCCCGCCCGAGCATGCTTAACTGTAGAGTTTTCTTCCAACTCTGGAGCCAAATGTGCTGAAAAGGCCTCGGTGTTAGGGAATAACAAACCATTACCTATATTGCATTCCATCAGCAAACCACTTCCAAAATCGGGATATTACATAGATATTATTATTTTAACAAATTAGCCATCTTTCATCAACCTATAAAAAATGAATAATATTAAATTATTTTATCAACATTACAAAAATATCATAAATCATTTAATATTTGAGAACTAGTAAATTATCAAGGGCTTAATGCTTTAGCATTAGTGGTTGGTGGAAAAAACATATGAAAAAAATGCATGCGCTAGCTAACTAAACTAACCAAAGCCCAGCAACACAAGTTAGAAACCAACCATGGGTACACAATGGAGTTCGATGTATCGCAGCCAAATAGCAATAAACTTTAGCCATTTTTTTTTTATTTTTAACAATTAGACACCATGAAAATTAGGGTCATTTCACCATGCCGATTTCTTAACATTTCCTTACTTACATTGATCCTTGACATGGATACAAACTCAACCATATTACGTATGTTATTTCCACGGTATTCGTAAGCATAAAACAAAAACAAATACAAAAGAGAAAAATACAATACAACATACGAAACGCAAAATTTTCTTGCATTCTCATAACTTCATGATGTGTTTTTATGAAGCAAAACTCAAACGAGTTGTGAATAAGGAAGGCAAAAAAATGAATTCAGCGCACATTACGAACAAACAACATAGAGGTTGAGATTTTAATCCGCACGAACAAACACAAAACTGATTATTCATATAGCAAAATTAAAACTAATGAAAGAATATCAATTTTTCGCCGGTGAGGGTAACGATTCATTATACTTTCTTTTTTAAAAAAAAAAAATCGTTGTTGGATATTAGGCGATAATCCAAGAACCAAACATAGGCATATCAATCGCTAGGCACTGAGGAAATTGGAAAGATTTCTTTTCTTTACTAAGTTACATTGTTCAGTTTATTTTTCTATTTTAGGAGAAGAAAAATAAAGATCACTAAAATATAGGGCTGAAATATGTTTACACTATCTTTGTTACATTTTTTCACTTTAGTTTTTGATCAAGTCTTACTCCATCATAATTTATGACTAACATTCATGGGTAATGTTCATCCTAAAGGTTAAAACGTTCATTGTGAACATTTTCACCATCACACTATATCTTACTGAGATAATTTTGGGAAAATAGCTAATATGCCCCAAAATGGACTGTAATCTTGGGGATATGCCCCAAGATTCCAGTTTTCAGGGATATACCCCAAACTAACAGTTTCTGTCAAAGAAAGTTAAAAAGTCAATTTCTCGTAAATTGACCGGTCAATATCTCCGAATAGGAGATCTCGCCTGATACGAAAATGACAGATATAACCTTATGCAGTTGAGTAGATCTCTCGGTGCCACGTGTTTTCATCAGATTGGAGATTTAATGTCGAAGATTATTAACGACTAATGATTAACCAAACCAAATCTAGGGTTTTTATGTCTCACGGGTTTGGTTTCTTCTCTTAGGCCTATTCCTATGGGTATGGCAAAAAAATGGTGTTTGGCATGCCAGGTGGCATGCCAAACCATTTGCGCCACTATGGTAGACATGCCAAATTTGATTAAAAACATATATTTAATTGTGTTGGGTGGGACCCTAATAAATAAAAAATATATTTGTATTTGTGTGGTGGGGTATTTATAAAAGTTTTAGTGATATAATATATTTAGTGGGACCCTTTAAATATAAAATTGTATTAGAATAATAAAAAAGTAGGAGAGAAGGAGAATTTATATACATAAAAAATTACTCGGAGATAAAGACTTTATCGCTCAGCAAAGCGACAGAGACTCTATCGCTCGCTAAAGACTCTGTCGCGTATGCCAATATGCCAGAAATAACATATTGGCATATGAGTTTGGCAGTTTGGCATACCCATAGTGGGTGCACATATGCCAAATACATGAATTTGGCATACCCATAGGATGTGAGAGTTATCAGAAAAAATCAATTCTCTCTCTTCTCTGCAAATCGGGCGGAAAATGAGTTAACTCAGTTTTTCAAATCTCATCCTTGTCTATCTCTTGCGATGAATCATTACTAAGGAATCACGATCAGGATTAAAATTCTTTTTTTTCATCTCATGTTTCTTAACTAATTTTTTCAATATTTTGATTTAACTTGCTCTCTTTGTTTAAAACTTGATTTCATTTTGTTTTTAAAATGTTTTAACTGATTTCAAATTCGCCCCTTGTGTTTACAGATTGTTTATCCAAAATGGCGTTGGCCTGGTATCATATGGTGATTAGTGCGTTTGCTGTTGTTGTTCTAGTGCTTGTTGAAGCCATTGTCTCTTTGGTAATCCTCAGTTTTGGAAGAGTTTTAATTGGTAAAGCGATGTTCATCTTCGATTCAACTAAGAAACGAGCCAGTTACACGAATCGCTGGTATGGTAAGAGGAAATCCCGTTACAGATTTGAATTTCGATTAGCCCTCCTCCTTTTCTGGTCAACTACAGCTCATACTGTTTCAACTACATCCAAAAATATCTCATTACCTAATTCTCAGGAATATCATATCTTAGCTAATTACAGTAACCCAAATTCTAAACAATACTATATAAACCCTAAACCATATAACTTCAACCATCCCACCCTATCCTTCCTTTTAATTTCAAAAATGGCTGCAAGTAGCTCTAAAGGCGTTATTGAACCAAGTTCAAATACCGAAGTTTCTGATCTTGCTATGAAGTTTCGGCAAGAAACTTTGGCTCTGAAAACTGCTGATGACACTATAATACTACATCAAGAAGAATCTGGCTCAGAGGAAGGTGAAGGAGGCGAATGGGATTACTGTTTAATAGGAAAGATCATCCATGAAGAGAGAATGGGTTATGGTGCTGTGGAAAGGAATATTCAGTTCACTTGGAATTTTATTCCACCTGAAGAGATTAAGATAATTGAGGTGGATACAAATGTGATGATTTTCAAGCTGCAAAACAAGGAAACAATGGATAAAATAATTGATGAAGGACCATGGAATATTGATGTGTTTCTCTGTATTCTTTTTGATTATTTTCAAGGGTTGATTTACCAAAATCTGGATTGGACAAAACAAATGTACTGGATCCAATTGAAATCTCTCCAGCTTGAGCATATGAATGTTATATCAGTGGAAGAGATGGGAAAGCTGCTAGGAGAAGTTCTTGCTATTGAGCCAGCTAATACAATACCAATAGCGGGGATTCCGGTTAAAGTCTGTGTGAAAATTGAACTCAATACTCCTTTAAGAAGAGGATTTCTAGCTATCACTGCTGCGGGAACAACAAAGTGGGTAAAATTTTACTATGAAAAGCAACCCCATAAGTTATGCAAAGACTGTTTTATCATAAACCATTGCAAAAAGGTTTGCCCAGATGCAGCAGAATATGTCAAAGTTGTTCATACTAAGCCACTACCATTTGGTGGAATAGGGAAAATAAAGAAAAATCATCCAACAAGGGGTAACACTTTCATCACTCTGAAACCCATGACTAGGAAAATTATCAAGACTGCTCCTTTTGTCCCTCCTCATGATGGTGTTCAGGTGAAGTTTCAAGATGATACAGGGGTTAATGATACTCAAGCTAGATTGGTTAAAAGGCAAAGATTCATTGAAGGGGAAAAAGGAACCACTGAGCAAGATTCCAATGAAAACGTTGTAACAAATAATGAGGACATACCAGAGAGACAAACAACAACCAGAATCCCATGCAAGGATAAGCAATCTGGTGGCACTACAGGGGTGAATGAGGTAACCAAAGACATTTATCTCTCCTTTTCACAAATCTTCTTTACTCCTGTTTTACATTTCAGTAAGAAAAATTTGCTTTCAGTCTTACATAATCATACCTGCAATATGAAAATCTTGTCTTGGAATATGTGTGGTTTTGGAAATAGAGATACTAGGAGACATCTCAAGGAATTAATAAGATAAAATAATACTGACATTATTTTCTTAATAAAAACTAAAAATACTAGTAAGAAAATGAAACAATACACTTATAGTCTCATGTACCCCAACATATACTTACATGATCCAATAGGTGCTTCAGGTGGTCTATGTCTTCTTTGGAAGTATGGTTTAAATCTAGAAATTTTCGAAACCAAACTTAACATTATTCAGTGTCTTGTAGAGATAGATGCTAGATCCAAGCAATCACTAGTTTCTTTCATCTATGGTGCCCTTGACCATGATGTAAGAGAAGAACAATGGGAATACATGAACAATATCTCTACTCAAATGAACTTACCTTGGATTGTTGCAGGTGATTTAAATCTTGTCTTGGAATGTGTGTGGCTTTGGAAATAGAGATACTAGGAGACATCTCAAGGAATTAATAAGATCAAATAATCCTGAGATTATTTTCTTAATAGAAACTAAAAATACTAGTAAGAAAATGAAACAATACACTTATAGTCTCATGTACCCCAACATATACTTACATGATCCAATAGGTGCTTCAGGTGGTTTATGTCTTCTTTGGAAGGATGGTTTAAATCTAGAAATTTTCGAAACCAAACTTAACATCATTTAGTGTCTTGTAGAGATATATGCTAGATCCAAGCAATCACTAGTTTCTTTCATCTATGGTGCCCTTGACCATGATGTAAGAATAGAACAATGGGAATACATGAACAATATCTCTACTCAAATGAACTTACCTTGGATTGTTGCAGGTGATTTAAATTTTGTTCTTTCTCAAGATGAAAAAGATGGTGGAAACCCTGTCCATCAATCTGTCATAGATGAAAATACTGATCTCTTAAGAAATAATGATATCCATAGCATAAATTTTATAGGAAATCCTTACACTTGGACAAATAGAAGGAAAGCACAAGCCCTCATTATGGAAAGGCTTGATAGATTTCTAGCTAATTACATCTGGTTGAATCTTTATCCTACTTGTGATGTTTATCATCTTATTCCTCTTGCTTCTGATCATTTCCCTATTATGATAGTAACTGATAAGATGCAGAATGACACTCATAAACCATTTAGGCTAAACAAAGCTTGGTTCAGAGATAGTAATTGTAGGCATATAATTGAGAGAAGCTGGAAAATTAGTAGTCAAGGTTCTCATGCTTTTAGAGTAACAATATCTTTGGATAACACTAAGAAGGAACTCAGGAAATGGAACTATGTTAGCTTTGGAAACATAACAACTCAGATAAACAAAATAAAAGATCAAATAGAATGTTTGTACCTGAGAAATAACAGTGAGGATAATACTATGATTGAGGAGCTTAAATGCAAACTGAATCAATGGTATGACATAGAGGCATACTTTTGGAGACAAAGGAATAAAGACCAAGACCTAAGAGATGGAGAAAGGAACACAGCCTACTTCCATCAAAAGGTGAATTTTAGGAAAAAAAGAACTAATATAGATTCTCTGCAAAATTCTATGGGGACTTGGCTTACTGATAGGGAAGAAATAGCTAATAATCTCAAGGAACATTTCTTTAGTATGAGCAGATCTACTCTTCCTCCTGCTGAAAATGATTATTTCAATACTGTGTTACCTTGCATTATTGATGATGAAAATTCTATGCTAAGTGCTATCCCTACTCATGATGAAATAAGAAATGTTGTTTTTAGCATGCACCCATGGACCACCCCTGGTCCTGATGGATTCCCACCAGGTTTTTATCAAAATATGTGGCCAACTATAGGTGAGGATATAGTAAACATGGTTCAAGCTTTCTTTCATTAAAAACATTTGCTTAAGCAACTTAATCACAATTTTATTGCTCTCATACCTAAAAAGATTTGTCCTGTTTCTGCTGTGGACTTCAGACCCATTAGTCTTTGTAATGTGAGCTATAAGATAATATCCAAACTGCTTGTCACCAGATTAAAACCTTTGCTAAACAAGTTTATTTCTCCATTTCAGTCTGCTTTTGTTCCTGGTAGAGTTATAACTGATAATATTGTTTTGTCTCATGAGTTAATTGATACTATGAAAAAGACAAAAAGCATGAAAGGATGGATGGCCATAAAACTTGATATGAGTAAAGCATTTGATAGGATAGAATGGAATTTTGTGATTGATAGCCTAAAAAGTTTAGGTTTCTCAAATGACTGGTGTGACTTAGTTAGCCAATGCATTACCACTGTTTCTACCTCAATCCTTTTGAATGGGTCTCCAAGTGAGATGTACAAACCTCAAAGAGGTTTAAGACAGGGTGACCCATTATCACCCTATCTCTTTATACTGTGTATAGAATCTTTGTCTAGAAATCTCTTTGCTGCTGAGAAAAATAACATAATACATGGTTGTACTGTCACCAAGAATAGTCCTGCTATAAGTCATTTATTTTTTGCTGACGATTGCTTATTATTTGCTAGAGCTAAACCTTGTGAAGCTAAACACATATCTAGTATCATAGATAGTTTTAGTAAATATTCAGGTCAGTCTGTGAATTTTGAGAAATCAGGATTAGCTTTTAGTCCTAAAGTTACAAACAATATTAAGACTGAAATCTCAAATATTTTGAATATCAAAAGAATGGCTTTACAGGAAAAATACCTTGGGGTGCCGCTCTTGCTTCAGAAAAAAAAAGCTGAGTCCTTTGCTCCTTTGTTAGAAAGGTTTGATGAAAGACTTACTCCATGGCAGTCTAAATATGTTGCTCAACCAGGTAAAACTACTCTCACCCAATCTGTTTTAGGGACCATTGCTAGCCATCATATGGCTGTTTTCCCTATGCCTAAAAAAATCACTGATAAAATGGATGCTATCCAAAGGAACTTCTGGTGGAATAAAAAGAAAGGTGAGAAAGGTATCTTTAGCAAAAAATGGAATCATGTGGCTCTCCCAAAAGATTTAGGAGGTTTGAACATAAGGTAATCTGTTGTTCTAAATCAGGCACTCCTTGATAAATTATCATGGAGGATGCTTGAAGACCCTGAAGCCCCTTGGGCTGTTATTCTTTGTCATAAGTATTTCCATGGTTTTAACCCTCTGAATTGTGCCCTGTCTAGGAATGGTTCTTGGGTCTGGAAAGGCATCTGTGATGGGCTTGATATCATCAAAAAGTTTTACTGTTGGCAGATAGGAGACGGTACTTCCATACGTATTTGGAAGGATACTTGGATACCCACCATAAATGGTCCTCCAAAATCTGATTTCATCTCTGCCAATGTTAACACAGTATCTCAGCTAATAGCCCCTGAAACAAATAGTTGGAATACAAATGTCTTAGAAGCCTTATTTGATAGAGACATTGTTGCTGCTATAAAAAATATTAGAATTTCCATTCAAGGAAAATATTCTCTTAGATGGAAGCCAGCTGAGAATGGTAGCTTCTCTGTTAAAATGACTTATAGAGCCATTATAGACTCAACCCAAGATAGACCAGTTAATAGTGATGCCATAGATTGGAAATCAGTTTGGAAAACTAAGCTTCCCTTGAAAGTTCAACATTTCATATGGAAATTTCTGCACCAGTGCCTTCCAACTAGGGACAAGACCTCTAGGTTTACCTCTCACTCCCAAGCTGTTTGTCCTCTCTGTAATGGACAAATAGAAACTAGCCAACACATTTTTCTGGAATGCAATGTTTTCACTTCTGTCTTGTCTAATATTGATACAAATTGTGTGCATTCGCTACAAGGTAAGAACATGCATGAATGGATGAAAACTTGGTTTGACAAAGAACCAAAAAAAAAGCCTAAGAATACTCATCAATTATACAGCATCTGTTTTACAATGTGGCATATATGGAAACTGCGATGTAATGTTATTTTTGAAAATGAACAGATTAATACTGATTCAATTGTCACAGGTATTAAGAATCATATGACTGACTGGCAAAGAATACAGATGTTACAACGTACAGGGAGAGGAGATAATGTGTCCATAATACAGCAAAGGACATGGAAAAAACCTGGGCGTGGTTTTTATGCCCGCCTCAACCTGGAACGAACACTATAATAACGCTTGGCGTCAGGCGTAATCTTTATAACCGCCCGTTGAGAAACGGAGATTATATGAACGCTCGACTAAATATGGTTATACTCTTGGTCGCAGACCAAATTTGGTCTGGAATTTGGGTATAGTCTTCGATTTGATCGATAGTACCTACCACTACGCCTGCTTCTCTTACCAAAAAAATGGGTTTACTCGCCCACTGCAGTTGCTCTAAGGTGACCAAACTTCGTTAAGTTGTGAAACGAACTTATATTTGGAACATAATGTAAATGATTAGCGGAAGACCTTACTTGTGCACTCCGGTTTTGAGGAGGTCCACAAATTTTCATTCTCGATACATGGTATATGTAGCGACGCTGCATTTTTTTTTTTATTTTTTTTGATAATCAAACCATTAGTATTTCATTCCAAATAAGAAACGTTTACATGATGGTTTTCAAGAAAAAACAAGTACAACATAAACATGAAACAAATACAATGATAGATGCAAAACGAAAATAAATCGCGAAGAGAAAGAGCGATCCACACCGATAGCACCCAAATCTTGTATTTAGAGATTGGAGAAGGAATGGTATTCGAAATCATTGTTCGACCATTTTGATTGATTTTCTTCTTGAAAAGAGATACTCCTATGAGAGAGGAGTGATTTTCCCAAAAACTCATGCGTAGCGAGAAGCCCAGAAACCCTAAATTTATTATTCTGTTGAAGAATAATAGAATAATTTGATCTTGCCTCCGTCAAATCGCCGGTGTACTTGTATCCAACAAACCAAATCACGAACAAATCTATAAAATGAAACACTATCAAAAGTGTAGATAAAATCGCTCTAATAGCGAAGGGAATAATCGCCCTAATGGCGAAGAAAAAAATCGCTCAAATAGCGAAGAAATTTATTCAAAATAACTAAAAACAAACAATCTTTGCTCAGATCTAGCCCCAAATGGACTAGATCTGAGCAAAGAAGGAAGAAGATGATGGGTTTTCTCTAGGCTTTTGAGAAATGGGTGAAAGGAGAGAGAGAAGGACGCTGCATTTTTATGAATAATTTGAGTTGTATTCATTGATTATAATTTTGGACGCTGCATTTTTATTAACTACAAAATTATAATCAATGAATACAACTCAAATTATAAAAAATGCCAATAAGGGTTATATGTATGTACATGTGAATATGATGGGAAGCAAAACATATTAGCTTTTAATTTTTTACTGATGTATATGGGTTGATTTTTTGTGTATACGAAACATTATATTTGCTTGATACAAATTAATTGAAATCATTTTGAAATTTGAGTGAATGGAAGGCCCAAAAAAAAAAATCGATAATTCTAATATGAAATCATGTCAGTGCAGTTACGGATGGGTTATTTCTAGTCTATACTACAAAACAACATAGGTTTTTGAGCCATCGACGGCTAGATAATATTTTGAGAGACAAATGGATGATCCAACCATCCTAATCTCATCCTGGTAATAGATATCTGACGGTCGTGGTATTTGTAACCTAATTCGTTTTATATTTAAACTAGAACTTCACCCGTGCCGTAATGGCACGACCTCCATAGTGAGTAAGAAAATTATGTCAATTTTAATCTTTGACATATTTTTTGTTAACTCTATATAAAATGACAATTATTCTCCATGTTTTTTAATTGTTACGTTTTCTTTATGAGAATTGCTAGGTTGACCTAAATATTTTTCTCGAAAAAATCACCGGGCGAAACATGTAGTGAGACCAACTGAAAACCTTTACTATCCCTATCATCGCTGGGTTTTTTAGGGGTTGTTTTTCGGAAAAAATTTGATTAGCCTGTACAATTGTTTCTTTTGTATTAATAACCATCTTATTTTAACGTTAATAAAATCAACCAAAACTTCCATAATAAATGTTACTTATGTCTTAACGACATAAAATAAACATTATTGCCACTAACACACTGAGCACCTGCACTACCATCACCAGAACCACTCATCACCATTACCTTTTCCATCACCAACAATATCATCACCGGCTCCATGCACCACCACTCACAAAGACCACCACGATCATCCGTAATGATTATTAAATTTTTTATTATTTATTTAATGAAAATATATTTCATTTATAATGAGAGATTAGTAAAATATCTATTATGTGAAATTAATGATACAATAATGATGTAAACAACAACAACCATTGATATATCTTTTCCCTAAACAAATCCCAACCGCTCTTTATCTTGCCTAACTTGTCCAGATGCAAAATTTAGATTAATACGCAATTTTTTTTTTTTGGTACGGATGCAGAATAAAACATTATTTAGAGTTTACATGTAAATAATTTTTTAGATGTCAAAAAGGGTTGGGGCCCAGCTTGTCGCTCGACTACCAATCAACTTAGTGTAAACGTTTGTTCTTTTGTTTTCTAATAAAGCCTTTTGAGACATCTTTTTATGCAAGATAATTTTTTCAATTATAACCGCGCTTTATATTTGTTTGGTATCTAACTTTCAGAATGAGCTCGGTTTCCTTATAGTCAAAAAATTACAAAAGAAAAGAAAAATAAATTTAAGAACTAAAATCAAACAAAAAAAATAACCAAGGGTAACTAAGTAATTTATATACCTTAGGACACCATTTCTCATCCCACCACTACTTCTTCCAACACCACCACCATTAACGTCATCACTCCACCATTCTCATGTCCAACACCCACCACCATTGTTTCCACTGTTGATCCACCACCCCCTCCCTCCATCACAACCAATATTAATGTCCACTGATTCAATATAATATAAATTTATCATGTACTATATAAATGAAAGTATTATTTTAAATATTTAAAAAAAATATTTAAAAAAAATGACTAATACCAAATAAAAAAAAACCAAGGTAACTTGGTAATTTATCTACCTTAGGACACATTTCTCATCCCACTACCACTACTTCTTCCAGCACCACCAACATTAACGTCATCACTTCACCATTCTCACATCCAACACCCACCGCCATTATCCCCACCACTGATCCACCACCCCCGCCCACCATCACAACCAATATGAATGTCCACTGATTCAATATAATATAAATTTATTATATACTGTATTAACGAAAATATTTTTTTTATTTAAGAAAAAAAAAGTAATATCAAATAAAAAAAAATCAAGGATAACTAAGTAATTTATATATCTTAGGACACTTTTCTCATCCCATTACCACTACTTCTTCCACCACCACCACCATTAATGTCATCACTCCACTATTCTCACCAATAGCCACCACCATTATCCCGCTGTTGATCCACCACCCCTACCCGCCATCACAACCACCATTAATGTCTACTGATTTAATATAACATAAATCTATTATGTAATGTATTAATGAAAGCATATTTATTTGATTAATTAAACAAAAATTTATTTTGAAATACTAATAGAATATTTATTATTGAAATTTAATTAAACTGATCATTTCACAGCCGTATATTTAGCTTTTCCTACCACTACTTCTTCCAGCACCACCACCATTAACGTCATCACTCCACCATTCTCACATTCGACACCCACCGCCCACCATCACAACCAATATTAATGTCCAATGATTCAATATAAAATAAATCAATGCTTATATGACAAGAGGGTTTGGTGTGTCACCCAGCGGCCAGGATACATTGGGTTTTCCAACTACTGGCTGTGATCCTCCATCCCCTCCTAGAAAAACGTACTAGATTTGTTAGATCCAATGGCTGGGCGTCGCCCGAGTCGCCCGATAAGTGGATTCGTAAAAATGGTTTTCTTATATCTCATCATGAATCATAAAAGGGGTTTTCCTCTCTTAACTTTCATTTTCCATAACGTATCATAATTCCTTTGGATTCTCTCTTGCATACCAGTTGGTATTCTCAATCCAGTAGGTTTTCGCTCAACAACAACAACAAAAAACGCTCAGGAAAAAAAACGCTCATCCCAAATTTGACTGCATGCATTCATTTGATCCTCTCTATAAAATGGCTAATCCCAATCGAAATCAGCATCGGTTCCAATCGAACATGTGAGTATTCTCTCCCTTGCTTCTGATTTTGACTTGCATAAACTTTCTATCCGGAAACTATTTTTCGTTTCCAGTCTTCGCAGTTATGTTCGTCTATTACAGATTTACATAATCTTGCTTAAATTTCCGATTTCAATTTACGATTTCAAATCCTATTACAATTTTGTGTTTAGGTTTTTGGTTTGCCCTTCCTCATGTTAATTTTCCAATTTTTTTTGTTGTTGTTGTGATGTCCGTAAGGGATTGAATTGAATTGCCGAAACTACTCAACATAGCATTCTACTGTAATTTTCAGATTTATGCATTTAATCTGTGAAATTTTAATATGCATAGTTGGACATATTCTTAGGGATATGCTTGAGACTCCTAGAATTTGGTATATTTTATTAATTTTAATGAAGTGATTTGTTTGTAAAATTGTTCATCCAAAAAATAAATGGTTATACGGGAGATAGTACAGGCACATCAAATACATCTATATGCTTAACAAATTAAAAAGAAGTGTAATTATTAACGAATTCCAATACCTACTCATATGTTTGAATTAGGTTTATGATGAATTTTCTTCAAAAGAAAATTGCAATGTCGAATCAATCTTCTCGAAGTCCTTGAAAGTGGTTGTGTTGAATAGTGCAAACTTGGAGGCTTCACAAGATGCTATATGTGGGCGTGCCGTCCCCTGAAAGGTGATGACTATATCTTTTTTTGCCATCTGAAATTGCCACTTTTGAATCAGTTATATTCTCTCTTTTTCAGGTATGCTTAGAAAATATTCAAAGGAGAACACTGAAGGCTAGATCATCAATTTATATGAACATTTCTTTATCTCTGATGAAGAATGTAAGGCCAAGATATATGCTTCTCGGTAATCGTACTTCAATGGTGATATTTGGCCAGGCGATCCCAAAATATAAAAAATCAAGACGGAAAAGAATACGTTGAAAATGATCTGTCTGCAAATGCTTCAAAAGATGAGATGTTAATGCCAATGGTAGTTTCGTATATGTCATTACTTTTTTTAGTAAACAAAAACAATAGTATTAATGTTCTTAGAATCCTTTTAGTTATTAACGTCTTCTTCGTCTCTTCAGAGCATGGTGATTTTTCTCATCCAGGTTCTCACAGTAAGCTTCCAGTTCTTTAGCTAGGGGATTTTAAGCTCAAGTGTAATACAAATGTCGATATCTATGATGTCGACAATGTCTTGGCCGAGCAACCTGATAATTTTGGAATTAGGTTGCTCATAAAATAAAAGTTTCATCCCCTCTCAGTTCCATCTAAGTCTATATGTTCATTGAACCGTTTTTGCATAGTTTTTGTTCTTGCACTATTTTATTATTTCCTTTACTTATTTTAAGTAATATCAGTTTAGTTGATTATAGAGTTAGACTTTATAAGGCTTTTCTGAACCATTATATAAATACCATGTATAGAGTTATTCCAGTTAGTGTCATCCAATCAGGTTGTCTAAATCTCTATTCATTTCATTGTTTTCCAGTGAATAATTTGGGTTCTATTGTGGGTGATGTCTATGAACAAGTTATTGGGATGCATATTAAATTTAACAACCGATATGTGGAGCATATATTGCATATTTGCAAAACTGCTTACAGCAAAGCCAAAATTTCATGTGAATAATGGGGTGCATCATTTGAGCTCATGGCTGATTTTCTTGGTACACTTTTTATTGAAATTGTTACTGTCATCTTTAATATATTACCTTTTCTTTGTAGTTCTCTCACGCAAATAAACTTTCAGTGTACATAAGTTACTCTCTAATTCTACCGATTCATTTTGATCTTTGTTCTGATTACGTGTCAATTCTCACAATGCATGTAGATTCGACATGTAAACAACAACCAAGCCTTTGGGCTAGAAGATATTTAATAGGGAAGTGTAAGAAACCTCCAATTTGTGCTGCAAAACTTCTGTGAATATATTGATGTAGACCTACATAATTATACGTTTTTGCAAATCTTGGATGCTGGAAATGTAAAAATTTGAGCTATTGTCAAGCCTAGACATTTCTTTACTGTCCAGTACTTGAAGATTGACATATTTATGTTCTTACATGGAAAGCAACTAGAGAGGATTTATCACTTGAACCCAAAGAGAGAATTAGGAAATTCCATGCTCTTCTCGATGTTGGTATTCTTAGAACATCAACTGGAAACCGTATATTTGGTGAGTTGAAGGTAATAAGATTTGAGCCCCAGTTTTATTTTGTTTTGTTTGGAACTTTTAATTAGACTGGCATGTATGCATTATTTTTATCAGGGAATATACCACACAGTGTGTACAGATACGGCGGTTTCAAAGAACAAGCATTAAATGTAGACATTCATCCTAAATGCATATTAGGTGGACAAATTTCTACATACATTAGGGTAATAACATAAATTTCAAAGTTTTTTTGCTAGGCAATGAGTCATATATTTAATTACAGATTCATCTTTCTTTACCTTATATGCGCAGGCATTAGCCGAGGATAAACCTGAAAAGCGCCAAACTAATTTATGTCAGTTTGCTGAAAAAAAGGAATTGTCATTGATGGTGAGGAAGAGTTGTACTAGAAGGTCCGTACTTGCAATCGCACTGATCTTAAAGCAAATAAATATGATAAGGCACTTTCTAAGGCACATAAGAGGTAGCGGTTGCGCCCTTCGTAAAAGGTTTACTGTTGACATGAAATAAATCTTTGTTGGCTTGCATAAATATGATTATCTGGCAAGACACTACTCTATCATGGTTTCTCTTTACTTCAATCTTACTTTACTGCTTTTGATAAATTCGAATTCGTACTTTCTACTTTACATTGGTTCTTCTAACAAATGTATCTAGGTAACTGTTGAGTTTTGTATTATATATCTAGGTAGGTCTGTTTTTATATATATTTTAATTTGTTTGTTGTCCAAAAATCTTGAAATCCATCTTATTTTCGTGTTATTCAACAAACTATTTGCTCATCTTACATTCTTAAAGAGTTCCGGTAAGACACTTTTCATTTAGTTGACCCGAAGTTGGTTTAGGAAATATACAGGACTACAAACTCGATTTCACAAATGCGACAAAGCTTCGGTACATTAAGAATGACAAAGTGCAATAAGCCGAATGGAAAGCTTGAAGAGTTTGACTGCTGAAACTTTTGTGCGAGTTGTTATCATATCTTTCAAGTTCCATGTTTTTAGTTTTTGTTGTTTCTCGGGAGTGATCAAAACCTTGGTTTACTTCATGTTTTTAGTTTTTTCTTCATCCCATCTTTCTTTTTCTTTCACATGCTTTCTTTTTCGGACAACAAGAGACCAACTTCTCGCATCTCCATTCGCTTGACTTTCAATTGTTCTTTTTCCTACTATAATAATCAATCGGTATTTACATTGTTTTGTGCCCGAACTCATAAATAGACAGAAGTTTGGAATTCCACCCGACTGACGTACCAGGAAATAATTATTTGGAACGTCTTCCAGAAATGTGTAGGGTGTTAAATTCAGACTTTAGCATAACAGTACCTGTTTTTTTTTATTTTTAATTGAAGATATTCGTATTTAATATCTGATAACGCCCCTTTGAAATAGCCCGTGTCGTTACGGCACGGGTAATTCCCTAGTTTATTATGTATTGTATTAATGAAAGTATTATTTTAAATTTTTTAAAAAAATATATCAAATAAAAAAATAAACCAAGGGTAACTAAGTAATTTATCTTCCTTATGACATCTTTCTCATCCCACTACCACTACTTCTTCCACCACCAATATTAACGTCATCATTCCACCATTCTCACCAACACCCACCACTATTATCCCCACCGTTGATCCGCCACCCCCACCCACCATCACAACCACCATTAATGTCTATTGATTTGATATAAGATAAATTGATTATGTAATGTATTAATGAAAGCATATTTATTTGATTAATTAAACAAACATTTATTATGACATACTAATAGAAAATTTATTATTGATATTTAATTAAACTCATCATTTTACAGCCGTAGATTTAGCTTTCACCAAGAGAAATCTGGACCGCTCTTTAACTTGCCTAAGTTGTCCAAACTATGCTTTATAAGGGAGATTTATTGACCTTGAATTAATTAGCGGATCACCTCATAACTCTAGCTATTAAAACAAATACTAAACGCAAACATCATGTTTATTCATAAACCGAACGGCTAGAATACCTGACAACGCATCTACTAATTTTGTCAACAATTTGGAACCAAAGTAAGTGAAAATAGGATCCCACTCGATGAACCTTGAAATAAAAATGACGCCAACAAAAAATTGAAGCGAAAAAAACATTACAATCAATTAGCTGATAGCAATGCTATACATATATACATTGTTACTTAAACGAATCGGTTGTTGGATTTTTGGTGATATATATGACTAATTTATTATACATGCATGAACATTATTTTGGTTTGAAACAAAATAGAGAACTACATATCTCGAAATCGAAAGACCGAGAAGAAGAATAAAAAATCTTATATCAAGGGTAAAGATCAGGTTAAAGCAGTATTATTTATAATATAAAAGAAGCGATGATAATTTCATTTTGACGGAGGATCCATGGATGAACATATCATCAAAATATTAGCTTCAAATTCATTACCGTTTGGACTTTAAAAAATTTGGTGCAAATCTTGTAAGATAATGTCCATATAAGATTTTCCTCGAATCCTCTTTCTTTATTTTCATCACAAAATGATATTATTCCATGCACATTTTTTTTTGGGGACCATATCCCAGTGACCAAACCTTGGTTTTTTTTTTATTATTATTACATGATTAGCGCGGGAATTTAACCTGCAACCTATAGGTTGGGAGCTCAACTCATGGCCAACCGGGCTAATGCCAGTTGGTTAAATGACCAAATTTTATTCGGTGGAAAATTACATGTAAGATTTAGTGATGGTTCGGATAAGTATTGGGATGGGAAAGGTTTCGACTTTCGAGTGAGTACCGCCCTCTTTTCACGACGGTATGATATTCGGAAAAAATCCTCCGTCAGCATTATTAGTGGCCCTAAGAAGCATTCATTCCCCTGTGTTAAATGCCCATGGTCTGCTGTACAGAGTTTATAGGAATAAGCTAATTCAAACGATTCCAGTTAAATTCTAGAAAACGTCGACAAATGTGAGCCAGATGAGAGGAGTTAGCTAGGGACCTCAAAAGACAGATCATACCAACAGAAAATGAATTTCAAAGCACATTAATTTCCTTTTGGGTTCTTGAAGGTCTACCTAACAGAAACAAGGCATTCATACCCTAGTTAGTAAGTTCGCGAATCATTCACGAATTTTTCCGTATTATGAATTTTACCGTTTTATTTGCGTACGTTTGCAACTCTGAACCCAAGTCGCATATTACGTGGCATTTCCGGATTATTTGCGAATCGTTCACGAATTTTACGTATCCCGAATCCCGAACGATACGTCCGTTTAATTCTCCATAAATTCTTTAGCTTTTACGTTTTTAAAGGCCCCACTTTTTGGGGTTTACTGCCTCCCGGGCATACACGACCCAATATTAGACGTTGTTGTAATTTTTATAAAATAAAAATGATTGAAATTTTTTGAAGGTGAAGGTGAGAGAGATCTCAAACTCACTGACCAAGCATCTAAACCACTATACCACGTCCTCTTGGATGACTAATGTTGTATATATTATTAATATCATCATATTAATTTTATTTTTTCTTTAAATAACTCACACATATGCATAAAAATTGGTATATGACCTTATAAATATAAATTATTTAGTATATATAGATACCGAATTTTCAGAGCCGAACTGACATTTATAAATCGAATTATACACGTACGTATGTCGTTCCGAATTACTGACGAATCACGTCCCGTTGACCGAATCTGAATTTTACAAAACCGTATAATACTTGTACGTTCGCCGTTCCGTATATTTTCCGAATTCCGAATTGCTAATTAGGATTCATACTATATCTAGTGAGGTGTCAATCATGATCAATAGTAAATGGTGTTTTTAAAGCCGTACTGGGTATGCCATGCTACATGGTGCATGAATATAATAAAAGTTGTCTATTTTACTTTAAATGGCCTAGACCTACGGTGTATGCAACTTGAGATCATGCAATTAATATGGCCTCAGAATCCTATCTTTGTATAAATCTGTTTGTAAGGTCGGTTAGTCCTACGGACCTGCAAAATCCTTTACTACCACCGCGATATCTTGGTTTTTCTGTGTAATATGAAATCTCAAAACAACTCTAGGGATAACGTTGTTTATTGTAATTCCATAGAAGATGATGAAGATGAAGAAATTTGTAGGATATGTACAAATCCAGGTGATTCTGAAAACCCACTAAGACAACCATGTGCTTGTAGTGGAAGTATTAAATTTGTTCATCAAGATTGTCTTCTGCAGTGGCTTAAGTACAGCAATGCTCGTCGGTGTGAGGTACTTAACGGAAAGCTTATGCGCGCTGTTTATATCTAGCTAGCTAACACTATACATGTTGCTGCATTAACTTCTTTGAATGTTAACATGATATGCAGGTCTGCAGATATCCCTTCTCTTTCTCTCCTGTTTACGCTGTCAGAGAAGATGAAGATCCTGTTCCTTTTGACGACCTTGTCGGCATGCAATTAGGACCCGTTGTTCATTTGGTTAAATTTGCTTTCGCTGTGAGTCTCATTACTTTGCTACATATTTAGTCTGGTTTTTGTTGTACACTTGCTCAAATGAAAGCAATAAGTGTGATCTCTGTTTGTGCAGGTCCTAGCAAGCAATGTGAACATCCTCGGTGCAGTAATCATTCTACCGTTTTCAATAGGACGCATCATTCTCCATTTCATGTGTTGGTGTTCCGCTGCCACTACTGCAACTCCCATGTTTTTGACGTTCTCCGTCGCTGGTTTGCCTGTTTTCACAAATTCATCTTCTCAAACAGCAGGTGAGGATGGTCTGCGTTCTCAATGCTGCGTTGGAAAACCACTTGTAGATTCTAGCTCACGGCCATCGGATGCTACTGTTCTTGCAATTGGATACATGTTTCTTGTCTCTGTGGTGTTTTTGTATCTTGGTATCGTTGCTATGTTAAGCTGCGTTAAAGGGCAGGCTGTGATCACGGGGAAACTTTACGGCATCACTCATATAGCAAATACCATTACCTCCCTTGTTAGACAGTATGTGAAGACAATGATGCACTTCATCATGAGCATGGTTAGGGTTGCATTCCTTCTTGTCGTTGAGCTTGGGGTTTTTCCTTTGATATGCGGGTGGTGGCTGGATGCTTGCACTTTTAGGATGATTGGGAAGATATTGTCGCTTATGGCGGAGTTCTCTTCATTGACGAGCTCCTTGATACATTGGATTGTAGGAATTATTTACCTGCTACAGATCGGTGTTTACGCATTTGGAATGTGGGACGTAGGGTCACAAAAATTATTAACACTGAAGTGCATTCACTTGCTTGTAAATTATTGATGCTTTGATTGATGAACAATGTATCTCTGACCATCCTTTGATGAGATCAATGTGTAAGAACATTCTGGAGAATTCTAAGTCTCAATCAGAGATGGAAACACCTCCCTTTGAGGATGATGATGGGTTGGGAGATTTCGACCCCGACACATACAATGATGAGCAAATTGATGGGGTCAAATGCTCGTTTCAAGATGAAAATGAGGATTTTGAAGATTGATTCTCTTGGGTTTCTGGTTTGTCAAGGTCCTAAGTTTTGTCTTTTGGATCGTAGGTTTGAAGTTTTACTTTGGGTTTGTGTTGAGTTTGCTCATTCGTGGGCTTGTTTTTTTCTTTTTTCTTTTCTCTTTTTGTAACCTTGGTGTCACTCTTGATGACATTTTTGTTTTTTTAATTAATTTTGCCCTTTCACCGTCAAAAAAAAATTGATGAACAATGTTGAATCAAGATGTACGTACAATAGTAATGGTAGCCGTCTCCAAAAACAAGATTATCCACCTCTGAGGTCTCATTCATAAGTCTACCTAACTACACAATAAGTCACTGCAATAATCCAGTTTAGTCACTGAACGCAAACCTACGAAAGATTTAAACAAAAGCAATCGTGACAGCTACTTTGTGAAACACAAACTAAAAGAACTTTTTAAGGCTGCTACAAGAAATTCCCATATTTCACGGGAGTTACTGGCCTATGAAAAACCACACTTCAATCATCTAAAATTTCGCAACTCCCGTGGGATATGGTCTCGTTATAGCCATGCAACTTTTGAGTCTTGAAGATGTGTAGATGCATTACAAGCCAACTTTATAGGTCCAAGTAACCGGGTAGTTCAGTTTTGTTCCATACCTTTACATGCCAAAGGAGATCAATGTGAATTCTCTATAAGAATTGCTGATTGGTTTCTCATTCATGTTATGCAACGATTTTTCTGTTTCCTCTGTTTTCTAAAGCGTCGTCAAAAATTCTAAATGGTGATCTTGGTCAAATCAAGGGAGTTGCAATCCAAGAATTGAATGGCGTAGTAACTCGTAACCTCTTTAACATCCGTTTTTTTGGAAGAAAAAAATATAGCGTTTTTTCAAACGTTGCAATATGGTCAAGAAAAAAATCTAAGGAGCCCCATCTCTATAGATCACGATCATGGTGTTGGTATGGCGATGGCCACATAATTTAATTTTCATCACTGACAAAAAGAAGAAGAAGAAATAAGCATATACATTCCTGGGTCCTACCGCAGTGCCCATGGTCCACTGTGCAGTGCACCCTAAAAAAGCATTCAATCCCCTTGTTTTAATTAATGCCCATGGTCTACACTCCTTTTCTTTTTTCACAACTTTTTTCATAAACGAGGGAACCCTCGGAACGTTACATAATACAAAGCAGTGGTTCCATAATTTTTTAAGATCATTACAGAATCATCGTATCTATGGCATCTCCACTAATTCTTAACCAATCATCCTAAGTTTGCAGACTTAAAAACATTTTGAGAAATCCCAAAAAAACCAAATTGTATCACAGGGCCTAATTAGTTTTGAATCAAAACTAATTTGTTTGATTGCATAAAATAGTGGTTGAATTAAATCAAACCTCGTGATTTCAAGAACATGTAAACTAGACTTACATGAACTAATGTTTTTATAGTAAAAGTGTTTTACCATTAATTCAAAGTAACAGGAGCAGTGTCTTGAGTAACATAAACAGTAACTGAGTCTTCGGTAACAGGAGCTAAAGTAACAGGGATATCTTGAATCGGACTTTTGAAGTCTGGATCGGGATGAATTGGCCCGACTCGACGTTGGAGATTTTCTAACAATTGATATAATCGATGAACTTGAAGATGATCTTGATTTTACTGCTTTTGCCTTTGTTTTCTTAGTTGTTGATGTTCTTGTTGAGTAAAGAGCTCACCGGAGATGTTATCAGGGCATCATAACCTGTCGGAGAAGATCAAGCTTAGAGCAAATGTCGAAATAACAACGACCCGAACATAAGAATTACTGAGACTAACAAATCCCCCACAATATAAAGTACACTGGAAAACCAGTAAGTCTTAAAACTAATCCTAATAAACAAAGAAAAAACAAATCTATAAACTACTAGATTGCTAGACAACCCAGAGCATCAAGATCACATAAAACTAACATAAGCCAAAGTAAAACCCAACCACCACCATACACAGTGAAAAAAAAGGGTGGGGATGAAGCAGAATCAAGATATGTTGGATTTGCTTTGTCTTCTTCGTGGGATAGAAACGAAAAATGATTGTATGGATTGCTTTCTTCCATGTGAAACATCATAGCCCATACCTGCATATTCATCCAAAGATCAAAATCGAACCGTAACTAAAACTTAATTTTCTAACAGCAGATAGTAGATCAGGATGAAAGAGAGCGAGTTATGGTGTTTGATCTGCTCAGATCAGCTCCAATAGAGCAGATCCGAGCATAGAAAAAATCAGTTAGGGAAAGTCTTCGTTGGAGAAAAAATTTGGAGAGAGAAAGGAGAGGAAAAAGAAGATGTTTTTTTGGAGAGAGAAAGGAGAAGCCCACTTTTCTCTAATATAAAAAGAAGTGGCATCTTTCTATGGGACAGATTCGACCATTGAAAATAGATCGTGGACAATGGAGATTGACCGATCCGTGACTTTTTCATTGGTACAGATATGAGCGTTTATTACATCTTTTCGTACAAAGGGACGACAGAGATTGCCCGGGCCCGTCCTAAATATTAATACTAATTACTGACCATAAGCCAATCTTGCCTTTAACGAACAAACAACGGCTCATCAGTATGCTGCAACCCAACTAATCCCAATTATAAGCTAACTAAAAATGGAACTGATTATATTCTTGCCTCTGCAACTTCTTAGCCAATATGGCTTTCTGTTTTTATCCCAATTATATTTTTTCATTTGGAGCCAGTGTATTGAGATCCATCTGCATTATTTCTCTTTCATCTCTCTCTCGATTATGTTCAATTTGTTGTTGTGTTGTTGCTAGCAACCTTTCCATAATCTCTTTTTGTTGTTGTTGACGAGGTGCGATTGTCATTCGGGATTATTTTAGATAATCAAAAAGTTTAGTGCTCTCTTTGCTCATTTGGGAATCTTGTGATGAGGGTGTAGTGGGCGTGCTTGGTCCAGAGCCCCTTTTACTAGATGTTCTCTTTTTCCCAACTCAATTGACTTGCATTTATCACTTTTTAATCCACCAAACGACGATCCAGGTATTGTAATTAGGTTCATAAGAGTATATCCTTGTGGAAAAAAGGATACCGCAAGGGACATTAAAAGCGTTCAGAAATTGATTTGCAAATGGAGTTACGACAAATTGACTTGAAGATGGATTCTGAGAAGATGTGGTTTAAGTAGAAAACATATTTAAGATATTTCAAGGATATTGAGATGACTGAGGACACGAATCCTGATCCATATCTTCATCTTCATCAACTTCATCATTTCCAACATCTTTAAGCATCTCAAACTCGACATCGCGAGATTTTTTTTTTTTTTTGTGTGTGTGTGTATTTCCATATAATCGGTTCTCGCCATTATATTCTACATCAATGTAAACAAACCATAATAAGATATTCACAAACAAAGTATACCACAAATATAGTGAACATATTTAGATAACATACCCGGTTATTAGAGTCCAAGCCCGGATTACTTGCATCGACTCTTGTAACACATTCATAAAATTTATCCACTACCGATTTGATTATGCTAAACATATTACGAACGCTTTTTACAGTACGCTTATATGGATTCCCACCGCAATCTTCTACAAATTTTTCAAAAAGGGTTTCATAAAATTTATTTTTATCTTCAACTACTTTCATCTAAAGTAAAAAAACGTAGTAACAATATGAACACCTTCCAAGCTAGTAAATCTCGTTCTATGTTTGTTTCTATCTTTTTGAATTTGTGACATTGTGATGAGCAAAAATAAAAATAAACTCTTCAAGAAGATAATTTGAGAGATTTGAGTGTAAAAAACAAGGTGTAAGAAGAGGATTTAGAGTGATTTGAATGGAGAATTAGAGTTGCATTTATAGAGGATTTTTTTATAAGTTTTTGAAAAAATAACCATTATGAATGATGGATAGTTAGGATCGGTTGTGAGATAAGTGTAAACGAAAAAAGGTCAAACAAAAAATATTTAGCAAACAGATGCTCAGTTTCCGTAAAGCACATTTACACGGAAGTTTCCGTGCCGTTTTCCTTCCCTGCTACCTGGATCAGATCTGATCCACTTTTACTTGTAGGGAAGGGATATTCCTACATAAGTAGGGATATGGGAGACCATAGCAGTTGCCAAACTCAAATGTTCCCTATATTTAAGGGATAGGGAAGGTAAATGGTGCACCATAGTGCTTGGCCTTATGGCATGAATAGTAGCATTTAACCCGTCAGAATTATACTTTGCAACACTTATCTCGGTTTGAATATATTCTGTTAAATATTTCTCAATAGTGTTTCCGTTTCTAACAACTGTCGGAGGATTGTATCCTATTACTACATGTTTCCATGTTTGAAAGTCACGGTCTTGTAGAAAGGAACGCATGGAAATTTTCCACCATAAGTAATTTGTGCCATCAAAGGTTGGCGGTATGTTTATCGAGATTGCACTCATGTCCATATATTCAAATTTCTTTAAACACAGATGTTTGAGGGCAAAAACGGTTTCTGCTAATTTTGGTAATTTCGGGTGTGTGGGTGAGAAAAAAATTTAATCCCTAAATAATGTACTGCAAGGGAGTACTTTAGATTCGAGAGATCAATCTGTAAAAATACAGCCTAAACCAAGAAATGGCCGTTCCGGACTTGCTTCGGTCACAAAGTGAAGGAGAAGGGTTGGTTTTGGGTAGGGAAGCGAAGAGAGTGTTGAGACCATAATAGTTGATTCTGGAAGAGTAGTAGTTTTACGACTTGTATCAGAAAGCGGGAAGCTAACAGATGGGAAAGCTAGCAAAAAAATTTCTAAGTGTTGTATGCTCCTGATGAGAACTTGTTGTTCGGTAGAAATAGGTAATGCCTATTTATACAAGTCGAAGTGAAACGTACTCTGGTCTCATTAAGAAATGGAAAACGGGTGAGTAAATGGGAGGAGGTGGTAACCAGTAACGCACGGAATTGATGTTCCATAAAAGAAAGTGTTTTACGATTACTCCCTGTATTTACTAACTGCCTCATCCTTATGACACTTTCTTATAATGGGCGTAGTGTACGCCGCAAGCTGTAAACTGTCAAACCAATACCGAATGAGCATCCCCCAGTTTGTGACATGTGTTGATGTCTCAAGTGTTTTCGTGGAAAACATGTATCATGTTATTGTTGTCTGGCAAGTTGAGCTTGGGAGACTTTCCGGCTCGGTGGTGACCTTCAACGGTCGAGATTTTGCATCTTAAGAGGAAAGGTAGCCATTGATTATTTCAACCCTTCGTTTGGTAGCCAGTGGCATGAAAGCATGATCAATATGGCTTTAATATTTCCTAGTTTAGGTGCAGCCAAAGGTTAAGGTTTTGGCTTTGTTTAGGAGCGACCAAACTAGGGCCAAAGGTTGTCATGTGTTAGCTGTTAACCTTGGACGGATAAGATCTGTACCTTAGATGGAAAAGTGGCCATTGATTGTTGCGGGCCTTCGTTTTGGTAGACACATAGGAAAGGCCGGTATGGCGTGGCGCGGCAAGGTGGTTGGCATGACATTGGCACATGTGGTATGGTCAAGGTAGTCAGTATCGGTTGTATAAGCCGATATTAAAGGTTTTTATAGGATATAGGAAAAAATCTATACGATATTGAAAATATCGGCGATACGAAGGAGAAACGATAAAAACGCATGTATCGTCCTATACAGACTGATATATCGGTTTCACTTGTACACTGATAATATAGGTTTCACTTGTACAATGATATATCACTAATGTATTTTGTATTTTGATTATGATTTCTTGAACTTTTAGTTCAAGAAAGTAACCCACTAATTTTGGTAACTTCATATATGATTATGGTGGATGTAATTACTGTAAATGTGATGTTGATGGGCTAACATAATTCAATGTTTGGTTTCGTTGTTGATAATATAAGCCTCTAATTAACCACCTTTTATTTTGTAAGGTTGAAGTATGTTTACTATAATTATTATTTTTTATTATGGTTATATCCATATAATTTTTTGTTTGATAAATAATAAATATTAAAAAAATCCTAATGATGTATCGCCTATAAAAACATATATTATCATTTGTATAGGTGTATAGGACCCGACCGATACGATACCGATACACGATATTAACTACCTTGGGTATGGTATTCCTAGGCGTGGTTTGGCGTGGCAAAAACTAGGATTTTTGTGCCAAAGGTTACCATGCGTTGTTTGGCGACCTTGGACGGCTAGGATTTTCATATAGGATGGAAGGGTGGCTGTTGATCGTCGCACGCCTTCATTTTTGGCAGCCAGCGACATGTAGCGAGCCGGCATGGGTTTGGCATGGAGACGTGGCCAAGCTAGGATTTTGGCGTGGCCAGGATGGGATTTTGGCGTGACCAGGCTAGGATTTTGGCATGGACAGGCTAGGATTTTGGCATGGCCAGGCTAGGATTTTGGCGTAGTTTAAGCGCGGCCAAAAACTGGGGTTTTGGCATAGTTTGGGAGCGGCCAAAATTAGGTCTTGGCATTGGGCCAAAGGTTACCGCGCGTTATCTGGAGACTTTGGACGGCTAAGATCTACATCTCAGGTGGAAGGGTGGCCGTTGATTGTTACAACCCTTCGTTTTGGCAGCCATCATCGTGCATGGAATGCTGGGACGGCTGGTATGGTTGGCATGCCTTGGCACGAAGATGTGTCTGGCATAGTTTTCCATTGGCACAGTGGTGCGGATGGAATGGTTGGTATGCCTTGGCGTGGAGACGTAGATGGCATGGTTTTCCATTGGCATGGTGGTGCGGCTGGCATGGTTGGCATGTCTTGGCGCGGAGATGTGGCTAGCATCATGGTTTTCCATCCGTACAGTGGTGCGGCTGGGATGGTTGGCATGCCTTGGAGCGGAAATGTAGCTGGCATGGTTTTCCATTGGCATGGTGGTGCCGCTGGCATGCCTTGGCGCGGAGACGTGGCTGGCATGGTTTGCCATTGGCACGGTGGTGTGGATGGCATGGTTGGCATGCCTTGGCGCAGAGTTGTGGATGGCATGGTTTGTCATTGGAACAGTGGTACGACTGGCATGCCTTGGCGCGGTAGCATAAGAATTAGGGTTTGGCATAGATGATGTCTGTCGATGTTAAGGGTTCTGTCATGGAACATGACCCATGTAAAAAAAAAGGTACCCCGGTAATTCTTGCGTAGGCATGATGATTGATTCAATAAATGTGTTAATGGTCATAGTGACGTCATGTAAGTTTTACAGTTTTATGATTTTAACCCTAAGATAAAATCCACCATCAACACCTGGTAATTTTCTCGCAGACATATTAAAGGGTTCAATAAATGCGCTTAGTGGAGACATTATTACTCAATTTCTGTGACGTCACTGTCTGACTAGGGTTTTACGATTTTAACCCTAAGTTAAAAACCACCATCAATATTAAGTCCCCTTCTTATCTTGGGAATTGTTGCGAAGTAAGCATAAGATGGTGACAGACAAGAACAAAATCAAAACGTAAATCATGCAAGATGGTCAGGAAGATCCGTCTAACCTTTTTCGGGAAGTAAGGAAAATCTGTGATCCTCGTATTTGGCATCTTTGCGTAAATTATGCTCGTGGTACTGAAGGTTAGGATATAATGGAGCCGTTAGTGTAGATTTGGTGTGAAGGGAAGATGCTAGCACTGTTCGACTTAGACTTGGAGCCGTTAGCACTGCATCATCTTGGAATGGGATCTGCATGTATCGTGCGGCTTGGAATGGAGTCGTGAGCGTTGGATTGGCTTAGAACGAGCCATCATCATTAGTCGACTTGGAATGGGAGCCGCAGGTATCGTGGAGACGTGAGCATTGGATTGGCTTGGAACGAGCCATCAGCATTGGTCTACTTAGATTGGAAGTCACAGGTATCGTGCGGCTTGGAAAGGAGCCGTTAGCACTGGATCATCTTGGAATGGGAGCCGCTAGCATAAATTTGTCGCGAGCGCTGATCTGTTGGCCTGGCATGCCATGAGCGTTGGTTTCGGGAAGATACAACTTTCTTCAGTTCCGTGGAAAGGTGACGACTGGATTCGGGAAGATAATAACTTGCTTCAGTTCCGTGGAAAGGTGAAGAATGGCTTCGGGAAGATAACAACTTGCTTCAGTTCCGTGGGATAATGACAACTGATAGGTTTCTAAAACACCTAATTTTATATCTAGTATTTATTCTTTTTTTGCGAGTTTTCGTGTGAATTATGTATCTTATATTTGATTTTGATATTATTAGGTGTTTTGGAGTCAATCGAGCAAAAGAAGAGGAAACATGCGCAAAATGAGTAATATGGCCATTTCACAGGACGGTGTTATCTGGAGCTCAGGTTAAAGGGCTGCCATTGGGTGGTCGTATCTAAGAACAATGGGTGCAAATAGATGTCCCATTATTAAAGCCCTAAAATCAAGAGATGTTTTCTCTCATTCACCACCTCTTCCACCTGAAATGAGAACAACGCAGCGGCTGTTGCTTCTGCTGGAATCGATTTGAGAATGAGAAGGAAGCATAGCTAATTGCTTCCATGATTAAATGGTTCTGGGAGATTTTCTAAGGTAGAAGTTTAGCAACAAAAGTGGTACGAGTCTGTCGTGGTATTGGACGAGTTTCTAGCCGCTATTCAGCCATAGAGTCCAGCCAAAGAGAGTGAACTAAAATTATACAGTCTGTGATGAAGTTTTAGGAGCTTCAAATGGATCATGGACAATGGGTTCTAGTCAAGGATTTTCTAAACAAGAAGACAGAGAAGAAAATTAACCTGATGTCGTTGATTGTGATAGTTATTGGTTTTAATTGATAAATGTCCGAGAAGATAATATGATTAGAACATTGGGTTTGTGTTGAGTGTGTATTAAAATCGATTGTTGCAAGGAAGGAATTCTGGTAGTCTCCAAGGTGCATCCATTGCACATTCCTTAGCAGTTCATGAAACGCACACTGAGTGCTTGATTAAATTCTTGAATGAGAAATTATGAACCACAAGCTTTGCCATGGAGTGGTGAGTCAGTGCACAGCAGGTGTTCAAGATTGAGGAAGAGAGTAATGGTTGTTTAAGGGAGTTATTTCTGGTGGCTGCTGTGAATGTTAAGAAGTGGTTTGAGGAGTGTGATGCATTGTTGGTGAAAGGGTAGCAGCTGGAGTTATAGTTGTTAAGTTACAAAATGATGCTACTACCATAACTGGAAGAACAAATCTGTTACTGCCATGAAATGGGGTTTGCAAGAATAGAGAATGATGCAGCTGAGTAAGCTGAGAGCTGGTGATATGTTTAAGTGGAGCAGTGGCGATGTTATAGAAGCAATGGGTTGAACAGAGTTGTTAGGGGGCAGAATCTACAACAGCTGAGATGAGATGTTGTTGCTTCACGAGTTAACTGGTGGCGATGGACCGAATTAGCTGGTGCAGTAGTGAAATGCAGGTGATGTTTGCAACAAAAGGTTTAGATGGTTGAAATGTAGGATGCTGGTATTGGTTTCCATGGAACTAATGAGTATGCTCGACGGTATTTCGGAAGAGCAGTTTGGGCAGTGATGGTGGTAATGAGACGATATTGCAGCTGAACTGCGCAACTGGAATTTGGAATTGGCTGAAGGAAGGGTTCTTTTATGTGTAATGGAGTTGCAGTACATGTAGACCATGGTTCTGGTGGGTGTTCGAGAATAAGTAGGGGAGTATTGAGATACGGGAAGAGTTGGAGCCATGTCTAAGCTGGAGGTGAAGCAGCTCAGGTGGAGCTAATGGGCATTGGTGGATGGCTCTAGTTTCAGATGGGGCTATGCTTCAAGTACAAAGCATTGCAGGGCTGAGTTTCAGCTGGTGCTAGAATGGTGCATGCTGTGACCTGAGCTGGAGCGGAGGCAATTGCAGGTGGTACCTCAGGGTTTGAATTGCAGCTGGTACAAATGGTGGATTATTGATGTTGTGTAGCTGCGGAGCTGTGAACTGTGAAATGATTGCAGGTGATGGACGAAGCAGCTGGGTGCTGTGAAAATATCCATGAAGATCTGATGCTATGACAGAACAGGGAAGTGGCAGCTGATCATGGCAATGTTGGACAAGGCAAGGAGGTTGTACAAAAGCGGAGATTTTGTAGTCAAGCGATGGTGATGCAATGGTAGGATGGTGTAATGAGCAGATGGGTGTTGAGATGGAGTGAGCTTGAAGTAGTGAGGCAATAGCTTGACAGAGAATGAATATGTATGCAATGGTTAGTTTCCATGCTGCAAAAATTGTGCGAAAACGGAGCAAAATTGGCGAACCAGTGAGCATAGTTCCGGTTTCCGGATTTCAGAACCGAAAGCGGGGATCACAATATTTCGGTGAATCATGAAGGGGGTATGAGTTGGATACAAGAGTTGGCCGCGGCACATATGATCTACGAGTCATGCTTTTGGGTGTGTTTTCGTAAGAGATAAAGAATTGGTTTGGATGATTTTTGTGAATGTTTGAAATGCAAAGAAGGAAAGATGAGTTGCTGGAAGTATACAGTTGGTCTGGTGACAGTTTCCGATGATCAGTAACCTGAGAAAGTTTTCCGGCGACCGGATTCCGGCAATGACGTCAGCATTCCGACGACCAGTTTTGGACCCAAAATTCCAGAGACATATTTCTCACACATAGGCTTGGGGGACTAGTAGATGGACGTGGACTTGAAGATTTTGAAGGCTAGACCTAATTTTGGAACAAGAAGAGCTATAAAAGAGAAGTTTTTTCTCATATCTTTTATATATATATATATATATCTTATCTCTACTTTTGTTTCTAGGGTTTACAACATGAAAACTTTTCTCTTTCTTCTTGTTATGAACTCCATGAACATGAGCTAGAGTTTTATTATTGGTTATGGAATAGTTGGATTTCACATAATATGGGTTTTGATATGATAAATTAGTTTTGTCTCCATACTTTATCGTTTATGATTCTCTGAAAATATTGTTATATGATTTGAATGCTTGTTTGATCGAGTCGCGAATCGGTTGAGTTTGTTTTTATCTCTATTGCTAGATTAGGGTTTGTTATACGTAAAAGTGATAGATTCCTGATTGCAAGTAGCATAAATATGATTATAGTTTGTAGTTATATATTCTTATGATCATATGTGAATTATGACCTTTGTTAAATTGAATTAGTGCGCTTTCCACGTTCAATTGCTTTGATTGGCCTGATTTCATAGAACTTAATGCATCTAGGGAATTAAACTTGATTAGTGCTTTTACACGTTAGGTTGTTCTCTTAGATAGAACTCATACTCGAATCTTTTAATGTGTTTGTTGATGACAAAAGGAGATTAGTGGGATATTCTTGCGATCAAGATATTCTATGGCTTTTGATAAAAGTTGAGATTAAATATCAATTCTAATTATTGTGAAGAAAACATATTTGTGAATGAAGATGAATCCTTAACCAATATTATCAATACTTTGATTTGTTTACTTTTCTTTGTTTGCTTTTACTTTACTTTTAGTATATAAAAATCATAAAACGCCCGGTGTTTTATATAAGGAACCGAAAATATATTGACAACCTAGACCTCTCTGTGGGATCGATCCTTTCTTGCCCTTGCTATATTTATATTTTGAGTAGTAAGAAAGTGTAAATTATTTTTGACGCATACGACAGCGATCAAATTTTGGCGCCGCTTGTTTTTGGTTTCTTATTTTTTTTTTTCTTTCTTATTTTCTGGTTTTGACATAGTTTTGAGAACTCTTGTTTCAGGTACTTATTATGGAAGGAGCATATTGGAGCAATGGATACGGATTTCAACCTCCTCAACACTATGACAATTTCCCACCATCTATGGAATGCAATCAAAACCAATTTATTGGCTATGATGCATATCCTAGAGAACCTTATGGTGATTTTCATACATACCAACAACAACCTTGTAGTGGGTATGTAAGTCAAGCACCTAGGTGGGATAATTCTACTTCTAATTGGCTTTATTCGAGTTGTATGCAGATTATGCATGGATTGCAAGATATGCAACAAAGGCTAGACCAACTTGACCGTAATAGAGAAAACGTCACACAAACCAATTTCTGGAATATGCCTTCTTACCCGACTATGGATCGTAGTTATGATCATTCACCCATTCAAAGGGAAGATTCATGGGAAATAGAACCTAATGTATCAAATGGTGGTAAGCGTGTGAACGTCAGGAAACTTGCGCAAAAATTATACAAGTTGGAAAACGATGGATACTCGGAAGAGCTTGTCGATGAAATTAGTAGGACCATTCATATGGAACTCAAACGACGTCGTGATAAAGGTTGGGAAACCGACGACGATTCTGATTATGGTGAGTCTGAAGATGAAGACGATGATTGTGTTGTAAAGGACCAACCTTTGGAGATATTTGATGACATTAGTGTAGTTGACTCAACTCTTGATCTTTATAATGATCAAGCACCTATTCAAAAGGTACATGAGTATGATGAAACTAGTATTTTACAGAACTTTGCAACAAGGTTTGAGTCTAATGAAGAGGAGTATGTTGAGAATGAAACCGATAAGACCAATATTATGGAAGACCCAATTGAGCTTGCAAATGATTGTAATGATGATGTTGATGCTGATATTTTAGTTAAGGCAGAAACGGATGAAGAATGGTTGCAAGGTTTGATAGAGGACCATGATATACAAGAGGTGAATAATTCACTTGAGTTTTTCAAGGATGAAGAGGATTTCGTGCTACAAGAGATTGTGCGAGGTTTTTCTAACCCTTTGCATATTGTTTCTTCTCCTTTACCTCTTATTGGTTTAAATATATATGCTTCAAAAACATTGTTGAATGATTTTGTTTCTCGATTTCCTCCATTAGAGAAACTTGATTCTCATACTATGCAGATTTGTGAACAAGAAACCGTGGAAGTACCCGACTCCTATATTCTTTATGCACTTCCATGTGGACAAGAATAAGTGTGGGGGAAACTTTTATCGGTTAATAGCTTCGTTTCTGTTTTATATTACTAATATTTGTATGGAGCTAGTGTTTGCAAAACAGGTGCTATGGGTGGATCCTCAACTTTTCCGAATTGTATGGGGAATTCATCTTGCGAGTCGGGCTGACGACTTTAAACCAAGCGCTAATGGGAGGCAACCCACTGGTTTTGTGTATCTATCTCTATCTTTTAATTTATTTATTTTAAGTCTTTTATCTCTATTTTGTTTGCATATCAAAACTCCAACTTTTAGAGATTTTTGAACAATCTAGAATAAACACTAGCCTTTCTAAGTAGATGGAAAAATTTTTTAGCGGTGAGGTGTATATATTGGTTGAGTATAGATTAGATGCCAACTAAATAGCTTGTTTAGTGTTTATTCTCTATTGTTCAGAAATAGCTATGAGTTGGAGTAATGAGTTTTTATTATTCATTTTATTTTCATATTGTGTATATATATCATGTTATGAATTTCCCACCTTGAATTTCTTTGGACGATTCAATTTACATTGAGGAAAATGTAAAGTTTAAGTGTGGGGGAGCATTTATATGTTTGTATAGTTTGTTTTAGTTTGTTTTATGCTTTTTTTTTTTTTTTTTTAAAAAAAAATCAGAAAAATAGAAAAAACCAAGAAAAAATTGTGATATTTGAACTCTGAAATCTAGAAACTTGTGCCTTTAGGATGACACCATTAGTGGATGCAACCATTTTGATTACAGGAGTTGAGGAACCAATTAACTATAAAAGGGACGAACATAGCTCAGAAATCACAATTAACATGATAGTCGTTACCATATCTCGGAATATCACCATATCACGTTCTATTTTTATTTTTCCATATTTATCTATTGTTCTCTAAGTGATTTGGTGGGTCACTAAACATCGACTTGTTATTACTGCTAGGATGAAATAAAGTGATTGAGTTGCTAGAAAAAAAAAGACCGACCAATTAGACCAAACGGAATAAAAAAGACACTTGGATAGCAGTATGTGTGAAACGTTGTCCCTGTCTCCGTCGCCTAAACAAGCGTGGAATGCAGGATCCAAGGCAACTATCACATTCTTGCTGACAATGAAGCATGTGCTTGGATCCAAAAGATTTAATCATGTTGTCTCAAAAAAAAAAGTATTATATTGGTTGAATAAAGTCACTTCTGGTTCCCTTGTATATGCCAGTGAGTTGATGTAGAATTCAAACCAGTAGCTCAATCCAATAGGATGCATAGGTTCATCTTGGCAGTGACCTTCAGACAGATATGGGAAACATCGATCACTTGTGAACATTCGCCAACATCTACATATGTTTCCATCTTATTAATATTTTCATTGTGATTGTGGTTTGTTAGTTTCCGAGTATTGTGGCTTGTTCGACTATCTAATTAAAGATTTATTTACTAATATATGAATTGAATTTGTGCAAGGTACCTCCTCCTATAGTCATTTTGGATTTGTTCATTGATTTGTCACAAATAGACGGAGTTGGAAATATAGGTTTTGTAGGTATATCTCTAGTAAACCTTCACGAGACTAAAACTCGTCCACTAGGGACACCTAGGGGTTCAAAGGCTTGTTATTTATGATAAAAGTGACTATAGTCTCGACGACACAGAGTTGTTGTATTATTGTTTTGTTTGCTCGAGGACTAGCAAAGTCTAAGTGTGGGGGAATTTGATAGGTGTCTAAAACACCTAATTTTATATCTAGTATTTATGCTTTTGTTTGCGAGTTTTCGTGTGAATTATGTATCTTATATTTGATTTTGAGATTATTAGGTGTTTTGGAGTCATTCGAGCAAAAGAAGAGGAAACATGCACAAAATGAGTACTATGGCCACTTCACAGGCCAGTGTTATCTGGAGCTCAGGTTAAGGGGCTACCATTGGGTGGTCGTATCTAAGAACAATGGGTGCAAATAGATGTCCCATTATTAAAGCCCTAAAATCGAGAGATGTTTTCTCTCATTCACCACCTCTTCCACCTGAAATGAGAACAACGCAGCGGCTGTTGCTTCTGCTGGAATCGATTTGAGAACGAGAAGGAAGCACATCTAATTGCTTCCATGATTAAATGGGTCTGGGAGATTTTCTAAGGTAGAAGTTCAGCAACAAAATTGGTACGAGTCTATCGTGGTATTGGACGAGTTTCTAGCCGCTATTCAGCCATAAAGTCCAGCCAAAGAGAGTGAACTAAAATTATAAAGTCTGTGATGAAGTTTTAGGAGCTTCAAATGGATCATGGACAATGGGTTATAGTCAAGGATTTTCTAACCAAGAAGACAGAGAAGAAAATTAACCTGATATCGTTGATTGTGATAGTTATTGGTTTTAATTGATAAATGTCCGAGAATCTAATATGATTAGAACATTGGGTTTGTGTTGAGTGCGTATTAAAATCGATTATTGCAGGGAAGGAATTCTGGTAGTCTCCAAGGTGCATCCATTGCACATTCCTTAGCAGTTCATGAAACGCACACTGAGTGCTTGATTAAATGCTTGAATGAGAAATTATGAACCACAAGCTTTGTCATGGAGTAGTGAGTCAGTGCACAGCAGGTGTTCAAGATTAAGGAAGAGAGTAATGGTTGTTTAAGGGAGTTATTTCTGGTGGCTGCTGTGAATGTTAAGAAGTGGTTTGAGGAGTGTGATGCATTGTTGGTGAAAGGGTAGCAGCTAGAGTTATAGCTGTTAAGTTACAAAATGATGCTAGTACCAGAACTGGAAGAACAAATCTATTACTGCCATGAAATGGGGTTTGCAAGAATGGAGAATGATGCAGATGAGTAAGATGAGAGCTGGTGATATATGTAAGTGGAGCAGTGGCTATGTTGCAGAAGCAATGGGTTGAACAGAGTTTTTGGGGGAAGAAGATACAACAGCTGAGATGAGATGTTGTTGCTTCACGAGTTAACTGGTGGCGATGGACCGAATTAGCTGGTGCTATAGTGAACTGCAGGTGGTGTTTGCAACATAAGGTTTAGATGGTTGAAATGCAGGATGCTGGTATTGGTTTCCATGGAACTAATGAGTATGCTCGACGGTATTTAGGAAAAGCAGTCTGGGCAGTGATGGTGGTAATGAGACGATATTGCAGCTGAACTGCGCAACTGGAATTTGGAATTGGATGAAGGAAGGGTTCTTTTATGTGTAGTGGAGTTGCAGTACATGTAGACCATGGTTCTGTTGGGTGTTCGAGAAGAAGTATGGGAGTATTGAGATACGGGAAGAGTTGGAGCGATGGCTAAGATGGAGGTGAAGCAGCTCAGGTGGAGCTAATGGACATTGGTGGATGGCTATAGTTGCAGATGAGGCTATGCGGAAGGTACAAAGCATTGCAGGGATGAGTTTCAGCCGGTGCTAGAATGGTGATGGCTATGACCTGAGCTAGAGCGGAGGCAATTTCAGGTGGTACCTCAGGGTTTGAATTGCAGCTGGTACAAATGGTGGATTATTGATGCTGTGTAGCTGCGGATCTGTGAACTGTGAAATGATTGCAGGTGATGGACGAAGCATCTGGGTGCTGCGAAAATAGCCATGAAGAGCTGATGCTATGACAGAACAGGGAAGTGGCAGCTGATCATGACAATGTTGGACAAGGCAAGGAGGTTGTACAAAAGCGGAAATTTTGTAGTCAAGCGATGGTGATGCAATGGTAGGATGGTGTAATAATCAGATGGGTGTTGATCTGGAGTGAGCTTGAAGTAGTGAGGAAATAGTTTGACAGAGAATGAAGATGTATGCACTGGTTAGTTTCTATGCTGCAGAAATTGTGAGAAAACGGAGCAGAATTGGCGAACCAGTGAGCATAGTTCCGGTTGCCGGATTTCGGAACCAAAAGCGGGGATCACAATATTTCAGTGAATCATGAAGGGGGTATGAGTTGGATACAAGAGTTGTCCGCGGCACATATGAGCTACGAGTCATGCTTTTGGGTGCGTTTTCGTAAGATATAAAGAACTGGTTTGGATGATTTTTGTGAATGTTTGAAATGCAGAGAAGGAAAGATGAGTTGCGGGAAGTATACAGTTGGTCTGGTGACAGTTTCCGATGATCAGTGACCTGAGAAAGTTTTCCGGCGACCGAATTCCGGCGACGGTGACCGGATTCTGGCAATGACATCATCAGTCCGGCGACCAGTTTTGGACCCAAAATTCCAGAGACATATTTCTCACACATGAGCTTGGGGGACTAGTAGATGGACGTGGACTTGAAGATTTTGAAGGCTAGACCTAATTTTGGAACAAGAAGAGCTATAAAAGAGAAGTCTTTTCTCATATCTTTTATCTATTATATATATCTTATCTCTACTTTTGTTTCTAGGGTTTACAACATGAAAACTTTTCTATTTCTTCTTGTTATGAACTCCATGAACATAAGCTAGAGTTTTATTATTGGTTATGGAATAGTTGGATTTCACATAATATGGGTTTTGATATGATAAATTAGTTTTGTCTCCATACTTTATCTTTTATGATTCTCTGAAAATATTGTTATATGATTTGAATGCTTGTTTGATCGAGTCGCGAATCTGTTGAGTTTGTTTTCATCTCTATTGCTAGATTAGGGTTTGTTATACGTAAAAGTGATAGATTCCTGATTGCAAGTAGCACAAATATGATTATAGTTTGTAGTGATATATTCGTATGACCTTTGTTAAATTGAATTTTTGCACTTTCCACGTTCAATTGCTTTGATTGGCCTGATTTCATATAACTTAATGCATCTAGGGAATTAAACTTGATTAGTGCTTTTACACGTTAGTTTTTTCTCTTAGATAGAACTCATACTCGCATCTTTTAATGTGTTTGTTGATGACAAAAGGAGATTAGCGGGATATTCTTGCGATCAAGATATTCTAGGGCTTTTGATAAAAGTTGAGATTAAATATCAATTCTAATTATTGTGAAGAAAACATATTTGTGAATGAAGATGAATCCTTAACCAATATTCTCAATACTTTGATTTGTTTACTTTTCTTTGTTTGCTTTTACTTTACTTTTATTATATAAAAATCAGAAAAACCCCCGATGTTTTATATAAGGAATCGAAAATATATTGACAACCTAGACCTCTCTGTGGGATCGATCCTTTCTTGCCCTTGCTATATTTATATTTTGAGTAGTAAGAAAGTGTAAATTATTTTTAACGCATACGACAGCGATCAACAACTTTGTCTAAATTAGGGTTTAGCATGCCGAACCCCTAATTAGCGCCCCTTACTAGAATCGTTATAGAATTCTCGTACAGACTCGGAGTTTTACGGTCCGCCCCTCCATTCGGAATGGAAAATAATTTCATATCTCCTTACGCGGGAATATTTAGGTTTTGATCTCGCTCGGGAGGTGAAAACAGCCTGACAGTATAATTCAGGAAAAATTCAGGAGGAATGTTGCGGGCCCGAGGTGGCATAGTCGCGCCCATTCACCTATTCCCATTCATGGAGCAAGAAGGAATCATCATTATGTTCAAACTCTAAAAACTCCATCCACATGAAAAGAGGTATCGACCCTCTTCTATTGCTCATATGGATCTTTGCTTTCGTCTGCAGTATGTCTATCCAGTGGATTCCAAAATTTACCAAAACTTCTCTGCATTCTTTGGATAGATGGATGAAATATATGCTTGGCAACGATCATGTCAGGTCTAATCTTGGAGATTGTTGTTGCGTTGTCGATCCATCCTTGAATTTAGGTTGTTCATTGTCTGGACCTTCTAATCGCGATAATTGATATGTTGTGGACAATTGTATGGTAGAAATCTTTCGAAGACATAGGATGAAATAGATGAGTTGGGAGATATTTTGTTGCCGATGTGCTGCTATCAAGTCTTCAAGGACTTTGTTCCAAGAGACATCCTTCGAACCAGCTTCTGAATCTTGGAATATCGTATGGAATGGGATGCAGTGAGCAGTCCCTAGTTATATTTATGTTATATCCAATGGCATGGACGAATATGTGAATGTATCTTTGTGGCGTGCTTTTGGAATTTTCGATGCACATGTATGGCTTCATGTTGAGAAATTCTCGCGGCTCATAAAATTTTGGAAGTGATGATGTTGAGATCAGATATAACTAGGTTGAGGGGAGTGAAAGCATCTCATGCTGGTAGTCCCCATGTGTAGCCTACTTTCATCGCATCGCCTTGAATCCATGTCCACGGGATTTGATACAAGCTTATTGTACTCTTCTGGATGTGACGCTGGGATGCACATGGACGAAATATTTTGGATAGCGAAGAGGCAGGGATAAGAGGGTTATCTTGTTTATCATGGCTCCATCTGTTTCTTCAAGAAAATATTTTAGTCGCATATCTGGAGTTATCTCATGAGTCTTTGATGGTCGTTGGGATGGACTGCGATGAGCAGTCCCAAGTCGCATTTTTCTTTAGTTTCTGAAGTTGTTTTCCTCTGAGCAGGCTTGGCATCCGCTGCGGACTCGTAAAGTGTTAAAGGCGTCTTCTAGACAGAGAGGTGATGATATTCTTGCGTTGTTATGGCCTTTTGGTTGACTGTGTATTTTGAGGTTTAACAGTGAAAGGATTCCGTGTAGATCCTCAGTCCCCAAGTATGGTTTACATGTTTTCATCTTGTATGGTCAGTGGGTTTACCATGATAAAGACATCACCATCGTGTGTTAGTACTAGTGATTTTGTTACTTATTTCACATGAAAATAAAATATGGAGGAGTACGGGTTACCTTTGTAGTGATTGATGTTGCGGTGAAGCTCTGGCTGGTATCAAAAAATGAGCGGCAACATTTCTTGGTAACAGATATAATCAGAAAAGACTACAGTGTCGTGGGAACAAAATAGGTTGGATAGAATTGTATGGGCATCCATGGAAGTAAAATGATTTGTTGGATGCGTAAGCGAGCAAACTGTCCATGGTCACCAGTTTTGGCGGGATGGATCAAAAGGTGACCATGACTATGAATATTGGTTGGTTGCGATCATGATCCTTGACATGGGGAGTGTGGCGGCACGACCCTTTGCAGGAAGGAGTGGTGTTGAAGCAGCTTCGGATCTTGGAGATGATGTTGAAACTTAAGGAGCCAAATGTTGCTTCGGATCCTAGAGTATCTTATGGAGATAATGCTGAAGCGGAGCGGCTGCTGAAGCGAACATTGAAGCAGAGCCGCTGCTGGAGAACGTTGAAGCGGAAGAACTTCTGGAGAGAACGTCGAAACAATGCCTTGAAACTCTCATAGACTTGACGGTTACAATGTTGAAGCCGAAGACTGCGTCACTCAGTGTTCTGTCAAACTCGACATCCCTCAACTGAACAGTAGTTAGGAGTCCCCAGTTCCATATATCGATCGTGCTTTACAGGAGAGGTTGGGGTTTGGGAACGGCTTCCCTGGCTAGAAAAAACTGCATTCCTGATGCAGTGCGGTTGAGGGATGCAAATATGTCTTGACGCTACGCCTTGGAGAAATATAGAATCTCACATAACTGTTTTATCATAGACTGCACGATTTTATGGGCGAAGTCATCAGAAATCATGCATTTCCTGATGGGAAGAGGGTCTCTGTGAATTCATGAGGGTTGCTGATTTCCTTTGCCTCGATTTTGGAGAAGTCATTCCTGATCTTTACGTGTGATGTAATTTGATTGCTGATTCCCTTCTACTGGGCGTTCAAGAGCAACGCGAGCCCCTTCATCTATAAATGCACGTCTTGCTGAAGTGCCTGCGCCGGATGTTAAAAGTATTCATTGTCATCTCCCTCTTAGGTTGATGTGACTCTTATGATGGCCGCTCCGTCAGTATTTTGAGGAAATAGGTATATCTTTTCGAGTTATAAACACGTCTGTCTGATCCTTACGAGAACCTTTTATCTTTCCATCAAATCAACAGTGGTAAAATGAGGTCGGATTATTCTGGCTCTTCCAGTATCTTACCCTGATAGTGGAGTAGCAGCGTCTCTGGTGACGGTTGGAGCTGTCATCCTTGAAGTAACGTTGCGGTGGTGGAAGCAGCTCTGGTTCTGGTAATCATAAGTGTATCGTGCAGAGATGGCGCGGTTTTGATCATGGAGTGCTGGAGCCATTGCGTTGTTTCGAAGGGTGAGGATGGCGCTGCTTTGGCTAGTTGTGGAGCGGAGAAGATGGCGTTGGAAGGGTGCAAGCTGTTAGCACTAGAAAGATGCAAGTTATTAGTGCTGGAATGATGCAAGTTGTTGGCGCTGGAAAGATGCAAGCTGTTAGCAGTGGATCGGCTTGGAATGGGCGCTGGCTTGGATTTGGTATGGCGCAGACTGTAGGCTGGGCATGGTGCGGACTGTTGGCTTGGCACGGCGCTGGCTTGGCATGGCGCGGATTGTTTGTTTGGCATGGTTCTTCCTTGGCGTGGCGCGGACTGTTGGGCACCGTGAGGCTTGTTCTTGTGGGCCCAGTTGTCCCTTTCCATACGTATCTCAAATAGGAAATCCTTTCCTTATTCAAATTCCAAAAGTGTTATGCCTATAAAAGGGGCTGGCTCTCCTTTTTTTTTTAAAGGCAAACAAAGCGCCTGGTTTATGGTTTTGATTTCCTGGATTTCTTGGGTTGATAGGAAAATGTTACCTTGGGAGTTTTGGATTATTCTTTTGGAATGGATTTTTTTGGGAATGAATTTTTTTGGGAATGATGTTGTCTTGGCTATGATTGCAAGTGATGCAAACATCCCAGGAAAACTATGGAACCGTGTGTTGGTAGATGACATGGGGTGAAACATAACATGACTATCGGTTTTATCATTCCCGTGAAAACTTGAAATAGCAAACCATGTATCTTGTCTAGGTAAGACTTACTCGGTTTTTCAGGTTTCCTGATGAAAAGGGAACCTTCCGGGTGTAAGAACGAGTTTTATGGGAAGCACCGCCGTGATTGTGGAATGTCGCCAGTCGTCTTATCTGATAATCGAGTCTTCGATCCCTAGTTGGATCATTCGCTTTTAATCTCTAGGCAGTCCCCAGTCATCCCTCGCCGTGTCAAGATTGATAATCAGGTCATCTGGTAACTGAGTCGTCGATCCCTAAGTGGGTCGCCTGCTTCTACCATCTTGATGTTTGGGTCGAAGCATGAGATCGATGGTCAAAAATTGACATTATAACCGAAAGATCAATCTCCCACTGTGGTCGCCAATTGTTTGAAGGTGAAAAAGGTTTCTGCTGATTTTGGTAATTTCGGGTGTGTGGGTGAGAAACAAATTTAAACCCTAAACAATATAATGTAAGGGAGTACTTTAGATTCTAGAGATCAATCTGTATAAATCCATCATAAACCAAGAACTGGCCGTTCTGGACTTGCTTCGGTCACAAAGTGAAGGAGAAGGGTTGGTTTTGGGGAGGGAAGCGAAGAGAGTGTTGAGACCAAAATAGTTGATTCTGGAAGAGTAGTAGTTTTAAGACTTGTATCAGAAAGCGAGAAGCTAACAGATGGGAAAGCTAGCAAATTATTTTCTGAGTGTTGTATTCTCCTGATGAGAACTTGTTGTTCGGTGGAAATAGGTAATACCAATTTATACAAGTCGAAGTGAAATATACTCTGGTCTCATTAAGAAATAGCGAGTGAGTAAATGGGAGGATGTGGTAACCGGTAACGCCTGGAATTGATGTTCCATAAAAGAAAGCATTTCACCATTACTCTTTGTATTTACTAACCGCCTCATCCTTATGAAACTTTCTTATAACGGGCGTCGTGTACACCGCACGCTGTAAACCGTCAAACCAATACCCAATGAGCATCCCCCAATTTGTGACATGTGTTGATGTCTCAAGTGTTTTCGTGAAAAACATGTATCACATTGTTGTTGTCTGGAAAGTTGAGTTGGGAGACTTGCCGGCTCGGTGGTGACCTTCGACGGTCGAGATTTTGCATCTTAAGAGGAAAGGTAGCCATTGATTATTGCAACTCTTCGTTTGTATCCAGTGGCATGAAAGCATGATCAATATGGCTTTAATATGGCCTAGTTTAGGCGCAACCAAAGGTTAAGGTTTTCGCTTTGTTTAGGCGCGACCAAACTAGGGCCAAATATTTCCATGTGTTAGCTGGTAACCATGGACGGCTAAGATCTGCACCTTAGATGGAAAAGTGGCTATTGATTGTTGTAGGCCTTCGTTTTGGTAGCCACATAGGGAAGGTCGGTATGGCGTGGCGTGGCAAGGTGGTTGGCATGCCATTGGCACATGTGGTATGGTATGCCTAGGCATGGCCAAAACTAGGGTTTTTGGGCCAAAGGTTAACATGCGTTGTTTGGCGACCTTGGACGGCTAGGATTTGCATCTAGGTTGGAAGGTAGGTCGTTGATCATCGCACGCCTTCGTTTTTGGCAGCCAGCGGCATGTAGCGGGCCGGCATGGCTTTAGCATGGTGACGTGGCCAAGCTAGGATTTTGGCGTGACCAGGCTAGGATTTTGGCGTAGCTAGGCTAGGATTTTGGCGTGACCAGGATAGGATTTTGGTGTGTCCATGCTAGGATTTTGGCGTGGACATGCTAGGATTTTGGCGTGGCCATGATAGGATTTTGGCGTGTCCAGATTAGGATATTGGCGTGGCCAGGCTAGGATTTTTCCGTAGTTTAGGCACGGCCAAAAACTGGGGTTTTGGCATAGTTTGGGCGCGGCCAAAATTAGGTCTTGGCGTTGGACAAAAGGTTATCGCGCGTTAGCTGGCGACTTTGGACGGCTAAGATCTACATCACAGGTGGAAGGGTGACTGTTAATTTCATTAACCTTTTGCTTAGGCATCTAGCGTCGTGCATGGCATGTTAGGACGGCTGGCATAGTTGGAAAGCCTTGGCGCGGAGATGTGGCTGGCATGGTTTTTCATTGGCACAGTGGTGTGGCTGGCATGGTTGTAATGCCTTGTCGCGGAGGAGTAGCTGGCATGGTTTTCCATTGGCACGGTGGTGAATCTGGCATGGTTAGAATGCCTTTGAGCAGAGACATAGATGGCATGGTTTTCCATTGGCACAGTGGTGCGGCTGGCATGGTTGGCATGCCTTGGCGCGGAGACGTGGCTAGCATGGTTTACCATTGGCATGGTGGTGCGGCTAGCATGGTTTGCATGCCTTGGCGTGGAGATGTGGCTAGCATGGTTTTCCATTGGCACAGTGGTGCGGTTGGCATTCCTTGGCGCGTTAGCATGAGAATTAGGGTTTGGCATAGATGATGTCAATCGATGTTAAGGGTTCTGCCGTGGAACATGACCCATGTAAAAAAAAAAGGTACCCCGGTAATTCTTGCGTAGGCATGCTGATTGATTAAATAAATGTGTTAATGGTCATAGTGACGTCATGTCAGTTATACAGTTTTACGATTTTAACCCTAAGCTAAAAACCACCATCAACACCTGGTAATTTTCTCGCAGACATATTAAAGGTTTCAATAAATGCGCTTAGTGGAGACATTATTACTCAAGTTCTGTGACGTCATTGTCTGACTAGGGTTTTACGATTTTAACCCTAATCTAAAAACCACCATCAACAACAGACTTGTTAGGTCTTTCGCATGTTTTCTTGCTCTGATACCAATTAAAAATTCGGGGGTACCAAAATACTCCACGAACTTTTTCTTAGGAAACCTGTATGGACTAAACTCAAATAAAATTCCGAGAGTTAAAAACCTAATGAATCTCAATCACGAATTTTAAGAAGAGTTTATATATCTTTCTCTCACAATCAATATGTAAACGGAGACGAGTCTGTGTACCTGAATATACCGTGAGAGTACTTGGACAATTCCAAAGATCAATATCCAAAATCAATCGTTGTATCAAAAAATTATGATGGATGTATCTAATTTGATTGATTTACGTACAACATGTGATATTTCAATAATAAAGATAAACAATACAATACTAGTGTAGCACAGATAAGGAGATAGCAAACTAGTTGCTAGGGTTAAGTTTCGTCAGAAACTTAACTAAAATATGATTCTAGGATCAAGGTTCTAAGGTTACAAGGTTGATAATAAAATTTGATAATAATATTAATAATAAAAGATATCTCTCAAAACAAGAAGGAAAAGCCTTTAAATAGGTTCTTAAGAACCGATTAAACAGAGAAAAAAAAGGAAATCTAAACAAACTAGGAAAGAAAAGGCTTGCAAGGCAAGTAAACTGAAACAGACGAATAGGATCAACTGTTATAGTTGATACGTTCGTAAAGGATCAACAATTATAGTTGATACAGAAGCAAGGGATCAACAACTATTGTTGATACGGACAAGGATGTACTACATAAGTCCCCCCTTCTTGAAAATAACTCGCCCTCGAGTTAAAGAATAGAAATAACCTCATTCTCTCCATGAAATATCAATATTTCTTGCACATTGAAGATATTAGAGATGTTCCAATTTGATGGAAGATCAATAACATATGCATTATCACTGATTTTATTCAAAATCTTGAATGGTCCATATTTCTTCATCTTGGTCTTGTTGTAAGTACTAGTGGGAAATTTTTCTTTTCTGAGATGAATCATAACCAATTCTCCTTCATCAAAATCTTAAGTCTTCTATGTTAATTTGCATCTTCCTTGTACTTGTTATTAGAATCTGCAAGCTTTGACTTTACTTCTTGATGTATGAGTGAATCTTTCTCAATAAAGTTATCTGCCTTAGCTTTTGATTTACGCAGCTTGGGAAGCACCACTAAATCTAAAATATGATTAAGAACTTTAGAATAAACAATCTCAAAAGGTGTCTTACCTATGGATCGATTGACTGAAGTGTTATAAGAAAATTCCATATTTGGAAGGAGATTATCCCATTGCTTCTCTTTTCCTCCAATAACCTTGGCTCTAATCAGATTTATGAAAGATCGATTGACCACTTCAGTTTTTCCATATGTTTGAGGGTGAGCAGTTGTACTATAATGGAGTTTAGTTCCCAAGCGCATCCATAAATACTTCCAAAACTAACTCAAAAACTTAGTGTCTCGATCAGAAGTAATTATCTTGGGAATTCCATGCAAATGTACTACTTCTTAGAATAACAAATAAGCAACATTGGAGGCATCTGTTGTTTTCTTACATGCTATGAAGTGAGCCATTTATGAGTAACGATCAACAACCACCATAATAGAATTATTCCTCCTGGAAGTACATGGTAAAACAAGCACAAAGTCCATGCTAATATCCACCAAAGGTGCATCAGGAATTAGAAGTGGAGTATACAATCCTGTATTTTGAATATTCCCTTTAGACTGCTCACAAACCATGCATTTTTGTACGTACTTCTGAACGTATCTTTTAATTGAAGGCCAAAAATAAGGTTCCTCAACCAAAGCAATGGTTTTATCACGTCCAAAATTTCCTCCCAGACCACTTCCAAGTAATTCTTGGATTAAATGAAGACGTAAAGAACATTGTGGTATAAATAAACGATTTCCTTTAAAAAGAAAACCATATTTAATGAGATAATCATCAACACCCCCTATTGAAGAACCACACTTTTCTCAGAGTTTCTGAAATTCTTTGTCTTCACTATACAGATCTTTTAAGAAATCAAAAGCCAAACTCTCATGTTTGAGAGTAACAAGAAGATGAGATCTTCTACTCAAAACATCAGCAACTTGATTAAGTTTTCCACTCTGATATTTAATAGAAAATGTGTACTGATTCATAGTAGATAACCATCTATCATGCATTCTATTGACTTTTGCTGAAGTTTTCAAAAACTTAAGAGCCTGATTATCAACAACAAACTCACTGTGAATAAGATAAGGATACCATTTCTTAAGATCTTGAACAAGAGCAATTAATTCTAACTCATAAGTAGACCACTTCTTCCTTGTACCTCAATTCTTTTCACTATAGTATGCAATTGGATGTCCTTCTTGAGATAATACAACATCTCTATACCAACAATAGAGGCATCACAGTGGATCTCAAAAGGTTTATCAAAATTTGGCATGGCAAGAACATGAGCGTTGTACAATTTTTCTTTGAGTAGATTAAAGTTTTTATCTGCTTCTTCAGTCCATTCAAAAGTATCACGCTTCAAACAATCTGTCAAACCAGCTGCAATAGTGCTAAAATTTCTCACAAATCTTCTATAAAAAGATGCTAACCCATGAAAACTGCATACTTCACGTATAGATATTGGAGTAGGCCAATCAATGATTGCTTTTATCTTAGAATCATCCACAGAAATACCAGTATCTGACACAACATAACCTTAAAAAATGACTCTGTTTGTAAAGAATGTGCACTTCTTTAAGTTCACAAATAAAACATTGTCTTGGAGTGTCTTAAAAACTTGAGATAAATATGTAAGATGTTCTTCCTCATTGTTGCTAAAGATTAAGATGTCATCAAAATAAACAATGACAAATTTTCCAAGGAAAGGTTGCAAAACTTGGTTCATGAGACGCATAAAAGTGTTAGGAGCATTAAATAAACCAAAAGGCATTACTAACCATTGATATAAGCCTTCTTTTGTCTTGAATGTTGTCTTCCACTCATCACCTTCATGGATACGTATTTGATGATATCCACTACGTAAATCAAGCTTTGTAAACAATTTAGCACTAGAAAGCATATCATCAATTCTTGGTATTGGAAACCTATATGGTATAGTAACTCTATTTAAAGCTCTATAGTCTATACACATACGATGTCCACCATCTTTCTTGTCTACCAAAATGGATGGGCTAGCACATGGACTTTTGCTTAGTCTAATTAAACCTTTTTGTAACAAATCATCAACATGACTTTGTAATATTTCATGTTCCTTAGGACTTAACCTATAATGAGGTTGATTTAGAATAGATGCTCCAGGGATAAAATCTATTTGATGTTGTAAATATCTCAGTGGAGGTAAAGTAGTGTGTATCTCATCAGTAAATAAGTCATCAAAAGAAAATAATAAAGGTTGTACCTTGTCTGGAATTTCTACCATTGGCTTAGTAACTTCATGAGAACTCGGAGAATGATTTTGCTATAAATAATGAACAATGGTAGCAACTAACGCATTGGTCTTCTTGTCTGCCAGCTCTTTGGGTGAAATATAAGATTGTAAAGGCCATAAAACTTTATTAAACCCCTCATGAAAAAAAGTATACGTATTCTCATAGCAATTATGAACAACACGAATGTCATATTTCCATGGTCTTCCCAACAATAAGCTTGCTGCATTCATGTTAATAACATCACATAAAGCATAATCGGAATATCCAGGGAAAGAAAACTTAATTAAACATTGATGATTGAGTTGCTGAGTGGAAGAGCTTTTTATCCAACCAACTGAATACTTACGGTTTTGGATAAAGAGTAACAGGTTAACCAAGTTTCTCAACTAATTTTGCAGAAACATAGTTTTATGTACTTCCACTGTCAATGATCATATTGCAAAGCTTCTCTTCAATGATATAATGAGACTTGAATATATGATGTCTTTGTTTAAGATATGGTTCAGTGATTAATATTGGTCGAATTACCCCAAGAAAATCTGCATCATAGGTCTCATGTTCTTGTAAATAAGTAAATTCATCGTCTCGTAATGCATCTTCTTCTTGTGTTTCATCTTGAGTTTCACTAATGTAAGCATGAAACTTACGACAATCACTAGAAGTATGGCCAGTTTGGTTGCACTTGTTACATTTATCCCCTCGAAACTTTGAATAAGGGTTAGAAGGTTTAGTTAAGGAAGGAAATTGTTGTTGATACTTATTACCTCTAGTATTGTGAGCAATATCTCGATGTTGAGTAGCCTTAGGTAACTTGGCAGATAGAATATGCATCATCGGAGCAGTTTCGAAAGGTAGAGATGGTTGGCTATAAGGATTTGGTGCTTGTGGTTACTGATAAGAATAACCATAACTTCGTTCATATGGATCAACAAAGACTGTTTATCCTTTATCGCCTTGGGTACCATAATAAGAATTATATGGTCTGACAGCTTTATTAAATTTTTGATAATGAGCTTGACGTGGATTTTCTTGTCTGGAAGTACTGAGTACACGCCTTTCAACTTTAATAGCTTGATGTATCGCTTCAACCATTGTAAACGCTGATTGTGTCATCCCTTGTTGAATCAAGTTGTTAAAACCATCTACAAAACGTGCAACTAATTGCTCCTCAGTTTGATTCAATTGGTTACGAGCAACTAAACCATAGAACTCAGATACACATTCTTCAACCAATTGAGCTCCTTGGCGACAGTTTTGAAGTTTGATAAACAGTTGTTGTTTATAATCTTTTGGTAAAAACTTATCTCTTAATAAACCTATCATTCGAGTCCAGGTACGTATAGGAGGTTTGTGATACTTACGTCGATCATCACAGAGTATTTACCACCAAGCTGCAGCTCCACATTTTAACTTATAAGCTACTAGTTTAACCTGAGAAGATTCAGGAACTTCCATGAAGTTGAAAAATGACTCTACGTCATAAAACCAATCGAGTAAGTCTTCAATTTGTAAACCACCGAAAAGTTAGGTATATCATCCTTCAATTTATATTCTAGTAGAGTTCCATAAGGATTCATACTAGGCTTTAACTGTCTATCATCTATCCACTGTTGTGCCTTGATCTCTTCTTCCTTGTCTTCTTCATCACTGTTGAGAATAACAACATTAACAGGTTTTTTTGAAGTGTTAAGCAAACCTTCCACCGGATGTTTGTGTTGAAGGATATGCGAAACATTTCCATGAATAGACTTATTTTAAGCAAAGAACTAGTTTTGGTTTCATCGTCTTCCTTTTCTCACATCTTCTTTTCTCCTTCTTCCTTATCATCGTCTAAATGAGTCATGTCTGTGTCATCAAGTCTAGCGCGATTCCATAATTTGTATATGTACTCACCTTGCGTTGTTAATATCTTTTCAATAATTTTCAAACCTCCATGTTTTGTATCAAAATTATCTGTAATAGCTTTGACACTTGCTGCAAATTTGGTTTCAATATCCTTGACGATGGCAGTTGAAAGAGGTTTCAAAAGTTATTTTGCGAGTGCATCAATATCGTCTTGGGAAAACGACTTTTCTCCCATTGAGACAAAAGATAGGGTTTGTTGTTGAGGTTGAGGAAGATGTGTAAAGATATGTTTGTAGATAAAAATCTACAAACGATGTATCTGATTCCAACTAGTGTAGCACATATAAGGAGATAACAAACTAGTTGCTTGTGAAGATAATTTAAGTTTTGTCAGAAACTTAACTAAAATCTGATTCTCGGATCAAGATTCTAAGGTAACAAGGTTGATAATCAATTTTGATAATAATATTAATAATAAAATATATCTCAAAACAAGAAGGCAAAGCCTTTAAATAGGTTCTCAAGAACCGATTAAATAGAAAAGGAAAGGAAATCTAAACAAACTAGGAAAGAAAAGGTTTGCAAGGAAAGTAAACTAAAACAGACGGATATGATCAACTGTTATAGTTGATACGTTCGCAAAGGATCAACAATTATAGTTGATACAGAAATAAGGGATCAACAACTATTGTTGATACAGACAAAGATGTATTACATCAAATACAGAAAATGAAATAACACATACACCGGAAATTTTGTTAACGAGGAAACTGCAATTGCAGAAAAACTCCGGGACCTTGTCCAGATTTGAACACCGGATTGAAGTCGCTACAGACTATAGCATACTATCAAAACTTCGAGCTGGAATGTAGTTGAGACCGAATCTACATCAGAGTAATTCAGTTACAGACCCACTATTTACACCTCTTGAATCTCACAAGAATCTGCGTAATTGAATTGTAATGACCCGTCCCTCCACCCACTTAGCCACTGCGGTCATCCGACATTGTGGGGTTTTTAACGAAATGACCCGTCCATCCACCGATAATGTCCCCACTTAGCCACTGAGGTTATTCGGCAGTATGGGGTTTTCAACAGGCATCACTGCGGTAATCCAGCAGAAACTTCTCGGATGGTCACCCATCCCTGGATTACTCCTTCCCGAGCATGCTTAACTGTATATTTATCTACCACCTCTGGAGCCAATTGTGCTGAAAAGGCCTCACGTTAGGAAAGGAAAAACCATTACCTATATTCCATTTATCGGCGAACCATTGCCGAATTCGGGATATTACAATACCACCACCTTAAATTAGAGTAGTCCTCGGCTCCGGAACCATTGCTGAATTCGGGATATTACAATACCACCACCTTAAATAGGAGCAACCATCAATGTGGGGTTTTCAATGGGCATTGCTACAATAATCCAACAGAAACTTCCTGGGAGGTCACCCATCTCTGGACTGCTCTCGTCTGAGCACGCTTAACTGCAGAGTTTTCTCCCAACTCTAGAGCCAATTGTGTTGAAAATGCTTCGGTGTTAGGAAAGGAAAAATCATTACTTATATTCTATTTAGCCAACTACTGCCGAATATCGGGGTATTACAATATCACCACCTTAACGGCTCCAGAATATATTCGCAATCCCAGATCTACGACGTTCCCTGACCCTCATGAGAAGTACCTAGACCAACCCCGTCCAGTGTACCTTCCCACCCTCGGCAGGTGACCCATCGTCAGCTCTGATACCATTTTTAATGACACGTCCCTCCACCGATATTGTCTCCACTTAGACACTGCGGTTATCCGGTAGTATGGGGTTTTAACTGGGCATCACTGCGGTAATCCAGCAAAAACTTCACGGATGGTCACCCATCCCTGGATTACTCCCGCCCGAGCACGCTTAACTGCAGAGTTTTCTGCCAACTTTGGTGCCAATTGTGCTGAAAAGGCCTTGGTGTTAGGAAAGGACAAAGCATTACTATCCATCGGCGAACCATTGCCGAATTCGGTATATTATAATACTACCACCTTAAATTGGAGCCTTCTGCGGCAATGTAATACATACTCAAGCAAAGATCTCTGACGTTCCCTACCCCTCATGATATAAGCACATGGAACAACCCCGTCCAGCGTGCCTTCCCACCTTCGGAAGGTGACCTGTCGTTGGTTCTGATACCATTTGTAGTGACCCATCCATCCACCGATATTGTCCCCACTTATCCAATGTGGTGGTACGACAGTGTGGGGTTTTCAACGTGCATCGCTGCGGTAATCCAGCAGAAACTTCCCGGGAGGTCACCCATCCCTGGATTTCTCCCACCAGAGCACGCTTAACTACAAATTTTTATGCCAACTCTAGAACCAATTGTGCTGAAAAGGCCTCGGTGTTAGGAAAGGACAAATCAATACTTATATTCCATTCGGCCAACTACTGCCGAATATCGGGATATTACATGATTACCTTAGCTGAAGTCCTTTACATCCTAAGAGTTTCTTCAACTCAATTGAAGACTTTAAACCAATCTTCCTCCCATATATAAGCATATACTCCCTCCGTTTCGGGAAAAGTGTTACTTTCACTTTTTCATTTTAGCCTATTTTTAGGCCAAATTGAAAAAGTGAAAGTAACACTTTTCCTGAAACGGAGGTAGTATGTGATTTCCATTCTGATCAAGGTGAGATAGAATTTTTTTTACAATATACAAAGTCTAGCAAACCTCAAAATCTGATACTTACGAATCCCGAAGAGCGCCCTATATTATTATTCACCTCACAAGTAAAACTTACTCTGATTTCAACAAGAAAATCGTTATAGAAGAATACACATGTGGAATCACAAAGTCTGAGAATAAGAAACTTTGTGATTTCTATTTATCTTGCCTGATCGGAGTGAGACTCAACAATCTATAGCAAGATCAGGATACACGAACTATCAAGATAAAGATAGCCCTAAGCAAAGTCTTTTTAGTCGCTAAACCTAAAAAGGTTTAAAGGGGAGGGCGACTCTAGTTTAAAACTAGGACACACAAGAAAAGTCTCGGGGATTCAAAGATCCCAGTTGCTTGAGGTTCTCCTTATATAAACTTTCAAAATCAAAGTTTGCTTTATATTTAAGCTAAGGTAGCTTTGGAATCAAGCAATCAATATCCACTGTTAAGTGAATCTTTGATTTGAGATTTAACACAACAAAATATACAATATGGTTAGGATGAACCATAACTGAACCGTGTACAATGACTTGTTCATTAAAGGTTAGTTGAAACTAGCCAGACGAACTATATATAAGCTTAACCATTTTTCATATAACACTTTAATCTTGAGTCACAACCATAGGTGATAGTGTGATCAAATATGTCTAGATGTGTTTTTAGAGAGTTGTTTAAATGCCGATTATGTCATAGAAATAATTCTGATGCATCTGAAAATATTCGACAGGGTAAGTACGTGTACTTACTTTCCAGTTCGTGAATTATTTTGTCATGGTACGTGTAATACCTCGATATTCGACAGTGGTTGGTCGAATGAAATATAAATAATAGTGTGTCCTTTCCAAACATCGAGGCATTTTCAGCATATTTGGATCCAAAGTTGGCATAAAACTCTACAGTTAAGCGTGCTCGGGATGGAGTAATCTAGGGATGGGTACAGCAATGCCCATTGAAAACCCCACACTGCCGGATGATCGCAGTGGCTAAGTGGGGGACAGTATCGATGGAGGGACGGGTCATTACAAATGGTATCAGAGCCGATGATGGGTTACCTACCTCGGGTGGGAAGGCACGCTGGACAGGGTTATTCCATGTGCTTCTCGTGAGGGGTAGGGAACTTCGGAGATCTGGGCTTGTACATATTCCGGAGCCGGGGACGGATCCAATTTAAGGTAGTGGCATTGTAATACCCCGATATTCGGTTGTGGTTGTCCGAATGAAATATAAGTAATGGTTTGTCCTTTCCTAACACCAAGGCCTTTTCAGCACATTTGGCTCCAGAGTTGGAAGAAAACTCTACAGTTAAGCATGCTCGGGCGGGAGTAATCCATGGATGGGTTTTCGGGAAACCGAGGTTACGTTCATATCGAACCGACATGTTTCCATAGAAGTCAATTCCATGAAACATCCTACTTTAGATAACTATCTCGGATCCTCCACTTGTATCTTTATATTAGCATGATCGGATAATACTAGTGCGAATATATAATCAATACGATAATATACACGACACAAAGATTACGTGGTTCACCTTTGTAGGCTATATCCACGGCCAAAATCGCCCCAAGAATCTTTCATTATCATAACAAGTTATTACATAGATACACTTCATATAGTAAACTAGTTATATAACTCACTAGCGCTAAACGACATAGAAACAACAAGACATATTACGAAGATTTTACTTCTTCCTTTGTTCTTATTCTTCCATAATCTTCCACCGTCGTAGTTGTTTTGACTTTAGACCAAGGTAGTTAATATCGTGTATCGTATCGGCTGGGCCTTATACACCTATACAAAAGATATTACTGGTTTTTATCGGTGATACATCATTAAAATTAAAATTTTAAATATTTATAAGACCTTAGAAAAAATAATAAGAATCATACATGTATCTCAAATTTCTAAATCATAAGGTGGAAAAATCTTACGCGTAGTGACTTTTGTCCAATTTTGACGGTAAAATATTTCTTAGTATCCTTGCTTTATAATCAAAACAATCACAAATACAACTACGTAGTCAATAACAACCGCTTAAATTCTCCACTATCTTCTTCCGTCCACAGCATAACCCAAATCCATTCAAATTCCTCCTCGAGTATATATGGTGTCCATCTTATATACTATGTATAGTCATTGATTTTATATATTAAATATATTAGGGTTTTTTACATTCTCTAATTGACGTTGTACTTGTTTGTAAAGACTAGATGCATGCTACTCGAAAAACTTATCCACTTTATTTGGTGGTGATTTTGTTAATTGATTATACTTGATGGCGCCTAGTTTTCCCTTTATAGAATTTACCGTAAATGATACTGGAATGCCTAATTTTTCCCTTCATAGGTTTCATTTTAACCAAACATGATATTAGAACCGATATTATCGGTGTATAGGTAAAACCGATATATCATCCTGTACCGGCCTGTACGAACGTTTTTATCGTTCCATATTTGTATCGCCGATATTTTCGATATCGTATAGGTATTTTCCGATATCCGATAAAAACCTGTAATATCGTCATGTACAACCGATATTGACTACCTTACTTTAGACAAGTACATGAAGAATATCATGCATTCTAGCTTCTCCCATATGATTTCTCCCATACTCGTTCTCACTAAAAGTCACTCTTCTCACATAGATTTTTCCCCATCACCAACTATTGTAAGACATAACGGTTGTGGCCCGAACATTCTCATAAAGAAAGTATTCTCCAAGACAATGGATTTCTACTCACAATATAAGCCCTCTTATATAGTAGACAAATCCTTGCTCCCTAAGTCTTAGAACTCCTAAAAATAGACTCACACCTTAATTAGGAAATCCTAAACTAGGAAAACACTCCTACAAACCGTCACACAATTTTCTTAATCCAAACAAACCTTGTAGACAATTTATTCCGGAAATATACTTTTAGCCACGGTTTTTACATCATTAGATCATTGTTTCTGCTACAAAAACTATCACCTAAAGTCCAATTTCATCCATATAGTCTTGTATACGGAACAAAACCCTAAAATGGGTGACCATCCGGGAAGTTTCTGCTAGATTACCGCAGCGATGCCCATTGAAAACACTACACCAAATTCCCAGATTTGTAACAGCAATTCGTAATGGCTTATTGGCCGTTACGAATTTCCCATTACAAAAAATTCGTAACAGGCTGAAGTTGTTACTAAATTTTAAAAAATTTATAACAGGGCTAAGCCGTTACGAATATTTTTTTAGGCGTGCCAGTCACACGCTTGGTTGCACCTGGGTGGTAACACCTTTAGAATGTGCGTGTGCCATTCACATGCGTGGCATTATGTTTCCACCCACGAAGAGTTACACCAGAGGATATTTCCTCCCATGCGTGTGCGATTCACATGCGTGCTTTTGAGTATATACGCTAGTGAAACCAGATCGAATCTTCATTTTCGTTTCTCTTCGTTCTTTTTTTTTTTCTCTTTCTGCTCTTGTGTCTCTTCTTTTCCTATCAACAGATGAGTCGATGAAATCATCACATAATTTTCATAGAAATCTCTTCAATCATCGATCTGTGTTAGTGTTCATCGATCTTTTAAATAAGTTTTTCGATTTTTAGGGTTTCTAAGTTTTCAATTGTCTGGTTTTAGGGTTTTGATTTGCTTCTAATACGATTTTGTAAATCCGTGAATCTAATACAATATGTTTCATCTTAGTTTCGATTGGTTAAACTTCTTCAATCAAATCTAACTCAATTTGTTTTTTATGATTAGGGTTTAAAGAACTGAAGAACATTGAAGAATTTCTCCCAACTTAGAAGGTTTAAGTTTCAACATATGAACTGATTTTAGGGTTTTATGTTAATTTTTATTTTAGGGTTTGGAAATATGAACTGATTTTAGGTTTGTTTTATGATTTTAGGCTTTGTGTTGCTCATCAAAATTAACTTTGAAGAATTTGTCAGAGTTGGAACCGTGTAAGTGTTCATCATCATAACTAACTTATTTACTTTTGTGTCACTTTATCTAGATTCTTTTGTTTAATTTCAGGCTACAGATTTTGTAGTTTTTGAATTCATTTCTCTTACAAAATGACTGAACTTTATTGCTTTGAAATCCCACCCGTTTTCCATGATAACCCTTGCTTACTGAACTGTGTACAGTTTGAATGGTTTAGATGACGCTTTCTTTGAGATATAAGAAATGATTTGTAGCCTTGCAAGTGCTATTTTTTTTTATAAGTCGAGCCTTGTACTGAATTTTTAAATTTTCCCTGTTTTCGTTTGCTAAAATGATTCAATGAATTTGGTATTTAAACTCCATCGATAGCTGAGAATTTGAAACTCATCAACTGGATTTTTTTTGTATTTTTTAATCTCCTTCCCACCCTGAAACTTCAAGTTCTAAGCCATCGATTATTCTTGTATCACTAACTTGAGATTTTAAAAGCCATATTGTTCTCAAATGAGATTAAGGCACTCTAACAACTTTGCACATTAAAGGGATAGAAGAATGGTGGACTGCAATTTGGCTACACTAACTATGGGAAAGAGACAAGTTCTTACTATGATCATAAGTAGTAGCAACTCAAAATACCCAATCCACCAACAGTGTAAGGAAGTGGTATATCATTTGCTCCCTTGTCGCTAAGATTTTTGGAATGTTTTTTTTTTTTATCACCAATGCTATGATTCCATGTTATTGTCCGGTGATGAGATATGAAAATACTGCCTATAATTATGTTGTGATTGTTTACATTAAAGCTTAATTGTAGCAGGTAGTAAATGTACATGGAAATGGTTCTGATGGCATGAATATGAAAATGGTATGAGTTGCTAACTGTACCCTATAGGGTGGACTGGTTAGTGGTAACGTAATTCACCATCTATGATGTGGGATTTTGTCTTGCTGCTGTGGAGACAGCCTTGTGAACCGACTAGGGTGTGATAGTGGTAATGATTGGTGTTGAACATGTATAATATCTTAGTCTGCACTTTCCAATTATTCCCACAAAACAATGGCGGGGATACTGACACTTAATGGTTGTATCATAGTTTCATTTCAGATGAGGAATTTATTGACACATTTGTCGTCTGAAGATTGTAATTTATTGATGCTTGAAGCATATGATTCCACTTTCTGGCTTGATAAATTGTTTTTGGATTTATACCTTGGAGATATTATTATCATTTGTTTTCTCCTAGTCTTGGTAACCTTATGCGCCAACTTAGTTTGTTAATTACTTTTGCGGCTAATAAATTTTCCCAAACCATTCTGGTCACTTCCTTCGGCGCAGTCATCATTATTATTAGGCATGAAACAAATTCCTTCCCTAGGTTGTATGTACTTCTTTAAATATCTTGGTTCTTATGTATGAGTTACTTTGACGTTGCGTTAAATATGTTTCTTTTTAACGTTAAATAGTGTTAAATAAGTTTCTTTTGTATATATGAAGTGTTCGTATGCCCTGTTTCAGTTTGATTCTATAGTAAATTAGATCGTGCCTATGGAGGAATCATCTTCAGTATATTTATTCACTGGCTGCAAGGGCATCAGGTGGTTGCCAAAAACTTAATATTAACTTTATATATAAGATAATATTGAATATATTAAATTAAAGAAATAATATTGGTGAAGTTAACTTGGATAAATTTGTTATGCAAATGACACACCTGAAGCTGTTTCCTTTAGGGAGCTAGTTTTACTATCTTCGGTTTTTTTACATCTTCTCTTGGTCGCCATATTCTTCTTTCCTCTTTAAGTTTAGATGTTTCAACTGATTCAATGTGGATTATCATTTTCATAGGAGATGCATGGAAGGCAGTGCTTGATGCAGCTGGAATGATCACGCAAGAATATGATTAAGAATCCAGAGTGACCCTTAATAAATTTGGCAATCACTTTTCCTTGTTTATTAATCAGGTACGTTTTCTTACTATCGACTTAGTTGCAGATTATATTTTCACCCATGTGTTGGTTTAGCGTTGGGGTATGTAACCAATCTTATATACCCATATACTAATCACGTTATCTATGGGACTTATATATTGTAGTGATTTTTTGCATCAATAACTGGTTTCTTTACTGTGCATGTTAACTGTCTGAGAAGATCTTGTTTATGCTTTAAATTTGTATAAATGTATGATTGTATATCTCAAGGACTTTTATATATGAAAACACATACAGGTTGAGAGAATGGTGAAGGAAGATGAAAGGTTTGCAGGTCAAGAGTTGATGTAACTCGGTCAATATCTTTACAACCAGTCAGGTGAAGCACCTGACTTAGTTCTGTTATATCTTATATTCCATGTGAATCATCTCTAAACTGTAGTTTGGTTATAATGGTTTTTGCCTATTGTACAAGTCAATGGTCCTTCAAATCCATCGAGTGAGATTGATGCTCCATCTTGGCGTCTAGTGTTTGGATGCTTAAAATGAATGGGTTGCTTCTGAAATAAGCTGTAGTGATAATGTTGCTACTAAGCAAGTGATATTTGTAAGTATATCAATTGCTTAATCTAGTTAGTGAATATTACTCTTTTGAATTGATCTGGATGATTTCAATGCGGAGAATATCCTCCGCTGATTGAGAATTTTCTTATTAAACTAATAACTTAAATGATTGCATGGTGGTACCATGGTAAAATTTACTCAGTACCATGGTTGAGTTAGAGTGATATTATGTTGGATTAGGAATTTCTTAATCACTCAATGAACATACCATTTCTATCTTTTTTTTAGGATGACACTCGCATTTTGACATCTGCAGGAGATCAAAAGGAAAGTTAAAATGATTTTTAGTTATGCTGATTCGGTTATATGTGTTTGCTTGATAAATAAAAGGCGAAACTGTTTATGTTTATGAGATGTATGTATGACTAAACCTTCTTATATAACTGAACTAATGTGTTGTATAATTTTTGGTTATATATATAAAGATTTGGAACGTGGAAGAAAGGGTTTCCATTGGCGTTTTAACTGGTCATACAAGAAGTGTAAAGTAAGTATGTGCCCACCCATCCAATCCTGGTAAGTAAATGCTCGTTTGAGATATTTTCATCCTTGTGAAAGTCTTGGGAGGTCTAATTGCCCTAGAGTTTGTTAATTTTTGTAAGATATTGTAGTATATGATTCAAGAGACAGATCATTTGCTTAGTGGGATTTTAGATGCAAACTTACCCACATAAGTGATCATGGAGAAACCTCCTTAACACAATCATCTGTTATCCCAACTATCTTTTTATTTTTTTCTGTTTGATCCTTGTTGATTTCTGATCCAAATATATTTCTCTACTGCAGATCAACTACTGTGATCAAAGAGAGGATCACACTTCAGTTCAAGGAAGGCGGGTTAGGCATGGCAAGGGCTTGGACTCTGCGAGCTGATCATGTGAGGTTTCATCTAAAGATTTTATGACATTTGTGCACTGCCTCATCTTTGTAAGGACCCATGTGCATCACAAGGGTGGAGAACAAAACAACTTCAAGTTTTGTAAGTTCCATGTATTCAAGTTTTGTAAGTTGTGTAGGCAGTTAGTAAGTTTCTATGTGTTCCCTTAGAAATTTGAAACCTTCCATGTATTCCCTTAGAAATTTGACACTTAAAAAAAAACAAAAAAAAATTGGTACTTAGAGAAATTTCAAAAAGTTTGGTACTTGGGGAAACTTCAGTTCTTTTGTAATATAAATCTGATATGAGTTGAATGAATTTGTTATGAATAGATTGAAGAAATTGTTGTTGAGTGTGGATGATGAATGTATGCAGGTATTGAATTTAGAATTCCGGCTAATTTTGGCAGAAAATGAACTGTCAGTCTGGCTTGACCTAGTCAGGTCAAGGTTGACTGGCAGTAATTTTTTGCTGTTACGAAAAAATTCGAAATGGTAAGAAACCGTTTAAATATTCCACGTAGTAACGGCTATGGCTTGTTACTAAACTTCCACGTAGTAACGGATACAAGATGTTACGACGTCCCTGTTACGAAAAAATTAGTAACGACCCAAAGATGTTACCACGTGGCAGGGTAGTAGCAAGCTAGATCCGTTACGAAGGGCCGTTACAACCAAATTCTTAACGGCTTCATTGCCGTTACGAAAAAATATAACGCCCCATTTTGTAACGGCCAAGATCCGTTACAACCGTTTTTAGTAACTGCTCAGGTATGTTACTAATCCGGGAATTTGGTGTAGTGAAGCCCCACACTGCCGGATGACCGTAGTGGCTAAGTAGGGACAGTATCAATGAAATTACGGGTCATTACAATAAGTGTACCGGGTTTCTATACCCTTAAGACAAAACGAATTCAGGAGTTCATAAAAAAAAATCGGTATGCATACTAGGTATGTGTACCAACCTGAGTTCACTAGTCAACATAGCCTTTTGGGTTTGCATATTGGGTATGTGTACTAAAAGTCGTTGATGAACTATACTTATGCCGGTATGTGTACTGGGTACAGGTACTGCGGATCCGGATCTATAACAGTTGTGCCAGTATGTAAGATGATATGTGTATTGTTCTGTATCCAGATTTACAGTAGTTCTATACACTCTAATAATCATTTTGAAACATTCTCGAATAACATCAATGACACGTATTACTGTTCCAGGCTATTTTCAAATGATAATCTTGAATCATAATTTAGGTCATAATCAAATTAGTCTTAACCAAATTCATCAAGTATGAATAATGTTCTTAAGCATGGTCAACATATTTCGAGAATAATTAACAAGATAAACTTGACTCGAAATTTCTAATGTGCATGTAAAGTCCAAGTTAGTCATGCGACATAGTCCCATAAATAGAAAGGTGAAAACTTGAGTAATGGGTGGTTTAGTATTCACTTACCTTTTGTTGATGAAGTTCTCTAGTATTATCGTTCATTTCACTTTTCCTCCTAGCCAACACCTTTGCATATTGTCTTAATTATTTTTTTGTTTTTTTGGTGTTTTACCTACCTTTGCGCTTGCCTTTTTCTGGTCTGTGGACATTCTCCCAAGTGTGCGGATAAACGATTGTCCTAATGTCATCCCAAAATATTTTTCGTTCGAGTTTGTTCATGTTACGGTACATCTCGAGAACGGTTCTTCCCATTTCATTATTACCAAACTCTTCTTCGGCATCTCCCTTTGGAGGAGGGACAAAACTTAATTGTTGCTAATATGGATCTATATCGCTTAAAGGGATTACGCCGTGTTCATAGTTAACTATTATACGGAGACAATGGAGTCCCATAAACTTCATCATGTTACAAACACACACCTCGTCCGTCTTGGTTCCCCATTTATCAATCAACTTCACTTCTATAATCAATTTCTTAATACAAGCATGGGAAACACTATAATGGAGTCCCTTGAACAACCGAAGGTTCCCCCATTTCTTGTGAGGAGAGATGTGAATCTTTCCGAGATTTTGCAGATGGATTCAAATCTCTCTGTGGTCAGCTGGGACTCGTCCTGAAGAGAGAGAATGGGCTTTGTACTCCCGATTAATATCTTTGCGAGACTTCAACTCACTTGTCTTTGACCAACGTATCTTGCAGAGATGTGCAAGGAATCAATTGTGTCTGTATTTATGGGGCCGACATGACCAGTGTATCTCGGAAGGATGTTCTAGGAATCTTTCGAAAGGGCATATAGGCAGAACAACCAGCCTATCTCGCGGGGATATCCTAGGAATTATTCGGAAACCTCAGTAAGCCGAGTCAGAGCCTAGAGTAGACATGACCAGTGTATCTCACGATGATGTACTAAGAATCAATCCTTGATCTCAAATAGGGTGAGTCATGCTTACAAGAAACATGTATGTCTCCGCTTTGGGTCATAAGTTCACTAGGGACGTTTTTACGCATCTATAGAGCCTACATGACCAGCAGTATCTCGCGGGGATGTATACTATGAATCATGGCATCACAATCAGCTGTGTCTCACGAAGACATGCCGGAATTGTGGCTGTTCTGGTTCATAAGTCTACCGGGGACGTTTTACGCTCTACATAACCTACATGACCAGCAATATCTCGTCGATGATGTGCGCTAGGAGTCACGGCATCACGACCAGCAGCGTCTCGCGGGCACGTATACTAGAAATCGTGGTTATGAGTTCCTTGAGGACCAAGGGCTTAATATCTCCCGTGAGAGTTGAATTTTGTCTATGATATTGAAATGACAGTTTTACCCCTTATCCAAATTTCACCATCTACACCTGCACCTACCACCAAACTGGTCTACGCACGTGAATCCTAAGATAAAGTCCATTATCTTAAATCGCTTCACTTATTTTGAAAACTTCTAGCACCCAACTCTATTGGATCGCATTCCTAAATAGTAAACGACTAACTTGTTTTCGGTATAAATCTCCCAGATCAACAAGTTAATCGAAATAACTTTAGTTACAAAGGTTCTTCCATTTAATCAATATAAACTCCCTTGTATCGGTTAGATCAACTAATATATAAACACTATCAAATATGATCAATCTTAGTAATCTATTAATAGCACATCTAGAGAAATACCAATAAGTAGATCACCGATCTATACAACAAGTTATATGATCTCTATCAAGATAAATGAGCTTGTCGGATCCCAGACAATCAAGTGTGTGTGCACTAAGTATAATCACAAAAATCGAAATCACGCACAGAACGGAGTTTGTTAATAATGAATCATAACAAGTCTTATCTTTAGATCTTGAATCAAAAGATCATATCTAAAATCGTTGATCCTTGATCTAGTTCAAGTGACCTTATATCAGAAAAGCAGGATCAGAATAAACAAACTAGGTGATATCAAGGTTCAAGTATGTCGTTCGTCAATTAAAAGTCCAAAATAATTCATTGATTAATGTCTTGATGAATTTATTGATTAATTGATTACTCTTCTCTCTCTTCCCTCTCCTTTCTTCTCTCCTTAAAGGAAAAAAAATCCTAGAGCTTCCTTCTTCATCTTGCTTAGATTTAGTCCCTTTGGACAAGATCTGAGCAAGAATTTTCAGTTTTTATGAATAAAAATAATTTATTTTAGGTTTTTGAGTTTTATTTTTGTTATTTTTGGTATCTGTGGACACATTTCTTCGCTTTTTGGGCGATCTTTTCTTTGTCCTTAGGATGATCTTTCTTAGATCTAATAGCGATTCTTTCAAATCTTTGTGGTCTTTCTTGGCTTGTTGTTCTCGAATCATCAAGAGCATCAACGATTCTTCTCAGTAGCGCTTTAGATTAATCTTCAACAAGAGGGATTTAGCGGAATTACAAGATTTTGGGGAAAATATTCCATTTTATTTGGAGCATCTCTTATTGAAAAATATAATCTTTAAACAGTTGGAGTTGATCCCGGTTCACACCATCATTCCTTACTATTGTATCTGCGAAAATTGGATGTTTTTACGGTTCATGGCTCTTTTTCTTTGCGATGTATTTGTAATTGGTGTTCTTTTTCTTTGGGTTTTGATTATCTTATATTTGGTGATTTTTGATTATAATCATGTAAACAACTATTTTGGTTTGAATGAATTAAAATTTGATGTACAAAAAAAATAAAAAAATAAGTTACCATCGTGTAAAAGTGAAAAAAAAAGAAAAAGAAAGATGAAAAATAATAATAATAATAATATCCCTTTTATTTATTGCATCATGATGACGAGGAAAGGTACAAAACTACATACCGAGCCACCACATACATGTACGGGGGATACATAGGATGAACATACTTAAGAACACACACAAATATTCATATTAATTCACCAAATCAACACTTAATTTTGGTCAAGAGAGATTGATTCACTAAAATAAACCAGCCACAGCTTGACCCAATTGAGCGTAAGGTTCAGCGTTTCACTGGATGTACTGCATAAGTTTCAAAAGGAACCGATTAGTTATGCATACTTATTACGGATTGATATCCACAAAAGTTGCAAAAATTAATGTTTTTTCTTCATTTATATACTAGTGAAATAATTTAAAATAAAATAACAAAACAAGTAGTAAAATACCAAGGTGAACAAGTTTGGGTACAAAGAACTCCGGCCATATTATTTTTTATAAATGAAAACCATTTGAGAAAAAAATGGCACAAAAATCCCATTTCCTTTTATAATGTGTAAATTTAGTTTTTAGCAATTTTATAAATTCCTCAATTAACCTTCCGTATATATTATATGCGTTCTAAAAGAATACTTTGGCAGAAGAAACATTTAGAGAGGGAAGAAGAGATCTTCTCCAAATAAATCAGTAGCAGGGAAAATACGAGGTCTTCTCCCTATATCTTCATGTTTTTGTTTGTTTTTAGGTTTACAATTCAAACATGCAAAGATTCGAGATATTTTCCTTCCGATTTCATCATTTATAGAGTAATTTTAGGTTCAATCAATTTTTGGTTCAAATTGATTGAATAAATTCTGAGATCTGGTATTTCCTTTCAATTTAATTGAAGAAGAGAAAGGAAGGGAAGCTACAGTTTCAGTTTATCCGAGATCTAGTTTCAATACAGTTTAGTTGAAATTATATCTCAACTTGATTTATCAATTTAAGTTACATCTCGAGTTGAAGAATCCAGTCGGAGAATCCTTCGTATTGATCATCCTCAGATTAAGCTATTTGTATTATTTGGATCGTTCATCAGCTCAATTGACTTTGTAAGTATTCAATTTTATTTTTTGTATTGGTTTTTGATTTATTTTGTGAATTTTAAATTTACTTTTGATGATGAAACCTACATATATGTTAATATGATTTTTGTGAATTTGTTGATGTTCTTATGAAAATTACGATTTATTTGAATGAAGCCTTATTATTGTTACGATTTCACATTGTTTTATAATTTTTTGTTGTTGTGGATATTCACGTTCAGTGAAACCTTTTTCGGTTTCATACTTTGTCATGTATACTGTTTTTCAAATTTTTTTGTTGTTGTTCATATTCACATATAGTGAAACCTTTTTTGGTTTCATACCTTGTTTTGTAGATTATCAAAATCTGTTTTCGAGGTTATATGCCACACAAAGGATACTTTTCCCCTTTTTGGTTTCATACTTGAGAAGCAAATATTTTGGCCATATTGTGGCAGCAAAGTCTAACCGGGATCGGCGGTAAGGTTCTCTGACATTCTATTGTTTTTCATCATTATTTTTTGTTGGTTTCATTTTTTTTTGTTTTCGGTGAAACCTTTTTTCATGTTAGTCAGTATATTCATGTTTTTGTTGAAACATTTTTTATGTTGGTTTCATTTTTTTTTTGCTGAAACCTTTTCTCATGTTCTTTTTGTGTTCATGTTGCAGAAATTTATTCTTTTGCATGTGTTGTGGTTTCATCAGGAATGATGCGAACTAGAAATGGTATTTGGAGAATTTGAAGGAAGTATTTTCTCCACAAAAACATTTTATTTTTGTGAATGGTCGATCATTGTACAACCTTATTGAATTGGCGACAAACTCTTTGTCCAGAATTTGAAATTGAGTTCTACGACAACAATTCGAAGGACATGCCATGCGCGAAAGATGTGAAGTCATTTCGACAAAAAATTATCGAATTTCAGTTTCATTTTTTGTATATACTACAATGTATTTGAATCTTTTTATTTTATTTCATTTTATATTTACCTTGATTATTATTTTTATTTTATTCTTTTGGTTACGATTTTTGTACAGATACACATGTTAATTTTATATAGGTGTTTCATGTTTGTTTTATTTTAGATTAAGTTTTTCAGAGTTGCATGCTTTTATAATTTGCTGGAACCAAAATAGGTTTCATCAATTTTTTGTTGGAACCCTTTTTGGTTTCATCATTTTTACTGTTGTTTTCTTTGGTATCATTTTCCAGAACATTATACTTGTACCTTACTTTATTACATACAATTATTGGTAGTTGTACTTATCATCAAGATATTTCTTCTACGGATGAACTAGCACAGATTTACAGTTGAAACTTCATTTAGACATCACACCTAAGTTTTAAATTATTTTAAGTTTTAAATCTATCTCGATGGTTGAAACCATTCATAAACAATTGTAATCTTTTAGAAACTATTATAAGCACTTTGACATGAAATATATAATGTTACAAAATGTTATTACAAATTGCTAACTATTATAAGCACTTTGACATGAAATATATAATGTTACAAAATGTTATTACAACTAGTTGATATTTACACCAATGTCTTCTTTGATATGTTTTTTCCATCATGATTTTGAATGCCAACTTTGCTTTCATGTTTCCCATCTTTTCTGATATAACCTCTTCAGAAAACTTCATGTTTCCCTTTAACAGTCTCTTCATGCAATAGCATACATGAAGTCCAAAATTTCACCTGAAATTACAAACAAATATTTCAAGCACTGGAAAAACAAAATTGTTGATTCACAAATTACAAACATACATTGATTTCAGCATTTCAAGATCAACATAATTGAATTTTAACTTATCATTTTTGCTCACAACATGTAGTTTTTAGCATTTTGTATGTTTCTGGTTGATTAGTTGTGTCATCGATCTCTTAAAAGTGGTGAAACTGAATATGGAAATGGTGAATCCAAATTTGGTTACGTCACATAAACATTAAGTAAAAACACCAATAAATTGGTTCCATGCATATATAAACCATAATTAAAAATGATGAAACCAAATTTGGTTACATCAAAGAAACCAAATTAGTAAAAACACCAACAAATTTGGTTCCAACTATAAGTAAACCATAAATGAAAATGATGAAACCAAAATTGGTTCCATCAAACACACCAAAATAAATAAATAACGCCAACGGATTTAGTTCCAACCATAAGTGAAAATGATGAAACCAAATTTATTTACATCAAACAACCATTAAGTAAACAAACCATCAGAGTTGGTTTCAATCATATGTAAACCATAAAAATTAATGGTGATACCAAATCCGGTTACATCAAACAAATATTAAGCAAACACACCAACATAAAATTGGTTTCAAGCATATGTAAGCCATAAATAGAAATGGTGAAACCAAATCCGGTTACATGAAACAAACATTAAGTAAACACACCAACAAAAAATTGGTTTCAAGCATATGTAAACCACAAGTAGAAATGGTGAAACCAAATATGGTTTCATCGTACAAACATAAAATAAACACACCAATAGAAATTTAAAAATTGAACCGTGAATAATCAAATGAAAACAAATAAAACCTAAACCTAATTAATGGCTACAAACAGATGAAAAATCACTGATGAAACCAAACCTAAGCATAAAACTAATTACGAAAATTACCGATGAAGCCAAACCTAAACCTAAACCTAAACCTAATTATCAAAATCACTGATGAAACCAAACCAAAATCACTGATTCATGTTGATTTCATCACAAAAAAAAATAATACCGTCAACATAGTTTTGAATTGAACAAATGAGAAATATGACGAAATTTACTTCACAAAAAAAGAGTGCATACAAAATTAGTTGATACGATTCTTACCTTTTGGAAATTTTTTCTTCGATTTACTGTTTGGAGTTTGTTTTCCAAGTTTTGTTTAATTTTTCATCTTTCTTTTTCTTCTATTGAATTTGTTTCTTCACCATCTTGTGTTTTGAGACGACTTAGGTTAGAAATTAGGTTTAAAAATGATTCGATTTATGGTTATGGTTTCACTGGTTAGAGTAAGTAAGAATTGAAAAAGAAAGAATCGAAAATCAGTGGATGATTTTCACAGATCTGAGAGTTTTTGGATTTTTAGGGAAGGGAGTTTAATGGGATTTGTTTTTTTGTCGTTACAAATGAAGTTTTTGGGTTAACGAATGAAGATACAGTGGGTGGTTTATTCTTTAATTTTTTTGGGTTGAATTACGGGAAGGGCAGTTTAGACTGTTTAGATTATTTGGGGTTTTTGTATTACTTTTGTTTGGAAGTGTTTTCTGTGGATGGATAGTGACACCTTTGGGGTTATAACTCGCGGACCGATAAAAAAAAAAAGCGGACGTGTATTTTCAAACTTATAACAAGAAAAACAAAATTTGCTTACTAAAGGCCACATCGTCGTCGCCATCGCCACGGAACATCCTTATAGCTGAAACAGGGCAATGGAATTCTTCGGTGAAAGCGACAATACCCATACTCACACGATAAGAAAGTTTACAACTCAAATTTTCTTAATAGAAATCTAGTAAGTATTTTCTTGTTCTTGGTTTAGTTGATGAGTTTGTGAAGATCATCGACAGGGTATTTATAGTTCCATTTTTGAGTTATTTTATTCTGGGAAATGGAAATCCAAAGTCTTTGTTGGTCTTGGTTTCCTAATAATAAAATGTATAGATACGTTGTGTAATAAAATAACATTATCTCTTTGGTAAAAAGGAGAATAAAAGTAACATTATTTGAGAAAAGTTGTCTCTTTTACCATGAATATTGTTTTTGGCATCATTTTTGTGGGATCACATTCTAGAAAAGACTTGAGTAATTTTTATTTATTTTTCTTGATACGAAAAAAAAAATACTTGAGTAATTGATAGCGAACATTTTAGAGCAATCCTCACCCAAATCCTATGCTTTGGGTTTTCCCACCGATCCAGCCTAGTTTTCATTCAACCTATATAAAAGGACAGGTGATTCTGTCCGTTTCTATTCGTTAAGTTTTGAAATCTTTTTTCCCAGCTTACCCCTCAAGTAAAGTTAGATACCAACCATAGTTACGACTTATTTGGGTTTCCCAGGTTTACCCGGATGGGAAAGAGGAAATGGATAGAAGTTTAGAGAGCTGTAGTTTACAGAGAGTTTTATGCCGACACTTCCATTTCCCTTTCAGTTTCTCTATTCTAGTTTTCTCCCCCCTCTTCTTCCTCATATGTAACTTTGCAGAGATTCAGAGACGGATGGACATGAATTCATCAAATCCATACGGTATAGGTATGTATCTCTATTTCATTTTTTCATTTCCATTATTAGATTAAAACAATTTTGGAACCATAGTTAGGTTTTATATTTGGGTTAGGAGAAGTGGGTGGGTTTGAGAAACTGATCGGAATAAGAGTAATGTGTAGAGATGTTTTTGTCCATGATTTTTCTCTTTTATTCAAAGTTCTATACCGATTGTTTTTTCTCTCAATTTGGGTTAGGAGAAGTGGGCGGGTTAAACACCCTCCAGAGTAGAAATTGATGGATAATGCGTCATTTAGTTATTTTTTCTCGACCAGAGATGAGTTTTAATTTCATTCGTTCCAAACCCTAATCATATTGTAATGTATGGGTAAGTTAACGTTTTTGAAACCTCAATTCACATGCTCTGTGTAATCTAGTTATGTTTGCTTAGCTTTAATTAAGCTATAAGAGATCCAAAACACTAAATTAGTAATGCCTTAAACCTAATTAGATTATAAAATTTGTATTTGTAATTTTAGAAGTAGGTGATTAAATGAATAAAATGCAATTGCACATAGGAGTTTTGATGCGGCAAAGTATCCAAATTTACTTTTGGTTGCTCGTGTTCCCTATTTATTTGAGTGATGACAATTATATATTTATACTCCTGTATCACTGTCTTGAGTTTTAACTATTCTTCATGTCCTGTTAACTGGTGGACATGAAGACTGAAAAAACTCATAGAGCATGTGTTGTCTATTAGATTCTTCTTTCATAATCAACGAGATGGGAGTTAAATAACAGCACTAGATTTTCTAATGCAACAACGTTACATGAATTTTGGTTAGTTAGCATAGGTTGTTTAATAAGTATGCAGTTCAAAGGTCTAGCATCTTGTCTCTTGAAAGCACCTCTGGAAGCGCAACTACTAGTAAAGAAATTACAATTACACAAGAGTTATGCCAATTGTATTTTATGATTTATTAGTTCCTTTGGAAAACATTGTTTCCAACTTTCAGCAGTCAGTGGGTAATGAAGATAGATGATGTTAAGCTCCTTCGAGGAAGACTCGAATTCCAAATTTGGTAATTTAACAATTGTTTTTGTTTTTGATTTTTTTAAGGATAAGACTTCGTCTAAATCAAAGTATAATTTCAACAAAAGTATAAGTTGTGAATTTGCATATGAGAATGTTTAGTGTTAGCTGTATTGAGTTTTAGTTTTTTTTTTCCTTCTATTAGTTTCTTAATTTTTAACTTATTGTTGTAGCCGAAATCCGAAAATGGAATGCTTCGTGTAGGTGATCTTGATCATGCCACAAATTACTATGAGAACGTAAGGTTTGTTCGTTAAGGACATGCTACTACTTTGAAGTTATGGTTTGTACTCGAGTAGATATTTTGTTGCCCTTTTTTGCACTGTCTGAAAATGGTTACGTAATTCCCCCCAAATTTGCAAGCTTTTGGCATGGAGCTACTCAAGAAAAGAGATAATCTAGAGTACAAGGTAACTTGAGATTCAAATCTATCTACTTAGGAGAAGAGATAATCCAGGATTTCAAAATGGTTAGTGCATGTATCGTCTTCTTTCCTGACTGATCAAAACTTTCAGTGTGACCAAAAGATATTAAATTATAATTTGATGGCCTTCTAGGTTCTCTAACATGTTTAGGATGGCATAAAATTTCCTTATACATGTTCATGTTTAGATGCATTTAAGTATGATAATTTAGAATATTAATATGCTAATCCTGATGATTTTGAAGCTATTAACCAAGTTGTTGCATTTGTTCATCATCAGCTAACTTATCTTCTTTGGTTTTTCTCCTATTTAAGATTAATTGTTCTTTCTTTCTGTCTTTCTATAACTTAGATTTACACTTATGTCATTCATTGTATACGTCAAGTAGGTGCTACATGGTATTCTTTTCACGTCATTGTTGGACTGATATTTTATTTTCTGATGATTTCAGTATACCCAGTTTTTCAGTCGGTCCTAAAAATATACTGGGTACCTCTTTTACACGGTCGCATAATATAACATGGGTACTGATTTAACAACATCACATAATATAATTTGTATATCTTTGTAATACGGTCGCATAATATAAATTGGGTATAATATAAATTGGGTATCCTTTTAACAACACGCATAATATAAGTTGGGTACCTTCTTAACACGGTCGTCGAATAATATTACTTGGGTACCTCTCTAGCAAGGTCAGTGTAATATAAGGGACTCTGCATCAGAACTTAAAACGGTTAAATGAGATGATGATTATGAAATTTGTAAGAATAAGCTAATACTACCCTAAGGAATAAGGTCTCACAGAGGTAAGAACCGAGTCGTTTGTTTTACACGATAGAAACCCAAAATTTTAATCTGCTATTATGCATTTGATTACCAATATTTGGTCGCACCATCCTGATTATCGCTGCAGTTCTTGTTTACATTTTTATAATTTACAACGACTTTGCGTACTAAACTGTTCTATCCCCTACTGAATTGTGGCTCACTCCCTTTATTATTTTTTTTGTTTTTCCACAGAGTATGAAGCGAGGTTGAGGCAGTAAGCTTGGGAAGAGCTTACGGATAGGAGGTTGAGCAAAAGTTGATATATTTGCTTCCTTCTCTTTTATGTATATATCCATGGGTTGCTGGTTAGTTAGATTTACATGTCTGATTATTTCTCGTAGTTAGTAAATGTATTTCCCATGTTTTCGTTGGGTGTAGTTAATGTTTTTCATTTGCAACATAATGATATGTCTATTTAAGCTTGTGGAAGGGTTGAGGTCTGCTTAAAATGAAGATTGGTCATTTTTTTCTCAGTTCTTGTACAATACCAGATTTTGTGAATCCATTCCTTTTGTTTTTGAAATGTATATACTTGGTCTAGTTGGTAATAAATATCGGTTTCCAGTCTTATATTTTCATTGCCAACATAAAAATATCCATTTTTGACTAGTCTATATGCTTTCTATTGGCATGCCCACCTTCTGTATTGGCATGGCAGAACAGGGGGATCGAAATATAAAGAAGAGGACATAACTCTACCCATTTCAGCGGATTCTGATGAACATGTATGGATTGTTTTACTCTACCCATTTCAGCTGTGGTTGAGTTAACTATTTAGAGGACTAAAATGTATTTTGAGTGCCAACTAGCTTGACAGATTTGACTCAGTCCGTCAATATTGATTGACTGAAACCTTGTCCCTCCATAAGGTTTGACTCAAACCTTTGTATTTCTTTGAGGATTTCTCAACATTTTAATAGAGCGAGGGCTAGTCGGATTAGCTGGTTATAAAAAAGTGCCTCCCGCATGACGTTTTGAATTTTAAAATTTTGTCCTTCAAGAATTGATCTTTGTAAATAAATAATACCATAATTCTACGAAGTATATTAGATCGTTATTACAAAATTAGTCATAAAAATTCAAGGTGATCAAATTTGTGGTAAAAAAAACCCCACTCAAATATTGGGATATATTAAAACTCCATCTTAAACTAAATTGATACAAAAACCTCAAATTTTAAAAAATTGATACAAAAACCTCAAATTTCAAAATTGGTTTCATCAAATTTTATGATGAAACTAAAAATTGGTTTCGTCATATTCTATGAGGTTTCATCATTTGATGAAACCAAATTTTGGTTTTATCAAAATTTTATTTTTTGAAGTTTTTGTGTTACTTTTGTTTTGGCGGGTTTTTTGTGGATAGATAGTGAAACCTTTTGGGTTATAACTCGCGGACAAAAAAACATGTATAATTTGATAATCATCCACAAAAAACCCATCAAAACAAAAGTAACACAAAAAACCCAACAAAACAAAAGTAACTCGCGGTTGATGAAACCCAATGAATTTGATGAAACCAATTTTGAAATTTGGGTTTTTGTATCAATTTTTAAAAATTTGGGGTTTTTGTATCAATTTTGTTTAAGATGGAGTTTTAATGGATCCCAACATTTGATTGAGTTTTTTGTACCACAAGTTTGGTCACCTTGGGTTTTTATGACTAGTTTTATTATTAAAATTTAATATAAAAAATATGTATAATTTGATAATCATGTTTATATTCGTTGTTTTGATGTATTAAAATGCTTTCCAAACGGTATAAAATTTGTAACAAAAAAAAACCATGGTATAAGGATATAATTGGAAATATTACATAAAGATATCATTCCCTCATGTTTGCTTTAACAATGTGCAAACTTGAAATCGATCACCTTTGATGGGTCAATGGGAATATGAGTTTCTCTTCTAAATTGGCGGGGGAAGAGAGTAATGGATGCATGATTATTGATTATAGGATTCATATCCCCTCTCCTTTCTAATAATTAAAGACTAAAGACTATTAATTTATATTTATATCTACTTTAAGAACGTTTATTCATATCATTATTATTCCTTCTGAAGAGGAGGAAAAGAGGATATCAGTTCACAATAGTAGTGATTTTTTAATGTGGCATTTAATGTTGCAGCAACCGAATAAGTAATCATCAGCATGAACATCTATGGGTATATAGACCTTTGATTCCGGGTGTGCTACCTGAAGTTAATCATGAACACAATGCATCATGTTACCGACTATACTCGAGGGGTATAATCATGAGTCGTACGAAAAATAAAATTGATCTTTGACCACCAGATTCGTTGGTCTGCTATATTCACCCCATCCTAAAAGCACAAAACCTCGGACGGAATATAATCCTAAAGTACTCCAAAGACGAGAACCAAAGGAAGCAACAAGAAAGACATCGATTTCATCCTCTATACCATGTCTTTAGCTTCTTAGCTAGGTTGGATCATATGAATACGAGAAGTGGTCATCCAAGGCTAAGCTTAGGGGCTCGACTCCATTTCTTCCTTTCATTACCATTATGTTACCTAGCCTTAGCCTTTCTTTGTTAGAGAAGATTTTATTAATAAAAAACGAGGATACAAAAGGCTTATACCACTAGAAAGAGAAACAAAACAAAGATAGCTCGAGAACAACGCTATCCAAACGAAAAAACAAAACACTCCCCAACTCAAAGAATTACCACTAACTCTCTGAATTAGGGAGGATGAAAGTATGCTTTAGGCCAGTGCTCTAATACAATAGAATAAGAAAGGTTTTCAAATTCTTTGAAAACCAAGTACCATGTGAACATTTCATAATGAGCTTTGTTGATTTCATTAACTGCAATATTACCTTGCCATTGAAATCTCTTGATTTTTTCTCTTTCCATAAACTCCAAAGTATCACAGGTGGAATAATACTCCATACCTGAGTTTTAACTTTACTTGTAAGAGAAATTCCAATGGTCCATACCAAATTTGAGTGTTTGGCAGGCCAGGTGGATGGTCAAAGTTAATTTCGTACATTAGATAAAGGGCATCTCGAGGAAAACATATTAGAATGTTGCAGTTGGGACCGGACGGCTTAGACTGACTCGAGCCTCGGCTCCAACTGAATCGATACTCGGCTCTAACTGCACCGAGACTCGGCTCCAAGTGGATCGACAACGGAAACATTCCAACAGCCAAAAAGTGGCCACATTTGCACGCCTTATAAATTCAACTCAACTTCAATCTTATCTACTCACAACAAATTCTTTTCTTCTCTACATTATTTCAACTCAAATCCAATCTTCTCTACATCTTTTCAACACAAATTCAATTTTATATACATCTTTTCAACACAAATATAATCTTTTATACATCTTTTCAAACACAAATTCACCACCCTTTTAGTTACCATGCCTCATCGATCTCAAGATATCAGTCGACAAGGAAATAGGAAACCACTCAAAAATAGACACATACAAGTTCTAATGGGAAGACGAGAAGATTCAGAGGAAGATAAAAATGCACTGCTGCTCTCATGTCCAGATTAGCAATTAGTGAAGGTCATTTGTCCACAAAAATAGAGAAGGATAGTTCTCTAAGAAAACAAGATGTGGTTGGTACGGAATTCATAAATTTTATTAAAAACTTCCTCATGGTGTTAAAACTATTATCGATTGATTTCCTTGGATTACTTTGTACCATATCCAAGCGCATAAAAATTCGCCAAAACTGGTGGGTATACTACAAGCGCTGGTGGTATACTACACACATGTTTCATTTTCATGATTTCAAAATTGGTCATATTTTTTTATTAGTATTTTTTATGCAATCAATATGAGGGTTACAAATGAAATGAACAAATTGAATTTTTTTTCAGGCATAACACCATTATATTCGTATTTCCTACTTGGGATACCTTCTAAGGCGGGAGATGATGCTCCATTTTACCAAGACGGTTGGTTGGCTGAACAGTGATACAAAGATGCACTTCCATTGTACTTTCAAGTAACAACACAACAAAATTGCAAGGACCCTCAAGCTCGTCAACGCTATTTGACCAGTAAGGAGATGATCAAGAGACAATCAGCCACTAATGACTCGATTAGTTAATGTAGATTTTAATTAATATAAATTAGTCTAACAACGATCTAGATACGAAATTAGTATCAGTATATAGGTATCGAAAAGTTAAGTGATATGGACTACTCGAACGTGTCATTCATACACCGGACGAAGAAGATATCATCGGAATCGTGTTAAGGGAAAAATAGTATTTTTTTGAATTAGCCGACCTGGCTTCCTTTATCCATTTTCTGGGCCCCTTAATAATTTTCTTTGGTCTTATCAACCCAGATCGAGCAGATAAGCTCATTCGTTCTTTCTTCTCCTCTTTCTTCTCTCTTCCTCTATGTTAATTTCGAGCTCAGAGATTTGAGCCTTTTCTGTCGAGAAATTATTATGAACCTTGTTAGCTTGATGAACTGAGTGAGGAGGTGATGCTGATGTTGTCAATTGAGTTCTGGAAAAGCAAAATTTTGGTAAGCTGAGTTAGGGTTTCGTTTTTGATTGAAATTTCTTTATGAAATTGTTATGATTTGATAGATTATAGGTGGGTTCGATCTTAATTGTACTGAAGATGATTATGTAGAGTTTAATTTTAGTTTCTTTAGGAATTTCAGTTTCGGGTTAGGGTTTCAGTGAATTGAAGATGAAGATTAAGGTTCTTGAGTTGGGAAAATTCAGATGAAGAAGATGAATTGATTAGACGTGATTAAATTTGGTTTTATGATTTAAGGTTCTGCATAGGGGAAATAGAAACTAGGATTTGAAGCTGTAATTAAGAATTAATTATATTATTATGGGAGGAAGATGAATTGGTGAATTGGGATTGTTGTTGTTGTTCTTTATGTAGAACTGGATCTGGTATTGTTAAGTACAATTCTAAGTTGTTATGTTGATATGAAATTGGGTATGTGGTGAATGATTTGGATTCAGGTGAAGGGGTTTGTGTGAATTAGTCCTTGTATTTAGGTTTGGATTAAACTTGTGGTGATTCTGAAGTTGCAGGTGTAATCATTGAGGTATGTGGTGGTAATGTTTATGTAATGGATGTTTCGGTTGTCGAAGTTAGGAATGGAAGTGTATGCAGATATGATTTAGATAAAGATGTTAGGAATGTTTGAGTCTGAAATGAGGATGGTGATTATGAAGTGAAGCCATGATTACAATTTAGGTTTTTCTAGAATGGATTATAGTTCTTTCAGATGAATGTTAGGACCTTGCAGAGATTGTAATGGTGATGTAAGTTGAAAGGATATCGAGACATAAACTTAATCTATAGGTGTTGGTGTTGATTGTAAGATGATGGTATGGTGTTGAGTTAAATGTACTAGAATGAAACGTGTTAGGTGTTAGTACTGAATAGAAATGATTGAAAGAAGAGTTGGAGTTATTCCAGTAGAAGGATGATCTAAGGAACTAGGTCTCTAGAATCGTAACATAGATAAGGTTCACACCAACATGTGAAGGATTGAAAGGCGTAAAGTCCTAAATGAGTCTAGAGACTGTATGAGATTATCTTATGAACATTGTGTGAGCCTATTGGATAAATTCTTAGCGTGTTGGTGTGACTAACAATTACTCTTTTATTACAATGGACGATTCAAAGGATGATCTGGTGAATCGCGGATCTCGAGGTAGGAGTGGCCTTCAAAACAGGTGGGAACTCTGTAACCTTCTTGTAATCATTATGTTTACTTTATCTGCGAGTATGATGAGTCTTTAATTTCCGAAAGCATATTGTTTGTAATTTTAATGGGTATGTTGTGTGATTTCCCCGCGAAGAGTGTATGTGTTTCCCCATAGCTCTTGGCTAAGTTTAGTAGGGCAATGCTACGTTGTTTGAATATTACTTAGTAGCCCGGCTTTACCCCGGATAAATATTATTAAATTTTATTATCTTAAGATAGTAGTCTGGATTTACCCCGGTTGAATATTACCTAGTAGTCCGGCTTTACCCCGGTTAGATATTATATATACTATATTTTATTTGGGGAAGTCACTTTGTGCATATCATACTTGATTGTTCAGTCTTAGAAGTATGACTGGGTTACTATGACCTTGACTTAGGAAAATATTCTAGGTTCATGACTGGATATTGTCATTATTTGGAGACTTTGGCCTACAAATAATGATTGGGCTTTTTGTGAACCTTCTATGCGGGGTCAGATCATAGTAATCAAAACCTTGTTATATGACTTAGATGGTGGCATTTGGATTTATGAGGTATACGCATTCCACAATAATATCTTACGGTACCTGGATTCGTGCTATCATTTGAGACTGGAGTTATTCCTAGCATCTTCTTCTCCATTGAGTGAGACGAGGTTAGGATAACATATGTTTATGTAGGTACTGAATATCGCAAGATAATAGTTCACGAGTATCAGGAGAAAAGAGTTATAAAATGATACGATGATAGAAGAAGCGCGGAGAAATATGAAGTTTTGCGAGGATGAGATAATTTTGCGAGCATGAGTTGCGATACTTCGTAACTCATGAA